>JAVUPR010000445.1:6000000-6699751 GCA_036785695.1 Gentiana straminea | reverse complement strand
ATTCCTTAGAAAGTTCATCTATTAATCTAATATCTTCCAGTGTAAGATTAACGCGTTTTCTAACCAAAGGTGCAAACTTTGTGTTTATAATCTAGTAATCAAACCTATTAACTTCCGTTATGATAGATTCGAATTACTATTCTTATTCGCTGATGATCAAGGGTTTATTAAGACTTCCATCAACAATAAACAATCAACACGTACACATCTTCCGATATAAGAGCAATTTAAACATGAATAAGCATGAATAAGAAACAACCTTTATTAAAAACTCACGGTATAATCGAAGAAAACGAAATCAACAATTGTTGGACGGCTTCACAATACTCGTTTGATGAAGCTTTTAGCCTACGAACATCCTCGGCAACTCAAATTTGCGAAACGCAGTGCATAAAAAGTAACTAGTTTTTTGTCTAAACTAAGAGCATGAAAAGCTGGAATAAAAAGATGAAAAACGCAGCCTAAAGCCGTCCCTTTAGGTTGGGGTTTTAAATAATTAGTGTATGATCCTTTTGTGTGGAGAAAACGGCCCCGCTGTTTATAGAGATTTGAGGCGGTTTCAGCAGAGTCCGGCATTGCGGACGCCCGTACGTAGGGTGAACGCCCGTCCATTCTTCGCTATGAACTTGAAATCGGGCCGAGTCATGACCAAACGCTCGTCCGGACGGCGTCCAACTTCGGCGTCCAAACATCACGGAATCAACTTCCCATCCCCGGACGCTCGTTCGGTTCCGTCGGACGCCCGTCCCGGCCCCGGAGCGGGACACAGGCCTTCGATCCCGAAACATATGGCTTGGATTTCGATTTCTTTATCTTTATCTCCTTTTCCAATTCAATGTAAATCATCATTATCTCTTCCTCTTTAATCAAATCAAGCTTGATCATCTTTGAATCATATCTTGAGCTCGAATTTGTGCTTAATGACACGCTAAAAATATCGCAAAATGTAAGTATCGCTCAAATAATCATAAAAACATAATTAAAACACATAAATTAATCCTATGTTGCGAATAACTTATTTAAAATACCATTTGCTCGATAAATCCATTAAACGCTCGTTTTAACTATACAAATTCATACAAATATGAGGGAAAATAACATAAAATATAGCGTTATAAATCGTATAAATTCACCACCAACAACTCCCCCACACTTGGCTTTTGCTCGTCCAGAGCAAAACAAAACAAAACTAGGCTCGGAAAAAGAACGAGACATCTCGACATATATAACATATATCCAATAAATCGAGAAGTTCACCAGGTCTTTGTGTGCAAAACCATAGAAAACTTCCACTTAAATCCAAACTTGAAAAACTCAAAGCAAAACTAGCTAATACCCCCTTGCTTAGACTAGTAATCAATGACACTCGTAAGATGCACCCATACAAACGTGATATATCCCGAAGAGAATGACCGAATATATACAGGGCCTTTACGAAATACTCGGAAGGACAATCTTTACAACGTATACGACGAGTTTCTACTAGGGATAAGATAGACGATAACTTAGTGTTTATATCAATTTCACACCAATTCTTTAGTTGATTTAATTTATTTCACTTCAAAACGCACGTCGGAATGAGCTCTTGCGCCTGTCATAGCGAGAATAGGATATTCGAGATATACCCTACCTTACTCAAATCATAAGGCGACTTCTTACATTGTCCGTGAGAACTGATCGTCATAGTGGTATAGGACATACGTGGTATACCACTGTCACGCTCAAATCATCGACCGGCTTTCGACACACACAATTAATTCGTATTTTGTTTTTTACTCAACTTTTTCATTTGAATAACAACTTTTTCAACAACTTTAGTTACGGTTTTGCCCATCACGTTCAAACCTTAGATATTCACGGTACAACATACTCCGGATCCTAAATACAAACTATCGCAAATCTCACGATATATACGTAGCACTAAGCACGCTGACTTATAAGAAAATCGGAAATCACTAATCAAAAAGGGGGTATAACTTTATATATTAGCTCGTCATTCAACATGGCTTGTGAAAAATAGTGTCGGGTGAAACAACTCACTTCTTAACCATATGATATATATTTGTGATGGTATACAAAAAAACGAACATTGAAGTGAATTGCCTACTCGGGACAAAACAAAAACGAAAATGTCGGAGAATTTTTCAAATTTTTAGCTCGTTTGCAAAGAAACATTACGAATTAAGCAAGCGTGACAGATACATATCGAAACATTCCCACACTCCCAACGCTTAAAAACTCAACATGTCCTCGTGTTTGTCGGATACGGAAGGAAAAAGGAAAAGACTTGGGCGGTTGAAACCGAAACGCGAATCGTCGGTCGGTACGGAGCCTACGTAATGACCTTTTAGAATGCGTAACCGGACGATGTAGCTCGTCGAAACCGCTAAAAATATACACACGTCTTGACAAGCATGGAACCATCTCGGGGAAAACGGGGAAGTTATACCAAAATGAAAAGAGATATCAAAAATGAATATAACGCAAAAGTGAAAACATTCGATACCTCCGGAAAGCGTAAACACGGTAGAAGTAGAAATGCGGTGCACTTGTAAACTACATCGATCACGTCGGGAAAAGTAACTTGATAGTAATAATAGCAAAACTACAACGAATCGTAGAAGAAAAAGTATCAATAACGTACATCCATCGGAGCAAAGTATCAATAATATTTTTTTCTTTTTCTTTGCACGGCAAAAGAAAATCAATGTTTGGCTCGGTGTCCCGAGATAAATCGAGGAGGATCGGAGGAGGGTCCGAGAAGGTGGTGCCGTATCCCAAACTGCCGAGTCGAGCCTTTCCTCATCCGAAGATGTCTCGGGGTCGTGTAGAACATCTGCAATGACCTGCTCGATCTCATCGGCAAAAAGAAAATCAACGGAGCTCGGATTGAACGTCCTTTCGTCCCGCGGCTGCCGGCCCTCACAGATACATTGAAGAATCGACAAAATGTTGTTCTGCGTGTCCCGGACATCACTCGGCCATTCCCGGAAGCGGTGGCCATGCTTTCCCGGCCGCATCCCCAGCTGCGGGAGATAAGAGTGGGAAGGGAGGATGCACGAGGCGGTGCCGAAGAACCGAGGCTCTGAGGGTATCTCCGTCTCGGTCTGTCCCGAAGAGAGCTTGCCTTTTTCTCGGCCCCGGATCGGCCTTGGATTCTTCGGCTTGTGATCGGCTCCATACTCGAGCACACCGGCGTCGATACGAGAGGCTTGTGGATCAGGTGAGGGATAATCAAGCATCGGGTATAGATCTTCGATTAATAGCCACCTCGTATCATATACTTTGTCCACGTCTACGGTCGGAGCCAAATGTCAATGCGTATAACATGCACAGGTCATAAATGTGAAAGTGCGTCAAGTTGTTCTTAGGCAACAACCGATTACGGACAAACCGACAACGGACAGCCAAATCCTCGAGTCCAGGTCGTGGTAACCAACTTCCTTCCGGTCGCCTCCCGGCCTTAATGTCCATGCCACGTCCGGACACACTCGAAGGCGCAACTCGCCAAAGGATCCTGCCACGAAACTGCAATACATGTACAATCTCTTCCTTGTAATCCACACCGCCGAAAGCATTGGATTGTATTTACGATTGATCCCAGCACCCGGCGTAAAAGGGACTCCCCCACCCCTCGAACCACAACTACCTTCTTCCCCGAATCGGTTTCCGAGCAGTTAGCATAAAATTCTCGAACTAGGGAGCTATTCACCGGGGTAGTCGGGATTGTCATCAAGGTTTCCCGTTTCCGATCTTTGAGTAACTTAACGAACCCCGGATCGACTTTGGCCTCCAAAATGGCCCGCTCAATCGACATCGTCCTATAGAAATAATGCGATTTTATACACGTCGTGAGCTGCGGGGTTCACGGAGCCGACGAGGTAGTGGCGTAGGAGGTACGGTTTTGGATTTGTGCTTTCCTAGGAGGGGCAGCGTACTGAGTACGACCGGTTCCTGCAGGGTGGCATCGGCAGTTGCCTGGGCCACAGACGAACCTCAGCGCCCTCTTACGAACTACAGGCATCCGTACCAAAGGCACGGCTTCGATCGCCCGGTCTCGAGAGGTCGGAGGTCGACTCGTCTCTCAAAAGTAGCCTGGATTTGGGTGGCTACAGGAGGTTGTTCTCGGATACTCACACCCCGGTTAGGATCGACCAAAGTAGGATCAAACTCCTTGCGTTTCTTTACGAGGCCTCCACCCCAGCCCCGTCCTTTCCATGCCTGCGCTTGGCTACGCACTTCTTATGAACCGTATTCAAGCTTTATTCTAACCAAAACAACCCCGATTCCTGACAAGATACCCGTTTAACATCCAAAGCGGGATTTCAAATCAACCAAACCACAACCGCAACCATAATCAAATTACCAAACAACCCTTTCATCACCCGCCATGACACCATATCACCATACAACGGAAATGAGAAAGAAACACCAAAACCGGAGAAAAAAAACAAATTAAGGTAACATTCAAGAAAACGAGCCGACCCAAAGATTGAACTCACAAAAACGTGAATGAAATCTAGAAAAGTTGTTACTAACTTACCAAGTAGGGTGAGTAGATGTTGATTGAGATGAAAACGAAATTAAAACAACACGGATATAGACTCCGAAATCGATGTTTTTCTCCCGAAGTCGGACTACAGGTGGGGTCGATTCTCCAAAAATATTGCGTATTTGGGGAATTTGGTTATGAAAATCAAAGAGAGGGCTCGAAAGCGGCTTGTAACGCACTTGGATAAGCACAAAAATGGTTGAGAATTGATGATTTTAGGGCAAAAGGAGGGGAAAAGTCGGTTTTGGTTTTTTTAAAAGTAGAAATGAAGGTTGTTAAGACGGGGGGGTATGTAGGCTTGAGAGGTTGGACGCTCGTCCAACTCGGTGGACGAGCGTCCGATTCGATGAACGCTCGTCCAAGAGTTTCAATCACGTACGAGATTGGAGGGAAAATATCGGACGGGCGTCCGGGCTTGTGGACGTGCGTCCCAGAGTTTGTTATAGCGGACGGGCGTCCGATTTTACGGACGGGCGTCCCCGAAGGCCAAAAAGTACAAAAATCATAAAATTCCGTATAACCCAAATTCAAAGAGCCACATCTCTTAGTAAACTTAATTAAAACGTCAAAAATACAACTTCAAATCAAACAAAGTACATAAAGTGACTAGAAAATAAGGAAAAACAAATAGAAAACGAGTGGGTTGCCTCCCAGCGAAAGCGCTTTTGTTTTACGTCGTTTGCTCGGTGAGAGCAAATCCCCAACCGCGGTGCACTCGTCTGGGTCCCCGATCCGCCCGACGGATGGGACGACGAAGCGTATCAATAGCGGGAGGGAAATCGCCTTAGTCGTCTTGTACACCCGGGTCATCTCCATTGCCATAAACCTGCTAAAATGTGAATCATGTAGTGATACCCATTTAGATGCTGTCGGCCTTAGGGTCATTTAGGATCGTATATGGACGTCTGTAACTACGTAGCTCCTCGGTAGTGAAGTCACTACCTGCGAACAACGGGGTACAATGAGAACATAGGTGATGGTCCTCGTCTGCGAATACTAGCTCTCAAAAAATCTACGTGCGAGACTATAGTGCCCCTGGTCGCGTCGGCTACGCATGTCCAGTGGGATCCGACTAATGATGGGGAACTCCTCGGGGAAGAACTCCGTAATCACGTATCTAAAAGAGCATGGCGACGGTGTAAACGAGAAAAACTCGGTCGGTAAAACTTAATTAAACTAAAAGGCGAAATAAATAAAACAATAGCGTGAACGAGAACCTAACTAATATACTAAGGGATATACTAGGATGCTCTCACAGTAGCGCTTTTGGTTAATGTCGTTAGCTCGACACCGTTGAAGCTAGCACGGATCGGGCCATTTTGACTTCTTACGTCCGGCCAACTACCTCGTGTAAGCTGCGATCGCAAAGTGTGAGTACACGGAAACGGCATCTCACACGGCGGGGTGAAAACTTTTAATAGCTCTCCACATACGGCTTGAACTTCCCGCGTGGGTGACCTCTTCATTCTGCCGAAGTCCTCCGATGACGCCGCAGCCGACGCTCCCTATCGAATTCTTCCATATCCCAACTACCGGCTAAGAACTTCTTCGGAAGGACCACTACATCCATCCGTATAGAAAACAAGGTTGAGTGAAGACTCGTCGAATTCTTCGACAGTATGCCGTAGCACCACACCCTAAGATGTCGAGGCAAACGGACATTCGAAGGTCTCTGCTAGTGTTCACCCGATATAGTGCTTGCACCTGCGGCCATTTACTCGAAACGGGTCTGCCCCACTATAACCACGAAGTTCCTAGAACGCCTCCGTAGGGATGATTTGGAGAATCTCGAAAGTGGCCGGACCAACGATAATCCTTAACTTTCCAGAAACAGATGTAACCTAGAATTGTATAGAAGAACTTGTTCGCCGACTAGAAATTCTCTCTTCTTAATCTTAGCATCGTGGAGTAGCTTCATCTCTATCTTTACTAATCTTGGCAACTTTCATAGGCTCCTGAGTACTGAATTCGTCTTCAGCTTCATAGCTAATCGCCCAGCCGATGTTGTCCACAAGATTGGGAATCGAAAGTTCGAAACTTTGTAGCCCAATAAGCTACGTATGCTCTAACTCGACAGTGCGGATGACATGGTTTCCCGTAGACCATTTGATATGTGGAGATGTCCCCATAAAGGGTTTTATAGGCGGTTACTATAAACCCAGAAGTACATCATCAATTCTCAAACTCCAAATCCTTTCATGATTTACATCAGTTTTTCCAGAGTTTTCTTGATTACTTTGGTTGCTTCTCTCAACACGACCACTAGATCATCGGATGAGCATGGTGTGCCGCGTTTAGAGCCCAGACACCATACTTTTCAAGGACTTTCTGCAGAGGTCGGTTGCGAGAATGCTGTTCGCTTCATCACCGATCAAGGCACGTGGACATCCAAACCTCACGAAGATATTCTTCTTTAGTAAATTTCATGACCGTTTTATGATCATTGTGAGGAGTGGCTTGAGCCCCCACCTATTTTGACACATAGTCCACGCGAGACTCAAGATGTATTTGTTACTGCAAGATGATGGGAATGGTCCCATAAAATCGATACCCCATACATCAAAGACTTCGCATTCGAGGATGTGGTTTCAAAGGCATGTCAAACCGCCTTGTCGGAGCACCGGTCCTTCGGCATCTATCACAAGCTTTACGGGAGAGAGCTTCAGTATTCTTACAAGATCGTCGGCCAATGTAGAATCTTGGACTCGGGAAGCACTTTAGCAACCGTTTTCCAAGGGGGACCAAAGTTGACCACCTGTGGGTCCACTATGGCATTGCTCGATTACATCGCGTTGCTCGGACTCGGGAACACACCCTCCTCGACAGAAACCATCCTTGCGAGATCTCTGAAGAGGTAAGGTTCATCCTGTCTCAAACAGAAATATTTCATATCGAGAGAAGAACTTTTGCTTCTAACTCTTGATAAGACATTTCGGGGATCAAGGTATTTGGCATGAAGGTTGCAGTTGACAATGGCGGAGTACCAAAAGGAACATGCGGGAGAGCGGACCATCGATCAACATGATGTTCTCACAGAGGAAAGTAAAGATCTCATGTCAATCGTGGATCCCAACTCTTTTCCTCACTTAACATCCTAGAAAACATGATCCGCCAGCTACGTTCTTCACTTGCTCTTCTTATCTTTGATTTGAATCGTCAAACTCTTGGAGGGTCGGTGATCCAACGCTACGATAAGCACGGTTTAGCTTCCTTTTTGGTCATGAGATACCGCAAAGCGACGTGGTACGGTCCACACAATCAACTTGAAGCGCCCGGCGGCAAGTTAACTACGAAACTTATCCATTAGCAAAGACTACGGCTAATAATTCGCTTTTCAGATTGTCGTGTAGTTAACTTGAGAAGGATTCAATGTGTGACTCGGCATTAATATATGTGTCGGAACTTTCCATTAAGCTTTTGCTCCTAAGACTTGCACTCAACAAGATAGTTGGATGCACTGCACACATAAGCTCAGCAGGGTAGGTTCCGGTCCGGCGATATAAGTATTGGAGCGTAGATCGCCTAATTCACAGTGGCACAGCTCCATCAAGCGCGCGCTTGCAATTCTCTATCAAAAATCAAAAGTAACGTCTTCTTTGAGTAAAGTAGACAGAGGGCTTGGCAATCTTTTGAAAAGTCCCTTGGATGAACCTCACCTATAAAATCCCACATGCCCGAGAAAACCCTCGGACCTCCCGAACTGTTCTTGGATAACTCATCTTCTTCCAATAGCCTTCAACCTTGGCTCTATCCTAACTTCTATACCTCTCGGGCCGACACTTTGTGGCCGAGGACTATGCCTTCAATCTTACCATGAAATGGCATTTTTCCCAATTAAGCACTAAGTCCTTTTCCACACATCTAGACAACCCAACACACGAGTCAAGATTATTGAGCGCAAATCGTCGAAGCTGATTGACCAAAGACCGAGAAATCATCCATAAAAATCTCCATGCACTTTTCAACTAACCCGTCAAAGATTTCCATCATACACCTTTGAAAGGTGGTCAGGGCATTACGAGCAGACCAAACGGCATCCGCCTCGTAGGCGGAACAAGTCCCATAAGGGCAAGTGAAAGTGGTGCTTACTGTCAACGGTATGAGGATCGATGCTGTATCCGGGAAGTATCCCGAATATCCATCCAGGAAGCAATAGCGAATGCAGTGCCCCGCCGGAGACGCTCAAGCATCCGGGGTCAATGAATGGAAGGGGGAAATGATCTTTCGGTGAGCCTCATTGAAACTTTCGATAATCGATACATACTCCGTATCCCGAAGTAACGAGCCTCAATGCTTTATTCTCTTCTCCTCTTTCTCATTCTTCTCAATAGTAATTCCACTTCTTTTGGAACCCAACTTGAGTTGCAGGATACCCACTCACCGTCCGCAATGGCGTAAATGATATCCATATCCCAAAGCTTTTATAATTTCCTTCTTGACTACTTCTTGCATAATGAGGGTTAAACGCCTTCATCTCGTGGGTCGTCTAACTTGTTTTGCACCCTCCTCAAGCCTTGATCTTGTGCGTACGGATTGTCGGGAGATATCCCTCGGATATCTCCCACCTGCCATCCAAAGGCTTTCTCATTTTTGCGCAAGACGTTTAGGCAAGAGTTTAAGCTCTTCTATTCGAGATAGCGCAAGGCGAGAGATGATCAAAGGAAGCCGGTCACCTTCTCTTGAAATACATACTTAAGATGTTTAGGGTAACGGTTTCGGGAGAACCAAGTCTACGGGGGGTTCCTCACAGACTTGATTTAAGATATCCACTCCTCAAACTCAACATCGTTGAGCTTACTTAGTGGCCCCACGCTAAAGCTTCTTCTCTTAGCTCGTCCTCGAATTCAACCGTCAACTTGGCGATGCTGCATTAACCGCACTACAGCCCAGGTATTTAGCATTATCAACCAATCGCTCCATATTCGTCGACATACACGGCCATGACTTGCTTATCCATATAATCGGTGAAATCATCCCATCATATAAGCAATGGAAAAGCCGGTTGGAGGGCCGCAGAGGGCACTTGAATGGACTTTAAGACATTGTAACCTCACCTGCTTGCAGTCACCAACTCGGATAGTCACTTGCCCACCATCGCCATCGATTTCTAGGGCTGCAAGTGTAGATAAGAAAGGTCTTCCAAGAATCGTGGAGACATTTTCATTTTTGTCCATATCTAAAAACATACCAATCGACCCAGGAAGGTAAATCTATCAATTTGAACCAAAACGTCTTTTAGTAGATCCACGAAGCTTTCTTAGAAGATCTATCAGGCGACCCTGTAAAACTTCATTAGTAAGTAGAGTTCTGAAGCGCTTTGTAAACCGGAAATTTGTTTGCATGCGTACATTGGCATAAGGCTTATAGAGGGCACATTCTAGGATCACACAAAAGAGTTAGTGGAAGACTCAGACCTCCCGTTAATAACGTAAGTACGAATTTGCAGTGGTCATATCTTTTAATTGGTAAGTCTTCATAATTAATCATGGAGCAATCTACTTCAATTTGCCTTTCCATGCCTCGCTAACTTCTTTTTCGAAGACACAACATCACTTGATAAATTTTGTATACTTAGGCATTTTCAACTTCAAGACATCCGATAAAGGAAGATTTACCCGAGTATTCTTCAAAAGGTTCGAGAACCTTCTCGTACTTTTTGTCCTCGACTCAAGGGAATGTTGCTCTTTCTTGGTGGAAATGGAAGCTTCTTAAGGTCACTCTCGTAAAAGACTTTCTTTGAGGATGCACTTACTGACTTTTATCTTCCCGCATCTTTCCATCGAACGACTTTTTCGTATTTCTTTATAGTCGGGGGATCGGCATCCTCGACTTTCGCTACTTCTTTCGATCCTCAAGGGATCGAGCCGCCGCAGGGTCTCCCGACTTTCTCACCTCTCTTTGTGGGATCAGCCACCCGAGTTTTTCTCTTTGCAGTTGAGGGGGAGTGTAGGTAAGCTCGGCCTTCCCCTCCGCATGTCCGATGGCGGAGCAAGCAGGCTAGATGGTTTCCACAGGCCAAGCTTCTGGGACCACTCGCCTGAAAGTGCTGCTTCTTAAATTCATCGCACCGGCCTCCTCTTTACCGTCCATTGCATTGTTGGCACGAGGTCAAAGGTGCATGGGCCTTTGTTTAAGTCGACTTCTCACGGAGCAACTTGACCTCCTTCGGATTCTTCTCGGTAGACGGCAAGTAATGTTCTTGCACGGTGCTAGAAGCTAATTGTTCGGCCTAAATCGAGTTTTGCCCAATTTGTCTACTGCATTTTTCATTGACTCGCTTTTGCTCCTCCAATTTAGCTTCAACGAATTGGTGAGATTGGGAGGGGCCTTGAGAGTTTTGGAAATTCTGGAAGAATAAATAATGGCCGGGCCGACTTTGAAATTGAGAATTTGAATTGGAAGACCAATTCTAATTGAATTTTTGGAGTCGGATTGGAAAAATTCGAGCTTTGGTTCGACTAAACCCAGGGGTTTCTATTGAAGTTCCGATTCGAATTAGAATTCGAATTAGGATTGAAATTTGAAGATGGATTAACCCGCTTGGGTTTGGAAATTGTTACGGCCGAGAAGCCGATTTGAATCTTGGATTGTTACGGCCATAGAATGCATTCACTTCCGCATTACACACGTCCACTGCTTCATGGGACGAATTTAGAAGTGTGCTGACTCGTCTGAATTCGACATGTGACTTGATTGTATTGTCCATAATCATGGACAACATTCACTTGATAAGGTGCGAAGGGATCAAATTGACACCTTGGCCATTCATGTGGCCGAGTCGACAACTGAGCAATTTTCACGATATAGAACCACGAGGGTTACGTAGGAAAGAAGGAGTTTGATTTATCGGATTTGGAACCTGGGAAGTTGCCATGCGCTTACATGGCATGGCGATCAAACTTGCATGTTAACTTCCTCAACCTTAGGAGGAGGAGGTGCTTGAATTGCTTGATAAGAGGGGGCGTAATTGTACTTTGCAATGTCCTCAAAACGATGCCCATCCCTCTTCGGGTGTTTTCTTCGAAATGCCCCACGGAAGAACTATTGACCATGCCTTTGGTGAGCTCGGTCAATCCCCGGCGGGTTAAAAAGAAAGTATTGACTTGCCTTTGCGGCGGCAAGCCATGGTGGGGACACTGCTTAAGGAGAGATTTGAATCTTTTCCAACACTCGAAAAATGATTCATTCTCTTTCTGATAGAAGGTGAAGATTTCATTCAAACATTGGGCAGTTTTGGAAGGAGGGAAATATTGACTCAGGAACTCCCTCTCGAGTTCAGCCCAAGTATTGATGGATTCAGAAGGGAGAGAGGTGTACCACTCTTTAGCTTCTCCCTTTAAAGAAAAAGAAGAAAAAGTTTCAGTTTGATAGCATCATCATTTACCCTTGGATGCGTGTGGTGCCGCGTATCTCCAAGAATGTGTGTAAATGAGTATGGATTCTCGATTGATAGCCATGAAAAATTGATGCATGCCGGTGCATCATCCTGGATAAGTCCCGGCTTAAGTTCGAAAGTTTGTGCGGTAATGGGTGGTAAAATGATTGCCGGGTTGACGATTCTTGCCACCGGGCATGGCGTAGTACGCCAACGTCCGTCTATCCTCGGCGGCCATTATTACGAGATCTTCGATTTCCTTTATTAAGTTTTGTTCAATTTCTTGATCGGTTAAACTTCCTTCGCCGGAAAGGGATCGGCAAAACGAAGTCTTCGCCTATTAGTCGGACTATGGTCCGCTCGGGAGTCGGTGAAAAGAACAATGGTCCTTTCGACTTCGAGTTTGCATAAACCGACACCCTACTCAAGATGTTGAACTTTATTAACTAAAGAAAAATTAAAAGCCTAGACTAGAAATTAAAAACCTAAAGGAAAGAAAAGGAAAGAAGAAAGGGAAACAAAATTTATTGAATAAAGCGGGACCGGACGGACGTCCAATAATTTGGACGGGCGTCCGGGTGAAATTTGGGCCCAACGGCCAGACGGGCGTTTAGTGGTCCAAACGCTCGTCGAAAATTAGAATACTTGAACGGGCGTCCAAATATTATGGACGCTCGTCTAAGTGAATAAAACGAGAACGAGAGTTGATAATTTTCCGGCGGACGGGCGTCCAATATCCCGGACGCCCGTTTGGTAGCGGAAAAATTTAGAGCAAGTAGAAAATTTGCGAGAAAATAACGAGAAAAGATAAGGGAACAAAAGAAAAGGGAAAAGAAACGAGAGGGAGAAGATAGAGGGGAGAACTAATCACAAGAGAACCTTAGAAAAAGATCTTTAACCCTATCTAAACCACTAATTAACTAATTACCTAAACGGTTATGAATTAAAAACGGGACTCTAAAAATGAAATAACAAACGAGAAAAATAAAAACTAGACAACCGTCCGGTTCCCCGGCAACGGCGCCAAAAACTTGTCACGGATTTTATCAACACAAAATAAACAAGTAATAATCCGGTTAACCTCGAAGTATAAGGATCGTAGTAATAGCGGTTAATGCCGGGTCGATCTTACGGGGAACTAAACGATTGTGATTTCTAGTTTTTATCTAACTAACCTATGTCACGATTACTAAGCTAAATAGCGGATAAAACTAAACGAATACGAAAATTAAACTTAACTAAAACGTAAAAGCTGAATGAGAAGAGATGATCTAAAGCCGGGAATGATACGAGAACAGTGCGAACCAATTTAAACTAACTAATCTAAGATGCGGATAAAAGTAAACTAACTAGACAAATTCAAGCTTTTAAGGATTTAAATCAAATTTATAACGAGCAAACGAGGATTGATCCACCTATCCAACGAGACATTGATTTCCTATCTCGATTATATTGCGAGTTTTTATCTAGGTTGTGATTCACCTCACTAAACATGAACCACTAATTCCTTAGAAAGTTCATCTATTAATCTATTATCTTCCGATGTAAGATTAACGCGTTTTCTAACCAAAGGTGCAAACTTTGTGTTTATAATCTAGTAATCAAACCTATTAACTTCCGTTATGATAGATTCGAATTACTATTCTTATTCATGATGATCTAGGGTTTATTAAGACTTCCATCAACAATAAACAATCAACACATGCACATCTTCCGATATAAGAGCAATTTAAACATGAATAAGCATGAATAAGAAACAACCTTTATTAAAAACTCACAGTATAATCGAAGAAAACGAAATCAACAATTGTTGGACGGCTTCACAATACTCGTTTGATGAAGCTTTTAGCCTACGAACATCCTCGGCAACTCAAATTTGCGAAACGATGCATAAAAAGTAACTAGTTTTTAATCTAAACTAAGAGCATGAAAGCTTTGGAATAAAAAGATGAAAAACACGACCTAAAGCCGCCCCTAGGTTTAGGGTTTTAAATAATGAGTGTATGATCCTTTTGTGTGGAGAAAACGGCCGCCTATTTATAGAGATTTGAGGCGGTTTCACTTAAGTCGGCATTGCGGACGCCCGTGCGAGTAGGGTGAACGCCCGTCCATTCTTCGTATGAACTTCAAATCGGGCCGAGTCATGACCAAACGCTCGTCCAGACGGCGTCCACTTCGTCCAAACATCACGAATCAACTTCCCATCCCGGACGCTCGTTCGGTTCCATCGAACGCCCGTCCACCGGACGGGACTTCACGAGACGCCGATCCAATATGATTTGGATTTCGATTTCTTTATCTTTATCTCCTTTTAATTCAATGTAAATCATCATTATCTCTTCCTCTTTAATCAAATCCGACTTGATCATCTTTGAATCACCTCTTGAGCTCGAATTTGTGCTTCTATGACACATAAAAATATCGCAAAATGTAGTATCGCTCAAAAAATCATAAAAACATAATTAAAACACATAAATTAATCCTATGTTGCGAATAACTTATTTAAAATACCATTTGCTCGATAAATCCATTAAACGCTCGTTTCTTATACAAATTCATACAAATATGAGGGAAAATAACATAACATATAGCGTTATAAATCGTATAAATTCACCACTTAACACAAGCCTCTTTAAGAACCCATGCCCAATTTGGGCCCCTTACAAAAACGTGCGCGCGTCGGGAGGAAAATGCAATAAGGAAATAAAAATAAACAAAAGAGAAATAGCTTACCACGAGCGAAAGATCTTGATCGAGATAGCTCAAGAAGGTGCCCACGACCCGAAGGCGCTCCATCCTCGATAAGGTCCTCGACATCGGCTGGCGGGATGAGACACGGACCTCATCTTCTTCTTGGACACCTTACGCCCGTTGTGGGGTATCCACTTCGATTACAACTTTGGCTCGTCCTTAAAAGCGACTTCCTCCACTTCCTCGTCTCCCTCACAGTAGCACGCGTCCACCTCCAAAAGATTAACTCCTTCTCGCACGGGAAGGGTAGAAGTCTCAGGTGCATCCTCAGGATGCTCAGATAGGCTACGAACTGAAGAGGGGTTCAGGACAGTGCCCATGGGCCGGGTAGCCTGCAGCTCGGCGCTCTCGGTCCTCTCCAATCCCTGATCGTGTTCAATCTAGTTACATTCAAGAACGTCCTCCTCGATGACTTCAGCCACAAGCTCATCAAAATTAGACAACTTTGCAACACAAAACAAGGTATGGTCAGCACAGAATGATCGCAACAAAAAAGTAAAGGTAGCACAAACTTAAAATTCCTACAAGTGTTATAACCTTAACTGTAGAATGATGCCACACTCTCGAATATCAATTAGAAATTTCTTGTCCACATTAGTAGGCCTGGGTCGCTACCAAGATCAGTAGTGTTCCATCTGCCTAGATTAATCGCCACCTTAGGACGAATAAAGAAATAATGGTGCTTCCACTCCTTGTAGGAAGACTCTCCCTTGCTAAGAATGGGGACATCGTTCATAAAATCCCCCCGACAAGGGAAGCAGTACAACCCGGGGGAGTCTTTCACCAGTTTACACGAGTAGAAAGTCACGAAATACCTCACCGAACGGAATACCGATGCACCGGAACCGAGATGGTGAAGCCTATAATGGCCCGTATACCATTGGGAACCACTTGGGCTATCCCTAGCCCGTAATGCTCGAGAAGCGCAAGAGGGCGGGGCAAAGGAACCCTCGAAGCCGCGGTCGGGCGCTCCGTGTACACGGCATAGTATCCTCGGGGCACATAAGCATAAGTACCGGCATGAGGAACTTGGGGTTCATACCGCCTATTATTTATACCATACTTTTTGCAGATGGAGGCCACATTGCCTTTAGTCAGCTTCGAGTTAATACCGTGGCAGACCGCTTGAGATCTCAGGGCCATGTATGCTTTTAAGTTTAAGACAAACGCTGATGTCCCGGAAGAGTGAGGGGGACCAGAGTCAGATGGATCAAATTGAGGGGCTATTACTAGGTGCTCAAATCCCCTTCGGTTAATTTAAGGTTTGGGGATTGGAATCTCAACAGGCGGAGGAACAAGGTTCTCGGAGGTAACCCTAAAATGGGAGCTTTCACACTCCGATTCAGACACAGACTCAAACAAGGCTTCAATAGAACTTTTAGTGAGAACAATAGGCTCACTCATTAAAGAAAATGCACTAAAATGGGAGAGGAATAGCAGAAATCTTACTTGTATGAGAAGAGGTTGAAGAAAGGAATGGCGACCGAGCGGACTTCAAGTTCCGACTTAATAGCGTGTAGATTTGAAACGTATGAAGAGACTTGATGCGACTTAAGGGTTATAAGCCCCAAAAACGGTATGGAAACAATCCCATCGTTAAGGCGTATATATAAACGCTTCATTTTCAACGCGGCCACGTGGCAAGGCAAACCCTAACTTTGTGAAGCGGTGGGCGCACACCACCTTAGTCGGATACGCGCGACTCCAAGGGTACGGGTCGGACCTCGGGGGGTTATGACGATGGTCAAAGTAGACATTGTCACGTGTCATTCAGAGAATGCCCGTGTAATAAATAAAGATAGAGAAGCAAAATAATTGTGAAGGCCAAGGGGCCCCGTGTCAGTAATAGGAACAGGCCTAACCCCAGGTGGGAGGCACGTCCACGCCGCCGTTATTAGACCCGCTGCGGCCGGCTCGGTCTGGCGAGAGGGCGGGTCATGTAGCTCGGGTCGAGACGACCTAAGAAGCTCGGCGCGGGTCATACGGAGCTTTCCTTATTTCGGTATTCAAAGATGTGACTATTTAATATGACAAACATGGAAAGAATCCCATGATTATAGGACGATCTGTCAATCAAATATCACCATAATTATCCTTAAATCAAAGTGATTTATACGCATTAGTCCTTAGGGACTTGGTTGTAAATCCTAGGTGCTTGTAGGACAAGAAATAGGGCGAGGCGCCCACTATATAAACAATAGAGAATTAGGGATAAATACATGTTTTGGAATATTTTTGAGTAACAGGACAACTACACATTTTTTATAGGGAGAATGACAACTTTTATATTTTTTATAGCCTGAAGGACAAAACAAAAAAAATAAAAAATAAAATCCCACGCATGGACGCGTCCTTTGTTCCCGTTTTTTTTTGTTTTTTTTTTGTTTTTTTCTTTTTCCTCCCCGATTTTTAAACCCTCATATCTTTTGATCTAAAAATTCAAACACGATAAATATTTCACTGGATTTTTTATTTTTTGATGCTCTTCGTTTTGAGACTTGGTTCGATATAATTACATCGTTTTTCGTGAGATTCACCGTCGAAATTCACTCAGTGGATCCCCCCAGTGAATCCTAAAAATCAATGAATATCGACAGTAAATTTTATACAATAGTGAATTTTTCGACAGTGACTTTTTTGAAATCACGTCGGAATATGTTGAATGTGGTATCAAAATAAAGAGCATGAAAAAATAAAAAATTTGGTGAAAGATTTTTCGAATTTGGAGTTGTAGATTTAAATATATGAGTGTTTAAAAAAGATGAATGAGAGAGTGTGTGTGTTGGTTTTTTTTTTTTTTTTTTTTGGGGAAATGGCTGAAGAAAATAAAAAAAATAAAATGATTTTGTCTTTTATGCAAAAGTTTCAAAACGCATCATTACTACTACAATTGATGAAATATTTGTGTCTTTACTCGCAAATTCCCCTATAAACAAACCTTAAGTAACTACGAAATACTTGATTCCAATTACATTCATTAGATACTTAGGCAACTTGAGAGAAATAACTCTCAGGCACAGTCTAAAATAAACCAAAATCTCCGTTCCCATTGTTCTGTGTTCTTGATAAATCGTTCCAAGAGTTAATTAGGCCCAGATTATTGAGTAGATGATATCCGACAACGTCAGTTAGTTTTAGTTTAAATCTTGAATCGGATTCAAGATTTTTTACACTAAATGCAAGAAGACATGGCTGAAAGTCATTGGATGTATTAAATAAAGAAAGAAATAGAAAAGTACATAGATTCGTTCAAACATATTTAAGTAACCTAATGTTATGTACCTGTGAGATGGTTACTACCAAGAATTAAAACTTGAAGATTAGTTAAATTGTTCACCTCCTTCGGCACTGTCCCTGTGCAAGACAAAGCATATAAGACTAGGAGTAAAGTTCTTGACATCGATTATATTTAAAAGGTATATTCATGATATAGGGCATTTGTAATATTCCGACTTTCGGGAAAGGGCAGACGTGTCAATTTACGAAAACGAAATATTATTATTCTGACTTCTTTTTATTGGAGTTAAGTTTTACTTATATATATATATATATATATATATATATATATATATATATATATATATATATATATATATATATATATATATATAATTTTAAAGTAAAAGGGTGATTGAGGAAAATAAGAGATTAGGTAATTATTGGGATTTTTCCTATTTAAGGAAATATAAACCCCATTAGTTTCCCTAACCTTTTGAATCAGAATTTCCTCCTCCAAACTTTTATTTTCTACGTGTGAGAGCTTGAGAAAGGGCTGAGAGATTTCTTCCGTTTTCTAAGTCGAATCTCAACCGTTTTCAGATTCGAGTAGAGCGTTGGAATCGTCGTGAGAAGGGCATCGTTTCAACACAAGAAAGTTGGAGCTTTTCTTGAGGTATGTTTTTCGACTTGACTGAGGTTTTGGATGAGTTTGATGGATTAAAACTCACGTCTCTCGTAGTTTCAATGTATTAGAAGTTTTTGATCGATTCTAATGCAAATTCGGATTGATCAAATAGGTTTCTCTGCAAACGATGTTCGTTTACGGTTTTACGAAGATTTGGACTGGATTAGCTTGCAAAAGGTAAGAAGGTTTTCCTACACGTTAATTACGGCTTATAGAATTTAAGTTGCGATTTTGTTGATGTTTTGGATGTTAGAATTCATGTTACAAGTTGTTTAAGAATCATAGGATGTTATGGTCTGTAAAAGTCAAGTTTTTATGCTATATTTTGAGTATATTGATGTTGAATAATTTTGGGAACGATTGGGGATCGATTAGGGTTCAAAAACTGAGTTTTTGGGATGTTTCCATGCTTGTAATTCTCCTCAAAACAGGGTCCAGTGCACCAGCACCGGGGTTCAGTGCGCCCGCACTGAGCCTCTGTATGTAAAATTTGATTTCTGGTCGTCCAGTGCGGAAGCACTGGGTCTGGTGCGCCCGCACTAGGGTCTAGTGCGCCCGCAATGGGCTTCAGTGCCCCCGCATTAACTCTCTGAATGTAATATTCACGTTTAGGACCTCCAATGCATCCGCACTGAGCCTGGTGCGCCAGTGTGGTTTTAAATCATGCAATGAGTTTTTAATGTTAATCATTTGAGCTAATAACATTAATTAAACATGAACAAGCCTCGATTGAGCTTCCGATTCGTTTAGTTTCGGCACCGAATGTACTCTTAAAGGAAGTTGAAGTTCGGATCCCTCGAAAGGGCATGAAAGGGCTTGTGCTTTGATGAACTAGAATTCATCAATGTCTGTGTACTTGATAGGGTGTGAAGTCTAGCTGTCTAAGTGAGGGAGTAGAGTTGATAAGGTGAGCTTTGCTTTGAAAACACTTAAGTGGCTAGTTAATACACAATAATAATTACATAAGTGTAGTAAAAGCTAAAACGTCACTTATTCTCGGTTAGGCACTATTTCATATCGGCGATGTGATACGTTCATAAAAGGTGAACAACGCTACTAGCTCAAAAGACTGAAGGGTAGTGGAGGAAATTAATCGAACGTATACGCATACCGGGGAGACCCCGGAGCTAATCGGTGCTAATCACCGTTAGTTAGCAAGTATATATTCAGGCTGATGAACGCCATGCGTAGTGTCCTTGAGTGATGACGTAACCAAGATAATCTAAGCTAGAAACGTATAGGCAGACGTGTCGATGGGCATGAAGTGAACCTTAGCTTGAGTCGGTCTCACAAAGATAACTGTTATAATAAAACTTGTTAAAGAGCCTTAGTTAATTTGTAGCTTCTACTTCTTACTATGTACAATGTACTTACCTCAAATAAATGTTTATTTATGTGTTTGGGAGAGAGAAGACGAACGAGTAAATGCGGAGTTCGAGGAGGATTTCGATGACGACGTTTAAGGACGCCGAAGTTGAAGAGTTTATTTATTCTTGCTTTTAGTTATACTTTAGATTTGTTTTGGAAATTTTGTAATTTCTTTTTAGTAATTTTTGGAGGCTTCGTACGTTTTGTTTTTTCTAATGTAATAAATGTTACATTTCCTTCTTTAGATATTGAGTTTTCTATTCTTGGATGTTTGGAAAAAAATTTACCCGAGTCTTTTGCTTCCGTTTTGCTTAACTCGATATGACGTAGTAGAGGCTTACGTATAAAGTGGAATTTATTTTATTTTATACGTGCCGAACGTTCTTTTTCCGGATAAGGGCTCGGTGTCCGGGAACGGGGCGTTACAGTTGGTATCGGAGCGAAGCGTCCTTTGGGCTTCTTTTCTTTTAAGATAAGTATTCTTTAGACCTTTTAGTAATGTTCTTGTTTTTCTTTGATCATCCGGATGGTGTTCACTGATGGGAGTCAAATTGTATTGTATTTCTTATATGAGATTACCTCCTTTTATGAGTTATTCATGGTTATTTAGGGCTATTATGGGTAGTATATGAACGATATTCACTTATATGCATGTTTCGAGACTAATGACGTTTCCGTCAATGTATATTATGCCTTGGTGTTCGTGTCTTTGTATTCGGGCTTAGATTTATGTATATGATCGAGAATAAGGAATAGAGTCTCGAGAAAGAACGAGATTTGGGGCCAAGGAGGAGAAAAGAGTGAAGAATCATTGACGAAATCTGAACCAGTCACTTCAGAGGCATTTTGGTCACACTTGGAGACACTTTCAGGAAGCATTGTCTTGATGAAAGTTGTAGAGCATTGAATCAGATTTCCAACACATTTTGAATCATCTCATTTGGAGCCATATAAGTGAAGTAATGATGAAAATATTGAAGCCTACCCCAAACTAGCGTTTGGCCAGCTCAAACTGGCGTTCACAGAAGCACCGTTGGTACTGAAAGTTGGGTTTCGGCAAACAAGCGTCCAAATCACCTCAAACGCACGTTTGGATGGGTTTAGCCCGACTCGTACAAGACAAACTTGCATTTGGCCATTGCAAACTCTAGTTTGGCCCCGACAGCAATATTCACCGTACCTGTAACGTTAATATTTATTTTGACCCATTTTGGAGGCATTTTCTGGCCAAATATTCTGCATGAAATTTGTAGGTACTTGAACGATCTTTCCAATGCATCTTGAATCGTTCAAATTGGAGCTCTATACAAAAATTTATTGCTGATTTACTGAGGACTGAGAGTTGGCTTTTCAGGCAAACGGGCGTTTGCCGTGCCACAAACGTTCGTTCATGGTCGGGATGTGGCAAAAACCTATAAAAACCCTCTTTTTCGATCCCATATGATATCTATTCAGTACTTAGACATTTTAGGGTTTCTTAGGGGCGATTTTAGGGAGATTTCCATTAGTTTAAACGTTGTTTCAACCCTTAGATCATAGATTTAATTCCTAGCAACTCTATACAACTTTCATAGCTTAGATATTCGATTCGTGATCCAAGATTTCATCTTTTGAAGGAGATTTTCATACAATTCAAGGTTTCATCTTTTATGGTAATTATTTCTTTGTCTTTCAATTATTTGATTATGTCTTTGATTATCGCTTTCATTATTATTTCGTTTTTCAATTCCATCATGAGTAGCTAAATAGTTGTATAGCCGAATTATGTAAAAGCGGGTGAAACGCCCAAAGGGGGATTAGACGGGAGTAGTGTATCGCTTAATTAAACGTTTGTATGATTAATCCACGTTCTAAAACTTGTTCTTATAAAGATTATAGCTTTGAATTAGATTGACAACCTAGTTCAACATCACACACACATCGAACTCATAGATGTATTTTGCGGTGAGATGTGGGATAATGGGTTTTAGGTTCATTACGTAGACACAACCTAGTTGCTAGATTGACAACCTAGCTAGTTGTTAGGACTGTGCCCTGTGTGAGGTTTTCATCGGTTTTCCGAGCGGCTCTAGATTTTGGTAAACCATGTTAGGTTAGTTGGCTTTCTAAAGGGAGGGTTAATTAGCCTGGCATAGGGTGTTAAGCGAGAGTTGTTCAGACCTTAACACCAGAATTAGGAGTTGGCACCCGTGGATGTCATATAAGGCGAATTGGATAGGTAGGTCGGTTAAGACACGCTCCTTGTCGAGTCTTTCTGTGGGGTAAAAGTAACCCGCTGGATCGTAGTTCGGCTATGCTTTTTAATCATATAAGCAAAACCAGTAGTGTAATCGTTATTTCTGCATTAGTTTTTAATCTTTCCACTATCTATTGACCTGAACCAAGTTCTACGTCGACTTTGGTACTTCAAAGTTACTCCTTGTGGATTCGACCTTGTGACCACTATACTACCGTTGACCCGATACTCTGTCGGTTAAAGTTAGCGGTTAAGTATTTTGCTATCATTCACTTGAACCGAAGCAGGTGCAGAAGCTTCAGGAGTACGTCGTGAGAGTCCGACATTGGTTGTAGGAGGCAGCTTTGTGAGGCAGAATCATTCACCTCACCCGAGCCCCACTCCCCCCATCATCGTGCCCACCCCACACCATTGTCTCAGCGGAGCCTGTCACCACGACCACATTAGAATCTTACACCATGACCCCAACCAAGGTATACCTACATACGTGGAGAACCTGGAGAAGCACCTATACGAGTTATCGTAGTGGGTGAGATCCCACCAATCAGTTTACCACCTCCAGTGACCAACATTTACCCTCCACCGATCAGTGTTTATCCCCCACCGGTAAGCCACCCCTCTCCACCAGTTTTCCACCATCAGCAACACCAGACTTTCTACCCTCCTTCAGTGGGTCACACTCCTCAACCTACTATACCCCCTTCACCATGTTTTGATCATCACCAAGGCGTTGGTTACCCACCTTGTATACCCACCACCATACCAACAACGACCTTACCGGCAACAAGTACCTTTTGGTCCACCCTCGGTTAGACCGGTCCAGACCGGATTTTGAGCAAGCACCGCCTGTGGATTGGTACACAAGGCTAAGAAGGAGCAGAGTTCAAGACTTCTTTGGGAATGTGGCACACTCAAAGGCTGAAGAATGGTTAAGGAGCTTTGAGAAGGCTTGCAGGAACATAAATGTCCTTGAATCTGAGATGGCGCAGTTGGCAGTTGGTTTTCTTCTGGGTGCGGCTGAAGCTTGGATCGACGCTATAGAGAGCAACAATGGAAAAGTGACAGATTGGGAAGGCTTTAAGGCTATGTTATACAATGAGTACTTCCTAGCAACAGTGCAAGCAGACAATGCAAGCCAGTTCCTAAAACTTAAGCAGGGTATTTATATGACAGTATCCCAGTACACCACCAAGTGAAACGAGTTGGGAAGGTTTTACCCCAAGCTTATGAAGGTTGAAGAGAGGAAGATGGCACTCTACAAAGAAGGATTGTCCCATGAAATACAATCTGGTATGTTAGGTTTCACAGCAAAGAATATGGTTGAACTTCTGAACAAAGTCTTAGAGTTTGAGACATTCAGGAAGAAGGCCACCATCGTTATTGGGAATAAGAAGAGTTTTGGAGTGAGTCAAGGAAATCACCGAGGAGCACCGCGACGAGAATGCAAAGAAGACGACAGCTCCTTCGGCAACTACACCGACCACCGGTGCACCACAGTGCCAGAAGTGCAAGAGATTTCATGCTGGTGAGTGCCGAGTTCATGTAAACGGTTGTTATCTTTGTGGAGAAACGGGACATTTTGCCAAGACCTGTCCAACAAAGGGGTCTACAAGTGGTCAGAAACATGGAAATGGAAAAAGCGGCCCAAGTCGCCCAGTTTGAGTGTTTGCAGTGGATTACGAGATGGTTTGAACCGGATGATAATGTTATTTCGGTACCTCTTTATTTTCATTTATTAGAGTACATTTATAGCACGATTTAAATCATGTTGTATTTTTATTTAAATAAATGAATTCACATCATAGTTACAATAAAATTAGACAACTTAGCAGTTATGGAATTATTTGACACGGGAGCGTCTAACACCTTTGTGTCAACTAAGATAGCTAAGAAGCTTAACTTACCAATGGAAACTTTAAGAAACACTTTGGAAATAACAACACCTTTAGGAAAGGTAACTAAGGTAGCCAAGTTAATGCCTCAAGTGGATGTGCGAGTAGGAGCGTATCGTTGTAAGAGTGACTTTATGGTTTTGGATTTTTTGGATTTCGATGCAATTCTTGGAATAGATTGGTTATCTGTGAATTATGTTCACCTGGATTGTAGAGAAATGAGAGTGACCTTTAAGATACCCGGGAAATCAGATAAGACTTATCAAGGTAATATTTACAAGCCTAGTAAGAAGCGTCATCCGATCATTTCAGCGGTTAAGGCTATAAGAGCTTGTCAGAAGGGATGTGAAGGCTACTTGTTGTATGCAGTGGATGTGGAACAAGTGAAGCCTGTGTTAGAAGAAACCCCCATAGTAAGAGAGTACCCCGAAGTGTTTCCAGAAGAGTTACCGGGAAACATGCCGGATATGGAAATAGAGTTCGAGATCAAGTTAGTGCCATGAGCGGCACCAGTTGCTAAGGCACCCTATAGGATGGCACCGGCTGAATTGAAAGAGTTGAAAGCTCAACATAAATATATGCTTGAAAGGAACATAATCCAGCTTAGTACTTCGCCTTGGGGAGCCCCAGTGTTGTTCTTTAAGAAGAAAGATGGCAGCATGAGGATGTGTATCAACTACAGAGCATTGAATATCCTCACCATCAAGAATAAGTACCATTTGCCCAGAATTGATGATTTGTTTAATCAGTTGCAAGGCAAGAGAGTGTTTTCCAAGATTGACCTTAGGTCCGGTTATCATCAGTTGAAGATCAAGGTAGCGGATATACCGAAGACAGCTTTCGGTATGAGTTCTTGGTCATGCCATTCGGACTCACTAATGCTCCATACTGCATTTATGGATTTAATGCGGCGTGTTTTCATGCAATACTTGGACAATTTTGTGATAGTGTCAATAGATGATATCCTAGTATACTCAAAGGATGAGAAAGAACATGAAGAACACCTGAGGATAGTGTTGGATACTTTGAAGAGGAACCAGTTGTATTCTAAGTTCTCAAAGTGTTACTTTGGTTGGATCAAGATAGTTTTTTGGGTCATGCCATTTCTGGAGATGGCATTAAGGTTGATCCATCAAAGATAGAAGCAGTTGAGAAGTGGTCCAGACCGACTACGGTTTCGAGAGGTTAGAAGTTTTCTCGGTTTGGTGGCTACTTATATGAAGTTTGTACGGGACTTCTCAAAGATATCTACACCACTTACCCGGCTCACTCAAAAGAATGTGAAGTTTGAGTGGACCGGTGAGTGTGAAGATGCTTTTCGAAGTTGAAGAAGAAGTTGACTACAGCCCCAGTTTTGGCAGTTCCGGAGATCTTTGATAATTACTACGTTTATACTGATGCTTCGGGACAAGGTTTAGGTTGTGTGTTGATGCAAGGAGGAAAAGTAATTGCTTATGCATCTAGATAGTTGAAGGTACATGAAAAGAATTACCCAACACATGACTTAGAGTTGGCAGCAGTAGAGTTCACCTTAAAGATTTAGAAGCACTACTTGTATGGAGTTAAGGCTAGGATCTTCACCGACCATAAGAGTTCGAAATATTTCTTTACACAAGAGAATCTGAATGTGAGGCAAAGGAGATGGTTAGAGTTTGTAAAGGATTATGACTTGAATATTCAGTACCATCTGGGTAAGGCCAATATTGTGGTAGATGCCTTGAGCATAAAACCAGTGTTTGCGGTTTCAAGCGTTGAAGATGTGGCAGAAAGGTTAGATGGGCTGAAAATCCAGAGTTTTGATTAGGTTGAAGACCGGCAGTTTGTGGCTCTGTTGTTAGCGAGATTTGAGCTGATGGATGATATTCGGGAAAAGCAATATGAAAATCCAGTTTTGGTTGATTTGAAGCGAGTTGCAAGATAAAAGCCTATAGTGGGATATGTGTTAGATAAGAATTGAAATCTTTAGTATCAAGATTGTTTGTGTGTGCCTAATGTCGGTGATCTAAGGCAAAGAGTTATGGAAGAGGCACACATGATTGCTTTTGTGGTTCATCCGGGAGCTACTAAATTGTACGAGAGACTTGAAAGAGAAGTTTTGGTGGCCTTCCATGAAAGTGGAAATAGCTAGGTACGTAGCGAGTGTGATACTTGCCGGAAAGTTAAAGCGAGCACGGGAGACCGGGAGGAATGCTTAAGCCATTGGATATCCCCGAATGGAAATGGGATAAGATCACGATAGATTTCATCACCGGTTTACCTAAGACAAAAGGCGGACATGATGCGATTTGGGTGATTGTAGATAGGTTGACCAAATCAGCCCACTTCCTACCAAACCAAGGTTAATATGTCCTTGAAGAAGATGACGACACTATACTTGGATAATATAGTGATGTTACACGGAGTACCTATTTCAATAGTTTCAGATCATGATCCGAGGTTCGTCAGTCAGTTTTGGAAGAGTTTGCAAAAGGCCTTTGGCACCAAATTGGATTTAAGTACGGCCTTTCATCCTCAAACAAATGGACAATCTGAGAGAACCATCCAAACACTTAAAGATATGTTAAGAACTTGTGTTTTGGAAGTAGGCGGATCATGGGATGATTACCTACCTATGGCGGAGTTTGTCTACAACAACATATATCATGCAAGCATAGGCATGCCACCGTTTGAAGCTTTGTATGGAAGAAGATGTAGAACGCCGCTGTTTTGGGATGAAGTCGGGGAAAGGCAAGTCACCGGGCAGGAATTGGTTGAACAAGCTAAAGAAATGGTTCAGTTGGTTAAGAAGAATCTGAAGGCAGCACAAGATAGACAGAAGAGTTGGGCAGATGTTAGAAGAAGACCTCTCGAGTTTGAAGTTGGTGAGAGAGTTTATCTATGAGCTTCACCGATGAAAGGAGTTAAACACTTTGGACAAAAGGGAAAGTTAAGTCCAAGGTATGTTGGACCGTTTGAGATTCTGGAAAGAGTTGGACCGTTGGCATACAAGCTTAAGTTACCAGAATCGATGTCGATAGTCCATAATGTTTTTCATGTTTCGATGTTGAAGAAGTGTTTGACAAAGAGTGATGTTGAAACCACAATTGATCGGGAAGTTCTTCAGGATAACCTTGCTTATAACGAGAAACCGATCAAGGTTCTAGACAGAAAGGAAAGGATGATTAAGAGAAGGATGATTCCTTTGGTTTTGGTACAATGGAGTAATCATTCACCCGAGGAGGCAACTTGGGAAGTTGAAGAATATATGATCAGCGAGTTCCCAAATTTTATGGACTTACCGGTATGTTCTAGTTTCGAGGACGAAAATCCTCTTAAGGGGGGGGAGAATGTAATATTCGACTTTCGGGAAATGGCGACGTGTCAATTTGCGAAAACGAAATATTATTCGACTTCTATTATTGGAGTTAAGTTTTACAGGGTATATATATATATATATGTCTAGTTATATATATATATATGTGTGTGTGTGTGTGTTAAGGAAATCTGATTTTAAAGTAAAAGGGTGATTAAGGAAAATAAGGGCTTAGGTAATTATTGAGATTTTTCCTATTTAAGGAAAAATAAACACCATTAGTTTCCCTAACCTTTTGAATCAGAATTTACTCCTCCAAACTTTTATTTTCTGCGTGTGAGAGCTTCAGAAAGGGCGGAGAGATTTCTTCCGTTTTCTAAGTCGAATCTCAACCGTTTTCAAATTCGAGTAGAGCGTTGGAATCGTCGTGAGAAGGGCATCGTTTCAACACAAGAAAGTTGGAGCTTTTCTTGAGGTATGTTTTTTGACTTGACTGAGGTTTTGGATGAGTTGATGGTTCAAAACTCACGTCTCTCGTAGTTTCAATGTATTAGAAGTTTGTGATCGATTCTAATGTGAATTCGGATTGATCAAATAGGTTTCTCTGCAAACGGTGTTCGTTTCTGTAGTTTTTCTGAAGATTTGGACTTGGATTAGATTGCTAAAGGTAAGAAGGTCTTCCTACACGTTAATTACGGCTTATAGGATTTAAGTTGCGATTTTGTTGATGTTTTGGATGTTAGAATTCATGTTACAAGTTGTTTAAGAATCATAGGATGTTATGGTCCTGTATCAATTTTTTCTGCTATTTTCTGAGTATATTAATGTTGAATAAGTTTGGGAACGATTAGGGATCGATTAAGGTTCAAAAACTGAGTTTTTGTGATGTTGCCGCGCTTGGTGCGGGCGCACCAGGCCCAGTGCGGACGCACTGGAGGTCCTGAACATGAATTTTACATTCAGAGAGTTCGTGCAGGAGCACTGGAGCCTAGTGCGGGGGCACTGGAGCATAGTGCGGGCGCACCGGAGCCTAGTGCGGGCACACCAGACCACCAGAAATTGAATTTTACATACAGAGGCTCAGTGCGGGAGCACTGAACCCCGGTGCTGGCGCACTGGACCCTGTTTTGAGGAGAATGTGGTTTTAAATCATGCAATGAGTTTTAAATGTTAATCCTTTGATCTAATAACATTAATTAACCATGAACAAGCCTTGATTGAGTTTCCGATTCATTTAGTTTCGGCACCGAATGTACTCTTAAAGGGAGTTGAAGTTCGGATCCGTCGAAAGGGCACACCAGAGCCTAGTGCGGGGGCACTGGAGCCTAGTGCGGGCACACCGGAGCCTAGTGCGGGCACACCAGACCACCAGAAATCGAATTTTACATACAGAGGCTCAATGCGGGAGCACTGAACCCCGGTGCTGGCGCACTGGACCCTGTTTTGAGGAGAATGTGGTTTTAAATCATGCAATGAGTTTTAAATGTTAATCCTTTGATCTAATAACATTAATTAAACATGAACAAGCCTCGATTGAGCTTCCGATTCGTTTAGTTCCGGCACCGAATGTACTCTTAAAGGGAGTTGAAGTTCGGATCCGTCGAAAGGGCATGCAAAGGCTTGTGTTTTGATGAACTAGAGTTCATCAATGTCTATGTACTTGATAGGGTGTGAAGTCTAGTTGTCTAAGTGAGGGAGTAGAGTTGATAAGGTGAGTTTTGCTTTGAAAACACTTAGGTGGCTAGTTAATACACAATAATAATTACATAAGTGTAGTAAAAGCTAAAACGTCACTTATTCTCCGTTAGGCATTATTTCATATCGGCGATGTGATACGTTCATAAAAGGTGAACAACGCTACTGGCTCAAAAGGCTGAAGGGTAGTGGACGAAATTCATCAAACGTATACGCATACCGGGGAGACCACGGAGCTAATCGGTGCTAATCACCGTTAGTTAGCAAGTATATCTTCAGGCTGATGAACGCTATGCGTAGTGACCTTGAGTGATGACGTAACCAAGATAATCTAAGCTAGAAACGTATAGTCATGACGTGTCGATGGTCATGAAGTGAACCTTAGCTTGAGTCGGTCTCACAAACATAACTATTATAATAAAACTGGTGAAAGAGCCTTAGTTAATTTGTAGCTTCTACTTCTTACTATGTACAATGTACTTACCTCAAATGCATGTTTATTTATGTGTTTGTGGGAGAGAAGACGAACATGTAAATCTGGATTTCGATGACGACGTTTTAGGACACCGAAGTTGAAGAGTTTATTTATTCTTGCTTTCAGTTATACTTTAGATTTGTTTTGAAAATTTGGTAATTTCTTTTTAGTACTTTTTGGAGGCTTCGTATGTTTGGTTTTTTTCTAATGTAATAAATGTTACATTTCCTTCTTTAGATATTGAGTTTTCTATTCTTGGATGTTTGGAAAAAAAATTACCCGAGTCCTTTTCTTCCTTTTTGCTTAACTCGATACGACGTAGTAGAGGCTTACGTATAAAGTGGAATTTATTTTATTTTATATGTGCCGAACGTTCTTTTCCGGATAAGGGCTCGGTGTCCGGGAACGGGGCGTTACAGCATTTGTATTAGATATTAAGTAGATTTTTTTTATAATGGAGTATTATTTTATATATAAAATAATTGTTGACTATTCGAGGTCCATAGAGAAACCACACCGTACAATCATTTCACAGAGAATTAATTCTCATTGCACAAACAATACTCCAGAGAAATCTCATTGTACTAAGAATACTCTTGAGATTTCTTTATTGAATGAGATTACCCTGTAAGCTTTTCTGTGCAATGTGATTTCTCTATGGGCTGGCCCGGAGAAATCTCTGCGGGTTTTCTATTTGCACTTGCAGGCTGCAGCAACTGTTTCTCTATTGGGTTATTGCCAAGACAAAACGTGTTTCCTTCCGGCCAAAAAAAAAGTTTAAAATTGAAGGTTTTTTCTTATTAAGGTAATTTGAACCGGCAGAAGACAAGGAGCGCATAAGATCAGGGTGGCTTCAGGAAGTTGGTGATACGGGTTAGAAATTTATCATATTTTGTAAAGTAAATTTAGTATTCTATATTATATAGTTCAATACGGGTCAATACGGATCAATATATTATTATTATTATTATTAGTACTACTATATATATATATTAATATAATATATATATATGTGTTTATATATATATATAAGTGTTTCTCCCTCTTAAAATTGTTTCTTTCCGTAATAAATTTATTTAATGTTAATAATTCAAAAAAGAGTTAAATCTTTCCAAAAAAAAAAGGTCAATCAATTAAATTACCATTAACAATACACAAATTATATAAATAAACATGTAAGAAAATGTATCCAAAAAGAAAAAACATGTTAAATCTTACCATCATCAAATTACTTTTACACAAAATAAAAAAAATTGAAAAATACTAAAATTGCCCGACTGTTTTCCACAATTGTTTGGCTTAGAATGTGTTTTTCTTCAATTAATTTGTTTTTAATTAATGTAATGAATATTTTGAGATATTAAATTACATAACAAATATAAAAATGGTGTTCATATGGATGAAAAATGTGGTGATTATTATTCAACTTAATGCATTAGTAATTATCCAAATTATTAATGAATACTTATCATTTTACGTCCAACATAATGTTTATACTCAACATCATTTTATGGTTGTGAGTGATTATGTGTTTTTATTTATAAATTTATTCTTCAAATTAAAAATGTGTGATTAGATGATGCTGAATGTGAAAATCATATAGAGCTTTGAGTGTGAACCGAAGCGAGTGTGTTTCCCTAAAATTGTTTCTCCCAATTAATTCATTTCATTTATTTAATATAATAATCATTGGTAGCTATTAGTCTTTCTTTAAATTAACATATTTATTTACTATAATAATCTTTGGTATTTATCAAATAACATAAATAATTAGTGTGTGTTGAGCTAGATGAAAAATGTATTGATCATTATCCAACTTACTAAGAGTGCCTACGTGTTTTTAGTAAGTGTTTCCCTTAGAAAGTGTTTTGCTCCAATTTATTTTTTTTAATAAATATAATGAATATTTTTTGATATTATATAACATAGATAAAAATGATGTTCATACAGATGAAAAACGTGGTAATAATTATTGAACTTAATGCATTAGTCATTATCCAAATTATTACTATTGAATATTTATCACTTTACGCCCAAATAACTATATAAAGTTTATACTCAACATCATATTGTGGTTGTGAGTGATTGTGTGTTTTTATTTTTAAATTTATTTTACAAATTAAAAATGTGTGGTGAGATGATGTTGAATGTGGAAATTATATAGAGCTTGAGTGTAAACTGAAGCGAGTGTGTTTCTGTAAAAGTCTTTCTCCCCCCGGTAATTTAATGGTGGTCCTGGACCAAATTGTTCGATCGCCATATGATCGGATGCATGTTTTAATACATAATGGTCCATTAGAAATATCTTAAATCATATTTGTTGCACACACACCAAGTAAGTTTTGGTCGTGGACCATATTAAAAATTTTGTTCTCTCAATTAATTTATTTCATTTAATATAATATTCATTGGTAGCTATTTCTTTCTCCCAATTAACTTATTTATTTAATATAATAATCATCGATATGTATCAAATAACATGAATAATTAGTGTGTGTTGAGCTAGATGAAACATGTATTAATCAATATCCAACTTGTAGAAATAGAAATATAAAAGAAGTGCGAGTGTTCTTCTTCCCTATATATTTTCCTCAAAAAAGTGTTTATCCATAATATATTATTTCTCAATAAATATAACACTCACGGTTAAATATTAGTAAATAACAAAGATAAAATATTAAAATGTGTGGTAATAAAGATAAAATGTCTCTCGGAAAAACACATTGTGCTCATGGGTATGGTTTGATGAGTTATACCTTATTGTGCCAGATAATTTTTTAAGGCTATGTATTCGCTGTCAGTAGCAGTATAATAGTTACAGACAAGAGCCTTTAAAAGAATAAAAACACCAGCACATTATATTTACGAATAAATGGATAGAACCATGTATCTTTGGTAAAATTATTAACAAAATCTATATACATATTAGGAGAGGAAATAAAATTGATTTTGATCCAAACCCGAAAAATACCCGATTGACCCGCTCCAAAACCGGAGTAAATACGCAGGTAAAAAAAAAACTCCTCCCACATAATCTCTCCCTAATAATTGTGGCAACTTAAATTTAGGCAAAATCTTTGAATGATTCCCCAAAATACTCTCCCTCAATCAACATAATAATTTTGTTCACACGTTCAAACCCGGAAAGAAATCGGTCAACGTCGCATTAAACGCATTCTAAAAAAAACTATACATTCCTTTCAAAAAAAAATTTAACTTGACATTAAACTCTATTTTCCGTTCCCCCGAAAAAGAAAAAAAAAACTCTTTTCCGTTTCTAATTCTCAAATTTCTACTAAACAGTTCAATTATACAATGAGCATCTGATCGATGCTATAAGAAAAAATAGTCCAGTTAAGAAAGAATATTGATCGGCAGTGTGAGGGAAGATGCGCCATCTTTTTTAAAGCTGGAATTTGAACCCAACTTTATTACAATTGATTGCCGGTTAATGATGAATGATTTTTTTTTAAAACCTTAATCTTTCTTTTTTTCAAGGTTTTTTTTTTTTGAAAGGTAAAAAGAAAAGAAAAAATTAATACGCAGAATCTCAACCAAATACATCCTTCCTATTTTAAGCCCTAGAACCTCTAATTTCATCAACTCTATCATCGGTTATGATTCCTCTCAACTTCCAATCGATTATAACTTCTTTCAATTTCAAAACGTGTTTCCTCAGCACCCTAATATCTTGCCAAATGCAATAGGAAATCCCACGTTTCTCTATTTTTCGTTCAATTTTTTTTAAATGTGTATAAATAACCTGCTCCTCCTTATGAATTGAACATACGGATGTTGCTCAATTGAATGGAAACAGACGGGTGGGGTGAAGAAGCATATGAGGTTTGCAAATTCTGATATACCTATTCATTTCATATGCTTTACGTTTTGTTGTTTTGCACCGTTAATATTTTATTTGAATGTGTCGAAATGTATCGATATATATTTCGATTTGCTTTCTGTTTTATTTATTTGAATATGATAATTTCTGAATAATGAGACGAAAGGATGATTGCTGGTTCTTTGGTTTTTTTTTAATGCTAATTAGGATTCTACCATATTATTTTTCGTATTTATCATTTGTAACGCCCCCAGACCTAGCGCCTGGTAACGCTACATGAGCCATAAATTTTCCGGTCAACTGCTTAGACCATCGTCCTCGTTTGGTCTAAAAGGGCTAACCCGAGTTGACAAGATATTTTATGTCTCACACTTATATGGAGGTGAGCTTTCTGCTAATTTCCCGATGTGGGATTTTACATTCTCACCCCCTTAGAAGGGACTGGTGTCCTCGCCAGGACGACCAAGAATGGTCCTGGATCGTCCCTACCAGAGGCAACTACACCATCTTTCTTGTATGGTGCGGCACTTAGGGCCGTCTGATAGTCGGCTCTGATACCATTCCAGTAACCCCCGGACACGGCGCCCGGTAACGCTACATGAGCCATAAATTGTCCGGTCAATCGCTTAGACCGTCGTCCTCGCTTGGTCTAAAAGGGCTAACCCGAGTTGACAAGATATTTTATGTCTCACACTTATATGGAGGTGAGCTTTCTGCTAATTTCTCGATGTGGGATTTTACATTCTCACCCCCATAGGTCTAGGGGCGTTATAGAATGGTATCAGAGACGACTATCAGACGGCCCTAAGCGCTGCACCGTATAAGAAAGATGGTGTAGTTGCCTCTGGTAGGGACGATCCAGGTCCAGTCTTGGCCGTCCTGGCTTGCCAGTCCCTTCTAAGTGGGTGAAAATGTAAAATCCCACATCGGGAAATTAGCAGAAAGCTCACCTCCATATAAGTGTGAGACATATAATATCTTGTCAACTCGGGTTAGCCCTTTTAGACCAAGCGAGGACGACGGTCTAAGCAGTTGACCGGACAATTTATGGCTCATGTAGCGTTACCAGGTGCCAGGTCTGGGGGCGTTACATAATTGATTTTTGTTTTTGGGTTTCAAGGAAACTCATTGAAAATTCTTTTTCCGCCTTTTGAAGAATCTGGTGAATATCTTTGCATATCGTTGGTACTTTTTATGGTAATTTGGATTCTACCATGTTCTTTTTCGTATATATCATTTTTTCTATTGGTTTCGGATGATGTGTGAGAAACTCGGAAGTTTATCTATTTTCTTTCTTAGGGATAGATCTATCGATGCACCATCGCTTGGCAGTTTTACTTACAAGTGGTGATGTTGGGCGAATGACGGAGAAAGAGACTGCTTCCATTGTCGGTAGGTTACTTTTAAACAAAACCCCGACACCCGTAAATCAAAGTTTTTTTATTATAGAATTCTGATCTTTATGTCACAAAGATATGCATTGAACTAAAGTGTTTGTGTATTTGCTACATGTGCAGATTAGCTGAGGCTTCTCTACCACTTCTAAGCATTGTTTCCATACCAACAGTGGCTTCGCGGGTATCTCCCAGTGCATTATGCTATATCTCCCCGTGAAAATTTAGAGGTTTTTATTATTTATTTTATTTTTGGTAGGGTTGAGGGATTTATAGGTTAAGTCCGGGAGAAGGGTGAGGTGAGGCTAAGAGATAGTGGACGGTGGTAAGAGGGTAGGAGGGAGGTTGTCGTGATTTATGTATGATTCATTGTTTTATTTTACGTTGAGTTATCTCCGTGCATAGCACGGGTAAATTGCTAGTTATGTAATATTTGAAACCATCACACGACACAATTAGGGATGCCCAAATGTTAGTGAAAATAATCTTTTATTTATTTTATTTTAGAAAATATAACTTTTATTGATGAAAAGAGGAAAGAAAGAAAAGACATGTGGTTGTCGCCTTTGTTCGCGGTCGATTCCACAAAAACCCAAAGCAATAAAAGACATTTAAACAATGTAAGAATTAATAGTAATCGTAGTCTTGATCATATTTGCGGTAACTCTGCTTCCTTGCCCTTGTCGTCACCCCTTTATAAGGTGCTGCTGTCGAGAATCCTTCGGTCTCAGAAGCCGTTGTCCATTCATCGTAGTTGTCAAAGAAAGAATTTAGATATTGCTTTGACTCCTTATCTGAGGTATCGAGTTGGTCTATTACATTATCCACGTCCGAGCTGCAGGCGAGTTTATCATGTTGGCGCGAGCGTCTCTTTGAAGAACATAAAATAGAAGTAGCAAAATAAGCAAAGCTATAGGAAGAAGCGGTCGTAGTGGAAACTTTCAAATCATTTTGACAAAGAGCTGTTTGAAGAATGGGAGTAGCTGGGTGACAAAGATGATGATGCCAATCACTTTTTGATTTTTATTTATTGTGAAGCTATAAAGGGGGGTTTGGCCACTCTTACAATCCATATTTAACCGGTCACTACATCATAGGAGTATTGGTGTAAAAATCCTTCAAATAAATTTAGAGGGTAAGAATTCAAAGAAACATTATGGACTTGAAAAATCTAAGATATAGATAATACATTACGAGGCATGCTGAGAACACAACAAACATTGACATGGGTGAGATCGGTCACCGTACACGTGACACTCATCAGGCCTCTCAGTGAGCGATAAAAGTCATATCAGCATATGGGATAACATGTGATCAACTCGACATCGGACCTCAACCAACATGCTTCATCTTTAGTACAACGTAGGCGACCCTTATATCATCAACCGACATGATGCAGGTCGTCTTCCGTCCGATATGGTGTAGGTCATCTTCTGTCCCTCATAACCGAAAAGACGCGAGATGTCTATGGTCTCTTATACGGATGTCGTGCAGGTTACCTCAGTCATTTATGCTCAACATAATACAGTTTATCCTCGACCTCAAGCAACAATTACATTATCTTCAATAAGCGTTCCGGATTTCATACAGACATTACTCCACGATAGTAACTTTCATAGTGAAGGCTATGAAATTTTACGTACCATGATAGTCTGAGCCATAACTGCTCCATAACAGGCTTCATACATCAATACATTGTAAATACCCTTGATCACGAGTTCAGTGCATCATAATTCACCCCAACGAGGGGAGATTTATATAAAGTATCATCATCCTCAAATACAAGGTACACATATAATGTGCTTGCTATACATTCATGCTTACTGTCAAAATATAATTTCATCTATTCAAATATTGACTTGAGCGTCGGAGTGTCCTCCCGGAGGCAATCTCTGGGACCTCTCACGTTTTTGTTTGTTTTGCAGGCCCAATCTCAAATCCACTCAAAAAGTAATTTGGATCATCACCCAGAGGTCCATTTATCCGAATATCAACTCAACTATAACCTAGACAATTTCAAACATCGTCAAACAAAAAATATTTTGAAGGAGTAGAGAGAAAAATAGAACCTATGTGTGTGATGAAAATATTATTTCCATCACTAACCATGATGTTTTCATTGCCAAAATAAGGCATGTGTAATGCTAAATTACTGAGATTAGTGGTAACATGATATGTAGCACTGCTATCAAGAAGCCATGAAGAAGATGACAGAGCATCCCAATGTGCTTAAAGAGGACGCAATGTTGGAGGATAGGACCGAATGAGAAAATTTTGTAAGAGTTTGAAGCTGGTAAGAAGAGCACCATTTATCTGAATAACCTTGCACTTTCCACAATGGAAAAACTCAAGTAGGGTTTTTAGGGCAAAGACTTGAGCTTATTCAATGAGAGAAAGTATTGTGTGCATGCTTCAAAGAATTAGGAATAGCAAGGCGTGGAAACAAACCAGCACTAGGAGAGGGACGTCATACAACCGAATGAGTTGCAGCAAGACCAGAAAAGCTGCCGGTTGCATCTCATAATTAAATAGCTTTTCATGGAACTCTTAATAATCAATAGGGGTGTCATGTTCTTGAATAACCTTAGTCAACTCTTTATAGTCATCTACCGAATTGTCTGAAATAAGATTTACAAGATCATATGGATCCATCGGCTAATTCATCAGCTATAGTTTTCACAACATGAATATAATCAAAGATTGTTTGAGAATTTTTTTGATAGATTTGAGGTATTGTTTAGTTTGCTTGATTCGACCACAAAGAGGGCATTGCATGTGTACCATATAAAGTAGTCCATGCCCACAAGAAGTCTTTCGTGAGTGATTTACGGAATGATATTTTGAGAAAGAGAAGAAATAAGAACATTTATGATGAGTTGATCATGTCTAAACCAAAGATAGCATGACGGATACGATTGAGGACAAAGATTAATTACATAATGCATGATCCACCTTAAATAGGAATGCATTTATTATGCGAGGAGATATGCTGGATTGGTATGCATGATTTTGGCTACTTCGTCAGCTAAATACGAGCGATGGATTGGCATGCATGATTTTGACAACTTCGTTAGCTAAATACGAGCGATTAGATTATAAATGATTGTTTGTTATAATAACTAAAATATATGTCTTAATCTTTTCCAACTACGATAAAATTCGATGGTTTCACTATTCTTCCTCTCATACTAAATAAATTGAATCTGATTTATATATCAAATATATAAAACATACCGATCATTATCTCAAATATTAAATACTATGATTTGTAAATTCAGAATGATTATTATCTTAAATTGATGATAAATGTATCGAGTACATGAATAAAATCAAAGTACTAAAAAACACAAGATCATTTTGTATAATTATTCATAATAGCATATTTATATTTCAAAAGGACATAACAAATTATGTATGAATTAATAATGTTACCTTCAAAAATTTAAAAGTTTTATTTCAGTAAAAACACGTGCGGATGAACGTATATTTTACTAGTAAAAATAAACAGGTGAGTTTCATATATATATATATATATATATATATATATATATATATATATATGTGTGTGTGTGTGTGTGTGTGTGTGTGTGTGTGTGTGTGTGTGTGTGTGTGTGTGCCTAATTTTTTTTACCACTGAAATATTTTTTTAGCGGGTTGGCTGAACCATTTTTTATTGGCTGAAAAAAAAACAATTTTTTTTTAATTTTTTGTATTATTGAACTAGTGTTGTTATTAGTATATGTACTTAAGTCTCCTCAATTTATAAATAAAGCTATAGTGGCCTAGTGGAAAAAGATCTATCCATTATGACTTTATTATCCGATGGTCATGAGTTCAAAACATGTTACAAGCATTTTTTTGTATCTTATACCGCTGAAATACTTATAGAATTTTACGATCTAAATCTAATATATTTCCTCATTACCTTAGACTTTCTAAATCACATTATTTTTTCTACATTATGCCATCTAAATCTAATCAATTTGGTACATTATATACTGAAATGCTTATAGCATTTTTCCCTTACATTATACGATCTAATATTTTTTTTAAAAACCCCTTTTACATTAGACCTTTTTTAGGTACATTATACCACCGAAATGCTTATAGCATTTTTTTCCTTAACTTATGCGATATAAATCTAATAATTTATTCTCTTTAACTTAGACTTTTTAAATCAGCTTTTTTTTTCTATCTTATACTACCTCTGTTTTTTTATCTGTCGCAGAGAGAAGAATCACACAGATTAAGAAAGTAATTAATATGTCTAAAATATTGTATTGTAAATGTATTTTTTTTATTTGAGATGGAAATACTTTGTTAGTAAAGAAATTTTTAGTATTGGAAATGTATTTTTTTATTGGAGATATAAATACTTTATTGGTAAATGAGAAAATAAAATTAATAAATGATGCATTAGAAATGTAAAATGACAGATAAATAAAAAATCCAGCAAATTTTGATATGTGACAGATAAAAAAAGCGGAGGGAGTAGCAATGTAGCATCTAAATCTAATCATGATCGTAATTTGATGTACGATGAACGTGATTCTTTAGTATTGAGATTTTTTTTTCGGATATGTATATTAGTGAAAACCAAGAGCACCCCAAGAAAAATTCCTGGTTCCGCCACTGTGCATAAGTTAGTGAAGTTCTTGACATGGATGATGTCTAGAAAGGATCCAAATTAATTATCAGAAAGTACTTAGTCATTTTATTGTGCTGCTGAAATTGCTTAAAATTCCAATTGACAAAAGATGGATACTACACTTACCTACTAAATTGTTGGACTGGAAAAAGGCCCTCTCTAGATTTTCCATGTTCCAAAATGTTTTTGGTATTTGCCCACTGAAGTTGTTGTAAGACAAGCCGAGATATGTAAGCCGTGAACATTGATGCAGATCTGACGGTAATGGACCGCTTAGCATGTTAGACCGCAGTGAAATGTAAGATAGTTTCTGAAGATTAGGACACATGGTAGTTGGCAGATTGCCGTAAAGATGATTAAGTTCCAATCCCAATTTTTCCAAGGAGGAAACATTAAAGAAGATTTGAAAAGGAATTGAACCAGACAACTCATTTTGATAACATATCAAATTCTTCAAGTAGGTCAAGTTAGTGATGGAAGAGGGAATAGAGCCAGTAAACGAGTTGTTGTTTAGATACAAGGACTCTAATTGATTGAGTGAACCGACCCATGACGGGAATTCTCCTGAAAGTGCATTTCGGCTTAAACTAAGCACTTTTAATCTTCTCAACTGAGCTAATTCACTTGGCAAATCTCCTTGGAAGTTGTTTCCACTAAGATCCAGTGACGATAAGAAGGAAAGATTGCCCAATTGCGGTGCTATGGTTCCGGTTAGACCCATGTTTGATATATTTAAGGATTTCACCCGATAATGACGTACGGCACAAGAGACTCCAATCCAGTCACAGACTGATGATGGTGATCCATTACCAGTAGACCAGTTCTTAGTCAAGATTTGGTTAGGATCATGACTGATTCGAGCTTTCAGGGAAAGAAGGGCGTCTTGATCGCTTATAATATTGCTATGTTTAGCGGTGTCCATTGCTGCTGCTGAAGCCAAAAAGCAACATATTATAAAAGATACAGTGTAGCAGTAACATAGAAAACTACTTCCTTCCACTTCCATGATGATTATAAAAGTAGTAATAAAGATGAGACTAGAGGGTGAAACAATGAAAATGTGAGGTCGGAGTAGAATGCAAGGATAAATATATAAGTGGGTGATCCCATATTTTAAATAGTCTAGGAGTGAGTGCTTGGATCAATCAAATGTGAAAAACAATAATACTGATATAGTCTCACATCCGTCCAATAAAAAATGTTCATATTTTGCTTTATACACATATTAAGAAATCAATTAATTTGTAGTAATTTAAGTACTAATGGACATATATACCCCTATTACATAATAAATACTTCTATTAAAACGTGAAACGAACATACAAATATTAAATGCTATCATAAGGGTATGTTTGAAAAAAAAAATGCATTAAATGATATATTGGTTTTGTAAAATTGACACTTTTATGAGGCAGCTTATTTTTAAAAAAAAAAATGGATATTTTTTATGGGACGGGGATAATATTCTTTTTCGGCATATCTAAATCGTAAAAGAGTGAGATGTTACAATTCCTCCCAAGTGAGAGAGTTAAGTGTTCTCTCAAGTGTCATTATTTTTCGATAATTTCATCGAAACGATGTAGTTTTGATAATAATAAAAAAATCTACAAGTAGATCATCTACACATTACATATATACGGTGAGATCAATGGTATTTAAGAGATCACTTGATTTTCTCATTTGAGAGGATCCTTGCTCGTTACTTGGTAAATGGCATGGGGTAATGGCAAATATAGTCTCTTTTGGAAAAGAAATGGTCAATATAATCTGTTACTGTTTGTACTTTAAAAAAAAAAAATTGACCGCGATTTTCTCCCATTTTTTTCACAACTGTGCACGATCTTAAGGTCCTCAAATCCCCTATCGGGTTCACCTTCCCAATTAGGGTTTAGTTTGGTGGCATCAAAACACATAAAACGCGAAAATTTGACGTGAGAAAATGGTCTAAAAAGATTGTTTAGACCAGTTTCTTAGAAGAAAAGACTAAATAAGCCATTTCTTTAGTCAACAACACTAAATAAGCCGGCGCCCCGGCATGGGGTACTATATATTTAGATAGCAGTAACACTTGTGGATCGTTCACATGCACTGGCAACCACAGTTGATCTTGTGGACGGAAAGTCTTTGAATATGACCACTGGACATTTTATTCCACGCCAGCCATCAGTATTGTTTCCTATCCTCTTTTTCCTCTTTGTTTCCTATCCTTAAGAGCAAGTGTAATGGTTCCCTCAATTATCTGACTTGACTCTGACATAAATTGCCATGTGGCACATCATATTGGAGGAAAATTGTTGCCAAAAATTGTAGCAAAAACTATTTGACAAGATGGTGTAATGATAACACACTCTACCCTCACCTTTCTACTGCCCAATTCATCAAACACGGCCACTACCGGCGCCGGAATCCATGTACCTTCCCGTCCAGTTACCCCAGAAACACCAATCCATCAAAATTCTTTGACCTTAAACCAAAATCCATGGAAAAAATTTTCATTATTTTGCATTCCCGTTTTTCAAGAAACCAAATTTAGGATGTCAGACTTTAAGTGTGCCTACATTAGCTTCATTACGGTTGCTCTAATCACTCCCACACGACTCGTCCAGGAGATGTTTAAGCGATTCATTTCTTACTTGCATAACACACGACACGCGCGGACACGGCCACAACACACGACACGCGCGACATGATACGGCGATACGACTAATTTTAACATTTAAGTACACAACGTGTTATATATATATATATATATATATATATATATATATATATATATATATATATATATATATATATATATATATATATATATATACTAGCCTAATACTCGTGCACGATGCACGGGGACAATACTAAATTGAAGGTATATATGCCGTGCAATGTACGAAAAATTTTGGAAGTTATATTTTTGAATGATAACATTGTTTATACTTCACCGACACACAACATTCTCCTTTAATCACCCTCATAACTTTGATAACAGTATTATTCGAAACTAATGATAACAGTGGTTGATATGATTGAGCTTCTTCCCTTCCTAATTCAATTTCGCATCTTACACCTTTTACAATTCTTTTTAAATGATTAGTCTTTGCCCAACAATCAAATGAGCTTCGACATTTATCTGATGTCGTGGCCATCTATTATTGTTCTATGGATCAACAATGGCAAATCAGATGCACTTCTGAGTCATCTTAGCTAGAGGTTTTCAATACAAAAACGATTATTCAAATAGTACCTCAATAAATAGAATAAATCACCATTAGCGTATTCAATTGCGTTTTATTATTGAGTCCAAGAAGGTGCTTACTTTTTCAAAAGGATACTGTAGCTTGTCTCCTCCTCCGCCTCTTTTCAACCAGGTCGTGATGATCATGCCATGCCCCGCTTCCTTTTTATATTTATTTTATTATTTTTATTTTTGACCAAAGTAGATATCTTTCCGGACACAAAATATACAGTATAGCACATGTAACAAATTGCCGCTCTATCGCAGTATGGTCACATGGAAAATGATCACATGATCAAATAGAAATCGCATTCTTATGGTCTCCTGTTATACCAAGCCAATCCTATGATTTTGCTTCTTCATCATTTATCATAATTATTGGAACATCTATTCGATCTTTGCAACCGAATATAACTACCTTTGAGATGAATGTATGAGAGCAAAAGCACACTACAATTCAAAGATGAAGATAGAGGCAAAAAAAAAAACTTATATAGAACATCATTAAGTGAAACTTGCGGCTTATTGTTACTGCAGGAAAAAAAAGGTAATGATAGTGCCACAACCAAATTGACACAACGGGTAATACAAACTAATCTTCCACCCTTGATTTTGATGAGTCTCAAAATCAAGGGTGTTGACTCATCAAAATCAAGGGTGAGAGATTACGACGTGTCACCCGTTGTGTCAATTTAGTTGTAACACTATCATTACTAAAAAAAAAATAATACACAGAAAAAGAAACCAATTAAAGGAACCTAATAGTGATATTGATCAAGAGATTCCATCTCCAAGTTAAATGAATTGTGGCACAAAAAATAGACATCTGGAAGATGACGGTTAACACAAATCAACCAACATAATGCAGCAAACTTCTAAAGATAACATCGTCCAACCTTATTGAGTTTAAAACTTCCATATCTATCAACCTGGAAAATAATGCAAAATAAAATTTATGCAATCTAAGATAAACCAAGTGATAGTCATGTATAAGCAAATCAACCTACATACAAAACAATAGTAATCCAATTTAAATAGAAATCAATTTTATATTTTACCTAAAAGAAATACCAGAAAATGGCAAAAAAAAATCAATAAATAAACAAAATATTGCTCACAAACCCTCGATTCCAATCCCTGATATAAACTCCCTGCATACATCTGATTGGAAAAAAACCAAATCAAAATATATTTCATGCATATGGATAATGGATCTCATATATTCAAATGAATAAAAAACTGACAAAAAATATTTCACCAAACGATCGATCCACTTCATATATCTTCCAGAAAAAGTGCCTGCAAATTAACCTCGGTCTACATACATACCGTCATACCGCTTTATTAATATACGGTCACAAAGACACTTTACCTCTTCGTGGTTTAGCAATTCAAGGTTTTACCCCCTTATGGTTTATCAATATAGGTACTGTTTAATTGCCATGAACTTTCCGATTCCGGCTGTAAAAAATGAATATTCCACTGGCTAGAGTATTCTAATATTCCATGAACTTTCCGATTTGCCCTTTTTTTTTATTATGTCTTTTCCACCATACTTTTTTGGCGAAACGTAAGACTATAAAAAATCAAAAGTGAAATCTGATAGACATAGTGCCCGAAAAGCAATATTGTATTGTTTTTAATTAAATAAAATGACATTTGTTATTAATTCTATTATTTGTGTATTTTTATATATTTAAATGTACATCACATAAAATCCCAAAGGATTCATAATGTGACCATATTACTCAGTGCATAAGAGTTGTGTACAAGTGGATTGAGTTAATGGTAATACTCTTTAAATGTTAAGTCCGTGGTGAAATTAATTGGAGTTCGGGATCTTTCAATTAAAACACCATTAGTGCCCCAGAACACTTCATGTGTGACCGCCTGATCCAGGTTGTCGATCTTGGACATCTTAGTGGCAGCACTTATATATGATTTGATCAAGTAGGACTTGGACCGATTTAATATGACGATCTCATGATCATTCCGTAATGAGAGAATTTAATTAAATCACAAGATGACAATTGATTAATCTTAATCTTGATGTGATTATAGACTAATGACTATTTCAGGGTTGTGTTTGATGTGGCGTTAAAGTTAGCTCAGCGAAGCTTTCCCAAACACGTCCATGTTGCCATCATTCAGGAATAGGTAGCCGGAAATGTAAATAACAAAGATGGAGTCCATTCCTTCCCGTGGGAAGCAGAAAGACTGTTCCATTGTTTGTTAATTCTGTAACTGATCGATCGGCCGAATTTATGATCTTGGATTATAAATATCGATCACTAGTGAGTTAATGGTAATCGAGGATAAGATGTTATTAGGGGTCAAGTTAGTGATGGAAGAGGGAATAGAGCCGGTAAACAAGTTGTTATATACAAGGACTCTGGTTCTTTCAGGTAACCGACCCAAGACGGGAATTCTCCAGAAAGTGCATTTTGGCTTAAACTAAGCACTTTCAATCTTCTCAACTGAGCTAATTCACTTGGAAAATCTCCTTGGAAGTTGTTTCCACTAAGATCCAGCGACGATAAGAAGAAAAGATTACCCAATTGCGGTACTATGGTTCCGGTTAGACCCATGTTAGGTATATTTAAATATTTCACCTGATAATGAAGTACGGCACAAGAGACTCCAATCCAGTCACAGATTGATGATGATAATCCATTACCAGTAGACCGGTTCTTAGTCAAGATTTGGTTAGGATCATGACTGATTCGAGCTTTCAAGGATAGAAGAGCATCTTGATCACTTATAATGCTATGTTTAGCGGTGGCCATTGCTGCTGAAGCCAAAAAACAACTTATTATAAAAGATATAGTGTAGCAGTAACATAGAAAACTATTCTTTTTTCTATGATGAGTATAAAAGTAGTAATAACTAGTACGTACTGAGGGAGGGTTTACTTGGTAAATGGCATGGCCACTCTATATTTAGCGAGAAATATTATGGTGAAACGGGTATTTTCGGGTTATACCAAGTGGAGGACCATGATTATTTTCTGATTTCCTCACACACACACTAGGAGTGTGTAGGTGTGAGTTGAATTAATTTGACCCTCCACTTGGTATAACCCGAAAATACCCGTTGTCCCATAACTGTTCTCATATTTAACATGTGTATGTGGAATGTTCAACATGCATTAGTGTAACGCCCCGCTCCCTGATACCGAGTCCTTATCCGGAAACGAAACGCTCGGCACGTATACTATTAAATAAATCCAATATTACACGTAAGCCTCTACTACGTCGTATCGAGTTAAGCAAAACGGAAGCTAAAAAGACTCGGCAAACACCATAAATACTACTATGAAAAGAACTCGATATACGAAAGATAGAAAATGTAACATGTTTTACATTGGAAAGCCAAACGAGATCCAAACGTACGAAACCTTCAAAAGAATACTAAAAGAGAATACAACGTTTCCCCAAAGAATAATATGACTAATGAATAAAAAGAAAACAGAATAAATAAATGCTTCAACTCCGGCGTCCTCAAATGTTTTCATCAAAGTCTTCCTCGAAATCCTGTCCAACCTGTTCATGTTCTCTCCCCCAAACACATAGAAACAATGCATTTAAGGTAAGTACAAAGTACTCAATAAGAGGTAGAAGCTACAAATCAACTAAGGATCTTTAACAAGTTTTGTTATAATAGTTATCTTTATGAGACCGACTCGATCTAAGGTTCATTTCATGTCCATCAACATGTCATGACTAACTGTTTCTAACTTAGCTTATATTTGTTACATCAGCATTCAAAGGCACTACGCATGGTGCTGCTCACCACGAGACATATGGGTGCAACCTATTAGTGGATCACACCAATAGCCACGGGCTAGTCCCGATAGTATACGCGTTCGGTGAAGTCCCTCTACTCCTGGTACCTTCTAATGGTCAGCAAAGTTATCCATCCACAAGTACCCTATACTCCTGGTGCCTCTAGAAAGGCCAGCAAGTTTACTACTTTTATCCATAGGCGGATCTACATGTATCATAGGGGGGTCCATGGACCCCCCTGAACGGATAAAAATTCTACATTTTACCTATAGAAAAATATTTTGGACACCGTAAAAATATTTTCGGACCCCCCTAAAAAAATTACGGACCCCCCTAAAAAACATTTCTGGATCCGCCACTGCTTTATCCGAAAGCCTACACATTGCGATATAAACTTGTGCATTACCAAAAATGACATGATGTTTAATCTTTTAGCTATACAAGTATGTTTATCATTATGTTGTGAGCTAGCTACCTAAGTGTTTTCAAATAAGCTCTCTCACAAACTCAACTCTCTTTCCTAGACCTCTAGACACGGACAAGGGCTAGCAATTACACATACATTGATGAATACTAACTCATCAAAATACTCTTCCGACGGTCCCGAACTTCAACTCTTAGGAAGAGTACATTCGGTGCCGGAACTAAACGCATCAGAAGCTTAATCATGGTTTGTTCATATTATTTCATCTTATTTAAACTCAGTAACAATACTACAATTCAAGCTAAACATCATAATAACATTAGCCACAAAATCCATTGTCTACCAATTCGCATATTCATATTTCCGAAAAAGAAAATAACACAACACAATAACACCAAACAACTATATAATATGTATTTATAAAATCAACCTTTTCTTTTGAAAGAGGTTACATTGTCAAACCGGAAGGGAAGCAAACATCTCTAATGTAATACCACACTACGTAAATAATTAGATGTGTAATTATTGTTATTATTATTTTTCTTTTAAACTACCTCTGCATATTTGTTTTTTTTTTTATCGCCGAAAGATACTGGTTCTATTTATTTATCCTAGACTTAATCCTTTGAACAAAAAAACTATTTCTAAATAAATCTTGAACACATATATCCCTGCAAATGTACTAACCGAAAGAAAAATAATAATGAAAACAATAAAAAAGAAAAGAAAATAATAAACAAAACTTGAATACCTAGAACTATTGAAACATCATACTGAATATCAAAATTCCTGGCGTTAACTTTTATGAGCCTGGGTGGCTACGATTTACATATCTTCCAAATTGGGGAAAAAAAAGAATTATTTGCTCTTGCACGAAATTTTTATCAGACAATACAAAATTAACACCAATACGTCCCAAACACCATAAAAATATTTCTATTCAAATCCAACACTCCTTTATTTCACATTAACATCATAAAACACAAACTATTCAATATGAAAACCCTCTTACAAAACGAATCGAAAACACGATCTAACCTCTCTAAACCAAAATTAATTTGTAGGAAGAGTCTCTTACCTTTTAACACGCTAATCCAATTCCAAAAACTCAGAAACTTCAGCAAACTCGAACCTTTCTCTTAACAAAGCTCTGATCTTTGAGTGTTGAAACGGCGCTCCTTTTACGACGATTCCAACGCTCTACTTGGATCCAAAAACGGTTGAGATCCGTCTTAGAATCTGAAAGAAAAGCTCTCAGCCTTTTTCTAAGACTCACACGCAGAAAAGAGAGATTAGGAGGAGGAAATTCTGATTCAAATCTTAAATAGGAAAAATCCCAATAATTAACCTAATATCTTACTTTCCTTAATTACCCTTTTTACTTAAAATTACATTTTCCTCTTAAATAAATATAGATATCCGAAATATATATATATATATACACATAAAAATTTTAATCCGTAAATCATAATATTCCATTTTTCGCAAAAAGACACGTCTGCCCTTTTTCGAAAAGTCGGGATATTACATTACTTCGCCCTTAAAAGGAGTTTCGTCCTCGAAACTTGAGCGTGCTCAAACCGTTGACTTTCCTTTGCACTCTCTCTTCAACACAAACCAAACTGAAGCTTCACTTGTTTCCCACTGACAACAACAACCGATTCCGATCTTGCTAACCACTGAACTAACACGCTACTGGTTCCCAAACCACTCAAACCTCGTGCACTCAACCCAAAACTGACCAACCACAACTTGAGTTACTGAAACTGCACTAGCCACTATTCTACTTGGTGCAACCATCACCAGAAGATACTTTCTTGCGTCTATAATCCAAGTAGACAAATCTTGGATAGCCGACCTATACCAGAAATCACCTTACTGTCCGTAGAATTCAAAACTTTAACTTTACTCTTGCCACGGTAGATTCCAACACAACCAACAACTTGTAGTAACACCCTAGCAACCTTGATTACTCTATCCAAAGTCGTCGAATCACCAAAGGATCCCAATGGTCAAGACTTACCTATTACTTCCATAGGAACAGTAAGGGTTAATGCACACTTAGTTTTGTCACAAGTTTTGTGTGTTCCAGGTTTAAATATAATTTGTTATCTATTAACAGGCTAACTAGGCACTCTGGTATTTCTTCTGTTTTTGTTGACACTGAATGTGTGTTACAGGACAAGCTATCTGGGAAGATGATTGGATTAGCTAAACAACCACAAGGCCTTTATATTTTGAAATCTGATCAGATATCTCATCCTGTTGTTGCTGCTTGTGTTCCATTGTCTGATAAGATTCCAAAAGGCTTGCTATGGCACTATAGACTAGGACATCTATCTCATAATAGACTAGACCTATTACATGGTATTTGTCCAGATATTACTACATGTAAAGATTCTACTTGTTTTATCTGTCCACTTGCAAAACAGAAGAAGCTTTCATTTCCATTAAGTACATCAGTTTCTGTTGCTCCTTTTGATCTTGTACACATGGATATCTGGGGCCCTTATAGGCATCCTACTATCCATAATCAGTCCTATTTCTTAACAGTAGTAGATGATTGTACTAGATATACTTGGATATTTTTGTTGCAAGCCAAAAGTGAAGTATCTGTTATTACTGCTTTTTACTTCTATGCATTGAATCAGTTTGGTAATTCTATAAAAGTAATCAGATCTGATAATGGTTATGAATTCAATCATAATGATTTTTATACAGAAAAAGGAATTGTACATCAAACCAGCTGTTTTGACACACCTCAAAAAAATGGCATTGTAGAAAGAAAGCATCAACATATACTTAATGTTGCTAGGGCTCTAAAATTTCAAGCACAATTGCCTATAAATATGTGGGGATATTGTGTACTTCATGCTGTGCATCTCATTAATATGTTACCTACTCCTGTTTTGGATGATCAATCCCCTTATTTCTTGTTACACAGGAAGCTGCCTAACTATTCTGAGCTAAAAGTTTTTGGTTGCCTGGTTTTTTTCCACTACTTTACCTCATGGAAGGACTAAATTTGATGCTAGGGCCAGAACATGCATTAATCTAGGGCATGCTCCAAATCAAAAAGGCTACACCTTGTTAGATGTCCATACTAGGGACATATTTGTTTCAAGAAATGTTGTTTTTCATGAAGATATATTTCCATCTATTACTATGAAAATGCAAGACTCAACTCAGAATCCCTCTTTTCCCATTCCATATATGACGATTGTTCTTTTCCTAATACTAACATTCAGAATTCCACTGGTGCTTCTGATTCACAGTCCAATGCAGCATCACAAGAATCACAGACATCAAATATCAATGATACTGTGCATTCTCATGGTAATCTGCAATCTAGAGTTGCAGATGTTCCCATTGTCAATGATACTAGGAAATCTACAAGAGAAAATTTTCTTAAAGAAAATGTTTGCAATCAAGTGTCCCATGTGACACCATATCCTCTAGATTCTGCTGTTGATTATACTAACATTTCTCATAAACACAGGTCCTTTGCCATGAATGTAGATGCAATTAAATAACCTACTACATACAACCAGGCTGTCAAACTCCCAGAATGGCAAGAAGCTATGAAGAAGGAGATTGATGCTTTGATTCAAACCAGTACTTGGCAAGTAGTGGATTTACCAGCAGGCAAGAAACCTATAGGTTGTAAATGGGTGTAAAAGATCAAGCACAAAGCAGATGGATCTATAGAAAGATATAAGGCACGGCTGGTAGCAAAAGGATACACTCAAACTCATGGCATAGATTATGAAGAAACTTTTTCCCTAGTTGCCAAGATGAATACTATCAGAATTCAGTTGTCTATAGCTGCAGCAAAAGGGCTTCATTTACATCAACTAGATGTAAATAATGCCTTTTTACATGGTGACCTAGATGAAGAGGTTTACATGACTTTACCTCGAGGGTTTCAAGCTGAAAAAGGCAAAGTCTGCAAGTTAGTCAAGTCACTCTATGGATTAAAGCAAGCTAGCAGGCAGTGGAATCACAAACTTACCACAGCATTACAATAGATAGGTTACATTCAGTCCAAAAATGATTACAACCTGTTTACCAAGAAAACATATATTGGTTTTATAGCTATCCTGGTTTATGTAGATGACATAATCCTAGCTAGCACAACCATGAGCTTGATTGATGAACTAAAAAACTACCTGCACAAGCTCTTTCAGACTAAGGATCTTGGTGAGTTGAAGTACTTCCTTGGATTGGAAGTAGCCAGATCAAAAACAGGCATTTATATTTGTCAAAGGAAATATGCCCTTAATCTACTAGAGGAATATGGATTTTCTGGTTGCAAGCCTGCTAAAACACCTATGCCAAGCAAAGTTCATCTCACAAATGGAGACTCAGAATTACTTCCAGACAACACAATGTACATGAGCTTAATTGGAAAAATCCTATATTTGACAACAACAAGACCAGACTTTAGCATTCTCTGTGCATTAGTTAAGTCAGTTTCTAGCAGCTCCCACTATTAATCACCTACAAGCAGCCAACAGATTGCTGAGATATATTAAATCAGCCCCTGCTCAAGGGCTTTTTTTCCCATCCAGCAATGACCTTACACTCACTGCTTTCACAGATTCTGACTGGGGAGGTTGTCATGAAACAATAAAGTCAATCACAGGATATTGTATGTTCCTAGGACCAGCATTGGTTTCTTGGAAGTCTAAAAAGCAACCTACAGTCAGCAGGAGTTCAGCAGAGGCAGAATACAGGGCAATGGCATTAGGAGTGTGTGAAATTCAGTGGATCACCTACATACTACAAGACTTGCAAATACCTTTTCAGCATCAAATTTCCATGTATTGTGACAGTCAAAGTGCCATTCACATAGCCCATAACCCTGTTTTTCATGAGAGAACTAAACACATAGAGATTGATTGCCATGTTGTTAGAGAAAAGGTGTAATCCGGACTAGTAAAGCTTCTACTAGTTCATACACACAACCAACTAGCCGACATTCTGACTAAACCATTAGATGCTCCTCTGTTTCACTCTATCTTACAACATTTATCAGTTTCCAACATCTACAGCTCCCCTAGTCCTTCTTGAGGGGGGTGAAATGAATAAGAAGCTGCTGCTGCTGTTTGTTAGTTTAGGACTTTAGTCGAACACCTTCAACTGTTTATGGTTGAAGGTGGTTGTAACTGAATTGTGCAAGTTGTAACTGTTTTTCCTAGTTAGTTATGTTGTAGTTAGCTTATATATAGATAGAACAATGCAGCTGTAACTCTCAATTGAAACATTCAATAAATCCAAGTTCATCTTCTTCATCTTAGTGTTTCTTAATTTTCCCCCTTTTATTTTTGATTCGAATTCCTGCAAATCCTTCATGGATTGAGGATTTCTTCAAAAGAACCAAAGATGATTAAGCATGTCAACAATCCACTCACGTACTCATTCTTCATTGACACAAGGATTCCTCCCGTTAATCCAATTGAAGCAAATTAATGACCTGGATGTCTTTAAAACCAATATATTATCCAATGAATGGTTTGCCTAGGAGCTTCCCAAATCCATTTGTTCCTTTTGACAATAAAATAAAAGGAATAAATGCATAAAAAAAACACCATTATCACCAGTGGCGGACGCAGGATCTCCGTTAAGGGGGGACAATAAAAAATTTAAAGAGACAAATAAAATTAGAGGGGGCAATAGACATGCATACTACATATATTATTAGATTTTTTTCGAATTAAGGAGGAAGACAGTTGCCCCCCTTAGCTCTATATAGGTCCGCCACTGATTATCACCATATAATGTTTTCACAATAAAGCCCCATCATCCATTATGAACATCCACCAAAACTGCCCAAGCAACGCAACATTTTTCACCCCAAAACCTTCCAATTTTTTTTGTTTAAGGTTGGTGGACCATGATATCCAAGACATTTTCCATTCGGTCGCCCAACCACAAAAACATTTCACTCTCATACCCTTAAAACACTCAATTATAGCCTTTGATACACAAAAGATAGAAAAATATAATGTTACAAACAGGGGCGGCTTCAGGAATTTAATGATACGGGTCGGAAATTTGTCATATTTTACAATTACCAAGCATAATGTTACATATTATAGTTCAATATGGGTCAATAAAGATTAATATATAAAAATAAGATAGTCGGTACACATATAAAATGTGTATATAAAAAAAATTCCACTGTAATTTTTTTTAGCGGGTCGAGTGACCCATTTCTTTTTACATGGAGCCGCCCCTGGTTACAAAGCTCCTAAGAACAGCTTTTAAAAGTGCACGTATTCCCCCACCGGATAAATGTGTAGCTTTCCAGCCTTGCATCTTAAGCTTTATTTTATCCGCAAATGGTTTTCATGAAGATATTATGTTCACATTCAACCCAACATGTAGCCCAAGACAGATAAAAGGGAGCACACCCGGATTACTTCACATTACTTCCAAACAACTTGCATTTACCTATATTAATGTTTAGGTCAAAAGTGCAACAAAAGACCTTTAGACTCTTACCAAGAGCATAAGCATTATCTGAATTCCACCGACCAAAGAGGATCGCATCGTCCGCAAATTGAAGATGAGTTAAAGCCAGGTAGTATTTTACTATATTAATGCCATTAAAAAGACCGTTCTGAACCACATTATTCATCATAATGTTAAGAATTTCACCAATGAGAAGAAAGAGGAGGATCCCCTTGCCTCAACCCTCTCTCCATCAAATTTACTGGTTGGGCTACCGTTTATGAGGGCAGAGATTCTGGTATATATACATTAGACATCCTGGATTATAATGAATAATGTGGAGGATCCAATTCCTCAAAGTATCTCCAAAGTTCATTTCCATTATAATGGAATCAAGGAATGCCCAATTTACATAGTTGAAGGCCTTCTCAAAGACATATTTATAAACGAAAGCCATAACTTTTTTCCTTTTCAGAAGTCGATTTTCTCATTAGTTATCAAAACCTTATCAAGAATTTGGCTTCCCTTTTATTTAAGTTGATTGGCTATCCCCAATAATGGTATGAGGGGCGAGTTTGAGCCTCCTACTATGATTTTCGAAAGAATCTTGTACACTGACTCGATAAGGGTTATGGGTATTAAAGTGACAAAGAGGACATAATCCTTTGTTTAACTATCCAGGTTTTCCGAAATATTTAATACACTTCTGAATAATATCTTTCTTTACCAACAACCATCATATGAAGAACCACCAAGTAAAACCATGCGTCAAGTATATTATTTTTCATTCCCTGATTATTTATCTTACCTAAATGTTTTCTTATTTTCGAGTAAAACACACACACACACATATTCCCAACTCGCCGCTTCCCTAATTCGCCCTATTTCCAATCTCCTCGAATGAAAACATCCAACCTGACTAAAATCAAAAAACAAATTGTCAAGCCAATGTGGAATCGGTTCGTGTAACACGATTTTTCCGTTCAATTTGATGGCTAGTTAATGAAAGGATGATAGTTGCAATGATTCAGATAACATAAGTGATAAAATTGCAAAAAGGAAACATGAGTGGCATATCACAACCTTAATTAAAAGATAGGGGTGTTTTATGTAATTCAGTCGTGTTAAAAAGATACATGTGTTTATATATAAATTATTCATTTTATTTACTCCATTTTCTTATTTTTGAAAAGAAGAATTTTATTAATCAAGATCTTCCAAACAAGCGTTCAAAACATCATCCGGGGGCAAGGGGCCCCAAGATGTACAGCCAGATACAAATAAACCATGTCTATTAAACATTTTTTTAAATAAATTACAATATTCTTATCTCTTACTTTTTCATTTAAGACTAATTTGGGTCTCCTTATCAAGAACGACACACTGCAACAGCCAATTATCAGATTCAGGAAATGAGACAACTGGAACACCTGGAAAGCACCCTTTATTGTTTGGAGAGTGGAAAATGTTAAAGTTGTTCCACATTGAGCATTTGTTATTGTATCACCCAACACATTAAAAGATGGATTTCCATCAACTTACGACTTATGTTTTGGGGATGAGACCATTCTTTTTATATGGACTTCGGCCTCTTTGTTGGCTTTATAGTGCCCTTTATATGCCGTATGTACTATGTGGCCCAGGCTATTTATAGACCTACACTTTAGGGGCGTGTTAAAGTTGTCACACATTGGGCACTTGCTATTGTATTGCCCACCATTTTATAGACTCACACTTGATGGGGGCGTGTTAAAGTTGTCACACATTGTGCACTTGCTATTGTATCACCCACCATATTAAGAGAGTAACTTCCCTAACCTCAGAACGTATGTTTTGAGGATGAGATCACTCTTATATGAGTTTGGGTCTAAATTTTCTATACAAACAAGTTGTTTTTATCTTTATTTTTATCATGTATTGCTTTGTGGTTGAAGGCCACATAGCTGGACATGTGAAATTTCTAATTTTTTTATTTGTTTTTGTATTTGGAAGGGGTGGACGATACCCTTTCAACATTCTTTAATTTCAAAGGGGCAGTTTCTATTGGTTGCGGATTCATATCTAAGGGAGTAACCTCGACTGATTTGGCTATATTGGGAAAACAAACAACCGCAATACCACACGTATCACAAATACCCTCAAAGCCTTCCCAATGACACGCAACGAAATTAAACGAGGCAGCCCCAACGAAGATAAATCACAAATAAAGCGAAACAAAAGCACAAAAAAAATCAACACCATAATTTTAACGTGGAAAACCCCTCTCGATATGAGAGAGCAAAAACCACGTGGCCGGGGCCCACAAATCTCCACTAATCAGCAAAAGATGATGCAAAGTGTTTCAAACAAATCAACCAACTCAACTACACCAAAGCATCAACTAGGAATGTCAAATACAAGAGTTGTTGAAAAATATCACCGAAAATGCAACAGAAAAAACGCAGCAATTAGGTCATGGACGATTTCCCAGAGATTGAACCGTTGAAACGTAAATTTCACCGTTCAGATTGAAGATGAATGAGAGAAGAACAAGTCCTCAAAATTTCGTGTCGATCGGAGTCCATTTCAATACCCGATCGTCGCCGTAATGTTGCTGCTGCAACACCAATAAACCTGCGAATTTTTCCTCTCTTTTTGTTGTAAAAGATTGTGAAGATTAGAGAAAAATTAACCTAATTTGTTCCCTTAAATACTACTTGACATATTATTATTTTTTAATTATTTAGTGGGCTTTGGCTCCACAAAGGAGTGATCCACCCAACAAATCTCCCCCTCACGACATTGTGGAGAAATTCGTCATTCCCACAATAGAACGACATATCTCAAGCTTCTCCCTTGTCAACGATTTTGTCAACATATCCGCACCATTATCATCCGTGTGCAATTTTTCAAGTGCTAGCAACTTCAACTCAACACATCCCGAATTCAATGATAACGTACATCAATGACTTGGTCCTAGAATGAAATGCGGCATTCTTACCAAGATGAATAGCACTCTGGCTATCACAAAGCAACATATAATGATAGTGCTTCAAACCAAGCTTATGGAGAAACTTTTTCATCCACAACAATTCTTTACACGCTTCAGTTGTTGCAATATACTCAGCTTCAGTAGTTGAAAGTGCGACACATTTTTGCAACCTCGACTGCCATGACACAGCTCCCCCTGCAAATTTAACCAAATATCCTGAAGTAGACTTGTAAGAATCAACAACTCCAGCCATATCAGAATCAGTGAAACCAGCCAACATGGGTTTTTCACCACCAAAAGTAAGGCATAAATCTGTAGTACCCTTGAGATATCTCATAATCCATTTCATAGCATTCCAATGCTCTCTACCAGGATTAGAACGACTAACCTTACCAACTGCATAATCTTGTCTAGTACATACCTGGCATACATCAAACTACCCACTGCTGAAGCATATGGGATTTTCTGTATCTTTTCCTTTTCATCATCGCTAGAAGGACACTGTTTGATACTCAACTTGAAATGAGATGCAAGATTAGTGGACTGGAAACTGCTTTGGCATCACTCATGCTAAATCTCTGAAGGACCTTCTTTATGTACTTCTCTTATGACAAATAAATTTTCCCATCCTCTCTGTCACGAGAAATCTGCATCCCTAAAATATGCTTTGCATGACCCAAGTCTTTCATGGCAAAAGACTTGCTTAACTGCTGCTTCAACCTGTCCATCCTTGAAGCATTCTTGCCAACAATCAAAATATCATCAACATAGAGTAAAAGAATGATAAAATCACCCTCTCAGAATCTTCTAATAAACACGCAATGATCTGAAGTAGTCTTCCGGTAACCCTGCTCCTTCATGACAGACTCGAATTTCTTATACCACTGTCTAGGCGCTTGCTTCAACCCTTAAAGACTCTTCTTCAACTTGCACACAAGATCCTCTTTTCCTTTCACCTGAAAACCCTTTGGCTGCTTCATGTAGATGTCTTCTTCCAAATCACCATCACAAAAAGCTGTTTTAACATCCATCTGCTCAACCTCCAAATCAAGACTAGCTGTCAAGCCAAAAAATAGTCCGGATAGAAGACATTTTCACAAGAGGAGAGAAAATCTCACCAAAATCAATGCCCTTTCCATGATCAAAACCCTTGACTACTAATCTTGCCTTATACCGAGGTGTAGAATTATCGTCTTCGTTATAAATTCTAAAGACCCACTTATTCTTCATAGCTTTCTTCCCCTTAGTGATGGCCAAATTATAGTAAACCAACATTAACCGGCAGAGTACCGGGTCGGTTGTACTACAACGACGAGCATGTCGTATTCCACGAGGAATCAGTTAAGTATCGCAATCACACTCGTATTTTGTTTAGGCTATTGGTGAGGTAATCTACAGCTAAACAGATAAAAATTATAACTTTAAATATATGATAAACTGAATAGCTAAACTATGACCAAGAACACTACTCTTAACACCGTTACCGAATCACTAAGGATGAGCCTTAGCCTACTAACCAACCAATAGCTTCTAATTAATGTGTTGTGGGTGCAATCTCCTAAACTGGTCCCTAGGCACTAATACCACAATCTAGTTACCCTATATTCGGTTCAACAGTCCCCTTTATGGGATTTAATTGACCTAATATGATTAAAATTGTGAGACGCTCCGCATCCACCGAGTTCACGGCTTAGCTAGAAAAACCTTACCAAGGAACATGCTGCGAAAACTCGACTAGTTCGTGCATGGCAATCCTAAAACCCTATTTCGCACACTCCCTCATAAAATACATTTATAAAGTTCGTGTGTGTGATCAATTAATGGTTAGCTACTCCACTAATAGCATTAGGTTCAAGTTTTAGAAAAACAAACATTCAAAATATTCAACTTTTAAGCCCTACTCATCCCTAGATCATTGTTTAGGCATCAATTTCGTTATTCCATCACATAATCTAGCTATTATAAATTTAGCTATGCATAATAATAATAATAATAATAATAATAATAATAATAATAATAATAATAATAATAATAATAATAATAATAATAATAATAATAATAATAAAAAATCGCCGAAATTAATCAATAAATACATAATAGGCATCAGAAACAGATGAAGAAAATTACGAATAAAAAAGTTGAAACAATTCATCAATCGAATCGTCAATTCGTTGTATACCAATCGCAAAATAAAAGAAGAAAACTACTGTAGTTCTAAAGGAAGATTAGTGCAGAAAAGTCGAATAAGTTGTTCTAATTGGGGAGAAAAATAGCGCAGCTGTGAAAAAATAAATTATGGTATGAAAAGTGTGTTGAAATTTGACCTAGGTGGCTATTGAAATACTTCCAAAATCATCCCAAAATAAAATAAAAGGCACGTCCACTCTATGTTCTGCTTTCCGTCTTCTTTATTTAATGTTATAGGGCGTGGGCCCTTTTCGACCAATATCCCTTGCATCTTTTCCTTTTTTTCCCCCTATTTGATAAAGGAAGCACACAAAGTTAAGCCTATGATTTATAGTCTATAAGAGATCTTGTGAATTTCTTCTTTTACTTCTTTTATGACTGATAAATAGATTATACATTCATAATAACTTGAGGAACTTATAAAATAGCCATTACTTTTGTCTATATTCTTACTATAATTTAAACTTTGAGAAACCCCATTTCAATATAGATGGAGCTTGTTTTAATCCAAAAGGTAAAACATTCCCTTGCAGCTTTTCCTTTTTTCCCCCTATTTGATAAAGGAAGCACACAAACGGAAAATACTGTGGCTTCACCCCCCACTCAACACAAAAGTCGAGATCCAGACACATTTGGATAATAATTTTTTTTCCGAATGCTTGAATTTGAGTCACGCGTCATTTCCTCATACGAACTCCGTTTTAGACGATTTTCATACCATTATGATCCTCGTCACGCTCTCTATCACGCCGCACCTATAACAAATAAAAACAAGAAAACCCAAGCGTGACAAATGTCAATAAAACACACATAAATCACCCAAAAATATCGATATTTTCGACGCAAATGTATTGCGTCTCGTGATTCAAACCGTGGTGAAAAGTGCCTATAAAAACTACTTAACTACCCAAAATCACAACGAACAGGCTACAAATATGAGGTAAAATACACACGAAATTATAACAAAGTTGACTATCATCAACTACCCCCAACATAGCGTTTGCTCGCCCTCGAGCAAATCAAGCAATTCAAAAATAAATCATGAGGTCAATTTTGCAATCATACGGGAAACCAATATATTCAATGAGTAAAAACTAGTCAACAAGCGAATAAACGTGAGTCAAAGCATATCTCATCATGGAAACAGAGCGTGTGTGTGTGTGTGTAGCTTCTCAATCATTTATCATGATCAACTGGCTCAGATTATAAATGCATGACCAATGTTGTTACACCATAGGCTTATACTTCATGATCATCTCTACTAATCGAGGTCAAATCAAGGCTAACTAAGGTCAGGCAGGACTTGCACGGTTGTAATGTTAGGCTAGGGACATGGCTAAACGAAAGGATAAAAGGAATATCACAAGAGAAAGATGAGTGAGTTTAATCAAAACTTCTTGCATTCAACTAATAGTTCACCTCCCTTCATCACCACATCATAAATAGGAATAAGATGCAAAAACGGTGGCCACCAAGAATAAACTCCACGATAGCTTGAAAAAATAGTTGTTACCAAGAACAAGCTAACAAAGAATTCACGAACATTTACTCCAATTTACTTCATCCCATCGCCATGCATTACATTGGAAATATTAACTCGAACACTTTCATCCACATTTCTCGACTCAACTTTATTCCAACACTTTATTCATTTTTTCTTTTAGATAGATTTTTTCTGTTGATTTTTATTTCTTAGTTCTTTTTTTTTTGACAAACCAATCCCCAACATACTTCACTACCCCTTCTCATTCGTCACACAAGGGATCTACCAACACCAAATTTGGACTCACACGTCTTCACCACCCTACACTTGTTCTAGCAAGTGTACTCAAAATAGGATTAAAACTCACTCGTTGGGTGCCAAAAAAATGTAGACCACAACTAAAGGCTAAGGGTCGGTAATTATAGGCTAATCAAAGAATGGCTAAGTTCGGGCGGGGGTCTAACCACCCTACAAAGGCTTAGAGGGGTTTCTGTGGAAATTATGTACAGGGTTGGCTATTTGGCTCTGGTCGGGTCAAAGAAATTCCATGACCGTCATCCCGTAATCTACCAAGATTGACCATTCTGTTTCGCCTCGAAATTAATGGTATAAGTTCTAGGTAACAAATTAATGTCGATGTCAATCATTCACTAACCAACCACAATTCATTAAAGAAAAGCTATTACGTGTATAAGAATTCCATTTCCACAACAAGATAAATGTTTGACTCGCATGCATTCAACTATTGATTAATAATTAACCAAAGAATACTATGAGTTCACATTTAATTCGCAACATCAAAGTCATGAATTTTTTTTAAAAATGGCACAATTTTTACTCAATTGGACCAAACATCAAGCATATAACTTAGTCAAGTGAAGCTAAGTCTACCACCCCCCACTTAAAACGGAACACCGTCCTCGGTGTGTGAGTGATAAAGGAAAAGGAAAGAAACTTAGCTGAACTGACAATAGGACGGAACTCTGCAAAGTGACAACCTCCAATGTATCTCCCAGGGTACCTGTACAATCACAACATAAAAACCAAGAATCCACTACGACAAAAGGCCCATACCTTAAGCGTAGGTAAGCACAAGTATGGAGATGTATAGAGCCATGAAAAAAGGGTAATCACAAAGCATGAAATTGAATTCGAGATGCTCTATCAAATTTTCATCACACTTCTAAAAAAAGCAGCCTAAAAACCAAAGGAAAAAGTGGGTTGCCTCCCATAAGCGCTTTTGTTTATTGTCGTTAGCTCGACTTATTAAATTCCAAAAACAAGATAGGGTGCCGAGTTTTTAGTCTTCGGCAAGACTCGTATCCCCAAATTTTACATTTGACTCTACCTCCATCCTAAGGACACTCTCACTACTCACACATTCCTTGGGTTGCTCATAACTCATATGGCACTCGTCAAAAACTTCCAACCTTTGTACTTCGTCACGCGTACCCCATTCATTTTCCGGGTGCTTAATGGTCTTATAAACATTGAAGGTAACCGTCTCATCACCCGCTCTCATAGTGATCTCACCTTTCTGGACGTCTAGCAAAGTCCTACACGTAGCCAAGAAAGGTCTACCTAATAGAATCGGGGTGTGACTATCCTCCTCCATGTTTAATACTACGAAATCAACCGGAAAGACAAGCTTCTCTACCTGAACCAGAACATCCTCAACAACTCCCATGGGGCGTCTAATCGACCTATCCGCCATCTACAAGGTCATATTTGTAAGTTTGAGCTCACCAACCCCTAAACTCTCGTATATCCTCCTAGGAATTAAACTTACACTTGCACCTAAGTCACATAACACCTCAGGGAATAACGTCCGGCCTATACTGCAATGAATTGAAAAACTACCCGGATCTTTCAACTTAGGGGGTAACTTATTCTGTAACACGGTAGAACACTCCTCATTCAAGCAAACAACTTTCTCCATTTTAGCTTTATTAGACAAAATCCCTTTTAAAAATTTAACATAAGATGGCATATTCACTAGCGCATCCACAAGTGGGATATTTATCTCTACCTTCCTTAAAATATCAATAAATTTTTTTTGCTTTTTAGAAATAGTAGGCTTAGTAGGTCCACGAGGAGGGTAAGGTAACTTAGATAAATCAAAAGGTTTTTTCAAAGAATTCATAGATGAGTCTTTCATACCTTCCCATGTCGTGTCAGCTTGCTTCTCTGGTGCCGCACTAGGCTTCTTCAACTCTTCCTCTATCTCATCCTGTTCTTGCCCCTCATTGATCACCACCCAATCTTCATCTTTCTCTCTATTCTTCTCCATTGTTTCCTTCTTCTGAACTTCAGGAACCTCAACATTCGCCACCCATAGATTTTCCACTTCTAGTAAAAATGGCATTCACTTGCTTGGGATTCACTTGCCCCATTTGAGTCTCCAATTTTCTTACCACAGCTTGCAAGTTCACATGGGCATTCTTCATTTCCTTGTTTAACTCCCAGTTACTCTCCTTCAACTCCCGGTTACCGATCAACTCCCGGTTACCGGACGGGCGTCCGCCGCCGACTTGGTGAAACCGACCTAGTTTTCTATATAAGGCGCGTGTTTTCTCCCCAATATCATGATATATTCAAACCCTAAACCCTAGGGGCGGCCAAGCTGCGTTTTCCTTTAGTTTTCATTCGCTTTTACTCAAATATTTTACCGCACTTTTACTCTAAACAATTCGATATTCGAAGAGGATGCTAAGAGGCTAGGCCTCTATTGAACAAGCGTTGTGAAGCCGTCCGATTCAACTATTCGCTTTCTTTTCGTGATTATTTTGTGAGTATCTACTACGAGTTGTTCCTTTATCATGCTTTGCGCTCGTTTATTGCAAATTTATGTCGAAAGATGCTTGCTCTATTGATCGTTTAATTGATGAGAATCATGTTAGACGTTAGATCACCACGATAAAGGATAGATATTTGATCTAATTAACGAGAGTTATTAGGTTAGATTTCTAGGTTAGGAATTGAGAGATTTCACACCTTGAATTAAGAGCGTTAATCTTTAGATCGAAAGATATAGATTAATAGACGAACTTGCCTAAGAAATTAGGGTTCATACTTTTGAATAGGTGAATCACAACTTGACTAGTAATCACGAGATAGTCTGAATTGAAATTGAACATTGATAGGATAGGTGGATCAATTGCTTGTTCGTTTCGTAAATTACTGATTTTAAACTCTTTGAATCTGAATTGCTTAGCTTAGTTAATTTTCTGTTGCATACTTAGATTAGTTTAGTTTAAATTGGTTCGCAGCCCGTATCCTTCCTGGCTTTAGATCATCTCTTCGTCCAGGTTTTACGTTTTAGTTAAGATTTATTTTCAGTTTCGTTTAGTTTTATCCGCTGTTTAGTTTAGTAATCGTGACATAGGTTAGTTAGATAAAAACTAGAAATCACAATCGTTTAGTTCCCCGTAAGATCGACCCGGCATTAACCGCTATTACTACGATCCTTGCACTTGAGGTTAACCGGTTTATTACTTGTTGTTTTGTATTGATAAAATCCGGGACAAGTTTTTGGCGCCGTTGCCGGGGAACCGGACGGTTGTCTAGTTTTTGTTTTTCTTTGTTTTTCTGTGTTATTTTTGTTGTCCTGTTTTTAATTCGTTTTAATTTCCTGTTTTAATTGATAAACGTTTAGGTAATTAGTTAATTAGGGTTTTAGCTTAGGATTTAAGGTTCTCTGGTGATTAGTTCTCCCCTCTATCCCTTCTCTCTGTTTCTGTTCGATTCTTTTGTACCCCCAACCCTTCTGTTATTTTCTGCAATTTTTTTCCTGCTTCTGTTCTACTTTTCCCGCTATCAAACGGGCGTCTGGGATATTGGACGCCCGTCCGCTGGAAAATTATCAACTCTGATTCTGTTTTATGCACTTAGACGAGCGTCCATAAGATTTGGACGCCCGTCCAAGTATTCCACCTTTCAGACGAGCGTTTGGACCATTAAACGCCCGTCCAGTCCAAACTTCACCCGGACGCCCGTCCAAATTATTGGACGTCCGTCTGGCCCTGTTTTCTTCAATAATTTTGTTTCCTTTTCTTCTATTTAGGTTTTTAATTTCTAGTCTAAGCTTTTAAATATTTATTTAGTTATTAGTTTTTAGGTTCAACATCTTGAGTAGGGTGTCGGTTTATGCAAACTCGAAGTCAGAAAGGACCACTGTTCTTTTCACCTGACCTCGAGCGGACCATAGTCCGACCCAATAGGCGAAGACTTCGTTTTGCCGATCCTTCGGGCGAAGGAAGTTTGACCGAGCAAGAAATCGAACAAAATCTAATAAAGGAAATTGAAGATCTCGTAATAATGGCCGCTGAGGATAGACGGACGTTGCGTACTACGCCATGCCCGGTGCAAGAATCGTCAACCCGGCTATCGTCTTACCAAACACATTACCGCACAAACTTTCGAACTCAAGCCGGGACTTATCCGATGATGCAAAGCATGCATCAATTTTTCATGGCTATCAATCGAGAATCCGCATACTCATTTACACACATTCTTGGAGATATGCGGCACCACACGCATCCAAGGAGTAAATGATGATGCTATCAAACTAAAACTTTTTCCATTTTCTTTGAAGGGAGAAGCTAAAGAGTGGTACACATCTCTCCCCTCCGAATCCATCAATACATGGGCCGAATTCGAGAGAGAGTTCTTGAGTCGGATTTCCCACCTTCAAAGACAAACTCGCGTTTAAACGAGATATTCACTTTTTATCAGAAAGAAAATGAGTCGTTCTTTGAATGTTGGAAGAGATTCAAGTCTCTTCTTAGGAAGTGTCCCCACCATGGCTTGCCGCTGCAAAGGCAAGTCAATACTTTCTTTAGTGGATTGACCGAGCTTACAAAAGGCATGGTCAATAGTTCATCTGGTGGGGCATTTCTGAAGAAAACGCCTGAAGAGGGATGGGCACTGTTTGAGGACATTGCGAAGTACAATTACGCCCTCTTATCAAGCAATTCAAGCACCTCCTCCTCCTAAGGTTGAGGAAGTTAACATGCAAAGTTTGATCGCCATGCTACGTGCGCATGGCAACTTCCCAAGTTCCAAATCCGATGAATCAAACTCCTTCTTTCCCACGAACCCTCGTGTTCTATACCGTGAAAATTGTCGTCGACCGGCCACATGAATGGCCGTGTCAATTTAATCCCTCCGCACCTTATCAAGTGAATGATGTCCATGATTATGGACAAGACAATCAAGTCACATGTCGAATTGTGACGAGTTGGGGCACACTTCTAAATTCTCGTCCTATGAATGGACGTAATGCGGAAGTGAATGCATTCTATGGCCGTAACAATCAAAGGTTCAATCGCCCCCGGCGTAACAATTTCCAAAACCAAGGGTTTAATACATCGTCAAATTTCAATCCTAATTCGAATTTTAATTCGAATCAATTTCAATAGAAACCCCGGGTTTAATCGTAATCAAAACTCGAATTTTTCCAATCCTACGCAAAAATTCAATCGAATTGGCCTTCCAATCCAAATTCTCAATTTCAAGGTCGGCCCACCACCCCTATTCTTCAAATTCCCAAAACTCTCAAGGCCCCTCCCAACCTACCAATCTTTCGGCTAAGTTGGAGGAGCAAAGCAAAAGTATTCAACTTCTAATGAATACGAACAAGAGCCCGGAGAGGCAAATAGGACAACCGGCCGAGCGCTTAGCTTCCGTACCGTCGTGCGCCGCCCACCTTTACGGAAAAGAATCCAAAAGGCGGTCGTTGTTGCTCAGCCGATACCAAAGAACAATCAATGCACCGACCTCGTGCCAACAATGCAATACGGTAAAGAGGAGGCCGTGTGATGAATTTAAGAAGTGGCACTCACCGAGTGGTCCCCCCGGCTTCCAGGGAAACCACTAGCCCCTCCCCGCCACCGATAAGGCAGAGGGGAAGTTGAGCAACCACTATCCCCCGTCCCGCAAGAGCGTACTCGGGTGGCCGATCCCCCGAGAGATGAAAGAGTTGAAACACCTCGTGTGGCCGAGCCCCCGAGAAAAGAAGATTCGGTTGAGAGTCGTGGCCGATCCCCTGACCAATAAGACGTCTGAAAAAGTTGTGAGGTGGAAAGATCTGGAAGACAAGGCCGTAAGTGCATCCTCAAAGAAAGTATTTTCCGAGAGTGACCTTAAAAAGCTTCCATTTCCACCGAGGAAGAGCAACATCCCTCTGAGTGAAGATAAGAAATATGAAAAGGTGCTTAACCTTTTGAAAAATACTCAGGTAAATTTGCCATTATCCGAGGTCTTGGTCGAGATGCCTAAGTATACAAAATTCATCAAGGATGTTGTGTCTTCGAAAAAGAAATTGGCAGTGCATGGAAAGGCAAATTGGTGAGGATTGTTCCTTGATAAATCATCAAGACTTACCAACCAAGAGGGGTGACCCAGTGCAAATTTGTGCTCACATTGCAAATGGGAGGCCTAGTCTTCCCGAACTCTTTATGTGATCCGGGTGCATCCATCGCCTTGATGCCATTGTATGTTTGCAATCGCCTTGGTTTACGAGTCTTCTAGAACCCACTACCATGAACTTGCAGTCGCGATAGGTCCTCTAAGAAAGCTTCGTGGATCCTAAGGGACGTATTAGTTCAAATAGATAGGTTTACCTTTCCGCTTGACGGTACGTCTTAGATATTGAGAAAAGTGAAAATGTCCCTTTGATTCTCGGAAGACCTTTTCTATCTACGCTAGAGCCCTCATCGATTGTGATGGTGGGCATGTCACCATTCGAGTTGGTGACCAGGAGGTGAGCTATAGTGTTTCAAAATCTATCAATGTACCTTTCCGGATCTCCAACCGGCGTTCCATTGAGGAGACGTCCGATGACTTCAATGACTTCATGGATAAGCACGTCTTGGCCGTAGAAGCGGAATATGAGCGATTGATCGATAATCCGAATAGCCATGGTGCGCTTAATCTAGATCGCTTAGCGGTACCGAATTCGAGGACGAGCTAAGAGAAGAAGCTTTGGCGTAGGGCCACTAAGTAAGCTCAACGATGTTGAGTTGAGGAGTGGAGATCTTAAATCAAGTCTAGAGGAACCCCCGTAGACTTGGTTCGAAGCCGTTGCCTAAACATCTTAAGTATGTATTTCGAGAGAAGGTGACCGGCTTCCTTTGATCATCTCTCGCCAAGCTATCTCGAATAGAAGAGCTTAAACCGCTAAACGTCTTGCGCAAAAATGAGAAAGCCTTTGGATGGCGGTGTGGATATCCGAGGGATATCTCCCGACATCCGTATGCACAAGATCAAGACCGAGGAGGGTGCAAAACAAGTTAGACAAATCGAGAAGGCTTAACCCTCATATGCAAGAAGTAGTCAAGAAGGAAATTATAAATCTTCTAGATATGGGTATCATTTACGCCATTGCGACAAGTGAGTGGGTATCCCCAACTCAAGTAGTTCCCAAGAAAGGTGGAATTACTATTGAGAAGAATGAGAAAGGAGAAGAGATAGCATCGAGGCTCGTTACCGGATACGAGTATGTATCGATTATCGAAAGCTCAATGAGGTCACACCGAAAGATCATTTCCCCTTCCATTCATTGACCGATGCTTGAGCGTCCGGCGGGGCACGCATTCTATCGCTTCCCGGATGGATATTCGTGGATACTTCCGTATACCCATCGATCCCGTTGACCAAGAGAAGACCACTTTCACTTGCCCTTATGGGACATTCGCCTACAGCGGATGCCGTTTGGTCTCTCGTAATGCCCCGCCCACCTTTCAAAGGTGTATGATGGCAATCTTTGACGGGCTAGTTGAAAAGTGCATGGAGATTTTTATGGATGATTTCTCGGTCTTTGGTCAATCCTTCGATGATTGCCTCAATAATCTTGATCGTGTGTTGTCTAGATGTGTGGAAAAGGACTTAGTGCTTAATTGGGAAAAATGCCATTTCATGGTAGATGAAGGCATAGTCCTCGGCCACAAAGTGTCGCCCAAAGGTATAGAAGTAGATAGAGCCAAGGTTGAAGCTATTGAGAAGATGAGTTATCCTAAGAATGTTCGGGAGGTCCGAGGTTTTCTCGGGCATGTCGGTTTCTATAGGAGGTTCATCCAGGACTTTTCAAAGATTGCCAAGCCCCGTCTACTTTACTCAAAGAAGACGTTACTTTTGATTTTGATGAGAATTGCAAGCGCGCGTTTGAGGAGCTTAAGAGTAGACCGATCTCTCGCTCCAATACTTATATCGCCCGACGGAACCTACCCTTTGAGCTCATGTGCGATGCATCCAACTATGCAAGCTTGGTGCGCCTTTAGGGCAAAAGCTTAACGGGAAGTTCCAACCTATCTATTACGCCGCCACACACACCGAATACTTCTCAAGTTAACTACACGACAACCGAAAAGGAATTATTAGCCGTAGTCTTTGCTATGGATAAGTTTCGTAGTTACTTGCCGGGCGCTCAAGTGATTGTGTGGACCGACCACGCCGCTTTGCGGTATCTCATGACCAAAAAGGAAGCTAAACCGCGCTTATCGCGTTGGATACCGACCCTCCAAGAGTTTGACGTTCAAATCAAAGATAAGAAGGGCGTGAGAACGTAGTGGCGGATCATGTTTCTAGGATGTTAAGTGAGGAAAAGGGTGATCCCGATGACATAGATCTTTACTTTCCTCTAGAAAACATCATGTTGATCGATGGCCGCTCTCCGTATGTTCCTTGGTACTCCTCCATTGTCAACTACCTTCATGCCAAATACCTTGATCCCGAAATGTCTTATCAAGAGAAGAAGAAGTTCTTCTCTCGATATGAAATATTTCGTTTGGGATGAACCTTACCTCTTCAAGATCCGCAAGGATGGTTTGCCGAGGAGGTGTGTTCCCGAGTCCGAGCAACGCGATATAATCGAGCAATGCCATAGTGGACCCACAGTGGTCACTTTGGTCCTTGGAAAACGGTTGCTAAGATCTTCCAAATCCGGATTCTATTGGCCGACGATCTTTAAAGATACGTGCCTTCCGTAAAGCTTGTGATAGATGCCAAAGAACCGGTGCTCGACAAGGCGGTTTGACATGCCTTTGAAACCCATCCTCGAATGCGAAGTCTTTGATGTATGGGGTATCGATTTTATGGGACCATTCCCATCATCTTGCGGTAACAAATACATCTTAGTCTCGCGTAGACTATGTGTCTAAATGGGTGGAGGCTCAAGCCACTCCTCACAATGATCACAAAACAAGTCGTGAAATTCTTAAAGAAAAATATCTTCGTGAGGTTTGGATGTCCACGTGCCTTGATCGGTGATGAAGGGACGCATTTCGTAACCGACCTTTGGAAAAAGTCCTCGAGAAGTATGGTGTTCGTCACAAAACGGCACACCGTATCATCCGATGACTAGTGGTCGTTTGAGCGAAGCAACCGAGCTTGAAGAAGATCCCGGAGAAGACGGTAAACAACATAGAAAGGACGGAGTTTGAAGTTGGATGATGTACTTTGGGCTTACAGAATCGCTTATAAAACCCCTATGGGTACATCTCCATATCAAATGGTCTACGGGAAACCATGTCATCTCGCCCGTCGAGTTAGAGCATAGAGCTTATTGGGCTACAAAGTTTCGAACTTTGATTCCCAATCTTGTGGAAAACATCGACTACAAAGCGAGCTTACGAGCTAGACGAATTCGTACTCCGGCTTACGAAAGCGCCGGATTAGTAAAGACAAGATGAAGCTAATCCACGATGCTAAGATTAAGAAGAGAGAATTTCAAGTCGGCGAACAAGTCCTTCAATACAATTCTAGGTTACATTTGTTTCCTGGAAAGTTGAGGACACGTTGGTCCGGTCCTTTCGAGATTCTCCAAATTATTCCCGGGAGGCGTTCTAACTACGAGGTTATGGAGACCACCGTTTCGAGTGAACGGCCAGAGGTGCAAACACTACATTGGTGAGCCTAAAGGAAAGCCGTTGACTGTTAGGTTCCTCGATATCCTCGGGTGTGGTGCTACACAAGTCGAAGAATTCGACGAGTTTTCACCCGATCTTTTCTCCGAGGATGAAGCCAATGGTCAATCTGAAGAAGTTTTAGCTGGTAGTTGGGATATGGAAGAGTATTGGAAGGAGCGTCAATTACAATGTCATCAGAAGCTTCAGAAGATGAGGAAGTCAACCATGGGGAAGTTTAAACGTATTTGGAAAGCTATCAAAGAGCTAACCCCATGTGTTAAGTGTCGTTTCGCACCGAACTACGATCAAAGTTTAGACGAGGTAGTGGTGGCGGCGTAAAAGTCAAATGGCCCGATCCAGCCGAGCTTTAAACGGTGTCGAGCTAACGACAAGAACCAAAAGCGCTACTAGGAGGCATCCTAGATATCCCTTATTATATTAGTTAAATTTCGTTTATGCTTTGTTAGTATTATATTTATTTAAGTTTCAGTTGATTAAGTTTTAGTTAACTAAGTTTTTATGGTTACATCTGTCAGTTAGTTTGCTTTTTAGATATGGATTACGGAGTTCTTCCGGAGGAGTTCCCCATCATTAGTCAGATCCCACTGATTACGTGGGCGATGGACCAGGAGGCACTATAGTCCCGCACGTAGATTTTGAGCTTAGTACCCGTACGAAGACCATCACCTATGTTCTCATTGTTCCCCGCTTGTTCGGGAGGTAGTGACTTCACTACGAGGAGCTACAGAAGCTATAGGACGTCCATATACGATCCTAAACGACCCTATGCCGACGGATCTAGCACCGGTACTACAAGCTTCACATTTTAGAGGTTTAGAGGTAGCCGGAGATGACTCGGGGTGTACAAGACGACTATGATTTCCCTCCCCGCTATTGATATGCTTCGTCGTCTCATCCGGTTGGTGGATTGGGACGAGATTTATGCTGACTAGCGTTAGTTAGGTTTGTTTCGTCGAGCCCCGACGTAAAACAAAAGCGCTTAGTGGGAGGCAACCCACTGTTTTCTATTTGTTTTTATTTAATTTCTCGTAATTTTATGTACTTTGTTTGATTTGAATTGGTATTTTTGAAATTTTAATTAAGTTTAATAAGAAATTGCATTTTTGAATTTGAGTTGTATGGAATTTTATGATTTTTTTGACACTTTTCTGCTTGGACGCCCGTCCAGAATTCTGGACGCCCGTCCGCCTTGATAAACTTTTGGACGAGCGTCCACTAAACCTGGACGCCCGTCTGAATTCCTCCCTCCAATCCTGTATGTGATTTAAATTGTTGGACGAGCGTCTACTAAACTGGACGCCCGTCCGCCCATCCGACTTCCCGGTGGACGCCCGTCCGCCGAGTTGGACGAGCGTCCAACCTATGCCTATATATACCCCTTCTTCGAATGAAAACTCACTTTTCGAATTTTCAAAAGCCAAACCGTTTCCTCTCCCCCTTTTGCCCTAAAATACTCGATTCTAAACCATTTGGAGCGATTCGAAGTGCTACAGGCCGCTCTTAATCCCCTCTCTTTGATTCTCATAACCAAATTCCCCAACACACAATATTTTTTGGAGAAGCCGCACCCATTGTAGTCCGACTTTTAAGGAAAAAATTCGATTTTGGGGCTCGTTTTGGTGTTGTTTGGACTACTTCTCACCTCGATCGACATCTACTCATCCTACGTGGTAAGTTAGTAGCAACTTTTCTAGTTTTTTTTCACGTTTTTGCGAGTTCGATCTTTGGGTCGGCTCGTTCACTTGAATATCATCTTAATTCGTTTTTTCTACTGGTTTTGTGTTTCTTTCTGCTCTGTTTTGGTGATGTGGTGTTGTGATGGGTGGTGAATTGGTTGTTTGGTGATGATGATGGTTGTGGTTGTGGTTTGGTTGCTTTGAAATCCCGCTTTGGATGATAAACGGGTGTCTTGTTGTGAATTGGGGTTGTTTCGGCTTAGTCTAGGCTTGAAAATGGTGCATAAGGCGGTAGCTAAGAGGCATGGAAAAGGGGTTTCTAAGGAACCTGCTAAGAAGAAGAAGGGTGTGGACCCCACTTTAGTCCATCCTAATCAAGGAATTCGCATTGGTGAGCGTCAGAGCCTTCCTAGAGGTCAAACTAGAGTTCCTGTCCAAGACGAGCCTGAATCTGGGTCTGAGACTGATGATGAGCCGTTAGTGAGGATGCAAACTAGGGCGGCAGAAGCTCGGGGTGAGCAGGTAGACGATGAACCCGAGGGAGACGAGCCAGTTAGACGGAGAGTGAGACCTGCTATCCCTATGCCCTTTGCTCGTAGGTTCATCAATGCTAAGGCGATGGAGGTCTATAATAAGCATTATTTGACTCGGACGATGTTGGTCGAGCGAGCCGTTCTAGACACGAAGGTGGACCCCACATTTGTGAAGTTGTTAACGGATAGGAAGTGGGGGGCTTTGATGAAAACTCCTAGAACCCCGGTTAATGCTACGGTAGTCCGTGAATTTTATGCCAATTGTTCAGAGACGGACTTGGCAGCCGGAGTTGTGACGGTTCGGGGAGTTCAGGTGCCGTTTACGCCAGCGGTTATCAATGGGAAGTACGGATTAGATCTTTTTGAGGGCTTGGACTATAAGGAGGCCATTAAAGCTAAACAGACGCCGGTGAGGATCCACCGGAGGAATTACGGTTGTTGGTATGCCCGGAGGTGCCGTGGACGCTTAGACCGGGCGGGGCTAGGAAGGAATTAGTGACCACAAACTGGACGGAAGATTGGAAGGTTCAGTGTCGGTTTATCCGAACCGGTTGTTACCTAAGAACAACTCGACTCATTTCCATATTGGAGACCTTGGGATGCTTTATGCCTTAAACTTCAAGCTTAATGTCGATGTGGGGCAAGCGATTTTCGACGAGGTGGCCATGAATCAGAAAGTGTATACTAGGTGCTTGATTTGTCCGCATTTGATACACGGCCTATGTCAAGATGCTAAAGTTCCCGAGTACAAGACCGATCATAAACCGAAGAATCCAAGGTTCTTGCAACGGGAGAAGGCAAAGCCTACCGATCAGACTGAGACTGAGTTACCACGTGAGCTTGGTTCTTCCCCTGCACCACCTCCGGTTTCCTCCTTGTCTAGTTTATCTCCCCGCGGAGAGGACTCGGTATAGCATGGCCGGTAGTCTACGGGATTGGATGAGCGATATCCGGGAGACGCAAAAGAACATGATGTACGTGCTGAAGTGCATTGTGGAGGGCAAGAAACCGAGGGATATGAATATTTTCAGGGAGAGTGGTACGGAGTTCGTCTTTTCCGATGCAATCGAGCAGGTCATTGCCAATGTGCTTGAGGCGGAGAGGGAGCCTGATGATGAGGAGGTTGCGGAGGAGAGACCTCCTGGGACTGATTCTGCCCCGGTTGCACAGCCGGCACCTTCATCGACGACGTCTACGGCTGCTGTACCCTCCACTGACCCTACTACTGCTGTTGATTCTACTGTTCCTCCTTCGGCTGAGCCTGCTCCGGGCCTTTCTTGAGCTTTATCTGTTATTTTTCTGATTTCATGTAGCACTTTCATGATACCTGTACTTTATATTTTCTACGTTTACGGATCATGTAAGCCATACGGCATCCCGACATTCTGTTTTGATTTGTATTAACTTTCCGGTCACTGTTTTATATGCTTACCGATGTTTCTTCTGTCTACTCGATTTCGATTTATTATCTTTTTCATTGTTACGATATTATACCCCATTGTTCCCCCGAGGTATTTCTGGTTTCTCGAGTGGTGCAGATCTAGTCTTTTTGTCGAGCTCTCGGTTGAGTTCGGTTTGGACGTTGTTTTCAACGCTTTTGCGGGCGTTGTTTCTTTTCATGCTCCGGCCTGACCAGCATCTCGATTTTCTACGCGAAATCAGCTAAGTTTCTTTTTTCTTTCCGTTCTGCACAACATGAGGACATGTTGATTTTTAAGTGTGGGGGAGGGGAATGATTTGAGATGTATCTATGCATTTGTTTAATATGTTAGTGTTTCTATGCAAAATGAGCTATAATTTTTAAAAAAAAAAATTTTGGAAATTCTCCGACATTTTGGTTTTTGTTTTGTCCCGAGTAGGCAATTCAATTCAATGTTCGTCATCTTTATAGTCATTTAAGCTATACATCATATGTTTGGTAAGTCAGTTGTTTCACCTGACACTATTTTTCACGAGCCATAATGACGATGAGCTATTTTATAAAGCTATACCCCGTTTGGATTAGTGATTTTTGATTTTCTTATAAGTCGTGTACTTAGTGCTACGTATATATCGTGAGACTTATGATAGTTTGTATTTAGTTCCGAGTATGACGTACTGTGAATATCTAAGGTTTGAATGTGATAAGTAATACGTAACTAATGTCATTTGAAAAAGTTAAGTTAATAGTTGATTAATAAGGGTGTGTCGGAAGCTGGTCGATGATTTGAGTGCGGTAAGGCATTATCTCGAAATGTTTTATTCCACTATGATGACCAAAAGCTCACGACAGTCAGGAAAAGCTGCCTTATGATTGGAGTAAGGTAGGGTATATCTCGAATATCCTATTCTGCTATGACGGGCAGGAGCTCATTCTGATGTGTGTTTAAATGTGAAATATTAAATCAACTTATAAAAGAATTGTTATGAAATTGATATGAGACTAAGTTATCGTCTATCTTATCCCCAGTATAAACTGTCAGATATGCTGTAGGGATTATCCTCTGAGTATTTCAGAAAGGCCCTAGATATATTCGATCATTCTTTTCGGGATATTTTACGTTTGTAGGGTACATCTTATGAGTGTCATTTATTGCTAGTCTACAAGGGGGTATTAGCTAGTTTTGCTTTGAGTTTCTCAAGCTTGGACTTAGTGGAAGTTTTCTATGGTTTTGCACGCACACCGTGGTGAACTTCTGATTTACTGGATATGTGTTATATATGTGGAGATGTCTGTTTTTTTTTTTTTTCGAGCCTTATTTTTGTTTTGTTTTGCTCGGGACGAGCAAAAGCTTAAGTGTGGGGGAGTTGTTAAGGGTGAATTTATACGATCTATAACGCTATATGTTATGCTGATTTCTCTCATTTTGGTATGAATTTGTATAAGAAACAAGTGTTTAATGGATTTATTGAGCGAATGATATTCTGAAAGAGTTAGTCGGAAAATAGTTTGATTTATGTGATTTAATTGTTATTTTATGATTATTTGAGCGTTATTACATTTTGCGATGTTTCTATGTGTATAGATACATGTTTGAAGCTCAAAAGATGATCACAAGTTGATTAAAGTTCGAGTTAATTAATGATGGAAAGATAATGAAGGAATTGGATATGATAAAAGAGATAGAGATGAAGGAATCTAGATAAAGTCGATCCTGGACTGGCGTCCATCAGCCTGAACTAGCGTCCAGAGTGGACGGGCGTTTGACATTCCAGACGAGCGTTCGGGAGGAGCTTTTACATTCAGGATGATCATATTTTTCCTGGACGAGCGTCCGATTTAAAGTAAGGACGGGCGTCTGATCCAGCTCGGCCCGACTCGAAGAAGATTACACCAGAGTGGACGAGCGTTTACCTATTCCGGACGGGCGTCCAGCCGCCGACTTGGTGAAACCGACCTAGTTTTCTATATAAGGCAGCGTGTTTTCTCCCCAATATCATGATATATTCAAACCCTAAACCCTAGGGGCGGCCAAGCTGCGTTTTCCTTTAGTTTTCATTCGCTTTTACTCAAATATTTTACCGCACTTTTACTCTAAACAATTCGATATTCGAAGAGGATGCTAAGAGGCTAGGCCTCTATTGAACAAGCGTTGTGAAGCCGTCCGATTCAACTATTCGCTTTCTTTTCGTGATTATTTTGTGAGTATCTACTACGAGTTGTTCCTTTATCATGCTTTGCGCTTGTTTATTGCAAATTTATGTCGAAAGATGCTTGCTCTATTGATCGTTTAATTGATGAGAATCATGTTAGACGTTAGATCACCACGATAAAGGATAGATATTTGATCTAATTAACGAGAGTTATTAGGTTAGATTTCTAGGTTAGGAATTGAGAGATTTCACACCTTGAATTAAGAGCGTTAATCTTTAGATCGAAAGATATAGATTAATAGGTTACTTTCCTTCATCTCCATGTTCATTTGCTCCAACGGCTTTAGAGTCGTTTTAGTGGAACTTTTAGGTTGCATGGGTTCAAGAGGTGGTGGTCGTTTAGTTCCCCGTAAGATCGACCCGGGCATGGCATACTGTAAGTGTACATTGGGGTGCATGTAAACCCCTTGTTGAGGTTGCCTCGGATTGCCAAAAGTGTTTTGTGGTTGAAGCCTATACTGATTCTGTTGCGGTTGCACAATCTATTGCTGAGTATTTTGTCCGGTGCCTGTATTTCTTGCCCAATCTAAATTTGGATTGTCCCGCCAGTTTTGAAAATTTTGACCGCTGTTCTGATTAGCTATAAACTTCGCATCATCTTGCTGCCAACATCGAGTCAAAATCTGATCTACAGTTTGTTAGACCATGGGGCTTATGCATAACGGATTCATATCCATGTAGCTCATGTTGCAAGGGTTCTCAATAGTCTGGTCAGTCAAAATCTGATTCTTCGTCAACTGATTCACTGCCTGGTTTGAGGACAGTTTGAGGCCAAGTGATCACCACCATATGTAACACATGCCATGGACTCCTTCTGCCAAGCTCTCATCTCATTCACTTGTTTCTTAAGATCCGCTAACTCAACTTGCATCCGCATAATTTTCTCACTCGGCCCGACTTGGTCAACAGAGCGAATTGTCTTTCTTGACATTCTTCTCCTAATTTTCCATTGTCGGTTGCTTTCTGCAACTCTTTCTATAGTCGACAATGCCACATCTGGTTCCACACTCATCATATCACGTCCACATGCAGCATTCAAGTTTGACTGGTCAGTTTCTCGCAATCCACCATAAAAAAGATGTACCTGATTCCATGCCTTTAACCTATGATGCGGACACTTCCTCAACATCGCTTTAAATCTATCCCATGCATCATGCATACTCTCCATATCTAATTGCTCAAAATTGGCGATATCGGCCTTCATGTCTAAGACTCTAAAAAGGGGACAATACTTCAGTAAAAACTTCAAAGTCACTTGATCCTAAGTGTGTAAAGAATCGTGGGGTAGTGACTCATACCAAGCTCTCGCATCTTCCTTCAATTCAAATGGGAATAAGAGCATCCTAACCACTTCCTCAGAAACCCCGTTCATCTTCACGATCCAACAAACTTGCATAAAGTGGTTCAAGAATTGATTCGGGTCCTCAATTGACTTACCCCAAAACCGCGCATTGTCGTTCAGGAGATACCACACATGCTGTTTAATTTCTAGGTTGGTTGCCGGAATATGAGGCAAACGGATAGGGTTGTGTCCCTCACCAATAGTCGGTGCCGCATAGTCTCTCAAAATCCTTCCATGATTACCTTGATTTTGCACTGGTGGTTGTGCATAAAAGTTTTGTGTCTGAATAGGGGCGGCTGGTGGTGGATTCATATTCTGTTTTTGATTAGCAGCATCATTTGCATCATCATTTGATTCTGGTCAAAAGGCATTTGACCGAATACATTCCCCTGGTTGTTGTTCTGATTCTGAAGGGCTTGTTGTTGTTGTCGGACTTGATTATGCCGACCTCCTTGATTTTGGACCCCATTTGGTCCCAGATTAAATGCCCTCAGATTTTGAGGGGGCTCTCTGTTTAAGTTTTGTATTTCCCTCTCTTCGGGAGTAAGCGTTGGGTCTAACCGCAACCCATCTTCAGTCCCATATCCAACATGTAAATTCGTTAAATCTCTGCTTCCTGAAGTCATTTCTGATTCTTCTGATTTGGATTCTAACTTAATAAATGATGTCGATGCTTTTCAGACAATGTCCTTGTCCTTTCCGCGTTCCGGTGTCGTGCAAAATCTTCGATTCCAGGGATGTAAGGATATGGTGGCTCCTGAGAACTCTTGGTCATACACTACAAACACCCAAACAACAAGAAAACGGTAAAAACAAAAATGACCTACTCTTAAATACCCAACGACTTTATGATATTATTGACCGATTCCCCTGCAACGACGCCAGAAAACTTGATGGCCAAATTATAGTAAACCAACATTAACCAGCATAGTACCGGGTCGGTTGTACTACAACGGCGAGCAATGTCGTATCCCATGAGGAATCAATTAAGTATCGCAATCACGCTCGTATTTAGTTTAGGCTCACAAACATGGGTGAGGTAATCTACAGCTAAGCAGATAAAAATTATAACTTTAAAATATATGATAAGCTGAATAGCTAAACTATGATCAGGAACAATACTCTTAACACCGTTACCGAATCACTAAGGATGAGCCTTAACCTACTAACCAACCAATAGCTTCTACTGAATGTGTTGTGGGTGCAATCTCCTAAACAGGTCCCTAGGCCCTAATACCACAACCTAGTTGCCCTATATTCGGTTCAACAGTCCCCTTTATGGGATTTAGTTGACCTAATATGATTAAAATTGTGAGACGCTCCGCATCCACCGAGTTCACTGCTTAGCTAGAAAAACCTTACCAAGGAACATGCTGCGAAAACTCGACTAGTTCGTGCATGGCAATCCTAAAACCTTATTTCGCACACTCCCTCGCAAAATACATTTATAAAGTTCGTGTGTATGATCAATTAATGGTTAGCTACTCCACTAATAGCATTAGGTTCAAGTTTTAGAAAAACAAACATTCAAAAGATTCAACTTTTAAGCCCTACTCATCCTTAGATCATCATTTACGCATCAATTTCGTTATTCCATCACATAATCTAGCTATTATAAATTTAGCTATGCATAATAATAATAATAAAATCGCCGAAATTAATCAAGAAATACATAATAGGCATCAGAAAAAGATGTAGAAAATTACCAATAAAAAAGTTGAAGCAATTCATCCATCGAATCGTCACTTCGTTGTGTACCAATCGCAAAATAAAAGAAGAAAACTACTGTAGTTTTGAAGGAAGATTGTGCAGAAAAGTCGAATAAGCTATTCTAATTGGGGAGAAAAATAACGCAGCTGTGAAAAAATAAATTATGATATGAAAAGTGTGTTGAAATTTGACCTAGGTGACTATTTAAATAATTCGATTGCCGACTCCGTAATACTTCCAAAATAAAATAAAAGGCACGTCCACTCTATAGTCTGCTTTCCATCTGCTTTATTTAATGTGATAGGGTGTGGGCCCCTTTTGACCAATATCCCTTTCAGCTTTTCCTTCTTTTTTTTCCCTGTTTGATAAAGGAAGCACACAGACGGAAAATATTGGAGCTTCACCCCCCGCTCAAAACAAAAGTCGGGATCCCAACACATATGAATAATAATATTTTTTTCGAATGTTTGAATTTGAGTCACACGTCACTTCCTCATACGAATTCCGTTTTAGATGATTTTCATACCGCTGTGATCCTCGTCATTCCCTCTATCACTCCGCACTTATAACAAATAAAACAAGAAAACTCAAGCGTGACAAATGCCAATAAAACGCATACAAATCACCCAAAAATATCGAGATTTTCGACGTAAACGTATTTCGTCTCGTGATTCAAACCGTGGTGAAAAGTGCCTATAAAACCACTTAACTACCCAAAATCACATCGAACAGGCTACAAATATGAGGTAAAATGTACACGAAATTATAGCAAAGTCGACTCTCATCACTTGGGCAATTTCACCAACTCATATGTATGATTGTCATGCAAAGACTCCATCTCGTCTTTCATAGCATCAAGCCATTTATCTTTATTTTCATCATCCATGGCCTCCTCAAAGCATTCAGGCTCTCCACTATCTGAGAGCAAAACTTACTCAGTCACTAAATATCTAGTAGAAGGGTGTCTCTCGCTAGTAGATCTCTTGGGAATAACTGGTGAAGCCTCATCTGGTACTGGTTCCCCAATCATATCATCGTTAATGTTTTGATCGAAATCAACTGCATCATCTGCATCATCCTGCTGATTACCCTGGTCATCAACAGCACCATGCTCTTCTATGGGTGTAGGAGAAATTATCTCCAAGTCAGCTGAACCATCACTAGCCTGAGGTGTTGAACTCTGATTTTTATCAACATCCTGGAAAGTCTCATTCTCTGCAAACACAACATCTCGGCTTCTAATCACTTTCTTGTCAACAGGTGATGAGAGTCAATTTTACTATGCTCCGGTGCTTGTTTAGCCCCTGTTTACGAAACTTTCGACTTATTTTGGGTAGTTTTAGACTGTTTATAGGGCAAAATCGCATTGAACACTCAGTTTGAGGTGAACCGTCACATAATAGAAAACCTCATCATTTTACGGTATTTTGACCATTTTCGAGCCCTAGTATCTTGCGGAGTTATGCTCCGTATGTGTTTGAATGTTTTGATGCAGGATCTAGGAGATTTATGAGTCTGGAAGTTATGGGACGAGGCTTAGAAAGACGAAACCGAAACCCGGGAATGGAAATAGATCAAAAATAGTTGTTGCTTTCACCATACGTTCACTTAATCAGCCTTTTGATCCCAGATACAAGCATTTTCTGGACTTATGGTCTTCATTAAAGTTGTAGAAAAATGAATTATCTTTCCAACGCACTTTGAATAACTCAAATCGGATCTCTACACACAAAGTTATTGCCAAATTACTGAAGGCCGTCAATGCTGACAGGGCAATGCGCACGCATTCAATCGAATGTGTACGCATTGCTGGAGCAGAATGTGCGGATTTGGGGCATTTTGAGCAATGCGCACGCATTCGGACATTTTTGGGCACCTATAGATACATTTTTACACAGATTTTCAGCAATGAATCATCCTCCCAAGAACCCTAACAACTAGTACAGCTTGACCCCTCCCCTTTTAGCTCCTCTATCTTACTCTCATTTTAATTAGAATAGACTTAAATTAACTTAGTTTCTTAGCTCAAATTTCTTCTCTACTCTTGGATTTTATCATTTTGGGTCTTCTTCATCATCAATTGACATGGGTGGTGTAGGAGTTTGATGTAATTCGACTTGTACTACCATTTTGGTAATTATTTCTAGTTCTCTTTCTCTTTTATGTCTTTAATCTTCCCTTTGATTGTTATTTAATGCTTTGTGATGAGTAGCTAATTACTTCATAGCCAAACTATGTGAAAGTTTAAGAAATCCCCTTCTAGTTGATTAATTGGGAGTGGGTAGTGTTTAACTGTTGTAATATCGACGAATTCATGTCTTAAAACTTGTTCTTAATGCTTGAATTATCTTTATCACCTAGTTCACGAAGTCACACACCACTTTTATAAATGTATGTTGCGAAGGGGTGTGGGAAAATGGGTTTTAAGATCGTTTCTTATAATCAACTGAGTTGTTTAGATTGAATAGGGAACGAGGTTCTTTCGGTTGAGTAATCGAGCGGCTCTAGAGCGTTTATCTTGTTCCGGTCAGTTAAATCCTTAAAGGCGGACTGTTGAACCGGGCAAAGGGTTTAGGTTGTTGCATGGCGTCTAGTACTATCTTAGAAGTTTACACCCATGAACGAGTCGATATAAGCATTAGAATGGTTGGTTGGTGATGCTCATTCCCGAATAATCGATTAGAGGGGCGAAAGTATTCAATTGGATCGTGATTTGGCTATGCCTCTTTATCTCTAGCTTAAATATCGTTTTAGCGTATTCAAAAGTTGAACACATTTGATTATCCTAAACTAAGTTGAAAAACGACTTTGGTACTCGATTGATTCCTCGTGGGATACGACCTTGCTCACCTCTATAGTACTTCCGACCCGGTACTCTGCCGGTTAAGATTGGTCGTTACTATTTTGGTCATCAAGTATTTTCTGGCGCCGTTGCTGGGGAATTAATCGATATCTCTCAAGTCATTGAAAGACTTAGGCTTAGGTTGTTTTATTTTTATTTTATTTTTTTGATGTTGGATTTTTGTTGAAGAGTCACACCATCTATTGCGGTAGTGGTGGTGACTGGATGCCGTGATTGTGTTCTTGTTTTTCCCTTGAATTGCAGTGTATGGATCCGTATGGTCATGAGGGCTCTCCTCCCCTACTCTTTTGGAGGCTTTAATTTCGATGCTATGGGTTTTGGATTCCAACCATATTATCAGTTCAACCCATACACATCACCATACAACAATGAGTGGGAGAGTCTTCCAAGTTCTCAGTTTCAACACACCAATGCCTATTTGCAATATGCACAACCTTCACAAATACCTCTTCCTTCACAAAAGAGCTCAACCGACATCCTCTTAGAGCAAATCAATGAGACTTTCCAAGACCAAGGCCGGACTTTGCAAGAGCAAGGCCGTGAGATAGAAGAGCAAGGCCGGACTTTGCAAGAGCATAGTCGGGAGTTGAGGGATATTAAAACAAATGCTACTACTCTTCAATCGGAATTAAAGAACTTGGAGAACCGGGTAGAGCAATTGATTGAGAAGAGGAAGGTTGAGATTAGTGCTAAAAATGATGAAATTTTATTTTCTCCACTGTCGACCCTTGAGGTAATCACCCATCATGAGTGTTATGAAGAAGGTACGAATCATGCTACTAGTGAATCAATTATTCCTTCTTCTTTGAACCTTATTGAAAAAGTTGTGGTGGTGGATCACATTGAATATGTTGATGTTGTGGTTGATCCAAAATATTATTGCTTGGTGTTTGGATCTTTGTTATTTGACATATGCACTCATTCGGGGAAGTTGAATTCATTGTGTTGCATGGTAAATTTCTTGAACCAATCATGGTGGTGGGGATTGAGCCCCTTGTTTTTCTTGCTCTATTTTAAAGGTGTGCTCAATTCTTATGATGTGTGTAGGGAGACACAACGGTTTGCTCTCCTTTGGTATAACTATCCTTAGTATTGTTGGGGGTAGAAATTCAAACTAAGGACTTTAAACTTAGAATGTTTAGATGTTTTTATTTTTGTTTTAAAATAAAAGTGGATGAATGTTTTTTTAATTGCCATGTTCTTGATTCTATTGAGCAAAAGATGTGAATTTTTTTTTCTTTAATTCCACTCGTGCTTTATTGCTTTTCTTTTAGTTTCTTAATAAGTCAAGTCAATGACGTTAAACAAAGGCACTTGGGGGAGGCAACCCACCGTTTCTTCGTTTTTGCTTTAGTTTTTGGTGTTAGGAGTGGTCTAGGGTGATACTTTGGGGGTATTGGTACCTTTTTTGAGTGGTTCTCCTTCGATCCGTTGTTGGCTCGTATCTTTTTGCATGATGTTGTTTTACTTGTTTGATTATCTTTGCATCGCATGCGCCCCGAGTCGGTTCCCCTTTTGCTTTCATATGATCGTGTTTATGACTTTGTGCTTTTTGATTATATCTCGATATCTGTTGCTTGCTTTTGGCACGGTGGTTGTTCCCCGTGCATGCATTTTCTTGGTGTTTTTGTCCCATGGCTTTAGGTATTCGAGTGGAGCTTTCGTGGATAAGACATGTACATGGTTTGCACCTCTCTGCCGGGTTTAGCTATGCCTTCTTTCTCCTTTATCATTCACACACTGAGGACAGTGTTGCATTTAAAGTGGGGGGGGGGGGGGTAGGCTTATCTTTGATATGTGTTTCATTGTTGATTGTAGCCATTGTGTTGTATGCTTATCGTTTGGTCACCACTTTTGTAAAAATTGAGCATTTTTTAAAATTTTCCATGGTATTGACGTTGCATTCGTATGTTGAGCCTTCACGTTGATAGGATAAACGGTTTATTGAATGTATGAATGCATGTTACTTGGCTTAATACCTTATCTTGGAGACGGGATTTTCACGCACGTATAGCTTCGATTTCATGAACCGTGGTAACTAGTGACCGATTATGGTAGACTTAGGCACAATTCGGCTACCTAGAACTCATACCATTAACTTCGAGACGAAATAGAAAGGCCGACTTTGGTAGATTTTGGGACGACAGTTATGGCATTTCTTTGACCTAATCAGAGCCAAATAGCCATCACATGACATATTCCACAGTAACCCCTCTAAGCCTTGGTAGGATGGTTAGACCCCCATCCGACACTTAGCCATTCGTATTTAGCCCATAATTTCCCGACCCCCAAGCCTTATTTGTGGTCTACATTCCCTTGAACACCCTACGAGTTAAGCTTAATCCTTTCATCTTGATCGCACTTGCTTGGGCAAGTGTGGGGTGGTAGAGTGATGTTTTCGTATAGAGGAGCTGGTGTTTTTATGAGCTATTTCATGATATTGGAGGGTAGGAGCTCGATTCATTTTATGTGTATGTTATGACATTTGACTCAAACCTAATAAAATCATTGTATAGTGCAGCTTTCTAAATTAAAAAGTCAAAAAAAGAGAGAAAAAGAAAAAAATCAAAACAAAATGAAAATCAAAGAAAGCTTGCAAATAAATTTTTAAAAGTAATAAATGTTGAGTCAAAGAAAGACAAGTGTTTATGACTCATGTTTTGACTTGTTATATGATGTTGGTGTTTGAGATGAGTATGTAGAAACATGATTCTTACTTGTTTTTTCTACCTCGTTATACTTGAGACATAGTGCGATATGACGTTCTACTTCATGAATCATGTTTCTATAGTCTTTTTGAGCTAGAGAAGGGTAGAGCGAGCTACGTTTTGTATTGTTACACCCCATGATTGAGCTTGCTCGTTTTTGTCTCTTTGTTGTTTATTCCCCCGAAATTCCCTTCGGTTAGCCCTGTCCCGAGCCTAACGTTACAACCTTTCAAGTCCTACTCGACCTTGCTTAGCCTCGGTTTGGCCCCGATTAGTGGAGATGCTTATGAAGTATGAGCCTATGGTGTAGTCGCAATGACCTAGCATCCATAATCCAAACCAGTAAGCCGTGGTAAATGTAGGAGAAGCTATTCACACACTCCTATCCCGTTTGCTTGATAAGGTATGGTTAAGTTGCATGCATTTACTATTTTACTTGTCTTATCTTTGATATGTGATTGGCTTGACCTACGTGTGTTATGTTGACTATTTGGTTTCTTTTAAAACGCTCATTTTGCTCGAGGGCGAGCAAACGTTAAGTGGGGGTTGGTTGATGAGAGTCAATTTTACTATGCTCCGGTGCACGTTTTAGCCCCCGTTTACGACACTTTTGGCTTATTTTGGGTACTTTTAGACTGTTTATAGGGCAAAATCGCATTGAACACTCACTTTGAGGTGAACCGTCACATAGATGGAAAACCTCACCATTTTACGGTATTTTGACCCTTTTCGAGCCCTAGTATCTTGCGGTGTTATGCTCCGTATGTGTTTGAATGTTGTGATGCAGGATCTAGGTGATTTATGAGTCCGGAAGTTATGGGACGAGGCTTAGAAAGACGAAACCGAAGCCCGGGAATGGAAATTGATAAAAAATAGTTGTTTCTTTTCATCAGCCATTTGATCCCGGATACAAGCATTTTATGGACTTGTGGTCTTCATGAAAGTTGTAGACAATTGAATGATCTTTCCAACTCTCTTTGAATCACTTAAATTGGAGCTCTACGCACAAAGTTATTGCCAAATTACTGAAGGCCATCAATGCTGACAGGGCAATGCGCACGCATTCAATCGAATATCGAATGTGTACGCTTTGCTGGAGCAGAATGTGCGGATTTGGGGCATTTTGAGCAATGCGTACGCATTCGGACGTTTTTGGGCACCTATATATATATATACATTTTTACACAGATTTTCAGCAATGAATCATCCTCCTAAGAACCCTAACAACTAGTATAGCTCGACCCCTCCCTTTTTAGCTCCTCTAAACTCTTTCTTACTCTCATTTTCATTATAATAGACTTAAATTAACTTAGTTTCTTAGCTCAAATTTCTTCTCTACTATTGGATTGTGTGATTTTGGGTCTTCTTCATCATCAATTGACATAGGTGGTGTAGGAGTTTGATGCAATCCAACTTGTACTACGATTTTGGTAATTATTTCTAGTTCTCTTTCTCTTTTATGGCTTTAATCTTCCCTTTGATTGTTATTTCATGCTTTGTGATGAGTAGCTAATTACTTCATAGCCAAACTACGTGAAAGTTGAAGAAATCCCCCTCTAGTTGATTAATTGGGAGTGGGTAGTGTTTAACAGTTGTTATATCGACGAATTCATGTCTTAAAACTTGTTCTTAATGCTTGAATTATCTTTATCACCTAGTTCACGAAGTCACACACCATTTTTATTAATATATGTTGCGAAGGGGTGTGGGAAAAGGGGTTTTAAGATCGTTCTTATTATCAACTGAGTTGTTTAGATTGATTAGGGAACGAGGTTCTTTCAGTTGAGTAATCGAGCGGCTCTAGAGCGTTAATCTTGTTCCGGTCAGTTAAATCCTTAAAGGTGGACTGTTGAACCGGGCAAAGGGTATTAGATTGTTGCATGGCGTCTAGTACTATCTTAGGAGTTTGCACTCATGAACGAGTCGATATAAGCATTAGGATGGTTGGTTGGTGATACTCATTCCCGAATAATCGATTAGAGGGCCGAAAGTCCTAGATTTCAGCTGTATGCACCCTTGTTTATTGAAGTCCTAGATTAATAACAAGGAATATCCTGCAGGTGCTCTGGGCCATTCATGATTTAGATAAGAAGTCGTTGCTTTATTAGTATTGGTCACTTAAGCCATCTTTGTCTTTTCCTTTTTGCCATGCATGTTGTTGCTTCTTGAGTGATATATTTTTATTGAGCTTCACCGGCTTGTGTTTTTTTGCAGCTAATTGAGATGGGTTTGGAGCTTTCCTGAGGTATTTCATATCTTCAAAGTGTTGAGCTTTATATGAGACTTCTTCTATCGTTATTAAAACTTGTCCAGATCGTGTTTGTTTTCTTTCAGAAGCAGTTTTCTGTTTTGTGCAAAAGCAAATGGAAGTAGAAATTCTTGTGAAAAGCTTATATTCCACTTTCTTGTTTTTCTTAGCTAGTTACTCTGCTTAATCCTTATCGGACAGCCAACAACTACAAATCAAAAATTGCTTTTGCATGTTTGAATGGTACACGTACACTCCACTTTAGCATGCGGTTTCAAGAATTTCACTGTGAATAACTTGGTTAATTGAGGTTTATTTCAGTTTCTTGATAATGATCAGGGAGAAGATGACAAAAACTTGATTCATAACATCAGGACCACATCTTTTTTTGACTATTTGGGGCTGAATGAAGCATGTGAAGAAGGGTAAATATTTTTTCTTTTGATTTTCTTATGTTGAGCAATATAGTTTATCCTATTAGTTACTTGTAAAGTCCATATTTTAAGGCTATTTATTCCCATGCGATTGTCTGTTCTTGTTTACCTAGCAAGAATGCTGATTTTTCTAATATAACTTTATGCAGATTACTATCTTCCGTATTGGCATTGGCCTTCTTGTCCAATCAAATGCTTACTATCTCTCTGTTCGAGTCATTCTTTTCTGTCAACCAGTAAGATTTTCTTTGTTCCCTAGATGGTCCAATATGTGTCAGTTAATGTGATTTCACTTGAATCTACAGATATGATCAAGTTCACTTTTAACATTTAACTATTTTTCTAGTGCTGGTAAGAATATTAGAAATGGAATGGACATATAGCTTCCTGATTTCATGAGCCATTTTTTTGTGAATAAAGGTAACTTATTCTGTTTTGTTGAATTAGTGGATATGATTTAATCTTTCTGAAGCTTCCGCATACTTTTTCCTTTGACTTAAATTCTTTCTTCTGTAATAAACTCCTTGACTGATGCGTCATGTAAGAGTGAGTTTTCTTTATAGGGCATCTTTAGACTATGAATATTATAGTAATAATAATAATTTTTATTTTTATTTTTATTTTTATTTGTTGGTGTAATAAATATTATTATTATTATTATTACAAAATGGTAAGAAGGACAAGAAAAAAAATAATGGTTGAGAATAATAACGTAATTTGGTTGTAGCAACATGTAGTAACACATGTATAATTTTAATCAAAAACAAATAACAACATTTAACCTATATTATTATTATTATTATTATTGGTACAATAAATAATAATAATAATAATAAGTATTATTATTATTATTAAATACTTAAGTCTGTTGTGCAAAAAGTCACTAAAGATCTGGAAAGCTTTAGTGACAACAGTCATTAAAGATGACTTCTAGGGACAAACTGTTTGTCATTGAAGAAAACATGTGTTTGTACCCTTCGGTGAGAGAAACCATTCAGTGATGAATTCTGGAGTCTTTTGTGACAAAAACATCGTCTCATTTAGTGCTTTATAGTGACAACAGTCACTAAAGATTTGGAAAGCTTTAGTGACTACTATCACTAAAGATCTAGAAAGATTCAGTGACCAATACAAGGTTTTGTCACAAAGAAATCTTTTTGCGACGAATATATTACTGGTCTCTACAGGATCCTTTGGCGTCGGCGCATATGTGACAATCGTCGCAATAAATAATTTGTCACAAAAGGCATCTAGTGACTAAAATTCGCATTTTTAGTGACGATGTTTTTTTTGTCACGAAAAGATCTATTTTTTTGTAGTCGTAGTAAACATGGTCCTCCCTGACTCATGGAGGAACATGCTAAATGATATGCCATAAACAACGATCTCTCTGCTCTCGAAAGTTTTGATGAAAGCCCTTCTATGGGAATTTCGAAAACAGCAGGCATCATTTTTATTTTCATACAATTACGTAGGAAGAATGAACTCTTGGCTCGGGATATTGAATTTTCGGTCATACTATGCACCGTTATATATATATAGGTGGTTTGTGTATTAGGGTATTTATTACTTTCCATATTTGTCATGGTTGGTTTGAAGAATAACAACTATTCTCATTTCTCACCATATTATGAAGCAAATAATAGTCATAACACGGAGAGTTTTTCACGGGCTGAATTCCAACAAGGAAAATTTACACATGCTGCTGCAAAAATTACAATATTTCAAACAACATATTGGTAAATAAAGCAAATATAGGTATTTTTTTTTATAAAATGAGAAGATGTGAAATAGGTGTTTTTCATATAAACAAATTAAAATTAACATAAGAACTTCTTTTTATAAAAAACACATTGGAGTTTTTCACCAACGCAAAGTCATAAACAGACAATTAAATCTTTCTCATATTTTTACGATTTCTTAAAAACAAAAAAACAAAAAAAAAAAAACAAAAAAAACAACAACAACAACAACAACAACAACAAACATGTGAAAGAGTTACATATTTTTTTTTACATTCATGGTCACATATTTTCATTCTACGTACCATATGTATGTGGTGTTGACTCTAGTTATTGCATTAACATGATTTTCACACTAGGCCGATCTAACTAACTCGATAAATGCGTCTTTATTGTTTTCGAGCTAAGTGTATGGCCTTCTATGTTCTTTATTATCTCTACATCAAATTAATTGTTGTTAATGTGGAAAAAGTAAAAGAAAGAAATAAAGAAAATAATTTCTCTCAATGTTGAGCACCAGTAGAAAAATACAATATATAAGGCTTAGGAAATGCTTCTAATAAGGAAGAGCAGTAAATTATGTGATCTCCTATTTACAACTTTTGTAACAGAGAATCAAGAGGAATTTTCTCAAGTTGGAGTGAATATTAATTACACCCAACTTGGTGAGCATGTGTTCGAAGTGCTTAATGTTAAGTGGCTTGGTAAACAAATCAACTGGTTGATCTCCAGTTCGAATGTGTAATGTACATATTGTTCCATCTTGAATCTTTTCTCGAACTAGATGACAATCAATTTCTATGTGCTTTTTGTTCATTTGTGAAAAATTGGATTAGATGCAATGTGAAGGGCTGCCACATTATCACAAAACAAGTTCATAGGCCGATTATATTTGAACTCCAAATCTCTTAGAACATATTTTATCCATGTGACTTCACAGCATGTGCTAGCCATTGAACGGTATTCGGCTTCCGCACTCGACCTTGACACCGTCGTCTGTTTCTTGGTTCGCCAAGAGATTGGAGACTGACCAAGTAAAATACAAAACCCCGTAACTGATCTTCGAGTATCTTGGCAACGCACCCAATCGGCATTGCAAAAGGCATTAATTTCTAACTGACCGTTTGATGGCAAGAAAATGTCTAGTCCCGGCGTATTCTCACTACAAAAAATAGAGTTTTTGGTGACGAACAAATTCGTCGCGAAAAGTGTGGATTTTCGTCAGCAGAGGTATTTTGCGATGAAATGTTTTTGTCGCCCTGTTTGTTGTCTAAGCAGTTACGCTAAAGGTTTCTATTGTAGCAAGTTTATTATTCGTCGCCAAAGCATGACCTATAGTGAGAAACTCTTAATATTTGTCACCAAAGCTTTCTAAGTCTTTGGTGACTGTACTTAATATTTGTCACCATAAAGCGTTGAATGTGATGATATGCTTGTCACAAAAGACCCAAAAATTCATCACTAGATGTATTTTGTCACCAAGAGTAGATACAAAATTCTCCATTAATACTTAATATTGACAAACACTTTGTCACTAGAAGTCATTTTTTAAAAAATAAAATTAATAATAATAATAATTATTATTATTATTATTATTAGTATTAGTATTATTTCATTTATTCATTTCATTATTAGGTTCACTGAAAAATTAATTTAAATAACTAATTCATTTAATTATTAGTTTCACTAAAAAATTAATTTAAATAATCATTAATAATAATAATCAACAGACACCTTAGAAATAATAATAGTAATAATAACAACACCATAATAATACTAAAAAAAAAATAATCTAGGACTAAGATGGAAGATACCCCATCAATCTATCATTTAGTGACTGTTGCAAATTATCTTTTATTAATTATTAGTAAAAAGGCCATTTTATTGCTCAGCAGTTTAGAAACTGTTATAAAGGAACATGATACTCACTGTTCAAAGAACTAAAATGCATATTTTTTCTGAGCATTGCAGATGCTGCCCCTGCACATAAAAATGGTCATTTCTGCACTGCAATAATGAAACAATTAAACAATAAACCAAATCGAATAAATAAATAAAAAAATGAAGAACATTTCCAAACATACCAAAAGCCAATCAATAAGCAAGCATGTCTTAAATAGTCGGGCAAACATAAGTTTAAGAAAACAGACCTGAAGCAAAGGCAAAGCTTTGCATTGACTTCAAAGGACTTGCTCCAGGTAAAACACATATGCATCATCTACATAAACAGACTTGAACATAACAGAATTATGAATCCTAACAAAACCATGGAACATATGCAAAGTACTGATCTGAAATTGAAAATGCGGATGCAGTTTTACGATGTCTATGCGAAAATAATCAGATTGAAACGGAACAAGTACACATTCTGAAAAACAGACTGCAAATATTGGAGGTTGCACTACAAGGCATTGAGAATCAGTTGGACTTGATAAACAAACAACCAACAAATAAAACTGGTTCAAACCTCATAACAAGATCTGACAGAGGGAAAAAGATTGATCAACACAAAAAGATTGATATCGTCGAAGAAAAAGTCTTACCAGAGGAGCCCCTTTAGCAGCTCTATCAGCCAAGTATGCACAAGGCTTTAAGAACCCTTCATGCAAATTTGACCATTCCATCATTCTTGAGTATATATACTTGAAACCCAAGGTATCAGCCCAAAGCCAAATTCCTCCCCTGAACGAATAAACAACCACCAAGATAAAGTTATTAGCGTCATCAATATATGTGTTTTGCATCTTAACGTGTTAGAAAAGCTTCAAATATTTCATGCATTTCCCAATGTCATGGAAAAATAAAGCTAAAGAAAGCTGGTGCAAGTAGTCAGTGACTTGCGATTGTCTCAGGAGTTTATGAGTTTGATTCGCCCTGTAGACACCATGATGTTAAAGAGCTCTATGCCAGGCTATAAGAATCAAAACATTACAGGTGTGGGCACTCAAGGGCCAAACTTCTGGTTTAGTCAGGCACGTTATGGTTCCAAATATCGTGGTTTTAGAAAAATGATGGAATTTAAGTAATTTTCACAGCATTTGTGAAAATTACCAAACACACGTGCCAAAACTTCACAGCATTTGTGACAAGCCACCGAATTCTTTTTGTCACCGAGTTATATTTATATATTGTTAATATATCATGTGATTTTTTCCGAATTAATTTTCAAAACCTATTACACTCGATAAGCTCGATGTAATTCGAGTTTGCCTCGATGTTTTAAACTTCCTTGAATCTCAAATTGAGGTCAAGTTCAAAATACTTGAACATGAAAGGAAAAATATTTTAAATTATTCAATTCGTTTAGATCAATACTTGATTCGACTCGATTCGTTCGCTTACCTAATTGCAAAATAGCTACAGTGACAAATTATGATTTTCAGTTTGTCATTAATGCTCCCAAAAAAAATGTCATTAATAATATAAAAATGAATTTGATGATAAGACATGTCAATCACTAAACATCGAATGGATGTATGGAACAGTATTTTTGTGACAAAAAGCCAAGCCTTTTGTAAGTAATTTTCTTTTTGTCAATGAAAAGGACGACTTTTCGTGAGAAACAAGTATATTGTCACAAGAGCTCACCCATTCGTGACAAATTTACTATTTGTCAACACAAATTTGTCATAGAAACAACTATTTTTTGTAGTGTCTTTATATACCGTAGGAGTTTATATGCAGCATTTAGATTAGGCTCTCTCGGACTTTCCATGAACTGGCTCAACACGTGAACAACATAGACAAGATCTGGATGAGAGGCGGTAAGATAAATGAGTCGTCCGACCAATCGTCTATATGATGACGCATCTGGAACAAGCTCCCCTTGGTCTGACGTCAAGGCGATGTTCTCGTCAACAGGAAAACGAGATGGCTTAGCTCCCAAAAAACCAGTGTCCTCTAGAATCTCTAAGGCATATTTTTGTTGGGAAAAAGTGATGCCGTACTTTGATCGTGCCATCTCAATGCCAAGAAAATATATAAGTTGTCCCTAGTTTTTAAGTTTAAACTGTTGGGACAAAAATTTCTTTGTTGCCTCAATATCTTCGAGGTTACTTCCTGCCAAAATAACATCGTCAACATATACTAATATTGCCAAAAAACTTCCTTCACGGTTGCGGATGAATAATGAATAATCCCTATAAGATTGTGTAAAACCTGCAATTTTAAGAGCATTAGACAACTTAATAAACCATTGTCGTGAGGCTTGTTTTAAACCATACAAGGATTTATAGAGTTTGCACACTCGAGTCTCCCCTTGTCTTCCATAACCGGGAGGTATAGACATATAAACCTCCTCATCAAGGTCACCGTGAAGAAATGCGTTATTGACATCAAGTTGATGTAGATGCCAATGATTTTGGGAGGCTATGCTTAAAAGGATACGCACAGTCACCATTTTGGCCACAGGTGCGAATGTCTCGTGATAGTCGATGACCTCAACTTAACTATATCCCTTGGCAACTAAACGAGCTTTATATCTATCAACAGAACCATCGGAATGAAGTTTAATTTTATACACCTATTTACAACCAATGGGTTTCTTACCAAATGGAAATGGTTGCAAGGTCCATGTGTTATTTGCTTCCAAAGCGGCAATCTTGGCTTGCATGGCAGCACGCCATTTAGGGTCCTGAACAACTTGTGCAAAAATGGTAGGTTCTTTAAGAAGAGTTAATGTGGTGGTAAAAGCCTTATGGAAAAGTGATAACCGATCATAAGAAATAAAATTTTGTAAAGGATATAAAGTACCTGTAGTGTGGACGACATTCGATGCAGCTGAGTCGTCGAGGCGTGAAGGGAGGGACGTATCGAGGCAAAAATCCTACAAATAAGATGGGGTTTTGGTGACACGATGACTGCGTCATGGTGGTGGTGGAGATGGGGAGGGAGGTGGGGAAATCTGACATTCCGTGAGCGAAATCGGAGGAGGGCTGGGGGAAATTATGTCCTCGGAAGTGGATGGGTGGACAAATTCAGAGCTGTTTGGAAAAAGGTTAATGTCATCATCAACATGGAGGTATGATAAATATTTTGGACCAACAGAAGGAGTGGATTGTGTTCACCAGAGAGTTGTGTATATGGGAATGTATGTTCATGGAAGATGACAGCACGGGAAAGAAGGGTTTTGTGTGTATTTAAATCATAGACTTTGTATCCTTTTTTGCCATTTGGATATATATCCAAGAAAAATACATTCAGAAGATCTGGGATCGAATTTTGTTGGCTTGGTTGCATGGGTAGAGACAAAACATAAACAAATGAAAGTGAAATAAGTCGGTGGTTTGTTGAATAATTTCTCAAAGGTTGTTTTCCCGTGAAGTAGTGGTGTAGGTGTTCTATTGATAAGGTATGTTGCAGTTAAAATAGCGTCCCCCCAAAATTTCTTTGGGAGTCCGGCTTGGAATAAAAGGGCTTTGGCCATGTTTAGAAGATGTCGAGTTTTATTTCTGCAACCCCATTTTGTTGAGGTGTCTACACAACTAGTCTGATGAACGATCCCTTTTTCGGCATAGGTGTTTTCTAGTTTGAATTTTGGGCCATTGTTGCTACAAAAGATTTTGATTTTGGCATCAAACTGTGTTTCCGACAAGTTAAGGAATTTAACGAGTAATTCTTTGGCATCAGATTTATGCCTCATCAGATAAACCCAAGTGCAACGCGTGTAGTCACCAACGATTGTGAGGAAATAATGAGCACCCGTGATAGATGGTACCCGGTAGCCCCCCTAAATATCCACATGAATAATTCAAAAGCAACAGTAGTAGTAATTGAACTTTTATTAAACGGAAGACATGTTTGTTTTGCAAGAGGACATATTGAACAATCATTATGCTGAAGTAATTTATTTCTATTGTCTGACAAAGGAAATAAAGAAAAGACTTTTGAAGATGGATGACCCAAAATGCATTCATTTCCTATGCATTGACCCGATCATATTACTATTGGATGCCATAGTGAGGAACTAGATGTCGAAACTTGATGGCAAAAGTTTTGATCTCTTATTGCAAGATAATATAGGCCCTCCTTTTCAAATCCCATCCCAATCATCTTCCCCGAATGTCGGTCCTGTATTAAACAACGGTCATTTAAGAAAGTAACCATGTGTGGCGAATGAGACATTAGTTTATGAACAGATATAAGGTTTTAGTGAAAATTTGGAACACAATAAACATCTTTTAAGATAAAGTTTGCTGACGGTGTTGCTTCAGCAATGTGAGTAACTTTCGTCTTTGAACCATCTGGAAGAGTGACGGTATGATTTTTAACTAATTGTGAAGCAGTGAAAAGATTGAGATCGGTGACCATGTGATCCGTGCATCCACTGTCCAAGACCCAATTATGCATGCCATAAATACAAAGAGTAATATTACCTGAGAAATGCGCATCATCTGTTAATAAAAGGGCCTGATTGGCTGATACATTCTTTGACTTCACCATGTCAAGTATTTGTCTACATTCTTCAGGAGAAAAAGGTAAAGGTGCGTCCTTCTTCTCCATCATGTTGTGTTGATTTTGGATCCCTTTAACCGGCACATTCCCTTTGGCTACCTTTCTTTTTCTACAATAGTCAGTTGTGTACCCTTTAATTCCACAATATCCACAAGTGAGGTGAGCCCGGCACATTTTCGTGTAGTTTGTTCAACGAGAGATTGTGGAACCAATATGGCACCAGGTTGATCCGAATGATGAATGTATAAAGGGTGATTGGGATTCTCCCATTTGTCATTGAAGTTGCATTGCTTGATCCTCTTGCCTGTTCTATGGCCATGGAGTCGGCTATGAGAAAAAAAAAGAATTTAGGTCAAAACCGTTTGCTCTGATACCATGTGGAAAAAGTAAAAAAAAGAAATAAAGAAAGTAATTTCTCTCAATGTCGAGCATCAGTCGTAAAATACAATATATAAGGCTTAGGAAATGCCTCTAAAAAGGAAGAGCAGTAAATTATGTGATCTCCTATTTACAACTTTTGTAACAGAGAATCAAGAGGATTTTGTCATAATTATTGCTTTATTCTTTTACGGTTATAACTACACTGTTGTCATAATTTTACTTTTCAAATAATGCACGTTGATTTCTTTAAATTTCAAGTTTTCTAACAACATATAATTAGTCTTTTGTTTAAAAGAGAAACATTTAAAAAATACAAAAGACGGTTTTATACAATTGTATCATCCTGACCCTCGCTTATAAATTAATAGGTAGGAATTGTAGACAAAATGAATTGATTTCATTAATGTATCTGTATCCCGTGTGTATTCCATTGATTCACCAGTATAATATACAATACAAATGTTTAATGACTAGCTACAAATCAGGCAAGTCAATCGCAATTAATGCCTAGAATATATCTAATTAATGTCTAGAATATATTCCTATTAAAGACATAATATTTATAATAAATGTAAAATATTTACAATATTTTACTAGTCTAACACTCCCCTGCAGTCAATGCGGGAGGTTCACGCACGCTGAGTCTGGCTCGAAAATCATTGAACAAAATGTGGGGAAGTCCTTTAGTAAAGATGTCGGCAATCTGATAGCTTGACGACGTGAAGGACACAGACTTCTCCTCGAGCAACTTTTTCTCGGACAAAATGAATATACATCTCAACGTGTTTAGTGCGTTGATGTTGAACCGGATTGCTAGATAGGTATATGGCACTAACATTGTCACAATAAACTAGTGTAGCCTTGCTGATAGTACAATGAAGTTCCAAAAGCAGATTTCTGAGCCAGCAAGATTCAAACACAATATTAGCCACACCTCGATATTCGGCTTCGGCACTAGATCGAGAGAGTGTGGGTTGGCGTTTAGTGGACCAAGAGATAAGATTGTCATCAAGAAAAACACAGTAACCAGAGGTGGACCGGTGAGTGGTAGGGCACCCACCCCAATCAGCATCAGTGTAAGACGTGAGGGACGTGACCGAGGATTTGTATAGATGCAGTCTAAAATGCTATTTACCTTGAAGTATGCGTTTGAGTGCATTCATGTGAATAATCGTAGGATCATGCATGTGTAAGCAAACTTGTTGTACAACATAGGAAATATCGGGCCTGGTGAAAGTGAGGTACTGCAAAGTGCGATCGAGACTACAATAAAGGGTGGGGTCATAATAAGGTGTACCAGACGTAGAAATTTTACATTGAGTGTTCACGGGTGTGGCGACAGGTTTGCAAGAAGACATGCCTGCACATGCAATGATATCCTCGGAAAATTTGTGCTAACTAAGAAACAAGCCACCGGTGTGTCTGGTGACGGAGATTCCCAGAAAATAACTGAGAGAACCAAGATCCTTCATAGAAAACTCAGAAGCCAAGAGAGACATAATAGATTGGCGAAGCTCGTCAGATGAAGCCGTAAGAATTATGTCGTCGACATACAAGAGAATATAATCCATGTCTTTCCGGTGTCGGTAAATAAAAAGAGAATGACCTGTGGTGCTATGTGAGAATCCAGTGGAATAGACATAATCGGCAAATCGTTGATACCAAGCCCGTGGTGCCTGTTTAAGGCCATAAAGTGATTTCTTGAGCCGGCATACATAGTCCGGATAACTAGGATCTCAAAAACCTATAGGATGATGCATATAGACTGTTTCATTGAGTTGGCCATGCAGAAAGGCATTCTGAACATCAAGTTGATGAATGGGCCAAGACCTGGACAAAGAAATTCTGAGCACAGTCCGAATAGTGGCTGGTTTTACTACCGGGCTGAAAGTTTCATCGCATTCCACCCCAAGCTGATGAGACCTTCCATCACCAACAAGAGAGCTTTGTATCGCTTCAAATAACCGTTAGAGTGCTTTTTAATGCGAAAAACCCACATCGAAGGAATAATATTTAAGTTGGATGGTCGAGGTACAAGATCTCACGTGTTATTCTTAATTAGAGCATTAAACTCGTCGGTCATTGCGGCTTTCCAATTCAGATCGGATAGGGCGGCTTTGTTAGGTGTGATGCCCGAAAGACAATTTTTGTAATTGTTTTATTTAATAAATGAAATGATATTATTATTCATATTTATTATTCTCATAATCACCGATGTGACAATAGTATTTACACTACAGAAAACCCTGAGTATATCGTTTATGTAATCACTTAACTCAGTGTATGAGATATACACGGGAGGATTGAGTTAGTGAAGATGTACTTAAAATACAATTAGTCCGTAGTAAAGTTAATCGAGAGTATCGGGTCTCTCCTTTAACGTACTATTAATGCGCCCATAACACGATAGGTGTGATCGTCTTATCCGGACTTTCGGTTAAGGGAACCTAATGGGGCATTTATATATGATAGATATATCATATAGGGCTGGACCGATTTGATCTGAGTTCTCAATATAATTCCGTAATTGAGAAGTCTTATCGAATCATTAGATGATCATATTATGGATATATCTTAATCTGAGGTGATCACGAGTCAACCGCTTGAATCAGTATGAGGTTTGACTTGACGGTTAAGGATTACACTGAGTCTGTGATCTGAATTACCCCATCTTGGCATTGTACTGGATTGAGTGAGTAGTCTGTGTTATCACAGATACGGAATCCATTCCTTCCATTTATGGAAGTAGATAGACGATTCCCTTATGAGTTGACCACTGACAACGATCGATCCATGGGGTTCATATTACACCGATTAGCTACCAAGTGAGTTATTTGAATTATTGATCATTAGAGGGTTAACGGTAAGTAAGGACAAGATGTTCGAAAGGGTTAACGGTAACTTCCCGATTTAGAACGAACGATATGGAGGATTAATCCATATGAAATGATTATATCGGTGGACGCTTATTACTTTCTCGTGAGGAGATAAATATAATCTTATAATCGGAGGAGTGCGATCACGGGATTATGGTGGCATATTCCCGTGATTGATTTATCGAATATAATTATTCGTTCATCGATAATTATTTATTTGATTTATCGGAGCCGCCGATTATTAGTCCATAGTCCCCGACGTGCCTCCTAATATAGCATGTATATTCTCGGACGTCGAATCCTAATAATATTAATTTAGTTCATGTTGGACTTTATTAAAACGATATGTGAATTAATTGTTTAGTGGAATTTGTTAAATTAGTTGGGCTAAATAATTAAATATGTGGAAAAGACATTTTCCATAATCTTGGCCCAATTGTTGTGTAATGGCAAAATTAATATTGACTAGGTCAATATGTTGAATGGCGCCCCACATGTTTGTTTTTTAACAAGGAATTAGTTTTCTTGTGTGTTAAAAAAGATGCGCATAAAATATTTATTGGATAAATATTTATGGTAAATAATAAAGATAAAAATATTCTTGATTTGTTCTAGAATATTTTGGGATTATCTCTTATTTAATAGGATTATCATAATTGATTTGGTATTAATTATAAAATCCTTGGAGGCTAAGTTTTTCTCCTATATAAAGATAGCTTCTCCCAAGCCTCAACACAATACAATATTTCGAGTTCTTCACTTAGAAAAAGGAAGAGAAATTTCGGCCAAGTGAGAGGAAAAATCTTGGTGATTTTTCCGGGTAGCATATCGGAGGGGTTCGAGTCGAGAATTCCTTCCACCGGGAATTGCTTGGATCACACGTACGGAAGATCGTGGTGCTCTTCACATCATTGTTCGATCATCCTAATAGCGGTTCTCCAATTTGGATTTAGAGATCCAAAAGGTATGTTCTACAACCCCCTTGTAGATGTAGATCTAGTTATTTTATTACGTGTATTTTATAGATCTAGATCAATAAATCGCTTCCGTTGCGATGATATTTTCCTAACAGTGGTATCAGTCGCCAAGGGGATCTATATTTATTCGTATAAAATATTAGATCTAAGGAGTGGAATATGCATGTGTAGATTGCATTATTTTTGTTTTTAATTTTATTATTTTCGAAAATTTTATGATGAATGCTTGCGATTGTTGTGGTTGAAGAGATGGATTGGGGTTGGTATTGTTTACCCGTTAGATCTATTGTAAACTCGTATAAACGATGAAAATTCGTTCATATGAGTATAGGAAATTATGTAATTTATCTTTATTGCAAGTTTAATTTCCAGCAAATAGATCTAGTTTGTAGCTGTTTAGTAATTTTTCTTTTCCCGTTGATCGAACCGTTGAAACGAAGATCCCTCCGGTCAGAATCAAGATTCGAAGAAGATGATCAACTCCACAAATTTTGGCGTCGATCAGGGTCCGTTTCGATATCCGTTTGATGCTGCGAAGAGGCTGCTGTAACAGAAAAACTCAGGATTCACAGATACACTACCTGTGACTTCCTCGATTTTCTGGGAGAGTTTGGACCATTGAAACAAAAATCCGACCGTTCAGATTGATCAACTTGGAGTTTTGGACGTACCATAAAAATTTCAGGTCGATCGGGATTCATCTCGATTCCCGATCTGCCTCAGGAAGTCTTTGATGCGGTGCAGTCAAAGTTAGATTCAGCAGCAAGTTGGGCGGTTAACTGGAGAAAATTGACAAGTCAAAGCTCCGATCCAACCGTCCATATTGGAGTTCGAGAAGTGAAGAAAATATCTGGAAAGTTTCGTCCCGATCCGAGTTCGTTTGGTTTCCCGATCATCGAAGAGTTCGAACAGCTGCAGATTTTGTTAGAAAGTAGCAAACCCTAGTTAGGGTTTTGGTTTTTATTTTCTATTAGATTAGATACGGGGGTACCAACGATCCATCTCGGTGTTTAAATTTTCCGCAATTTTATTTTTTATGTGTTTGATCATAAAATAGACATAAAATCGGAATTGCCATGACATGCATCATATCATAAATCCACTCCATGCATACATGTAGAATTTTAATTTTGGTAATTAAAATAGGCATGTATACAAACTCGCGTAATTAGTTGAAATTTAATTAATACGTGGTAATTAATTAATTTAGTAACTAATTAAAGATCCGAGGACGGGTTATGAAATCGTTAGCCTTTCGGTGTGTGTTCTCGGTGAACCGCCTTAAAGTTCGAAACGAGATCATGTTTTCAATTCGTAGTGTCTACGAGATTGAATGATGGTAAAAGAACAATAAATCTTGGATAAAAACGGTTCGCCTTTAGGTTGGGTGGTCAATCGAGCTTCGCTCAAACGACTTAACCCTCCTAGTGTGATGTATGCACGGGGGTCCGGCAAGACTAAGCCAAACCGAGAGCGGAGGGGTGATTCCTTCTAATCTCAATAGGGCTCTCTTGACCCGATTTCGTCCGACTGTCACATATGTTCCAACGAATAGGACGGGTAGGCTTGCCTACGTCACCGACACCATTCGGAATCCTTGATTTTATGTGCTTTTATGTTAACATCAAAAAGACGTGGTTAGTTAACCCACCACCACTTCCAAAATATTGAGTGGGAGCGGGGGAGGCGACAGCCAACCCCACGGCCTCTACTATAGATGCAAGTAAGTGAGAGAAGGGTGACGCCTCGCGGCGCTTTGATTTCGTCCCCCTACGGATGGTGTTCACCCCTATCAACATTCATGGCTTGGTCTCCGAAAGGATAAGATTTCTGGGTACTCGTCGGGTCACTGACCTATCCTACGACGGCACACTCGGGGCGTACCTAAGAGATCTGATATAGTAGGTCACACTCATCAAGGGTATTTTTTGATAAATACCTAGGCTAAAAAAGGAAGGTAGTCAATGAATAAAGGGATGTTCGATTCTCGTGGGATGTCTGATTCTCACAACTTATTCATTGATTTAACCGTTGATCTCTTTGACCTACCCTACGGCGGCACTGAGATGCAAGGTTAAAACCTTGGAATGGTAGAGTAGACTTACTTTTAGTTTACAATTCCTAAAATAAAATAATATAGTAGTGTTAAACTTGAATTAATATATGTCATTTTATTTACAGCATTATATCCCTTACTAAATTGCTTAAAAATTTATAATTGACTAGTATTGACTTCGTTAAAAAGTGGAAAGTAACTAGGACGTTGAACTAATTAATCGATAATGCAATCATTTTTTCGAAAGAGGTAATTTCTCTTAAGCCTTTTAAAACCAGAGTGACATATGGGTATGTCACTAGTGTCATTTGTGTTAAACGGGAGACAAACTTAGTTTGATCAAAGGTGATTTCGGACTTTGAAATTCTTCTAGTGAATTTTAAGTGTGTAGTAATTACACGAGTAAATTTTCTAATTGAAAAATCGGAAAATCATGAAGTGTTACTAGTTGGACGATATTTGGAATCGATGAACTAGTGGGATCTTTATGATTTGTTGTTTTTCTAGAACATTAGAAAAGTGTAATTGACTACACACGTGACCGTTCTAATTGAAAAACCGGAAAGTCATGAAATGTCGCTAGTTGGACGATATTTGGAATCGATGAACTAGTGCGAGTTCTATGATTTGTTGTTTTTCTGGAAACATTAGAACTGTGTAAGTGTTTACACGAGAGATTTTCAAATTGAAAAATTGGAAAATCATAAAATAGAGCAATGCTGGTTAGACGGTATTTGGAACCGATAAACTAGTGGGAGCTTTAATGTTATGATTTGTTGTTTTTCTGGTATATTAGAGAAGTCCCGACGAGTAACACTCGAAATAGACATCCCACGGTTCAAGAGTAGTGTCTACTCAAACGAACCGCTAGTTCAAAACTGTTTCCGTTTACGGAAAGTCAAGAATGGGAAAGTATGTCTAAAAGTGTTAGTCATCTAAAACTGAGTTGATTTTAAGGCTAAAAACGAAAATTAACAAACTGAAAGTCATAGGATAAGGATAGTGATTTCGGATCACCAACCTATGAATCCTTGGTGATTTTCTCTTAGGCTATGTTCTTTGGAAGAACGAGATAGTTGTGCATTAACGATTAATAGACAACGGGCAGTAATTTTAGCAAAATAGTGGGAGTGATATGAGGAAATGAATCTCAGATTCAATCCTTGGATATCGCAGAAGATTTATTTTTCTGTTTAAGATTCGTTGGAACGAATGGATTTACCTTTTATTCGATAATTTGTTTGTCTTATAGAAAGTGAATATACCATTTGTAGTACGAATCTAAGACTCGGACTTTTGTTTGATAAAGTCAAAACCACTAAGAAATGCTGAAATTCGTATATGTACCATCTTAAGAACTATTAAACGCAATTGGTTTCTATATTTAGATAAACGCTTCTTCATATTCCATAGTTAGTGCATAGTCCCTAAAAGACAAGACCTGAAGACTGGCTCAGGGTGATTCTTTTCTCCCAGTCTGGTTATATTGTCTCAAAGGTTCAATGACTAAGTTTCCTTTCAATCGGGAAAGGATAATGGTTATAAAGAAGTAACATAGCTTGTTCATGACGACCTTCGGGGTCTGATGAAAGATACAAGCTAGTAGGAGCTTCCGAGTAGTGACTTCTTGTCTGATAACTATTCAAACACTCCGGTAAGTTTATCCAAAATATTTTATGGTGTCTCGGATTCTGTCAGAGATGGAGTATTCTATACTCAGAAATGGGCCATCACATAGTCCTATAGACTGATGTTCGGCTCGCCTCATAGTGAAATGCTTTCACTAAGGAAGAAACCATTGAATTGCCTTACATAGTTGTAGATGTGCTACAATACACTGCTTAACTCAATAAAGATATTGGAAGTGAAATAACGGTTTACATTGAAATGTAGAACCGAGAAGTCTACCTAGAATGTGCTTTGGAATTAACGGATAATGAGTGGATTCGGTTCACCCAAATTCCGTCAATATAAGCATTTAGCACATGATGCTTGATGGTAGGACCGGAATTTCACGTACACGTTCGGTCGATGACCAAATCGTGATATATCTTGAAGAATTGAGAGAAAGGTTCGTTATCGATTCTTGACATCCGGAAGGGACGCTATCTTTGTTGCATCCTTTCGATAGAGTCTATGAACAACAAACCTTGAACCTTAGAGTACGGATACTCAAGGTAGTTACTTACCGATTAGATCAAACCACATCCAACTTTGGTTGTTGGTGATAACACTAAATCGCTAAACTAGATCGAAATTTCGATCCACCAAGAAAATAGTGGGAGTATGGTTTATCCATTACCTATTACGGTTTCGCGGACTTTGTAGTCGAGGATCGATTGATGACCTATGGCTCTTTTGTGAGCAAGATAGGATTCGATAATAGAGGTTGGTTTACAAGCCATAACCCCGTGAATGGAGTTTGGTACTCCGTAGTCGTTCATACTCTTGTAGAACCACCCGAGTGTCTCGGGCCCAAAGTGGGAGTAATTGGATCTACACGGAAAAGAGTAGAATGAATTCGGTAATTCATGATTTCGTTCAAAAGCGAGAAAATAGGGGTGATTCCCCGAGACTTTCTTGCCAAACAAACGGAATCGGATTCATTCGGAACGAAGGGTATTGCCTTATGAACTTATGACAGGGATGACCGTCAAGGCTTATGTCCTTTGTGGATAAAAAGCAAACCTCTTGGTCATTGGAAGTCATATATTTCTATAATATATGGATTTGACCGAATATTGATAAGTCTTGTGTAGACTGGATATCAATTTTAGTACGGTAGTGAATATATACATATATATTAGTGTTTGTGAAGGATAACGCCGCACCGAGTTGGACTCAACATGGGTGTGTTATCTCGAAGTCGAAATACGACAATGCCACAATTCTCTCGCAACGAGAGATTTGGACAACATTCGAAGAGTTTGACTCGGTCGAATTCATTAGAATCGGTCATTGGTTTCCCATCCATCTTATTGGTTAAGATGATGCATCCGTGTATGCAACATTCAACGAGGAAGTTCTACCCTATGCCTCGGGAATGACTCTCTAAATCTTCGGATAAAGAGAAATGGGATGGATTCTCTTTGTGACAAGAGATGGTCGGGTTATTGAACGTCAATTTTGATCGAATCTTAGATTCGGCGTTAACAAAGCAAGTTTAGTATGTCCTTTAGTATCTTGAGAGAACGAGGAATAATATGCGGACATATTCATGTATGAGCTTGGATATGTGTGATACACGATTTTGACTTTAAGTCGGATTGAGGATGATCGTTAAAGTCGATCTCGGGCTCGGTGTTTACTCTTGTTGAAGCTATTGCCTGGAGAAATCCGGCAACGCCAACTCGACTTTAACTAGTTGGGTGATTAGCGGCTTCGTAGTAGCTAGAGAGGCGATATAGCTTAAGGATTTCCTTTCCATATCTCGGGAGTCATTCTAGATTTGGAAAGCGAGATACAACATCATTGTGCAAACAATGAAGGGGTAGCTTATAAGGATTTCCGAAATCATTGGAGTTCAAGAGCATATTGGGTAGGTACCACGTGATCGGATGGACCGGCGACGTTTCGATTCTACGGATCGCCTCGAGCCGACAACCCGACCGATCATTAACACCCATGACATTCAGATATAGGTGCTCCCCGAGTCACTGACCTATCCTACGACGGCATACTCGGAGTGTACTTTGGAATCTGAAATGGTTATGATAAGTTTTGTGGGTACTAAAATACGGGATGAGTCTCCATTGCTTTAGAGCAAGTGGGAGATGTAGTTTGTTTGTAGTTTTAAATAATAGGGTGTGCTCTAAAACAATTAATCACAAGCTTTCGTGCAAGTGGGAGATTGTTAGGTGTGATGCCCGAAAGACAATTTTTGTAATTGTTTTATTTAATAAATGAAATGATATTATTATTCATATTTATTATTCTCATAATCACCGATGTGACAATAGTATTTACACTACAGAAAACCCTGAGTATATCGTTTATGTAATCACTTAACTCAGTGTATGAGATATACACGGGAGGATTGAGTTAGTGAAGATGTACTTAAAATACAATTAGTCCGTAGTAAAGTTAATCGAGAGTATCGGGTCTCTCCTTTAACGTCCTATTAATGCGCCCATAACACGATAGGTGTGATCGTCTTATCCGGACTTTCGGTTAAGGGAACCTAATGGGGCATTTATATATGATAGATATATCATATAGGGCGGACCGATTTGATCGAGTTCTCAATATAATTCCGTAATTGAGAAGTCTTATCGAATCATTAGATGATCATATTATGGATATATCTTAATCCTGAGGTGATCACAGTCAACTGCTTGAATCAGTATGAGGTTTGACTTGACGGTTAAGGATTACACTGAGTCTGTGATCTGAATTACCCCATCTTGGCATTGTACTGGATTGAGTGAGTAGTCTGTGTTATCACAGATACGGAATCCATTCCTTCCATTTATGGAAGTAGATAGACAGTTCCCTTATGAGTTGACCCTAGACACTGATCGATCCATGGGGTTCATATTACACTGATTAGCTACCAGTGAGTTATTTGAATTATTGATCATTAGAGGGTTAACGGTAAGTAAGGACAAGATGTTCTGAAAAGGGTTAACGGTAACTTCCCGATTTAGAACGAACAGTCTATGGAGGATTAATCCATATGAAATGATTATATCAGTGGACACTTATTACTTTCTCGTGAGGAGATAAATATAATCTTATAATCGGAGGAGTGCAGTCACGGGATTATGGTGGCATATTCCTGTGATTGATTTATCGAATATAATTATTCTGTTCATCGATAATTATTTATTTGATTTATCGGAGCCGCCGATTATTAGTCCATGGTCCCCGACGTGCCTCCTAATATAGCATGTATATTCTCGGACGTCGAATCCTAATAATATTAATTTAGTTCATGTTGGACTTTATTAAAACGATATGTGAATTAATTGTTTAGTGGACTGTTAAATTAGTTGGGCTAAATAATTAAATATGTGGAAAAGACATTTTCCATAATCTTGGCCCAATTGTTGTGTAATGGCAAAATTAATATTGACTAGGTCAATATGTTGAATGGCGCCCCACATGTTTGTTTTTTAACAAGGAATTAGTTTTCTTGTGTGTTAAAAAGACATGTGCATAAAATATTTATTGGATAAATATTTATGGTAAATAATAAAGATAAAAATATTCTTGATTTGTTCTAGAATATTTTGGGATTATCTCTTATTTAATAGGATTATCATAATTGATTTGGTATTAATTATAAAATCCTTGGAGGCTAAGTTTACTCTCCTATATAAAGAGAGTTCTCCCAAGCCTCAACACAATACAATATTTCGAGTTCTTCACTTAGAAAAAGGAAGAGAAATTTCGGCCAAGTGAGAGGAAAAATCTTGGTGATTTTTCCGGGTAGCATATCGGAGGGGTTCGAGTCGAGAATTCCTTCCACCGGGAATTGCTTGGATCACACGTACGGAAGATCGTGGTGCTCTTCACATCATTGTTCGATCATCCTAATAGCGGTTCTCCAATTTGGATTTAGAGATCCAAAAGGTATGTTCTACAACCCCCTTGTAGATGTAGATCTAGTTATTTTATTACGTGTATTTTATAGATCTAGATCAATAAATCGCTTCCGTTGCGATGATATTTTCCTAACAGGCTTTTGGGTTGCGAGGAAGTGGAGATGGGTGGACTGAAGTGGACAAATTAAATTGTTGTTTGGGTTTAAAAATTCTTTGCATAGCTCGAATGGTGATTGTGCGAGATTGTTGTGGAGGAGGGGATATATCGGGCTAGGAATCTGGGGCAGACCGAGGTGAGGGAGGAGAGGGAGACCGGGTTGGGGAAAGGCTGCTGCTGGGCTGGGCCGGGGGGAGGGGGAAGGAGGCTGCATATCTATGGACTGATGGGTAGATGAGGGACTCGGTAGGGAAGGGGAGGGTTGGGCCGAAGAGAGGGTTTGAGATCCAGGCTGAAAATGTTGGATCAGAAAAGGATTGAACCCATCAGACAAAATATGATAAGTACCTGGTGGAGGAGAATGGAGTTTGGTAAAAGGAAATTGTGATTCGTCGAATATAACATGCCTAGAAATAATTATTTTATGGGCAGCTAAATCGTAACACTTGTAACCACGATGATTGGGTGGATATCCCAAAAATACACAAGGGGTTGAGCGAGGTTGGAGCTTATGGTCGGTGGTAGATGGATGTAAGGGATAACATAAGCAACCGAAAACCCGTAGATGCGCGTAAGAAGGATCACGGTGTTATAGAAGTTGAGTAGGAGATTTGTAATTGAGTGATTTATAAGGAAGAATGTGTAGTAGGTATGTTGCCATTTCAAGAGCGTGATGCCAAAAGGACGGAGGAATGGAGGCATGCGAAAGTAGACTACGTATTAAGTTATTGATAGTGTGCAGAGTTCGCTCAGCTTTGCCATTTTGGGAAGAGGTGTGGGGACACGAGAAACGAAAAATTAGGCCGGTTTTGGCACAAAATAATTTAAAGGAATCATTTTCAAATTCTTTCCCGTTGTCACATTGGAAACATTTTATGTTCATCGAAAATTGGGTTTTTATTTGAGTGCTAAACGAAGAAAAAATAGAGAATACTTGGGATTTTTTACCGAGGGAAAAGGTCCGTAAATAACACGAATAATCATCAAGAAAAATAACGTAATATCTTAGGCCATCAGAACTTAAAATAGGAGATGTCCATACATCACTGTGAATAATATCAAACGGCATCAAACTGTTCGTAGACGAATCATGAAAAGGTAATCTAATATGTTTCCCAAAAACACACGAGGCACAAATGGAAGACGAATTTAAAGGTTTGCAATCAATAAATTTCTTTTTATTAAGGGAGTGAGAACGGAAGCTCCCGGATGGCCCAAATGATCATGCCATAAAACAGGATAAATAGAAGCAAAAGTGGATGGATTGGTGAGGGTGAGGGGGTACATATCGCCAGTGCTATTACATCTCATTATGGGCATCCCCGTCGGTAGGTCCTTCACAGAAAAACCATAAGAGTCAAATTCAACTGAAACGTTATTATCAGTGGTGAAATTTTTAATAAGGTTTGGAGCATGGAGCACATTATTAAATTTTAATGGTGGTTGTGGTGGGTGTTGGGTGGAGTGTCCATAACTGCGAATTGTTATGCCGTGACCACTACCAACAATAATATTACGAGTTAAATTGCTGAAAATAGAATAAGACAAGAGATTACCAGACGTGTTTGTCATATGAGAGGTTACACCGGTATCCAAGTATCAATTGCCGTCCGGAACATTATGTGACATGGTGTGCATTGTTGCTTCAATATCGGTAGGTACGTAAGGAGGAGGTGGAGCCTGGATATTGAATGCTTGTTGAGGCCTTGGTCCGAGAATTCCAGCCTGCTGTGGAGAGGGTCGAGCCCAGGCTGATGTCGGGTAAGGGCAAGAAGGAGGAGCCCAAGCATTCTGCTGCCACCATGGATAAAATGCAGGCTGTTGAGAAGAGACATGCCATGGCGGCTGCTGCTGTTGATTACCGGACTGTTGTTGCTGTCCTCCACCGCGGTTCGAGCCACGACCACCGCGTCCTCTACCGGAGTTTCTGCCTTTATTGTTACGACGACCACCACGTCCTCTTTGACCATTATTTTGCTGGGAATTTGAGCCACAGGTGACCCATTTCCATCATCATGAGAGCTGCTATAGGAGAGAAGAGCAGAATCAACATTGCTAGCTGCGGTAGTATCTCGTTTGGCCTTCCGGGTTTCCTCAAGTATGAGTTTTGATCGGGCTTCATAAAAAAAGGTAATGGGTTTCTTTGTTGAAGGATAGTTGCAATGCCGTCAAAGTTTTCATTTAAACCCATAAATAATTGGAGGACCAACTATTGATTTGAAACGGATGCACCGACGTTGGAGAGTTGATCCGCGATCATTTTGAGTTCTTGACAATAAGCTGAAATATTAGGATAATCATCGTAGCGGACGTGGTTGAATTGATTTTCCAAGTACAGTGCATGTTGATTCTTGTTATCTTGAAAAATATTCTCCAAGCGTGCCCAAGCTTGTTGTGCGGTAGCACCGGGATGGAAGATCGTTCAAAATTGTGCTGTAAACCCATTGGAGAACAACCGCATCCAATCATGTCCAAAGTTCACTGTCAACATCACCGCTTTGCTATGGGTTATTGTCGGATTGTTTGTCTGTGGATTTGTCAGATGGTTTTGGTGAAGGATGGAGGCTATGATCAATGACGTTGTACACGCGACAATGAATTTTGAAGAGCTCCGCCCAAGAAGAATACTGCACTTTTTCCATTTCGAGAGTAATGGGGATAAAATTCTTGATGTTGTTGACGGCGAGAGCAGGGTGGAATTTGGTTTGTTCAGCCATTGGAGAAGAAAGAGGCTCTTTTGTGAGGAAGAAGAAGATTGCATACAAGTTGGGAAATTTGCACAGAATTAGAATCGGCACTTTTGGGTGAATAATGGCTCTGATACCATGAAAGGAATTATATCCTGTGTGTATTCCATTAATTCACCAGTATAATATACGATACAAATGTTTAATGACTAGCTGCAAATTAGGCAAGTCAATCGCAATTAATGCCTAGAATATATTCCTACTAATGACAGAATATTTACAATAAATGTAAAATATTTACAATATTTTACTAGTCTAACAGTATCATTGTACGATATATACATTTGAAATGAATGTTTTAGGTTATATAATCAACCAGAGATCAAAGTAAATACGGCTATTATCAATTATAGATCAAAATGGACATACAAATTAGAAGCATACGATTGATTGAGTTCGACCTTTCTAAGCAATATTCTTCGGGAAATAGGGCTATTGGCAAAACCAAATCAACTCCTCATGCATTGTATTACCACATCCAGGCTTTCGGTTCTTTGGAATGGAGAAAAAATGAGATCCTTCAGCCCTAGTGAAGGTCTTCATCGGCAGATCCTATAGAACCATAATTATATCATCCTATGCACGGACGTCGTCATCAGTGCTATAATAGTTGCAACAATAAATCAAAGAAGGTGGAAATCAGTTAAACTTTCGAGAAGAGGTCCTCCAATGTCACATATCTTCTTTCCATATGACCTATTACTCATTGGAGAGCAACTGAGCATCAATGCAAAGTCATGAAAGACATTTTACTTGATTTCTTCAATTGATCGGGCCAAAACATCAGCGCAACAAAGTCAAGATTTCACACATTCGGCAATGTAGGAAATAATGTCATTACAGCTATTTCACAAGGTATGAAGATGACTTATACAGATGACCTGGGTAAATATTTGGGCGTTATTCTTCTATATGGTAGAATGTGTATTTCTCGTTTTATATACTTAGAAGACAAGATGACGAACAAATTGGCCTCTGTGAAATCCAAATCCTTTTCAAAAGCAGGAAAACACATACTTATTCAAAGATCTCTAGCTACACAACCATATTATGCCATTTAGACCGCTGTGATCCTGATTTCTACAATTAACAACATGGAGATAACATGTCAGAACTTATTTTGGGGAGATGATGAAAATGGGCAAAAATTACTCACCGTTTCATGGCCCTTGTTGTGCAAACCAAAACAGACAGGTGGCTTGGGCTTTCAGAGATTGCATTAAATGAATATCGCCTTATTGGCGAAGCTAGTTTGGACCTAATCAAGGAGATGTTCAAGCTATGGGTACATGCAGTATCTAAAAAAATATAAATAATTGTCAAGTACTACAAAACCAGGTAGCTCACCGACTTGGAGAAGAATTTGCAAAGTGTGTGTTACTTGTGGAGAGGCTTTGAGTAAAGACAACTATGTTTTGAATGGAGTCTCCAAGGGAAATACATAGTTGCCTCTAGATACACAATGCAAACCCACCTCAAACCCAAGAAGAAACCGATGATATTTTTAGAAAGATATGGCAGCTGAAAGGTCCAACACGAAGTAGCTTCCTACTGTGGGCTATTGATGAAGTTTGTAGAATCACAAACAAACAAAATAAAATGCGGAATTATTATTGATGAAATGAAAGTTACAAGTTAAGCTATAATGCAGCTGATCATAGGGTATTTATAGCTTCATACACCTCATGAATCAGTTAGCAGTAAGTTATGAACGGTTATAAACTACAACATAATAACCATTTTCTAGATTACATTACACTAGAACTGATCAACAGATTGATAAGTGATTGTGCTAAAATTCACCCTTCAAAAATAATTTATAATGACTCGAAACCGTGGGCTAACTAACTCTCTAACCGGCAGTGTACCGGGTCGATTGCTAGAATAGCTACAGGAGTACGAGGTCGAACCCAAGGGAAAAGTGTTTGTGAGTACCAAAGCGAACGTATTACTTAGTCTAGGTTACCAATCTTTTTAAAGTGCTTGTTTACCACAACGACACTAAGGTGATTCTTACTAACGAGTCTAAAGATAGAAAAGGAAGAAAGAAAATTAACTACTCGTTTTTTAACGTTATACTAAGGGGCATAGCCGAACCATGATCAAAGTAGCTAGTTTCAACCCTAAGGGTAGACAAAACCGGGAGTGTGCATTATAACAAACGAACTCTCGCATTCAATTTCACGGGTGCGTACTCCTAATTCCGGTGCTAAGGTCTGAACAACTCTCTCCTAACACCTTATGTCATGTTAACTACCCTTCCCTAAAGAAGATTCACTAACAAGACATGTTATGCACTAGAGCCGAACGTTCAAACAAGTAACCTCGCATTGGGCTCGGGCTTAACAACTAAGCCGAGTCTACGCCGCGATCTTAGAACCCCTTATCCCACGTCTTCCCGCAAATTACATATGTAAGGTTGATGTGTGTGATTACTAAATTAGGTGATCAATCTAATCTAGCGATGTCATAACAAGTTCTAAGACGTGAAACAAGCAAGATTTAACAATAAAAAGCACTACCCACTCCCAATTTCATCACCCAAAGGGTGATTTCACCAAATTTCACATGATTCGACTATGAAAAGGGAATAGCTACTCATTATACTAATCAAAACATACATAAAACAGTAAATGAAAGCCATAATAAGTAAAAGAGAAGAGAAATATACCATTAATTTGAAGAAATTCGAGTTTGAGATCCAAAAGTACAAAATAAAGAACTAATTAAAAGGTGGACGCTTAGTGTTTGGAATTGAGATTTGAGCTTTGAAAGAGTAGAATCTAACTATGTTTAAGCTAATCTAAGCTAAGAGAAAGTGGAATAATCCATTACAAAATTCATGCTAAAGAGTGGGTATAGTTTAGCTAAGAGATGGGAGAATCCCCCATGAAATTCGATGGAAAAGGGTATTTATAGGGGCAAAAATATGCAGAAAAATGACTCCAAACGCGCGTTTGGAGGTCCCCAAACGCGCGTTTCGCTTCTTGTGCTCTCAGTCCAAAATTAATAGTTTGAAACGCGCGTTTGAGAGTTGAAACGCGCGTTTGAGATGATGCGGTTTTCTGGCTGCAGTAAATCCATGATATCTTCGCGTGTAGAACTCCGATTTGATTGATTCAAAATGCGTTGGAATGATCTTTCAATTATCTACAACTTTGATGAAGAAACCATGACCAAAAACGGCCTCCATCATAGGTCAAATTTCTACTGAACAGAACATAGCATGAAGATACCAACTATTTTTCTTCCTCCTTGGCTCATTCTTGCACCTTGATCATACTTCTCATCATAAATCTTCTCCTTCCGAGTTCTCGTGACACCTAGACCCTACAATCTCATGAACGAACAAGACACACAAACGATTCCGGAGGGTAAAAGTGCTCGGGAATGGGTTAATATCACTAAAAAGAGGTAGTAAACCATCAAAGCGACGGATTTACTTCACGTGCTATAAAATTACGATATTACCCCAAAAACGGTCTAAACCACCCAAAAATGTGCCAAAAGTGTTGTAAACGGGGGTGGAAAATGCACCGGAATCACGTAAAGTTGACTCCTATCAACCACCCCATACTTAGCCTTTTGCTCGCCCTCGAGTAAACTAGGCGTTTTAAAACAAACCAAGGGATTCAATGTTGTGATGTAGGTGCTACTATTCGCACCCTCGAGGTAACCACAAAGTAAGAAACATGAACATGTACACACCGGTATAACATTATCTAGAAAATGGAGTGTGTGTGGTGCCAAGCTAAAGCCAAGTGCTCAAAATGATTGTCGGGTCTTGAATCCCGACCAAAAGTCTACCAACCGTTTCATACCCATTACCCACTAGCCTCTCCACTAATCAAGGTCACTAAGTCTAGACACGATCGGGTCGGACTTGAAGGGTTATAACGTTAGGCTAGGGTAATTCCGGTTAATCGAAAAGGATATTTTGGGAAATGGAGAAAAAGAAGTACGAGTGAACCTAATCAACAAATTTACCACTTCATCTCTACCATACAAACCACCCAAACTCCTCTTTGATTAATGTAAGCACTTTGGAAACCATAGGATACTAACATACCCGAACTCATTGCCAAACTCAACTATGTTTCAAGCGTCATGAGGCGAGATCGAATACACTAGCACCTATCCAACTATCCCAACTCCAACATCATAAAGATCACTTTAAGCTCATCACTTTGATTCCAGCCCTTTATTTTTATATACTTTGAGCTTTCATTCATTGAGAACTTCGCAATTTATTTTGATGTTTGATTGATTTTTTTTTTCTCGAAACATACTTTCCTTTTCTTCTTGGGCCAAATCCAAACACTAGGCCCAATTGAGCTCCTCCTCTCCTTATAGCTCAAAACCAAGAAACCACCAACCCAAACTTAGAACACCATTTCCCCCACCCCTCACTTGCCTTAGCAAGTGTGGTTTAACAAAAGACTAGATCCACTCGTAGGGTATAGAATGAAGGAAATGTGACAAAAAATAAGGGCTAGGGCTAGGTTTCTGACTAAGTAACAAAATGGCTATAAAACGAATGGTGGTCAGACCATTCTATCAAGGCTGAGAGGGGCTAAGAAGGTCTAATGTTTGGGATTAGGCTTATTTAGCTCTGGTCGGGTCAAAGAAGCGCCAGAACCGTCATCCCGTATCCCACTTAGGTGAACCTTTCTATTTCGCCTCGAGACTAGTGGTATGAGAGAGGGTACTAATAAAATTGTGCACATAGTGTAGCTTACGTGAAATTAATAATCTCCATTCCCAAGATAATATTGAACCGCAGTGTACACGTTCGGGGCCCTACTAAGGTGATCACCACTCGAATGTGAAAATAACACACACAACACGGTGTTGAAAACCCTTGAAATTTTTTAAAATTTACCCAAAAATCGACTCGAGCCCGGTCATAGGCTAAGCATACCACATATTAAGCACATTTAACAACGAAAACAAGAAAACGGCTAAGTCTCCCACCCCACACTTAAACGAAACACTGTCCTCGGTGTGTGAGAGATAGAAAGAGTAAAAGACTTAGCTGTTTTACCAAAACCCGGCAGAAAGGCGCGCTAGTAGCCCACATGACATCTTCTAGTAAGCTCCATCTCGAGTATCTAAAACCATAGAAACAAAAACCAAGGCAAACACATGCACGGGAAAAGTCCACGTGCCAAAAGATGGTGATGGATACGAGATATATAAGAATATGAGCCATGCCACAAACAAAGTATCAAAGCATATCAACCATACTAGACGGGAATCGCACTGGATCTAAAGATAATCAAAAGAAACACAGAGCATCAACGCATAAAATAAGGCCATAGAGGCTCACATAAAAATCTCCCCGCCTATGTACAAAAACCGGAACCAAAAGGAAATTCTCACCCCAACTTCTCTTTTAATACAAAAATCTCCCCTCTTGCACCCAAAGACCACTCCAAACACATTATTACTACCAAAAAGGTGGGTTGCTTCCCCCAAGTGCCTTTGTTTTGTGTCATTGGCTCGACGGGATGACTTATCCCGTGCCAATTTTTTCAACGTTATACTATTGGCACATGCGAGAAAAGGTAGAAGTGCTTTGTTTAACGTCGTTAGCATCGACTTAATGGCACCAAACAAACTCATACCACAAAAGACTCAAGACAACGGCCCGAACCACAAAGCATCACAAAGCACCCTAACACATAGCATATCAATCATAAGTATATTCGTGTGATACACCGCGAGGGGGTTTTAAAGGGGTGGAGTTAACACATGGGGTACCTCTTCTAGCTCGTGAAGTTACCTCTTGCCAAACACTCAATATTTTCTTTTCTGGTTCCCGCTCCGGTTTCTCTTTAAGGTGCACATTGCATAGGGTTCCCTTTTTCTTCAACTTGACTTTAAATCCAATTCCCGGGTCTATGACGAGTGGCTTATGGTCCGGATGAGACAATGATGGTGAGACGGGCGATTCCGGTTTATCCTTGGTCTTGATCTTCACTCCATCAACGACCTATTGTGCATCCACCGTGTCTTCTACAATTAACTCCTTATCAACCTGTGGGTTAGTGGTAGCAACAACACAAGCAAAAGTAGATTCGACAGAATGACAATCAAGAGATTTTGACTTATAAACATTCAATGTCACACTCTCCTTACCCACATGAAAAGTAATATCACCACTCTTCACATCTATTCTAGCATCACTCGTAGTCAAGAAAGGACGACCAAGCAAAACCGAAGTCTTAGAATCCATCACCATGTCTAAGACGACAAAATCTACGGGAAAGGTAAATTTATCTATTTGCACAAGAACATCCTCCGCTACCCCCATAGGTGTCCTAACCGACTTATCCGCCATTTGTAAGGTCATCCCCGTGGGTTCTAGCTCACCCAACCTTAAATTTTCATACAAGGCCCTAGGCATTAAGCTCACAGAAGCTCGTAGGTCACACAACACATTTTCAATCACAATATCGCCAATAGTAATAGGGATGGTGAACCCACCTCGATCTCTCATTTTCGGGGGTATCTTACTATCAAAAATCGCCGAACACTCTTCATTCAAACATAACAAACCTTCCATTTTACTCTTATCATTTAACAAGCTTTTAAGACTTTACAATAAGCAAGCATGTTTGCAAGTGCTTCAAGAAAGGGAATGGTCAAGTCAATTTTACGCAAAATTTCAATGAAACGGTTTTGAGCTTGGTTCAAATGACTTTGTCTATGACCTTTAGGTGGGTAGGGTAAAGTACTTAAATCAAAATCGGGAGAGGAAGGCGGGATTATACCTTTCTTACCATTCACGCGTGGAGGAGCGTTCTCACTTGTGCCCTTCTTCTCCATTGCTTTACTCGGTTCCTCTTCTTCAATGTCAATTGCCACAAACTCCTTCTCTTTGTCTTTCACTTTCTCTTTCTTTGCATTCGCCAACTCTTTCTTTACGGCCTCCAATTCTCTTCTCATTGCTTCCAACTCTGTCTCAATATTTCCTTTTTCCAAGTCTCCATCCTCAACCGGCCTATAGAAATCATCATCTTCATCAATACCCCTTTCTCTCTTTGACAGATTTTGAGTCCTTTCTCCTCGAGAATTATTAACATTCACCTCTTTACCATTTCTCAAAAATAGGGCCTTCACATTTTGGTGATTATTTTCCATGTCGCTCAGTAAGCCTCCTTTCAAGTTCACGATGGCATTATCGGTGATTTGCCCCATGTGTGTTTTGAGATTCCGAATGGCGGACCCCGTGCTCACCTTGAACTCTCTTATTTCCCGATTTTGTTCCGCCATAACCCAAGCTTGATCTTTCAAATGTTTGCTTTGTTCTAGCATGGTCTTGCATATTTGTTCCAAAAGATTTTCGGTGGAGCTCTTTTGTGGAATGGGAGCAAGTGGTGGAGGAGTTGCTTGGTAAGTACCCCCTTGTTGTTGTCTTTGGTGAGAGGGTTGATAGAATTGAGATTGTCCGTGAGAAGGTTGGCCTTGCCCTTGATTTTGCGATTGAACTTGAGGTTGTTGGTAGTGAGCTTGTTGTTGATGTTGAGATTGTTGAGGATAGTATTGGGCTTGTTGGTTAGGCGCTTGATAAAATGAACTTTGATTTCGCCTATAAGCTTGGTTTTGGCTTTGGTCAGAATACCGGTTCCAATTCTACCCTTGATGGTTTTGATTCCAACCTTGATTATTATTTTTCCAAGAACCATCACTTTGTTGATCATAATTACCATCTTGACTTTGCCCCACATAATTCACCTCATAACATTGAGAATTATCCACAACCGGTTGCTCGTTTTGTTGGCCATGTTCGGCGCTTTGAAATTAATTCGTAACCGGATTGTAGCCCAAGTGCCCCACACTCAGTTGCCCCATGGCATACATGTTCATCATTTTCTTGGCTAGATCGGTTGGACTATCTTGTGACGAAAAACTAGCTTGTCCTTGCATTGAGGATCGTGGATATGACATATTTTGAGATTTGTGTGTCATCCCACAATCCTTAGCCGAATGTTGGCCTCCACATATTTGGAAAAGCCTTGCCTTTTCACTTTCTCTTTCAAGGTTCTCCACCTTTGCTCCATCGTTTGCACGTTAGCTTGACATTGCTCATTTGTCTCCACTTCCTTCACTTCAACCAATCCCGGCTTTTTACTCCTTGGCCCTTTTCTACTTGAAGACACGTATTGATTTGAGGTCTCGGAAATTTTCTCGATTTGATTTATAGCCACCTCCGGTACCATCCTTATAATATCCCCATTACACATGCAAGGTCCCTTGGTGCACCGGCTCCAACCCTCGAAAAAATACATGAACTACCTCGAAAGGTCTCAAGCCGTGCCCCGGGCACTCTCTCAATAACGCTTTAAATCTACCCCAGGACTCATACAATTCTTCTCCATCATAGACATTAAACAAGATAATAGCCTCTTTCATGTCCAATGTCTTTGATGGTGGGTAATACTTGAATAGAAATGTCATAACCACATCCTCCCAAGTGTGAAAAGAATCATGAGCCAATGAGTCATACCATGTCTTGGCTTGTTCCTTCAAGGCGAAGGGAAATAGCATAAGTTTAAGCGCTTCTTCACCGACTCCATTTATCTTGGTAATGTGCACAATTTGTAGGAAATGATCAATGAACATATGAGGATTTTCCATGGCGGTTCCCTTGAATATAGCATTGTCTCCCAACAAATGTATGATATTTCTATTCAATTCCAAATTATTGGCGGCTATCGGTGGCATTCGAATTGGACTATGCCCCGTGGTCGCCGTGGGAGCCATCACGAAGTCGCTACAAGTTAAACCGCCTTGATTTTGCTCTTGGTGACTGTTAAACCAATTAGACATCGCGTTTGCACCTTGATTGTGAGCTTGATTTTGGTTCTGTTGAAATTGGTTCAACATCCATGCATTGAACTATTGCATAACGAGGGGATCCATTTGATTCCCTTGGGCCTCATGTTGAACATTATGTGGTATTGGCCCATTCACATTCCCATAGTTTTTTCCTTGTCCAATCCCACCTCCTTGTGCATTGTTGTTAACAAGAGGCGGGTTTTGATTTGGGACCCCATTATTGTCCCCCAAATTTCCTTCCAATCCTTGTTCACCGTTTTGTGCCATACCGGATCCTTCTTCCAACTCTCCCAAACTACTTTCTTCAAAGACCGGAATCGATTCCTCTACTTGATAACCTCTTCTTCTTTGAATATTTCTATGCCTTGCGTAAGCCTCAATCCCGTCTATGTATGGCTTGAGTGGTGTTTGAGATCTCCGGGTCATGCACTACAAAAAGCAAACAACAAGAAAACAATAAAATAAAACTTAGGCCCAAGACTTCGGTTCACTAGCAAGATATCACAAATAGCACACAATTCCCCGGCAACGGCGTCATTTTGATTGTGCTAAAATTCACCCTTCAAAAATAATTTATAATGACTCGAAACCGTGGGCAAACTAACTCTCTAAGCGGCAGTGTACCGGGTCGATTGCTAGAATAGCTACTGGAGTACGAGGTCGAACCCAAGGGTAAAGTGTTTGTGAGTACCAAAGCGAACGTATTATTAGTCTAGGTTACCAATCTTTTTAAAGTGCTTGTTTACTACAACGACACTAAGGTGATTCTTACTAACGAGTCTAAAGATAGAAAAGGAAGAAAGAAGATTAACTACTCAGTTTTTAACGTTATACTAAGGGGCATAGCCAAACCATGATCAAAGTAGCTAGTTTCAACCCTAAGGGTAGATAAAACGGGAGTGTGCATTATAACAAACGAACTCTCGCATTCAATTTCACGGGTGCGTACTCCTAATTCCGGTGCTAAGGTCTGAACAACTCTCTCCTAACACCTTATGCCATGTTAACTACCCTTCCTTAAAGAAGATTCACTAACAAGACATGTTATGCACTAGAGCCGCTTAAACGTTAAAACAAGTAACCTCGCATTGGGCTCGGGCTTGTTGGTCCCTTGAAAAGGCTTTGGTTAAGTTTAGAGGGGGGGGGGGGGGGGGGAATAAACTTAACACTTAAAAATTTGGAGTTAACAAATTCAGCAACTTCGACGGTCCGCGATACTTCGCAGTCCGTCGATACCTCGCAGTCCGTGATAGACAGTAGTCTACTGACAGTTTAGTTTGTTGAGCTTGTGCAACGGAATTATATCAAAATTAAGCCTTAATACTTGTTGTTAAATATGATACTAAGTATTAGATACTCAGTAGTGTGTGTGTGTGTGTGATTTCAATTGCTGGATTCAGTAGGTTGATGTGTTAAATAAACTAAGTGCAGAATGTAAATGCTGAAAGTAAGTAGGTAGATTTTATAGTGGTTCCAGGTGGTGTAATCCTGTCAGTCCACTCTTCTCCTGTGATGTTGGAGGTAATTCACTAGAGATCTTTGATGTTGCAGTTACAAAGATTCCTAAGGTTGCTTGTCCTTCACCAATGACTATGGCTTCACAAACTGAAAACTAGGAACATGTAGGATTGCTGCTCCTGAGTCTTCCATTGGTCCTTGAAGGGTAGGATTGCCTCTTCACCAGCTCCACCACAAACAACAGTCTTTCACACAACTGTTCTTCACTCGTCTTCGACGATTCTTTATAAAATAAAGATTGAATCAAATAAATGATTCTCGTTGCGGTGCGGCCTTGATTAGGATGATATAATCGGCGGCTTGCGGTGTTCAAGTGTGTATGCTTGATGTAGCTTGAATGCAGAATACACTTGAAGAATTTCTCTGGATCAGTAGCTTTAAGTTCAAGTAAGTTCAGCAGGGTGTTTTTCAGCTCAGAAAAATATCTCTTCAAAGTTTATCAGTTTTCATCATGTTGTTTCTGAGTTGAAAGTCCTCTATTTATAGGTAGGAGAACATGTGACTTGTATTTGAAATTCAAAAGTAACCGTTCCTGGTTTTTTTTGTCCCATCTGATTTGATTTCTGTCACTATTCATAGGACTGACACTGTCAGAATTCCTTTTTGACAGTGCTGTCTGTCCACCCTTTGACTTATAACCATTGGATAAAAATCTGGATCATCCCAACGTTCTTTTAATCTCAGCCTTTGATTTGTTTGATAAGTCAGAGGTAGTTGGTTGTCCTTATCCATGTAATCTTCCAATATAATCTTGAATTAATCGAGGTAAATTATCAGCAGGTTCATCAGTCTGCTGAGATACCTATCAGTCTGCTGAACTGCAATTTGCTGTGTATAAAATACAATGCAGCTGACTTCTTTTATCTAACTTTTACTTGTGAAGTTAGATTACACCTTTTTAAAATATAACCAAGTTCCAAACATCATCCAACTTATGGAACTTAGACCTTGTACACAAGGTATATGTAATCAGTTTAGGTCATCACAGACTTGCCTAAATTCTGATTCCATATCCTTGACTTTAATTACTAAGTTTGATCCATTAGCCTTCATTAACTGAGTTTGACCCCTCAGCCTTCAGTCTTCAGCAGGTTCCAGAAAAGTCTACTGACCTAACTACCCTACTGATATTGACCAGTCTGCTGATATGAATCAGCAGCCCATTATAGTGCTTGTTTGGTCAAACCTATTTATGAATCAAACTCTAATAAACCTATACATTTGATCTAGACATCTTTTTGACTTTGCACTATAACAGCTAGTCTGGCACTCATCATCAAAACAAAGAAATAAGTCCAACAGGGCTTAACAACTAAGCCGAGTCTACGCCACGGTCTTAGAACCCCTTATCCCACGTCTTCCCGCAAAATACATATGTAAGGTTGATGTGTGTGATTACTAAATTAGGTGATCAATCTAATCTAGCGATGTTATAACAAGTTCTAAGACGTGAAACAAGCAAGATTTAACAATAAAAAGCACTACTCACTCTCAATTTCATCACCCAAAGGGTGATTTCACCAAATTTCACATGATTCGACTATGAAAAGGGATTAGCTACTCATTATACTAATCAAAATATACATCAAACAGTAAATGAAAGCCATAATAAGTAAAAGAGAAGAGAAATATACTATTAATTTGAAGAAATTCGAGTTTGAGATCCAAAAGTACAAAATAAAGAACTAATTAAAAGGTGGATGCTTAGTGTTTGGAATTGAGATTTGAGCTTGGAAAGAGTAGAATCTAACTATGTTTAAGATAATCTAAGCTAAGAGAAAGTGGAATAATCCATTACAAAATTCGTGCTAAAGAGTGGGTATAGTTTAGCTAAGAGATGGGAGAATCCCCCATGAAATTCGATGGAAAGGGGTATTTATAGGGGCAAAAATCTGCAGAAAAATGACTCCAAACGCGTGTTTGGAGGTCCCCAAACGCGCGTTTCACTTCATGTGCTCTCAGTCCAAAATTAACAGTTTGAAACGCGCGTTTGAGATGATGCAGTTTTCTGGCTGCACTAAAACCATGATATCTTCGCGTGTAGAACTCCGATTTGAGTGATTCAAAATGCGTTGGAAATATATTTCAATTATCTACAAATTTCGTGAAGAAAATATGACCAAAAAATGCCTCCATCATAGGTCAAATTTCTGCTGAACAGAGCATATCGTGAAGATACCAACTATTTTTCTTCCTTTTCTTCATTTTTCTTCTTCCTTGGCTCATTCTTGCACCTTGATCATACTTCTCATCATAAATATTCTCCTTCCGAGTTCTCGTGACACCTAGACCCTACAATCTCATGAACGAACAAGACACACAAACGATTCCGGAGGGTAAAAGTGCTCGGGAATGGGTTAATATCACTAAAAAGAGGTAGTAAACTATCAAAGCGATGGATTTACTCTCCGTGCTATAAACTCATGATATTACCCTAAAAACGGTCTAAACCACCCAAAAATGTGCCAAAAGTGTTGTAAACGAGGGTGGAAAATGCACCGGAATCACGTAAAGTTGACTCCTATCAATAAGTAAGCTGCTGAGCTTCCATATTGTCAGCAGGCTGTTGGTGTCTTCATATCATCAGCTGACTGCACTCAGCTTTCCATTCAGCCTCTATGCTGTAACACCCCCCTCAAGCTGAGAGTGGTACATGAACAGCTTGCACTCAGCATTCCTTTCAGCAGATTGAATTCTGGAAGATCTTTGAAACTTCTAATTTATCTAGTAGATAGGAGAAAATGGGAGCATCCAAGGCCTTGGTGAGGATGTCAGCTATTTGTTCTTTTGTATTGACTAGAAGAAGTTTGACAAGTCCTAATTTGACTTTGTCTCTCACAACATGACAATCAATTTCAATAAGTTTTGTTCTTTCATGAAAGAAATGATCATGAGCAATGTGCATTGCACTGGCACTTTCACAAAATAACACAACAGGCAACTGAACTGGAACCTGTAAATCATGTAGTATGTAAATCAGCCACTGTATTTCATAAACTGCATTTGCCATTGCCCTATACTCAGCCTCTAATGAGATTCTAGCAATTGCTGTTTGTTTCTTTGCCTTCCAGGAGATTGGAGCATCTCCTAGGAACATCATGTAATCTGATACTGATCTTTTTGTTTCAGGACAACCAGCCCAATCACTATATGTAAAACCCTTAAGTACAAGAGTGTTGTCTGATGGGAAAAATATTCCTTGATCAGGATTGGTGTTCAAATACCTCAACAATCTATAAGTTGCCTTCATATGATTTTCAGTAGGAGTGTCAAAAAATTGACTTAGTTGTTGTACTGCAAAAGCAATATCTAGTCTGGTAAAAGTGAGGTAAATCAATTTACCCACTAGTGATTTGTATGCAGTGTTGTCTTCTAAAAGTGGTGAATCACCATGTTATACAGTCTGCTTAGACTTCATAGGTGTCTTAGCAGGTTTGGCTCCCAAAAATTCATGTTCTTTTAGGATGTTAAGTGTGTATTTTCTTTGGGAAATGGATATACCTTTTGGACATCTAGCAGCCTCAATGTCTAGGAAATATCTCAATTTTCCAAAATCTTTGATGGTGAACTGCTGATGTAAAGCATCCTTGACTTGCTGAATCAACTCTTCACTAGGGCTAGCAACTATGATGTCATCCACATATACCAATAAGGCAATAAATGACTGTCCTGATCCTTTTGTGAATAGACTGTGGTCATTTTTGGATTGAATGAATCCTTGAGCCTCCAAGGATTCAGTCAACTTGCAATTCCATTGTCTACTGGCTTGTTTAAGGCCATACAATGATTTGGTAAGTTTGCAAACTTGGTTTGGTTTAGTTGCTGCACAACCTGCAGGTAACTGCATATATACTTCTTCATGTAGAATGTAGAAAGGCAGTGTTGACATCCATTTGATGTAGATGCCAATTATTGGTTGCTGCTGCTGCAAGTAAGGTTTTGACAGTAGTGATCTTGACAACAAGGGAAAAGGTTTCTTGATAATCAATCCCATATGTCTGAGTGTAGCCTTTTGCTACTAGTCTACTTTGTATCCTCTACTGATCTATCAGGATTATGTTTGATTCTGTACACCCATTTGCACCCTATGGGTTTGTTGCCTGGGAGCAGATAAACTATTTCCCATGTGTGAGACTTTTGTAAAGCTTCAATTTCTTTGTTCATTGCCTCCTTCCATTCATCATTCTAGATAGCTTGATTGTAGCTCTTAGGCTCTTTAACAGCATCAATAGCATTATTGAATCTGGCATACTCTGCTAAGAGGTTATCCAGACTCATGACTGCACCCAGCAGATTTGGAGTCTGTTGAACTTTATGAGCACCCCCTTGATAAAAGGTTGGTGATTTCCTTGTTCTTGTGGACCTTCTTAGTTGTGTGGGTTCAGGTGCCTGATTTACTGGTGCATGCCTTTCATTGGATGTTTCAGCTGCTGTTGATCTATTGCTGGTTGGTCTGCTGGTTCATTCAGCAGGTCATCAAAAGTGTCCATTACTGGTAAAGGAACATGCATGTCAGCAATATATTTAGGCTTTCCCAACACCTGTTGAAAAAGAGGAAAATAAGTCTCATTGAATTGAGTATTTCTAGCAACAAAGATATCTTTGTTGGTAATGTCTAAGAGGATAGAACCCTTGGATGTATTTGAATTCCCAAGATAGACACAAGTCCTACACCTTGAGTCAAATTTGGTCCTATACTGCTGAAGTGTGCAAGAAAAAACTAAGCAACCAAAACCTTTAAACACAGAATAGTCTGGTTTGGTGCCATAAAGGACTTCATTTGGAGTGCTTTCCTTTAACTGTGGTGTAGGTGTGGCATTAATCACTTTTACAGCATGTAAAAGACAAAATCCCCAATATTCAATAAATAGATTACCCTGGAACTTCAAACCTCTTGCAACATTCAGCAGATGCTGATGTTTCCTTTCAACAATACCATTTTGCTCAGGTGTACTTACACAGGATGTCGGGTGTATGATACCTTAATGAGCATAAAATTAAGTGAGTTGAAATTCTCCACCATTGTCAGATCTAATTACTTTGATAATTTTATGCAACTAAGTAGAAACAAATTTGACAAAAGATTTAACAAAGTCAGAGGCTTCAAATTTGTGCCTCATAAGAAAAACCCAAGTAAATCTACAACAGTACAAAAATATTGTTGTCCATTCATAGTATGCCGTCTAAAGGACTCCAAATGTCCATATGAACAAGATCAAAAATAGAATTAACAGCAGTTGTACTTAATGGAAAAGGTTTTTCCTTTAATTTTTGCCATGGGACAAACATAACAAAGGTCATGATCACAAAATTTGACATCAGCAGACTGTGAACTAATGACTTGTAGTCTCTTATCTGGCAAGTGTCCTAGTCTGTAATGCCATAAAATAGCATCATCTAGTCTATCAAATAAGGTGTTGTTGCTACAGCACTGGCAACAGAAAGTCTTATTAGTTGATGCATGACATAGAGTCCTCTGTGTAACTCAGCTGAACCAATCATTTTGTTGTTCGTGTACTGCAAAAGACACTTGTTAGCAGAAAAAATAGCTACACCTTTTGTATGATTAATAAAAGAAGGTAAAGATAAAAGGTTATACTTAAAACCAGGATTGAAAAGCACATCATGTAGGACCAGTTAAGTGTTGACCCTCACTTGTCCTATATGAGTGACAGAGACATTATTTCCATTAGTTAATCCCATTTTTATACCAGATGAAGGTTTGGGATTGCTTAATAGATCTAATGATCCTAGAATGTGATATGTGGCACCAGAGTCCAAGATTCATTGTATTGATCTTACTAAATTTTGGTCACCTGTTCCTGTAGCAGGTGAGTAGTGTGTGACAATATCAAGAGGTTGGAAAATAGCAAATCCTGCATGTATAGGAGGATCATTCGGCAGAGCCATCAACTTGTCAAGTTGCTGTGCAGTTAGATTGGGAAACCCCAGACCAGCAGACCTACTTGGTGCTTGATCTAGGAACGTGCTAGTCATTGTCGATAGCTGCTTAGGGAGGTCCTCGGTCTTGGGCCGGCTAGTCCTAATTCTTATTGGCCCAATCAACGGCAAGTTTCTCAAGAAATTTTATGCATGATCAAATCAATGCTCGTATTTTCGGATATTCACGGATGCACAAAAAACTGTGCTGGATCGAAATTTGAAGCAAATGGAACGATGTTTTGATGATATGATGGATGATATGAAGGCTCAGTTTCAGAACATGTTAACGGAAAGAGGTGGTGGTAGAGATCACTGCAGTGGTAGAAGTAATCGTTGTGGTAGAAATAACCGTGGTGGTACAAATGTGGTTAAGAACACTTCAATGATGTTGTTTTTTGTTTATTGCGGTCATTGTCACGGGAGTGAGCATCGCTATTATGATTGCCCTAATCTATGGCTTAAAATAGGTAGTTTACACGGGACATCACCTGAGGATGACAAGGTGAATGTTAATATCCCAGAAAATATTGAAGAGAGAACATCGTAGAAATTGTTGACTCTCGAGATGATGAGAAGAATGCAGATATCACATTAGTGGAGAAGAAAATCGAGACACATGAGGAAGTTGGTCCTACTTCACCGACCACTTGTTCGGGTTCTATTTCCTCTTATTTGCAGGTTCTTGCAGAGCACTTATTTGTTGACAAGCCAGAGCACCCATCTGTGGACCCCTTTGCTACATTTATTGATGCATATCCGACTGCTACTTTCTATTCTTATATTGTTGCTTCACAGGGAGTCATCCCCGAGTTTATTCCGCCGACGGAGCTTTGTGATATTGCATGTATGGCGTATGACTCCTTAACAAAACATGCCATTGTTAGTAATACCATCCGCAACGGAAGCGATTTATGGATCTAGATCTATAAATTACACGTAATAAAATAACTAGATCGACTCTACAAGGGGGTTGTAGAACATACCTCTTGGATCTCAAAATCCAAGTAGAAGAACCGCAATAGAAAACAAAGAAAGATGTGAAGAGCACCACGATCTTCCGTACGTGTGATCCAAGCAACTCCCGGTGGAAGGAAATTCTCGACTCGAACCCTTCCGATATGCTACCCGGAAAAACCTCCAAGATTTTCCCTTTCTTCCCCTTGGCCGAAAATTTTCTTTCTCCTCTCTAAGAGGTGAAAGTCGAAAATTAAGTGTGTCTATTAGGCTTGGTAGAACTCTCTTTATATATGAGAGTAAAACTTAACCTCCAAGGATTTTATTATGCAAATAAATAAATCCAATAAATAAAAGATAATTCCATAATATTCTAGAACAAATCTAGAATAATATTTATCTTTATTTCTTTCCATAAATATTTATCCAATAAATATTTTGTGCACATGTCTTATTAATACACAAGAAAACAATTTCTTGCTCCATAAAAATAAGCTATGGCCGAAATTTTAATGTTGACCTAGTCAATAATTAATTTCGACTATACACACTAATTTTGCCAAGATTATGAAAAATGCCTTTTTCACATATTTAATTATTTAGCCCAACTAATTTAATAGTTCACTAAACAATTAATTCACATATCGTTTTAATAAAGTCCAACAAGAACTAAATTATTATTAGGATTCGACGTCCGAGAATAGCTATGCTATATTTGGAGGCACGTCGGGGACCATGGACTAATAATCAGCGGCTCCTATAAATCAAATAAATAATTATCTTACGAACAGAATAATTATATTCGATAAATCAATCACAGGAATATGCCACCATAATCCGGTGACTGCACTCCTCCGATTATGAGATTATATTTATCTCCTCACGAGAATAATAATAAGCGTCCATTGATATAATCATTACATATGGATTAATCCTCCATAGACTGTTCATTCTAAATCAGGAAGTTGCCGTTAACCCTTTTCAGAACCTCTTATCCTTATTTACCATTAACCCCTTAGTGATCAATTAATTCATACAACTCACCGGTAGCTAATCGGTGTAATATGAACTTGCGCGATCGATCGCTTCTAGGATTAACAAATAAGGGAACTGTCTATCTACTTCCATAAATGGAAGGAATGGATTCCGTATCCGTGATAACACGGACTACTCACTCAATCCAAGACAATGCCAAGATGGGGTAATTCGGACCACGGACTCGGTGTAATCCTTAACCGTCAAGTCAAACCTCATACGATTCAAGCGGTTGACTGTGATCACCTCGGGATTAAGATATATCCATAATATGATCATCCATTGATTCGATAAGACTTCTCGATTACGGAATTATATCGTGAACTCTAATCAAATCGGTCCAGCCCCTATATGATATATCTATCATATATAAATGCCCCACTAGGTTCTCTTAACCGAAAGTCCGGATAAGACAATCACACCTATTGTGTTCTGGGCGCATTAATAGCACGTTAAAGGAGAGACCCGATACTCTCGATTTAACTTCACTACGGGCTAATTGTATTTTAAGTACATCTTCACTAACTCAATCCTCCCGTGTATATCCCATACACTGAGTTAAGTGATTACATAAACGATATACTTTAGGGTTTTTTGTAGTGTAAATACCATTGTCACATCGGTGAATATGAGAATGATAAACATGAATAATAATATCATTTCATTTATTAAATAAAACAATTACAAAATTGTCTTTCGGGCATAATACCTAACAATCTCCCACTTGCACGAAAGCATGTGATTAATTGTTTTAGAGCACACCCTATTATTTAAAATACAACAAACTACATCTCCCACTTGCTCTAAAGCAATGGAGACCCATCCCGTATTCTAGTACCCATTAAGCATATCATAACCATTGCAGATGACAAAGTACACTCCGAGTGTGCCGTCGTAGGATAGGTCAGTGACTCGGGGAGTACCTACATCTAAATGTCATGGGTCTTAATGATCAGTCAGGTTGTCGGCTCGAGACGATCCGTAGAATCGAAACGTTAACGGTCCATCTAATCATGTGGTGCCTTGCCAATATGCTTTTGACCTTTAGTGATTTCAAAAATCCTTATAAGCTACCCCTTCATCGTTTGCACAATGATGTGGTATCGGCTTCCAAAACTAGAATCACTCCCAGAAATGAAAAGGAAATCCTTAAGCTATATCGCCTCTATAGCTACTACAAAAGCCGCTAATCACCCAACTAGTTAAAGTCGAGTTGGCGTTGCTGGATTCCTCCAGGCAATAGCTTCAACACAAGAGTAAACACTGAGCCCGAGATCGACTTAACGATCATCCTCAATCTGACTTAAAGTCAAAATCAGTGTATCACACACATCTAAGTTCACACATGAATATGTCCGCATATTGTTCCTCGTTCTCTTCAAGATACTAAAGGACATACTAAACTTGCTTTGTTAACTGCCGAATCTAAGATTCGATCAAAGTTGACATTCAATAACCTGACCATCTCTTACTAGAAAGAGAATCTATCCCATTTCTCTTGATCCGAAGATTTAGAGAGTCATTCCTGAGGCATAGGGTAGAACTTCCTCGTTGAATGTTGCATACACAGATGCATCATCTTAGCCAATAAGATGGATGGGAAACCAGTGACTGATTCTAATGAATTCGACCGAGTCAAACTCTTTAGAATGTGTTCCAAATCTCTAATGCAGAGAATTGTGGCATTGTCATATTCCGACTTCAGATAACACACCCTATGTTGATTCCAACTGGTGCAGTGTTATCCTTCACAAACACTAATATATATATTCACTACTGTACTAAAATTGATATCCAGTCTACAAAAAAGACTTATCAATATTCTGGTCAAATCCACATATTGTAGAAATATATGACTTCCAATGACCGAGAGGTTTGCTTTTTATCCACAAAGGATATAAGCCTTGACAGTCATCCTGTCATAAGTTCATAAGGCAATACCCTTTTGTTCCGAATGAATCCAGACTCCGTTTGTTTGGCAAGAAAATCTCAGGGAATCACCTATATTTTCTGTTTTTGAACGAAATCATGCAATACTAAGTGGTAAGAGAGTCCAAGGTCTGATTGACTCTCTACTTCTTAGGGAATTACCCCTAGACCACTCAATCTTTGCTCTGAAAGATAAACTTCCCATTCATTCTACTCTTTTCCGTGTAGATCCAATTACTCCCACTAGGCCTGAGACGCTCAGGTGGTTCTACAAGAGCATGAACAGAACTGGAGTACCGAACTCCATTCATAGGGTTATGGCTATTAAACCAACCTCTATTATTAGAATCCTATACTGCTCACAAAAGAGCCATAGGTCATCAATCGATCCTCAGACTACAAAGTCCGCAGAACCCGTAATGGGTAATGGATAAACCATACTCCCACTACATTCTGGATGGATCAAAATTCTGATCTAGTTCAGTAGTATTTTAGTGTCAGCACCAACAACCAATGTTGGATGTGGTCTGATTTTAATCAGTTAGTAACTACCTTGAGTAAACGTACTTCAAGGTTTAAGGTTTTACTGTTCATAGACTCTATCAGAAAGGACGCAACATTATAACTGTCCCTTCCCGATTTCAAGAATCTTATAACAAACCTTTTTCTCAATGCTACAAGATATATAACGATTGGTCACTGACCGAACGTGTGTGCGAAATTCCCAGTCTTACCTCCAAGCACCGTGTGCTAAATGCTTATATTTACGGAAGTGGGGTGAACCGAATCCATACCTTATCCGTAAATTCCAAAGCATATTCTAGGTAGACTTCTCGGTCTTATATTTCGATGCAGACCGTTATTTCACTTCCAATATCTTTATTGAGTTAAGCAGTGTATTGTGGCACATCTAAAAAAACTATATAATGCAATTTAACGGTGTCTTATTTAGTGAGAACATGTCACAATGAGGCAGGCTAAGCATCAGTCTTGAGGACTATGAATGGCCTATTCCGAGTATAGAATACTCTATCTCTGTTGAAAATAGAGAAACCTCAAAATATTTTGGATAAACTTACCGGAGTGTTTGAATAGTTATCAGACAAGAAGTCACTACTCGGAAGCTCCTACTAGCTCGTATCTTTCATCAGACCCCGAAGGTCGTCATGAACAAGCTATGTTACTTCTTTATATCCATTATCCTTTCCCAATTGAAAGGAAACTTAGTCATTGAGCCTTTGAGACAATCTAACCGTACGGGAGAAAGGAATCACCCCGAGCCGCCTTCAAGTCTTGTCTTTTAGGGACTATGCACTAACTATGGAATATGAAGAAGCGTTTATCTAAATATAGAAACCAATTGCTTTTAATAGTTCTTAAGATGTGTTTTATATACATATTTCGAGCTTTAAGTGGTTTTGACTTTATCAAACAAAAGTCCGAGTCTTGGATTCGTACTACAAATGGTATATTCACTTTCTATACGACAAACAAATTATCGAATAGAATGTAAATCCATTCGTTCCAACGAATCTTAAACAGAAAATAATTTTTTCCGCGATACCCAAGGATTGAATCCGAGATTCATTTCTTTATATCGCTCCCACTATTCTAGCTAAAATTAACTGCCCGTTGTTTACTCTTTTAATCGTTAAATGCACTGCTACCTTGTTCTTCCAAAGAACTTAGCTCAAGAAAATCGCCAAGGATTCATAGGTTGGTGATCCAAAATCACTGTCCTTATCCTATGATTTCAGTTAATTAATTTTTCGGTTCAGCCTTAAAGTTTTCTCAGTTTAGATGACTAACACTTTTTGGACATATTCTCCCATTCTTGACTTTCCATAAGTGGAAACAGTCTTGAACCAGCGGTTCATTTGAGTAGACACTACTCTTGAACCGTGGGATGTCTATTTCGAGTGTTACTCGTCAGGACTTCTCGGATTTTCTAATATACCAGAAAAAACAACAAATCATAACGTTAAAGCTCCCACTAGTTTTTCGGTTCCAAATACCGTCTAACGAGCAATGCTTTATTTTTTATGATTTTCCGATTTTTTTCGATTAGAAAATCTTTCGTATATAGTTCCAATGTTTCCAGAAAAACAACAAATCATAGAACTTCCACTAGTTCATCGATTCCAAATATCGTCCAACTAGCAACATTTCATGACTTCCCGGTTTTTCAATTAGAACGGTTACGTGTGTAGTCAGTTACACTTTTCTAATGTTCTAGAAAAACAATAAATCATAAAACTCCCACTAGTTCATCGATTCCAAATATCGTCCAACTAGTAACACTCCATGATTTTCCGAATTTTCAATTAGAAAATTACTCGTGTAATCACTACACACTCAAAATTCACTAGAAGAATTTCAAAGTCCGAAATCACCTTTGATCAAACTAAGTTTGTCTTCCGTTTGACACGAATGACACTAGTGACATACCTGTATGTCACTCTGGTTTTTAAAAGGCTTAAGAGGCAAATATCTCTTCCGAAAAATTAATTGCATTATCGATTAACTAGTTCAACGTCCTAGTTACTTTCCACTTTTTAAAGAAGTCAATACTAGTCAATTATAATTTTTTAAGCAATTTAGTAAGGGATATAATGCTGTAAATAAAATGACATATATTAATTCAAGTTTAACACTACTATATAAATTTATTTTAGGAATTGTAAACTAAAAAATAAGTCTACTCTACCATTCCAAGGTTTTAACCTCGCATCTCAGTGCCGCCGTAGGGTAGGTCAAAGATATGACGGTTAAATCGAGACAATCTCATGAATGAGTAACTTGTGAGAATCAAACATCCCACGAGAATCGAACATCCCTTTATTCATTGACTACCTTCCTTTTTAGCCTAGATATTATCAAAAATACCCATGATGAGTGTGACCTACTATATCGGATCTCTTAGGTACGCCCCGAGTGTGCCGTCGTAGGATAGGTCAGTGACCCGACGAGTACCCAGAAATCCTATCCTTTCGGAGACCAAGCCATGAATGTTGATAGGGGTGAACACCATTCGTAGGGGGACGAAATCAAAGCGCCGTGAGGCGTCACCCTTCTCTCACTTACTTGTATCTATAGTAGAGGCCGAGGGGTTGGCTGTCGCCTCCCCCGCTCCCACTCAATATTTTGGAAGTGGTGGTGGGTTAACTAACCACGTCTTTTTGATGTTAACATAAAAGCACATCAAATCAAGGATTCTGAATGGTGTCGGTAACGTAGGCAAGCCTACCCGTCCTATTCGTTGGAACATATGTGACGGTCGGACGAAATCGGGTCAAGACAAATTTCCGATTGAGATAAGAAGGAATCACCCCTCCGCTATCCGGTGTAGCTTAGTCTTGCCGGACCCCCGTGCATACATCACACTAGGAGGGTTAAGTCGGTCGAGCCTAGCTCAGTTGACCACCCAACCTATAAGCGAACCGTTTTTATCCAAGATTTATTGTTCTTTTACCATCATTCAATCTCGTAGACACTACGAATCGAAAACATGATCTCGTTTGGGCTTTTACGGCGGTTCACCGAGAACACACACCGAAAGGCTTAACGATTTCATAACCCGTCCTCGGATCTTTAATTAGTTACTAAATTAATTAATTACCACGTATTAATTAAATTTCAACTAATTACGCGAGTTTGTATACATGCCTATTTTAATTACCAAAATTAAAATTCTACATGTATGCATGGAGTGGATTTATGATATGATGCATGTCATGGCAATTCCGATTTTATATCTATTTTATGATCAAACACATAAAAAATAAATTGCGGAAAAATTTAAACACCGAGATGGATCGTTGGTACCCCCGACTAACCTATTTTCTAAGGAAAAGTAAAACTAATTCTAAGTCTTCAAATCTCGATCTTCGATCTTGATCTTGATCTTGAAACTTTCGGATCTCAAACCTTCGATCTTGACACGAACCACGAACTACGAGGAGAGGAGGCAGTAATATACAAATATATTTAAAATATATCTATATTAATAATTGTTTTTAAAAAAAAAACTTGTTTTTTTTAATTAACAAACAGGCCTTTCGGCCAGGTGTTGGAAAAAAAATAAAAAATAAAAAATATGTGACACTGTTATAAAACTAAGAAGATAATGGAGGAAGAACAAGAGGAAATGCAAGTATAGAAGAAGGGAAAATTGCTTGTGTCTTATTCCAATGATATAAGGGGGTATTTATAGTAGAGATTACAATGTGAACACAATAATCTGAATTAATCACAAATCTACTTAAATCAATCGAATAATAGATAATCCATCAATGATATTATTTCATAACACTCCCCCTTGGATATCTATTATTTAAACATACAACCAGATATGATATGCCTCATTAAAACCTTACTAAGAGAAAACCCAGTGGGAAAAAAATCTTAGTTAAGGAAAAAGAGTACATATTTATCGGTTGATTTACTCCCCCGAACCAAGCGTCAATTTCGATATTTCAATTGCTTTGCATCCCAATGCTCTTCAATGGTCTTTCAAATGTTGCGATCGACAACTTGTCTTGATAAATAATTATCGGTTGACCGGATCTGTTGCACATCAATCTCCTCATTCTTTTGCAAATCATGAGTAAAGAATAACTTGGGTGAAATATGTTTTGTTAATCTCCATTAATATAGCCTCACTTCAATTGAGATATGCAAGATGCATTGTCTTCATGCAATTAAATAATTTCCATTCTCATCTAGACAATGTCTCAATTAATTGTCTCGATCGTAGTTGCATAACGTATATGTCATGTACTATTAACTTTGCTAGAAAAACCCGGTGGGAAAAAAACTAGACAAGGTAAATAGTTCATGTCATATGCGTTTCTATGTGTTGCAACGATGTCTCATTAAAAACCTTTAACTAAGAAAACCCTTTGGGAAAAACTTGGTTAAAGGGAAAAAGAGTACAATCATTGGTTTTAAGACCAAATCCACACAAAAGTTTTGAAGTTGTCGCTCTTCCTGACGACAACAATCTTTCAAATGTACACATTCCATTATTATAAACACTTATTATCCAAAACCGATGTAGGAATAATCTTAGTGAACAAATCTATGAGATTGTCACTTGAGCGTACTTTTGCATATCACTCTTTTTAGAGTTTATTGGATAGTCGAATGTAGGGGCTAATAAGCGTCATTCCCACTACTAACTTGTGCAACACATGCAACACAATCAACACTTGTAATCGCTAAATAATGGGGGAAGTAATATAATCGAAATTTGCATGCATATATTTCCACTATCATGCATCGTAATTCCTTAAAATTTATGACATTAACCATGCATTACTTACATATTCCTTTCTCAATAGGAATCTACTCAACTGGTCATACTACATTCAACATGAATGATAACGACCTTAACCATATGCATGTTGCGATTGTCATATTAATTCATTTCTGAAATCCACCAAGGATTTTCATATCAATATTAATGTCTAACGACCCGTAAATATACCGTCATGACATAAAGTTACTGCCAGATATATTAGTTAGCGGAATATTATATTATCTATAATGGGAGAATATATTTGATCATTAACAAACAAATATTTCCAATTCAAACTCAACCTCAATTGCTTATTTCATTTTTACCTAGTCGAGTGTTTATGGCACTCGCGAATGACTTAGGTCTTGGATCCGGATATAATAATAGCAATTAAAGAGGCAAATATGTCGTCGACGACTATTATATTTTATTATAATTTCTCCCATAAAATTCATTGCTAATTCGATATTAGCATAAACCAATTCCTTATCAATGTATGGATTGGTTGTTCCGCAACCCCAATATTTAATCATTTGATGCACGTGCAATTTTTGTTTTGGGGTTTTCGTCTACAAGACGAATCTCTTTAAGAGATTTCATGAGTGACTGAATATCAATAATAAATTGATCATTCTTCCGCGGATTTTTATCTTTAACACCGATCGGTCTTCTACGCTTACAGGCGTAGCGAAATATCTTTAATCATACTTGTTGGTGCATTTATAAATAATCACTCATTTAATTTCAATATAGGCATACGGCATATTACTTGTTAAATACTACAAGTAAGATTATTTTCGCAGATTCGATTAAACGATGCGTGGAAGATCGTTTATCTTGTTAAAATTTCTCGGCATTCTTTTATTCTAACATGAGATTTTCTTTATCTCCCCCAATGCCGAGAATCGATCTTCATCGAACATGTAGCACCGAGCTATACATTGATGCTTTTTTTTTTTTATTCGCTTCATGCGATTTACACATATAAAACATAGTGGTTTCAATTAAATATCTCATTCTATGAGATTTTTGAAAGCAATATCTCTCTTGCGCTTCATGCGTTTAATATATCACTATGTGATTTTAGATTCTTCAAGAATCGTTCGAAAAAATTCACGTTATATTTAGAGAAATCACTAGAATGAGACAACGAACTTTTGGTTCGTTTCTCCCTCTTTCTCGGAAAATATTTGATATATGCAAAATGTGCATAATCTACCCTTCGTGGGTTTCATGTAAATGAATAATATATGAACTCATGGTTCATATATGTCCATATTTGTCACGAGATATAATGGATTTTCCTCCTCTCATGCTCGGACAACACTTTTTCACTATCGGTATCTAGAAAATTTGCAATTACCCGTGACGGATTCAACATTTTAATGTTAGAGATCCTCTTATGCGGGTATCAACAAATTTCTTTAATATTTTCCGATTTGGGGAGAAGCATTATCTCCTTTAGAGATATTTTATCAATTCTCACAATGCTTATTAGGATGATTAAGTCAAGCGATTTTGAAATTAATAATAATATTCACAATTAAACAACACAATGTATCATGATTCCTAAGACAAGCAATTCATATGGGATTTATTACTAGAACAACTCAAGGAATCCTTGATAAGCGAAAAGTCGGTAAAAATTATATGTCAATAGACACTATATTACCAAAATGTGATCACTTACATAATAAATGGCACAACTTTTCTCGACTAAATGCATGTTTCTATCGTATATTATGAATAGATAAATCATGCATTACATAGAACATAGTATTAAAGATGATTTGATCTAATAATGCGTTCAACTTCTCAAAAATAATGAGAATTCAAAATATTTTTTAAGAATTAAGTCATAGTCTATCAAATTCTAATATTTTAGTGAATTAATATGTTGAAATGAATTGTATATTGAAGAAATCTTCACCGTTGGTTAGAAAATTGTATTAGTATAAATCGATTTTCTACAAATTGAGAATATCAATTGAAGCTGTGTAAATCTATTCTTAAGCAAAAGGTGTATCAACTAAGATGCTCACGAAAATTGGCATCGAAAGATACATTTTAAGTTCAACACATTTAATCATTTTATTTAGCCATAAGCGAAAATCAAAACGATCATTGAAAATAGAATAAAGTCTTATCAATAGACTAAGTGTAGAGCATCCTAAACAAAGAGTTTTGGATCTATAATTATTATTATAACACACTAACCCATATCATATCATTTTCAATGCGGCTACCATTTTACATCATTAACCCATATCATTATCAATGTAGCTAGGAGAGTATTTTATATGAGTCAAAGAAGAATTCATCTTAATGCCCATAAATAAAACCAACCCATCATATATAAAAATCACCATTTTATTACTAAAATAGAAATTACCTCAAAACTGCGTCAACTTAGAGGAATTACATACCACAACATAAAAGAATTACCAACCATCGAGCAAAAGGATACAATCAACATACGCCAACTAACTTCATGTTGTGAAGCCTACTAACTTCAAATTGTGATATCAGTGGCATATCAAAATCAACTAAAATATTGGCCTTCTCTTAATTAATATACCAAAATATTGGCCTTCTCTTAATTAATATATGGCCTTGTCTCAATTAATATATGGCATTATATGCCTTTTCTCAACTATGTCATGATTGTCGTTGTGAAAGGAAACATATTTTCCACGACCGCATCCACGACCACGGCCTCTACCAAGACCTCCGGGGCGACCACGGCCATGACCAAAATTGGAATATTATGCCGTGGCCAAAATTCGATTATATTCACTCCGAGAGAATGGACTGGCACCAATATTGATTTTCAATAACAAATCTTTTTTTTTTCTCGGCGAACAATGGACATGCGGTGAGATCAACTCATCGACCCGGACAATATGAGTACAATGAGATCAGAATATCTCTTGAGACATTTCTCGGGATATTGCTGCTGCCGTAGCACTGTCACTTACACCATATTATTTCAATCATGGTGCAATAAAAATGCCTGAATTAACCGATTTAAAATCCTGCATTCGCAGGTTGAACCAATCATGTATGGCTTTCGTTAAAACGACCAATCTCAAGTGGTTGAACCATTATTTCAAATGGTTGTACAAGTCGAACCTTTTTTTTTTTCAAACGGTTCCATACTTCATACGGATCTTTCACCGTTAAATAATCATAGTCGAACATTTTTTTCAAACGGTTCCATAATTCATACATGGCAATATTAACGTTTGATCAATCATTCTCTGGAGCATGTCCTTTTGAATGGACTTAATGGCCTTATTTATTAATGTAATGACATGTCGGCATTATTTTTCAAATTCACTCATTTATGTGAATTTCATGTCCACTTTCGTCAATTCTCGACATGTCAACTTTTGTGAATTTTATATTCACTTTTACGAAACTTTACATATTTAAATGAACTTCGTGTCCATTATATGCTCGTTCAATGTATTGATCATCTCCAAATAATCAAGTTTTTTTTCAAAATTGTCAAAAGGACAAGACGCTATTGCGTTAGGTAAAATTAAATTGTATCCATCTCATATAGAATATGGAATTGTATGGTAATATTTTAATCATTACAAAATAAATTAAACAAGCAAAATTTTACCTTAATATTTATTTCTTTCTTGGATCAATCTTCTCTCCCTTTCTCCTTTCTTTCTTGGATCATTCTTCTCTCCCTTTTTTTTTTTTTTTTTTTTTTTTCACACCGATTAAACTAACAATTTTGTTTCAACCATATCATCTTTCTCCTGGTGATATAATGCATCTGTCCAATATAAATGACGTCAGTGAAAAATAATATAAAATTTTAGACAAGGCAAAAGAATTACACGATTTCCATAGTTCTGTTTTTCAATCAGAATCATGTATTAAACTGCACCAGCTCCTCATCAAAATTAATTAGTTAAATCGCTTCCCGAAAACTTTTGATTTATATTCATACATCCTGTTGTTCCAAAAAGATCAAATAAAGGTTGAACAAAAGTGTATAAATTATATTGCATAAAAATAGAATAGAGCTAATGAAACTATGAATTGAGCGAGAGGCTCGGTGTGCACAAGTGGATCTTTTATGACGTTTCATATTCTAAGTAATATATAGATCTTAAAGATTCAAAAAGAATACTTCCCCTTTGATTATTATATATGCCATACATATATTGACGATTGATTATCTTTTGTGGTTCACCCTCGGATCCTGTCTTGAATATCATATTGCGGGACGAGATCCACCTCCGTGATGATGCACCATTGATCGCCGGCGAATTAGTGAGGTTGGTGATGACAAGATGAACAAGAAGTTTGTGAATCGGTGAAATTGTGTTTGTCAATTTACGGCGAATGAGACTCGTGGTTAGAGACTCGTGCGATAACGTGTTATAAAACTAAGAAGATAATGGAGGAAGAACAAGAGGAAATGCAAGTATAGAAGAAGGGAAAATTGCTTGTGTCTTATTCCAATGATATAAGGGGGTATTTATAGTAGAGATTACAATGTGAACACAATAATCTGAATTAATCACAAATCTACTTAAATCAATCAGAATAATAGATAATCCATCAATGATATTATTTCATATCAGACACAACCAAATTAGGGTTGCCGCATGGAAAAATATTGTTGTGACCAAATTTTGCCGTGATCTAAAAAAAACAAAACAGCCCCTCTCCTATTACCTTATGTTCCACCATATTGATGATCTTGAACACATCATGATCTTCGTCGTCTCGAATCCGGTACCCAAAAAAAAAAATTACAAAGGAGCCATCTTTACAATTTTCGAGTTGCATAAAATTAAATTACAAGTCCTATGCTCAAGTGATACTAATCAAAAGAGCTACAAAATAGATCTACGGGTAAACAATAACAACCCCAATCCATCTCTTCAACCAAGACATTCATAACATAAAGAAATATGCATGCATCGGCCCCAAGAAAAAAAAAATTGGGACACAAAAAATCTACATGTTTTACCACTCCTAGATCTAATATTTTATACGTATAAATATAGATCACCAGGCTATGATACCACTGTTAGTAATACCATCCGCAACGGAAGCGATTTATGGATCTAGATCTATAAATTACACGTAATAAAATAACTAGATCTACTCTACAAGGGGGTTGTAGAACATACCTCTTGGATCTCAAAATCCAAGTAGAAGAACCGCAATAGAAAACAAAGAAAGATGTGAAGAGCAGCACGATCTTCCGTACGTGTGATCCAAGCAACTCCCGGTGGAAGGAAATTCTCGACTCGAACCCTTCCGATATGCTACCCGGAAAAACCTCCAAGATTTTCCCTTTCTTTCCCTTGGCCGAAAATTTTCTTTCTCCTCTCTAAGAGGTGAAAGTCGAAAATTAAGTGTGTCTATTAGGCTTGGGAGAACTCTCTTTATATAGGAGAGTAAAACTTAACCTCCAAAGATTTTCTTATGCAAATAAATAAATCCAATAAATAAAAGATAATTCCATAATATTCTAGAACAAATCTAAAATAATATTTATCTTTATTTCTTTCCATAAATATTTATCCAATAAATATTTTGTGCACATGTCTTATTAATACACAAGAAAACAATTTCTTGTTCCATAAAAATAAGCTATGGCCGAATTTTAATGTTGACCTAGTCAATAATTAATTTCGACTATACACACTAATTTTGCCAAGATTATGAAAAATGCCTTTTTCACATATTTAATTATTTAGCCCAACTAATTTAATAGTTCACTAAACAATTAATTCACATATCGTTTTAATAAAGTCCAACAAGAACTAAATTATTATTAGGATTCGACGTCCGGGAATAGCTATGCTATATTTGGAGGCACGTCGGGAACCATGGACTAATAATCAGCGGCTCCGATAAATCAAATAAATAATTATCTTACGAACAGAATAATTATATCGATAAATCAATCACAGGAATATGCCACCATAATCCCGTGACTGCACTCCTACGATTATGAGATTATATTTATCTCCTCACGAGAATAATAATAAACGTCCATTGATATAATCATTACATATGGATTAATCCTCCATAGACTGTTCATTCTAAATCGGGAAGTTACCGTTAACCCTTTTCAGAACCTCTTATCCTTATTTACCATTGACAATCCAAAAATTGTCTCCTTCTAATTTAGGGTTCTTACTCCTAGTGATTGCCTGGGGGAAACTCCAGAATATGAAGATTATAATGAGGGGGGTCGTTTAGGGGTGATTTAGACTGCACTTGAAGGTTATCAAGCTGCCTACGTATCCAATTTTTGAATTGGAATCAAGTCTCCGTAGTTCCTTAGGGAATGTTTATATAGAAGGGCTTAGGCCCTAGGGTTTAATGTGGCGTGCCTATGAGGGGCACTAGTCAACGTGTTCCCTAAGGAAAAGATTACGATTGATTGATCCCCTTGATTTTAGGAGATAAATATGGTATTTCAAATATTAGCATTAAAGGATAAAGATTCGAGCCTTTACTATTCATGATTTTACAATAGTTATCTGGTTGTAAGATCTTTACTCGAGATAAGCTAGAAGGCCAGGGTTGGTTCCCAGGGATCGGTAACGAAGGCCGGATCCCAGCCATCAAGGAGTTGCACAAGTCTAATGACTTAACCCGACCTACGAGGACGGCAGAGATCACAACAGGTCCCGCGGAGTCCGGTGCCTGATCCCTCGTCATGCCAGACTCAGACGATCCGACCCTATGGAGTCGGTCATACGGAACCAGCGGGTGCAAGGTAGACAAGGGAGCTCTCTGGGATCGGATCCAGGGAGTCAAAAGTAGTTTTATCCTTCTAAGTCAGGTGTTGAGCCACCACAAAGGTGCCACGTGGACGAGTCCATTTTCTGGCAGCATCATAAGCCCCCAAGATCCAGCCGACCCATGGGTGGTCGGGTCGGATCTATCAAGGTGGTGGATCGGCACAAGAGTTGTGTCTGTGGATTTTGAGTATAACTTAGGAGTTGCCAGGTGGCGTGGCTAGGTACGTCGCAGTTATAGTTATTCCGGGTAACGAGGCGTCACTGCCGGTTTAGGACCGTTTTTCAAGGTTAATGGGGAGTTACGCTCTAGATCTATTTAAACGCCAATGTATATGGTCACATTTCTTTGATATTATCTGGTATACAGTATCATTACGCCTTCTTTCATATGTCTGATTCGTTTGGGGAGGAGCCGCTTACTCCAAGATCAGAGGCAATAATCAGGGAATCCTGGACCAGGTCCGTGGTTGTTGAAGAAGTTCCTTGGGTCCCTCCTCAACCATTACTCATCACTTCGTCAGCGCCATCATCAAGCACCTTTGATTCTTCCTTTAGGTGCAAGATTCAAAAGACCACTCATGACATTATGGGGGGCCATGGGTTGTCTACAGTCTTGCCCCAAAGTGGTGTGGAGTATATCTGTAGAGAGTACGCAATAAATCGTGAAGAGTTTGTTCCTTTGCTTCCAGCGGAACCTCGTCCATTTGCTTCGCGTCCTCCGGAGGGCTATTTTGCAGTCTACGAGGCCCAACTGAAGGCGGGTATGAGGCTACCGTTGTGCCCCGCGTTGGTAGCAGTGCTGAGACATTATGGATTGGGTGTGGCTCAGCTGGCTCCCTCGGGAGTGAGGACTGTAATGAGCTTTGTCGTACTTTGCCGGGTGGCTGAGGTGCAGTTCTCCGTGGGCTTGCTCCGATCTTTCTATCGCCTATCCCAGAGCCCGGGCCCGAGGGGATGGTATCACTTTTCCCGCCGATCTGGGGTTCCGGAAATGATGCTTGAAGGTCCCAAGTACGGTGCATGGCGGGGGCGCTTCTTCTTTGTCCGAGACCGGGGAGACTCCAAGTTGGGACGCTGGAACACCGGTACCTTACAAAGGGACGAGTGCCCACAGCTTGCCGATACTACTAAGGTGGACGCCATTCGGAACGCGGGGATCGTTCTAAGGCTGCGAGAGCAAACGTCCGAACTGATCACTGCGGCACGGCTGGACGACGCCGGACCCGACCCTTATCACCCTCTGGATAATGTCTGCCACGAACTAGGTATGACCTACTCCTATTTGATTCCCTATATGATGACGGCGTGTGACTTGTTCTCTTTCTTGCAGTGTGGACATTGGCCGGTCTCCTAGCCCCCGATCCGGGAGTAGGGGTAGGGCCTTCAGCACCTGGGACAGCCGAACCCTCCACCTCGGGGGGTCGTCGGTCGCCTGTCTGGGTGGTGGGGTCGCTAGTCGGTTCTCACACGGCTCACCTGCTGGCTGAGCTTGAGGATGATGCTCAGGGAGATCCTTATTCCTTCCGGAATGTGGATACTCCAATGATAACGGTAGGTGACACCGAGGGGGACGAAGATGAGGAGGAGGAGGAGCCCGAGACTCCTCTAATACGCCGATCCTCACGCTCTAGGTCGGAGGATATGTGTCCGGGGGAGAGAGGAGAAAAGAGGTACCGAGCCGTCACGGGACTGGGATCGCAAGATCGGGGGGTTGACGGATCGGGAGTTCGACACGAAGAGGTCAGAGTCGACCCCTCCGCCTCGCGCCATACGGCCGACGGGGTGCAGGATTTTTCTCAGATGACCCTCATGGAGTTGACCGAAGCCGGCTACACGGCCATGAGACAGGTAATTCCATCCTTCCATCCACCTAATACCTGCCGTATTCTATTTGAAGCATCTTAACCAGTCTGTGGTTTCCCAGGGGACGATCATAGGGGAAGAGATCTTCTGCCGCCTGGTGCGTTCGGCTGCCGATCAGCGAAAGAGGGCTCTGGACCTAAAGCTAAAAGATGACCGTATAAAAGAACTTGAAGAGTGCCTGCGGATACAAGCAGAGGAGGCCAAAGGGTTAAGGTCGGAATATGAGGTTCGCCTACAAGAGTTCATGACCGAGCACCTAGAGAAGGAGGCCGAACTTGGGCAGCACATTACGTGACTTCGGGGAGAGCTTTCGTCGGCCGTGGCTGCAGTTCGAGGTTTCCCTGTTCGTCTTCAGGAGGCTTCCGATCGAGCTGTTGGCGCTTACAAATCTTCTCCTCACTTGGTCGAGTCTTTGAAGCGGTTGCTGGGTCCTGTAGTGAGGGCCACTTATACGCAAGGGGTAGACGACTGTCGGGCTCATCATCCTGACCTTACAATTGACAGTCTGGCTCACCCATCCTTGTACGCTCCTGATGCCGAATCGGAATATTCCATTCGGGTCAAGGAGTTTCAAGCAAGGGTGGATCTTGTAACGAAATACCCTCTATGAGGATAGAACCTAACTATTAGCTCTAATTGTAAAGTTTAGTGGAAATTTTGGTAATCTTTTGATTTTTCAACAATTGTGTTTGTGTTGTGTTTTTTTTTTTTTTAGTTTTTGGTTATTTTGGTTTAGTATTATGGTAGCCCCCTAGTACGGCATGTCTATGGTTATTCAGAGATGGCGTACTAGTGTGCTTTTAAGTTTGATTGCGCAATCAAGTTGTTTTGAAATAGTACGGGCAAGGTCAGTTCGGACTGACGACTCGCCTAAAAAAGTGGGTGAGCAGGGCCAGGCTTGTGCTGACTTCTCACCGAGCAAGGCCAGATCGGACTGACGACTTGCATGCCGAATGCGTCTTGTTGGGCCGACGCAGGCCTTTTAACGGGCAAGGCCAGATCGGACCGGTGGCTTGCCTAAGCAAAAATCGCAAAACCAAACAATCTGAAGATGACAATAATAGCAATTTTATTGAAGGATAACAGAACGTAAAAACATTAAGTAAAATCTGATCATGAAACACCTGCTAGGGATAGAACCTTCGCAGGTTGTTGGCGTGCCAACTCCTGGGGATGGTTTTCCCATGGGAGTCGGCCAACTGATAAGCTCCCTTTCCATGTACCTTGACTACTTTGTAGGGTCCTTCCCAGTTTGGGTCCAACTTGCCTTCAGGGCCTTGCTTGCTCACTGCGTTCTTTCGGAGGACCAGATCTCCCTCCTTAAAGTATGAGTATTTTACTTTGCTATCGTAATATTGAGAGATTCTCTGTTTATATCTTGCCATTCAAATGAACGCTATTTCCCTATTTTCTTCCAGGTCGTCCTTTGCATGTTTGATTTCTGTTTCCATATCCGTTCTGTTATGAAGCTCGAGCCGTGGCGACGGTAGTCCGATCTCGGCAGGAATTACAGATTTGCTTCCATACGTCAAGGAGAAAGGCGTTTCTCCTGTTGCGGAGTTCGGGGTTGTTCGGTAGGCCCATAGTATGTTCGGCAGATGCTCAACCCAACTATCTCCTTCTTCTTCAAGCCTTTTCTTTAAACCGAATTTGATCTGTCTGTTTGTTTGTTCGACTTGCCCGTTAGCTTGTGGATAGCCTACTGAGGTAAAATGCTGAGAAATTCCTAACTCTGCGCACCAGGATCGGACACCCTTATCATTGAACTGCGTTCCATTATCTGATATGAGAGCCTTTGGGATTCCATACCTACATACTATATTCTTCCAGATGAACTTCTGAATAACTTTCGCGGTAATTGTGGTGAGAGGTTCGGCTTCTACCCACTTAGTGAAGTAATCCACAGCTACTACAAGGAACTTAAAATTGCCCGGTGCCCGGGGCAGGGGTCCGACCAAGTCGACTCCCTATTGGTCGAATGGCCAGGCTGCGACCAGTGGCGTCATTTGCTGTGAGGCTAGATGTGGAATGTTGCTATGTACTTGACATGATTTGCACTCACGGACGAGGTCTTCGGCATCTTGTTGCATGGTCGGCCAATAGTAGCCGAATAATCTGCACTTTCGCGCTAGTGTCCGAGCCCCCAGATGGTTCCCACAGATTCCCAAGTGAACCTCGCGGAGCAGGTAGTTCCCTTCATCCTCAGTTACGCATCGGAGCCACGGGGCCACGAAGGACTTTCTATACAGTATGTTGTCGAAGAGCGCGTACCTCGCTGCTCGGAATTTCATTCTTCTTGCTAAAACTCTGTCATTCGGCAGTACGGCATCTCGGAGATAGGACACTATGGGGTCCATCCAGGTATCCTTTTGAGTGATAGGTTGAACTTCTTGGGCATCATAGCTCCTTTTCTGCAGTAATTCTACCAGTACTTTCTTGCTGGGCGTGAAGTTAGATGCTATCTTGGAAAGGGCATCGGCTCGCCGGTTTTGAGATCGGGGTACTTGCTCGATAAGGACACTGTTGAATATTTTAAGCCGTGCGTTGGCCATGGCCAGATATTTTTTCATGGGCTCTTCCTTGGCTTCGTACTCACCTTTTACATGATTAACTATTAACTGGGAGTCGCTGTATACACGCAAGTTCTTTGCTCCCAACTTGGCTGCCAGGTTGAGTCCAGTGATTAACGCTTCATATTCAGCTTCATTGTTTGTGGCCGAGAATCCGAACCATAGTGCATAAGGGAATTCCTCACCTTTTGGGCTAATGAGCAAAAGGCCTGCACCTGCTCCTTCTTTGTTAGAAGCCCCATCAACGTATAACATCCAAGATTCGTCCTCAATTCTTGATTGATTTTGTTCAAGGACGATGGCAGTTTCTTCAGCAAGAAAGTCTGCCAACGCCTGTGCTTTGACGGCTGTTCCGGGGCGAAAGTCAAGATCATACTCGGCCAATTCCACTACCCATTTTGCTAAGCGTCCTGATGTCTCAGGTCGGGATAAGATTTGCCTAAGAGGTTGGTCGGTGATCACAACAATTGGATGCGCTTGAAAGTAAGGCCTCAGCTTTCGGAAGGCGTGGACTAGAGCTAGTGCTAGTTTTTCGGCGTCAGCATACCTGACCTCTGGACCATGAAGTACCTTGCTAACGTAGAAGATTGGTTTTTGAGTATTATCCTGTTCCTTAACAAGGACCACACTAACGGCTTCTCCGCACGCAGCCAGGTATATGGATAGGGTGTCTCCCGGTTACGGTGACGTTAACATGGGCAGTTCAGCCAAATACGCTTTTAGGTCTTCAAAGGCTTGCTGGCAATTCTCATCCCACTTGAACGGGTTAGCTTGTTTTAAAATCCTGAAAAAGGGCAAAGCTCGCTGTGCTGACTTCGACAGGAAACGTCCGAGGGCAGCCATCCTTCTTGTTAATCTTTGTACTTCTTTGAGGCTTCTTGGTGTTGGCATAGTCCTCAATACGTCTACTTTGTCGGGGTTAGCCCTGATACCTTCTTGCGATATCATGTATCCCAAAAATTTTCCGGTCCGAACTCCAAAGGTACACTTTTTGGGGTTGAGCTTCATCTGTGAGGCTTGAAGCACCTCAAAGACTTCTCTCACATCTTCCAGATATTGCTCCAAGGACTTGCTTTTGATCAGCAGGTCGTCCACGTATACCTCCATGCACCTACCGATCTGATCTTTCAATATCTTATTAACAGCCCTTTGGTAGGTTGCTCCAGCATTTTTGAGGCCGAATGGCATGGTTCGGTAGTAGTACGTGCCGAACTCCGTGATGAACGAGGTCTTTTCAACGTCGCGGGGATCCATAACAATCTGATGGTACCCTCTGTAAGCATCTAGAAAACCGAATATTCCGTAACCTATGGTCGAATCCACCATCCGATCTATGCGGGGCAAGGGGTAGCAATCCTTTGGACAAGCCTGGTTGAGATCGGTGAAATCCACGCACATCCTCCAGCTGCCGTCCGGCTTCTTTACCAGGACAGGGTTTGCTAGCCACTCAGGGTAGTTCACTTCTCGAATGATGTTGGCTTGGAGTAGCTTAGTTACCTCCTTCTGTACGGCGTCTATCCGTTCTTGGGCGAAGTGTCTCTTTTTCTGTCGGACTGGCTTCCGAGAAGGGTCCACGTTTAACCGGTGCATGGCCAAATCTGGGGATAATCTTGGCATCTCCTCCGTCGTCCAGGAGAACACATCCTTAAACTCTTTTAGTAGGGCCACTAGTTGTTCTTTATGAGCACTCGGAATCCATATCCCTACCTCGATGGTTCGATCATCTCGTCCTTCCCACAGGCAAACTGCTTCTGTTTTGTCATCCGACGACCAAGTTTCCTCGCGTTCAGGCAGCAGCTCCTCAATGGTGACTGATGTCGTTCTACCGCTTCCAGGCGCTTCGGAAGTAACGTAGCTGCTTATCCGACCCAAGTCGCCTACGATCTCCACGGGATTACCCTCGGCTAGAAATCTTAGGCTATTATGCGCGAGTGACACGACAGCTCGCAAGGCAATTAATGGGGGGCGTCCTAATATTATATTATAGGGAGACGAGGCCTTAACCACCACATACTCCACCGGAAGAGTTCGACCCAGAGGGGGTCGGCCGAAGGTGGTTGGAAGGACGATGGTACCTTCGGGATACACAGGTGAGTCGGCAAGGCCGAACAAAGGGGTGCTCACTGGGGTTAATTCAGTGCTATGTAAACGCATTAGGAGTAGGGTAGAATGGTATATGATACTTACTGCACTTCCGGTGTCAATGCAGATGCGTCTTACCAAATTTTGTTCCACTATGGCTTCAATCACAAGACCATTGCTGTTGATTTCCAGAGAAATAGGGTCGGTGGCATCGTATACCACTTCTTTGACAAATCTGCGTTTTTTCCAGGATGTTTGAATGCAACCGCCACGCTCTCCAGGAATAGTACTCATGCTCTTCATCTTCACGCAGATTCCACAGACGAATTCACTAGCTGACCCTCCTTCTAGCGCCAATTGACAATCCAAAAATTGTCTCCTTCTAATTTAGGGTTCTTACTCCTAGTGATTGCCTGGGGGAAACTCCAGAATATGAAGATTATAATGAGGGGGGTCGTTTAGGGGTGATTTAGACTGCACTTGAAGGTTATCAAGTTGCCTACGTATCTAATTATTGAATTGGAATCAAGTCTCCGTAGTTCCTTAGGGAATGTTTATATAGAAGCGCTTAGGCCCTAGGGTTTAATGTGGCGTGTCTATGAGGGGCACTAGTCAACGTGTTCCCTAAGGAAAAGATTACAATTGATTGATCCCTTTGATTTTAGGAGATAAATATGGTATTTCAAATATTAGCATTAAAGGATAAAGATTCGAGCCTTTACTATTCATGATTTTACAATAGTTATCTGGTTGTAAGATCTTTACTCGAGATAAGCTAGAAGGCCAGGGTTGGTTCCCAGGGATCGGTAACGAAGGCCGGATCCCAGCCATCAAGGAGTTGCACAAGTCTAATGACTTAACCCGACCTATGAGGACGGCAGAGATCACAACAGTTCCCCCGGAGTCCGGTGCCTGATCCCTCGTCATGCCAGACTCAGACGATCCGACCCCATGGAGTCGGTCATACGGAACCAGCGGGTGCAAGGTAGACAATGGAGCTCTTTGGGATCGGATCCAGGGAGTCAAAAGTAGTTTTATCCTTCTAAGTCAGGTGTTGAGCGACCACAAAGGTGCCACGTGGACGAGTCCATTTTCTGGCAGCATCAACCATTAACCCCCTAGTGATCAATTAATTCATACAACTCACTGGTAGCTAATCAGTGTAATATGAACTCGCGCGATCGATCGGTTTTAGGATTAACAAATAAGGGAAGCTGTCTATCTACTTCCATAAATGGAAGGAATGGATTCCGTATCCGTGATAACACGGACTACTCACTCAATCCAGTACAATGCCAAGATGGGGTAATTCAGACCACAGACTCAGTGTAATTTAACCGTCAAGTCAAACCTCATACTGATTCAAGCAATTGACTGTGATCACCTCAGGATTAAGATATATCCATAAATATGATCATCCATTGATTCGATAAGACTTCTCGATTACGGAATTATATCGTGAACTCTAATCAAATCGGTCCAAACCCTATATGATATATCTATCATATATAAATGCCCCACTAGGTTCTCTTAACCGAAAGTCCGGATAAGACAATCACACCTATTGTGTTCTGGGTGCATTAATAGCACGTTAAAGGAGAGACCCGATACTCTCGATTTAACTTCACTACGGGCTAATTGTATTTTAAGTACATCTTCACTAACTCAATCCTCCCGTGTATATCCCATACACTGAGTTAAGTGATTACATAAACGATATACTTTAGGGTTTTCTGTAGTGTAAATACCATTGTCACATCAGTGAATATGGGAATGATAAATATGAATAATAATATCATTTCATTTATTAAATAAAACAATTACAAAATTGTCTTTCGGGCATAACACCTAACAATCTCCCACTTGCACGAAAGCATGTGATTAATTGTTTTAGAGCACACCCTATTATTTAAAATACAACAAACTACATCTCCCACTTGCTCTAAAGCAATGGAGACCCATCCCGTATTCTAGTACCCATTAAGCATATCATAACCATTGCAGATGACAAAGTACACTCCGAGTGTGCCGTCGTAGGATAGGTCAGTGACTCGGGGAGTACCTACATCTAAATGTCATGGGTCTTAATGATCAGTCAGGTTGTCGGCTCGAGACGATCCGTAGAATCGAAACGTTACCGGTCCATCTAATCATGTGGTACCTTGCCAATATGCTTTTGATCTCTAGTGATTTCGAAAATCCTTATAAGCTACCCCTTCATCGTTTGCACAATGATGTGGTATCGGCTTCCAAAACTAGAATCACTCCCAGAAATGAAAAGGAAATCCTTAAGCTATATCGCCTGTATAGCTACTACAAAAGCCGCTAATCACCCAACTAGTTAAAGTCGAGTTGGCGTTGCTGGATTCCTCCAGGCAATAGCTTCAACACAAGAGTAAACACTGAGCCCGAGATCGACTTAACGATCATCCTCAATCTGACTTAAAGTCAAAATCAGTGTATCACACACATCCAAGTTCACACATGAATATGTCCGCATATTGTTCCTCGTTCTCTTCAAGATACTAAAGGACATACTAAACTTGCTTTGTTAACTCGCCGAATCTAAGATTCGATCAAAGTTGACGTTCAATAACCCGACCATCTCTTACTAGAAAGAGAATCTATCCCATTTCTCTTGATCCGAAGATTTAGAGAGTCATTCCCGAGGCATAGGGTAGAACTTCCTCGTTGAATGTTGCATACACGGATGCATCATCTTAGCCAATAAGATGGATGGGAAACCGATGGATCGATTCTAATGAATTCGACCGAGTCAAACTCTTTAGAATGTTGTCCAAATCTCTCGTTGCGAGAGAATTGTGGCATTGTCGGTTCGACTTCGTATAACACACCCTATGTTGATTCCAACTGGTGCAGTGTTATCCTTCACAAACACTAATATATATATTCACTACTGTACTAAAATTGATATCCAGTCTACAAAAAAGACTTATCAATATTCTGGTCAAATCCACATATTGTAGAAATATATGACTTCCAATGACCAAGAGGTTTGCTTTTTATCCACAAAGGATATAAGCCTTGACAGTCATCCTGTCATAAGTTCATAAGGCAATACCCTTTTGTTCCGAATGAATCCAGACTCCGTTTGTTTGGCAAGAAAATCTCAGGGAATCACCCCTATTTTCTGTTTTTGAACGAAATCATGCAATACTAAGTGGTAAGAGAGTCCAAGGTCTGATTGACTCTCTACTTCTTAGGGAATTACCCCTAGACCACTCAATCTTTGCTTTGAAAGATAAACTTTCCCATTCATTCTACTCTTTTCCGTGTAGATCCAATTACTCCCACTGGGCCTGAGACGCTCAGGTGGTTCTTCAAGAGCATGAACAGAACTGGAGTACCGAACTCCATTCATAGGGTTATGGCTATTAAACCAACCTCTATTATCAGAATCCTATACTGCTCACAAAAGAGCCATAGGTCATCAATCGATCCTCAGACTACAAAGTCCACAGAACCCGTAATGGGTAATGGATAAACCATACTCCCACTACATTCTGGAAGGATCGAAATTCTGATCTAGTTAAGTAGTATTTTAGTGTCAGCACCAACAACCAATGTTGGATGTGGTCTGATTTTAATCAGTTAGTAACTACCTTGAGTAAACGTACTTCAAGGTTTAAGGTTTTACTGTTCATAGACTCTATCAGAAAGGACGCAACAGTATAATTGTCCCTTCCCGATTTCAAGAATCTTATAACAAACCTTTTTCTCAATGCTACAAGATATATAACGATTGGTCACTGACCGAACGTGTGCGCGAAATTCCCAGTCTTACCTCCAAGCACCGTGTGCTAAATGCTTATATTTACGGAAGTGAGGTGAACCGAATCCATACCTTATCCGCAAATTCCAAAGCATATTCTAGGTAGACTTCTCGGTCTTATATTTCGATGCAGACCGTTATTTCACTTCCAATATCTTTATTGAGTTAAGCAGTGTATTGTGGCACATCTAAAAAAACTATATAAGACAATTTAACGGTGTCTTACTTAGTGAGAACATGTCACAATGAGGCAGGCTAAGCATCAGTCTTGAGGACTATGAATGGCCTATTCCGAGTATAGAATACTCTATCTCTGGTTGAAAATAGAGAAACCTCAAAATATTTGGATAAACTTACCAGAGTGTTTGAATAGTTATCAGACAAGAAGTCACTACTCGGAAGCTCCTACTAGCTCGTATCTTTCATCAGACCCCGAAGGTCGTCATGAACAAGCTATGTTACTTCTTTATATCCATTATCCTTTCCCAATTGAAAGGAAACTTAGTCATTGAACCGTTGAGACAATCTAACCAGACTGGGAGAAAGGAATCACCTTGAGCCAGTCTTCAAGTCTTGTCTTTTAGGGACTATGCACTAACTATGGAATATGAAGAAGCGTTTATCTAAATATAGAAACCAATTGCTTTTAATAGTTCTTAAGATGTGTTTTATATACATATTTCGAGCTTTTAAGTGGTTTTGACTTTATAAAACAAAAGTCCGAGTCTTGGATTCGTACTACAAATGGTATATTCACTTTCTATACGACAAACAAATTATCGAATAGAATGTAAATCCATTCGTTCCAACGAATCTTAAACAGAAAATAATTTTTTCCGCGATATCCAAGGATTGAATCCGAGATTCATTTCTTTATATCGCTCCCACTATTCTAGCTAAAATTAACTGCCCGTTGTTTACTCTTTTAATCGTTAAATGCACTGCTACCTTGTTCGTCCAAAGAACTTAGCTCAAGAAAATCGCCAAGAATTCATAGGATAACCGAAAATATTAGTAGTTATGTCACAGACTTTATTAGTTTTGGGCAATGGTTGTTGGTCGATGTTGATTTTGGCCAAATATTTGGACACATTGCATCCTTAATTACTCGTATGAGGAATAATTTTGTTGATGAAATTATCAAATTGACATTTCTGAGAGACTTTTGTTGTCAATCATTAATGTTGTGCCGACATAACTTTTTGGTCCCAGTGTGAGAATATAAGAATTATCATTTAGTAAAAAGATAATTATTTGTGACCCCCAAGTTATTGAATAATTGTGTTGGTAAATATTTATTATTGGTTTATTATTAATTAATGGTAGTATGGGAAATCCTATGATGGTTATGTTTTTCATGCCGGAATGTTCCATAATGTTTTAGGTCCCTAGTCTAGCCTATATATAGACTGCATGTGTACAATCGGTTGGTAATCATTTAGAAAAATATAGATTTTTGTCCATAAGGACAAACTAATTCATTTATCGGGCTCCAAGGAAACTAGTTATTAGAAAGGACAAAACCGACGTACACTTACCAAAATACCTTTTTCCTTTTACTGATTTATAAATATAATAATATAAAAAAAACCTATTAGTGCGGATGTTCTTCTTCTCCGCACTTTTCTTCTTCTTCTCTCTCGCATCTTTTTTTTTTACCCATTAGACACACTAATCCAGCCGCATCTTCTTCGTGGTGATTGGGGCCATGGAAGATGGGCCATGGAACCTCCGGCAACCATGCTTGTGCCTCCCCGTCTTTTTTTGCAAATCGTTTGCAGATTCAAGCCGGATTGAAGATGTTTGCTTCTAGGGTGAATAAGGCGGCCGGTGAATTCAAATTCCGGTGAGGGATGTAATGGGAATTAGGTTTAACGCCGGTGAATTCAAATTCTGGCGACAAAAAAAAACGCCTGATGTCAAAATCCGGCAGCTGCTTCACGCTCCGATCAAAAGTCCGGCTGAGTCAAAAATCCGGACGCCGGTGAATTCAAATTCTGGCGACAAAAAAAAACGCCTGATGTCAAAATCCGGCAGCTGCTTCACGCTCCGATCAAAAGTCCGGCTGAGTCAAAAATCCGGCTGATTCATTGATTTTTTTTTTTTTTAATGTTTAGGGTTTAGGGTTGTTACTATTAATTTTTTAACGTTACGACATTTTTTTATGTAACTTTATCTATTTTTACGGGTTGTTACTAGGATGTTACGACATTTTTACGGATCGTTACGACTTGTTATTGGCCGTTACTACATTTTACCGGGTCACTATTATTTGTTTTTAGTCTCGTTACTACTTGTTTTTAGGACGTTACGACATTTTTTTGATCGTTACGACTTGTTTATTGGCCGTTACTCACGGGGTTGTTACGACTTGTTTATTGGACGTTACGACATTTTATGGGCTGTTACTACTTGTTTCTTGACTGTTACTATTTGTAGAGGGGTAAAAAGTAACAAGGGGTATTTTTGTTCAAATATTTTGTTTTTGTCCTTTATGCCGTTAACACTGTGCATATAGAGTTCTTATCTTTGTTCTATTCCAGGGTTCGGATCGCTGTGGCAAAACGAAGTAGAAGTCGAATAACAATGGATTTAGGGAAACGATCATGATAATCTCTTCCGCTTCTGTATATTCATGTATTCATAATCTATCGTTTTCCTATCAATAGAAAGATTTTTTATATGAAATTACCGTTTTGATAATTAGATGGTATAGAATATTGTTTTGAAGTTTATTTCCAGATGATAAATCATATATGAAATTATTGGTTTTTATGCTTTGGTTTTTTTTTTTTTTTGATTTTTTTTTTAAATCACAAGTTAGCTGGAAATTAGTTCGGGATTTCTTTTAAATGACAAATTAGCTGCCAATTAAGATACATTTTATGTGATGAGGATCAGCCTTTTAATGGATATGGGTTTTATTTTGACGGAATTTCAAAATATATACCTTTTGATAAAAATAGTTTTTTTTGAATACCCCTATTTTTAAGTCTTACAAGCATAACCCTCGGTAGGACGGGCAATTTGGCATTCATGACGGGATATATTGTCATTAGGACGGGTTATTTTTCATTGAGGCCGGACTAAAATAACACGTCCTCAGTAAATTTTCTCATTCCGTGTTAAAAAACCCGTCCTGATATTTATTTATTTATTTATTTTTTGGAAATTATCCTGACATTTTAATTATTAATTCAGAGCTGTCAATTACAATTCTTTAGGCCAAATCACACGGGATTGGAAATGGAAAAAGACGATTGTCGATAATCATCTGCAAACCCTTCTCCCCGGACTGTTCCTCCACCCTATCTAAACATCATCTTCCTCCTCCGGCGTGATTTCAAACTCATCTTTTCGTTATTCCATCGTCATCTGATCTGAAAAATAAAAACCAACCATTTATTTTTTGAATTTTCAAATCCTAAAAGAGTAATTATTCATGAAATGTTTCTTCATGTGCTAAACAATAACGGATGACATTTTGTTTATGGGAAATATACAAAACAGGTAGGAGGTCCTGCTTGTAAAAAAGAAAGAAAGGGACAGTGGCCCGTTTTGCGGCATGAACACCTTGATCATATGGAGTTGGATGGGTTCTCCGGTACGAGAAATGAGCTTGAATTTGCTAAATTCATAGCAACCAGTGCCCAGCCATTTATTTTTCAGATTTGATGACGAACGAATAATGAAAAGATGGGTTTGAAATTACGCCGGAGGAGGAAGATGACGCTTTGATATGGTGGAGGAACAGTTGGAGGAGAAGGGTTTTGCAGATGATTATCGACAATCGTCTATTTCCTTTTGCAATTCCGTGTGATTTGGCCTAAAGATTGTAAATGATGTCAGGGTAATTTCCAAAAAAAAAAAAATTAAATAAATATCAGGACGGGTTTTTTAACACGACCGAATGAAAAATTTACTAAGCGACGTGTTATTTTAGTCCGGCCTCAATGAAAAATAACCCGTCCTCGTGACAATATATCCCGTCCTGAATGCCAAATTGCCCGTCCTATTAAGGTTTATGCTTGTAAGACTTAAAAATAAGGGTATACAAAAAAAACTATTTTTATCAAAAGATATATATTTTTAATTCCCCCTTTTATTTTTTTATTTTTTATTTTTTTGAAACGTTGATACGCGTATGTTAATTGAGTGATTATCCGGGTGATTGGGTTTAAAATTGCTTCTCTATATTATGTAGTGTATTACAGATAATTAAGAAATATAACAGTTTTTGAAATATTTTTAATTAATAAGGGGAAGGGAAAAAAAAATTTAACACGCGCCTCTTTTTGTTGCTTTTTTTGGGTTTTTTTTTTCTCTTTCTACCTTTATTTTCAAACGCTAATATCTTTTGATATAGATTTCCAAACGTGATAAAAATTCAGCGAATAATTTATTTTTTCATGCTCTTCATTTAGAGATTTGGTTTGATATCACTACATCGTTTTTTGTGAGATTCACGGCTGAAATTCACTTAGTGAATCTCACCAAAGAATCCTAAAAACCTAAATTTCAAATAAGGAATTTCGACCGTGGATTTTCGAAAATCAGAATATGGTAGATGTGGTCTCAAAGTATAAAGCAAGAACAAGTATCCTGTTCAACAATTTATAAAATATTTTTGTCATTCTCCCTAATTCCGACTATATAGTAACTTTGTTGTAAATGAAATCCTTTGACTTTGTGCGGAGATAATTCTTTGATCAGCTAGCGGATCTATTAGATTATAGTTTCCGTGATATCTGTGGAAATAGAAAATTGCGCATGACAACGAAGCATACACAAGATTCAATGTGTGTAAATTGCATGATACAGAAGATGCAAGTAATAATAATAATAATAATAATAATAATAATAATAATAATAATAATTGTATATCTTTTGTTAATTATTGTCACATCCTGTGGTAAACTTATTCTCTTTTGGCTATATAAAGAGTAGTGCTTCAATCATGAATATATGATCCATTCCATCTCAATCTCATTCTTTCAAAGCATGGCCAAACTATTTTTCAGTACCATGGTTGCCCTGCAGCTCCTTCTAAGCTCAGTTGCTGCAATTCTTTTTGATCCATACCCATTTTATAAGCAATTTCTTCTCCCTCCCCCGGCCACCGGCCCCGATTCAATTGCATTCGACAAAATATTACCCTACATTGCTTATGTCGGCATTAGCGACGGAAGAGTCTTAAAGTTAGATGTAAGGAACGGTGCTTTCGACGACTTTGCATATACTTCACCGACAAGGTAACTAACTAACTAACTATATAACTGTATATATAAATTCTGATGTATTAATCTTCTCAATGTGTATAATGTGCAGGACAAATGTGTGTGATGGTAATACAAATGCTAGCTTGGCACCAACATGTGGGAAGGTCAACGGATTAACCTTTGGCGACTCGGACCGGATTCTTTATGCAGTTGATCAAAATCTTGGCCTTTTCTCAATAGATATGAATGTAGATCAAGGCCGCGGTCTGGCTACATTGATTACCAACACAGCAGGTGATCAACGATTCACGCATTTGTCTGGTGTTGATGTTGATCCCGTTTCTGGAGACGTTTATCTCATAGACAGGTACGACGCATGCACCCGCATACGTAGTACGTACTTAAAAATCAAGAGCTACTCATATATATATACTCATGTGTATAAATATCTTGTATGAAAATTAAATATTAGAGCTCGATCGATCGATGCAGGAATCATACAATTATGCAAGAAGCCGGTGGTGTTTTGGGACGACTGGTAAAATATGACCCGAAAACAAAAGAGGTGACGGTTATAAAATCAGGGCTCTCGTTCCCATCAGGTCCGGCTGTGAGTTTTGACGGCAACTTCGTGTTGATTCCTCAAAGACAGGGAAACAATATTCTCAAGTACTACATTAAAGGCCTCAAAGTAAATCAAAGTGAGGTTATAACCCTGCCTGGAACCCCGCGTAAAGTTAAAAGGGCAACCACGATCGGAAACTATTGGGTTGCAATCGACAAGCAAGACGTGCCGTCGTCATCAATCACTACACCAATCGCTTATGAATTCAGTTCATTTAAAGGAACAAAGCTTATAACCAAAGATGTTTCACAACAATATCCCAATACAGTCATAAATGAAATTCAAGAGACCAATTCAAAGACAATCTATGTTGGTTCCCAATCCGCTAACTACATTACACGATATTCTTATTTTCTTTAAGTCGCTTGATGACCTCGCTTTCCGTGCTGAAAGAAATTCCCTCTGATCGATCGAGTCTGAGAAGTTGTTGATGTGTGTCTGTTCCTCCTTAGTTCAGCTTGATGATTTTTTATTTGGTTTTTACTATTATGAACTCCCTTTTTTTATTTTATTTTTTTAATATTTTTTTACCGTCAACATGTAATTGGGTGTCGCTGTGGCATGTATTATCTTTCACTTTTTTAAAGCTGGTTTTTTTTTTTAACTGCAATACTTTTAGGGATAAGAAGAAAAGAGTTTTGTTTAAAAAAGATATTTCATCAGCGAAAGTGAAAATGTATTACGTTGATTTTCAACACAAAACAAACGTAACTCATTTTCAAATTCATTTTTATTTTTACTTTCACTGATTAAAAGTCGGTTTTTGACAAAAATCTTTTCTTATAGTTATAAAATCCTAACATATTTCTAGATATGTCATAATCGACAATCAACTAAAATTTTAGTTGAATACGAAATGTCTTATCTAGCGATAGATTAGTCAAAATAGTTTTACGGAGTACCTAAAACCTCAAACCTAAACCAATACATCATCGATCACCAAACATATGACCAAAAGACAACATAACTCGTGAAAACAAACCACCCCAAGAACACCTAACGAAGCATCATAGCCACCGCCCGTCAAAAAGAAACAACCAGTAGACAAACTTCGATTTTACATAAAGAACCAAAAGCCAAAAACAACCAAAAAGAGGATGGCCGTCGTTCAAGAACCGAAAGGCCAAGGACGGAGGCAGGATTCGGTATTCGGGTGGGCTGCATTTCTTTATATTGTTATATAATGAAAAATATTCTTAGATGTTTGAAATGTAACACTAGAACGCACTCGATACTCCCAGTATTTTTTACTCGAATGGAAAAAATTATTTATAATGTTTATTGTACGATGCAAATTTTTCTTAAGGTTCATAAAATAGCAACAACAAAAATTCATTCGATACTTAATAAAAGTTTTCAGATTAGTTGAGTTAATAAAAACCGAGTTGTGCCAAGTAAAATTTAAAGATGGACTGGACCGGATAAAACATTAAATATAAATGTAGGTGAGTTTTATTGGCATAATAAAATAGTTTCTAACAATATGATTACATATTTCTCTAAAAAAACAATATGATTACACAAATTTTAATGTAATTAACAATTCAACTGTGTCAATAATTCTAAAAGAAAAAAAACTGCGTCAATAGAACCTATCAAAATTAATATAAATCTATCTCTAAGTATATATATAAAAAGAAAGTGGATTGGGTGGGCTTAACCACCCCCAACCCACTATATAGCTACGTCTCTGCGAAAGGCGAAATCAACCATCGGCAATAACGACCAAAGCAACACTACACAACTCTTTAACAATGAGAATCAAAAACCGAAAAAAAAACCGGTGTATTAGGTACATTCCCTAGTGGTTAGCCACTAAGGTCTAACCAGGGATCCAGTGGGAAGACCGGGTTCGAACCCCGCTTGAAGAATAGTTTAGTTAGGATGGGTGCGTGTGTATTTCGTTTAGAAAAAAAATAAAAAAAAACCGAAAAAACACCTAATACACCAAGAGACGCCTAAACAAACCTCAGTCACCACTCAATGAAAAGTGATACCCGTCTGTCGAAAATATTATTGATTCACACCATTATTATTATTATTATTATTATTACTCCCATCACCCCAATTTGTTTGGGACATTTTGAACCTCACAATATTTTTTAAAAAAAATCAATTAATAAATTGCCTCATAGTTAAAACTTGATTGATTTACTTTTGTTCTTTTTATATGTAGCAGCATTTTTCATTTTATAAAATACATTGGGCCAATTTTGGCAATTAAAACAAAACTTTGTGTCTAATAAGAATTATGAGACTTATTTCGGGACAGCAATAAATGAAGTAAGTTTCAAACAAATTGGGATGAATGGAATATTATTTTTTTGTTGCCCAAGTTGTAATTTAGTATTTATACACTCTTGTACCATTACACCACATCAATCAATGGAAAATACTTTTACACTTCTCAATTATAATATGGTATTAGAGGCATTCTAATTTTTTCTCTCAAATCACGTCAAACTTCCTTAATTTAAACCCTAAACCTTCTTCCTCCTCCTCCATTTGCCAACATGTCTGCTATCACCGAAGGAACAGCCACCACCTTGCCGGCTGTCTTTACTCTTCCCTCTTTCACCCTGCCATCTTCTATTCACATCTGGAAGCTCACCTGACAAAATTACCACCTCTGGCGTGCCCAAATTCTCCCTTACCTTCGGGGCCTGGGTGTTTATGGATATGTTGACGATTCGATCCAAGCTCCGGTGAAAACCATTACCGATGCCGCAGGTCAAGAGAAAGCAAACCCCGCCTATGCCGACTGGTTGAAAACGGATAAACTTATACTATGTACAATTAATTCATCACTATCTGATAAAGTCTTTATGCAAGTGTATACCACCATCACCTCCCCCGGCTCTTCAAAATTCGTTCCCCTCACAAAGCCGCGCAAAATTGGTATAAATCCGCACCGAACTTGCATCCATATGTAAAGGAGAAATATATGTTGTCTATTACTACTTCAAAATAATGAATGTTGCTGAAGAACCGAATCTCACCGGTCACCCGCTTAACTCCGACGACTTCATTGCCTACTTTCTTGCCGGACTTGGACCTGATTTTGACTCGTTGGTCACTTTGATGATCTGCTTGAGACTCCGTTACCATGGAAGAAGTTTATGCCTTCCTTTGAACGAAGGAATCCCGTCTGCTCCACCATCGTACTGCTCCTCCTCTAGCTGCTCCTCCTCCCGCCTCTCAGTCCACTGCACAAGCCAACTTCATGCGTGGCTGTGCAGCCTTCTTTCCAACATGCAAATTTCTCTTCCTGGACCACCTATTCTTTGATGCGACAACATTGGTGCAACGTACCTAGCACGTACCTGGCTCATAATCATGTCTTCCATGCTCGAACAAAACACATTGAAATTGATTTCCACCATGTTCGTGAGTTGATTGCTGCCAATAAGCTCATTGTTTCCTTCTCAGTTCCAAAGACCAAGTTTCCGATCTCTAAAGCAAGCCCTTGGGCAACCCGTGGTTTCAAACTCTCAAGTTCGATCTCCGTGTCCGATCTTCTTCCACTTGCGGGAGCTTGTCGAAGATATTTTTGATTCACACTGTTAAATATTTATTGTATTATTATTATGTCTTGTTGCCCAAGTGGTAATTTACTATTAATACACTCTAGCTAGTACCATTACACCAATTCAATGAAAAATACTTTTATACTTCTCAATTACAATAGCGTCTTACCAACTTGAAAAACACTTTATTGTTCAGCAACTTGATTTGTATTAGACAATATAATTCAGAATTATTTACAGATAAATGCAAGTATTGCAAACACAAAATTATCAAGGTACCAACTTTATCCGATAAACTTTCAAGTATTGCACTGATAATTTTTTATTGAAGTGATAGTTTTTGGAAAAACTAGATGATTTCATTGATAAGTCAAACATATAAATACAAGTAGAAGATAACCAACCACTAGGCCACTTCCTATAAAGTAGGAAACATGGGATCGTGGTTTAAACAAGAAATTAACTACTCTAGTAATGAAAAACATGCGAAAATGAGAAATAACATGGCTGACATAACCTTAGGTAATAAAAACTTAATTAACATAATAATTTACATAATTCTTCTAACATTTCTTCCCTTAATCTGAACTAGCAGTTCAGATTACTTCACACATTCACACCTTGTCTCTAATCTTCCGAAATTGATCCATCTTGAGTCCTTTAGCCATTACATCAGCCAGCTGATCTTCACTTCTGCAATGTATATGTTCAATGATCCCTTCTTCACATAGATCCCTTAGAAAGTGATACTTCACATCTATGTGCTTGCTTCTATTGTGTAAGACTGGATTCTTGGATAACTTAATAGTTGAACTGTTATCACAATACAAAATGTTTCCAGTCTGCTGAACTACTCCCAGGACTTCCAACATTCTTCTTAACCAGATCAGCTGACATGAACAGTGTGTTCTGCTGCTACAAACTCTGCTTCAGTTGTGGATAGAGTGATTATTGGTTGCTTCTTTGAGGACCAGCTGATAGCACTTGTTCCATACATAAACACAAAACCAGAAGTACTTTTCCTAGCATCAACATCTCCTGCATAATCACTGTCTGAATATCTTGCCAGCTGAGCCTTCCCTGCTGAACCATACTTGATGCCAAGATTGATTGTTCCATTTAGGTATCTTACGATCCTTTTCACATAGTTTAAGTGGTCTGTAGAGGGTGACTCCATATATCTACTTGCCACACTTATATATCTACTTGCCACACTTACAACATACATGATGTCGGGTCTTGTTGTTGTCAAGTATAGAAGGCACCCTATCATCTGTTTGTATAAGGTGGGATTCACCTTACCACCTGTTCCTTCTTTGCTGAGCTTTAGACTAGCTTCACAGGGTGTGAGTGATGGTTTGTTGTCCTTCATTCCAAACCTGCTGAGAATTTTAGATACATACTTCTTTTGAGAAACAAGCCTGACTCAGCCTGCTGAACCTCAATGCCCAAGAAATATTGCATTAGTCCTATGTCTGTCATGCTAAATTTGGTCTTCATTGCCTCCTTAAACTCTGTTATCATGCTGAGTTCACTGCTGGTAAAGATAAGATCATCCAAATACAAACGAGAAATCAGAATCCTTCCCTTGCTGTGAACTTTCACATACAAGGTAGGTTCATATGGACACCTTGTGAAACCTGCCTTCACAAAATAAGAATCAATACAACTGTACCAAGCTCTTGGGGCTTGCTTGAGTCCATACAAGGCTTTGTTAAGCTTATACACTTTGTTTTCTGCTCCATACTTCACATAACCTTGTGGCTGATCCACATATACTTCTTCTTGCAGCTGACCATTCAAGAATGATGATTTTACATCCATTTGATGTACTTTCCAATGATTTTGAGCAGCCAAGGATAGTACAAGTCTGATAGTTTCCATCCTTACTACTAGGGCAAACACTTCATTGTAGTCAATTAGATATTCTTGTTTGTACCCTTTCGCCACTAGTCTAGCTTTGTACTTGCTGGCTTTACAATCTTCATTCAACTTTGTCTTGTAGATCCACTTGACACCAATAGATTTGTGTCCTTTTGGTAAATCTATGAGGTTCCAAGTCTGATTCCTTTCAATAGCCATTATTTCTTCATCCATAGAATTCTTCCATTTGCTATCTTTTGCTGCCTCCTCATAAGTGATAGTATCATCACTAGCAAATAAAGCATAATAGGTAGTCTCGGTTGGTTGTGGTAAACCTGAACTTCAAAATCTGTCATCCAGCCTAGTCTTTTCTTAGTTCTCTGTGATCTGGCTACTAAACCCTCAGCTGCTGTTTTATGATTTGGGTCTGCTAAACCCTCAGCAGTGTCTTGGATCTGCTGATCCTGAGTCTGCTGACCCTGTGGCAGATCCTCACTTGGTTCTTCATCTATTAGATTCTGAATTGGATGGAACTGAGCATTGTTTGCTTCCCAATTCTAGGTGTTCAACTAATCAAACACCACATCTCTACTGACCAATATCCTCTTGGTTATAGGATTATACAATTTAAATGCCTTAGACTTTTCACTGATCCCCATGAAAACACATTGCTCTCCCTTATCACTCGGTTTCTTCCTTTTTGCATCTGGAATATGAGCATAATCAATCCATCCAAAAATTTTAAGGTGACTTACAGATGGTTTGATTGAGCTCCATGTTTCTTCTGGTGTCATGTTCTGAACAGAAAAAGTTGGACATCTCTTCAAATTTTGCACACTTCAACTTACAGCCTCAGGCCAGAATCTTTTTGGTACATTTCCATAGTCCAGCATGCTTCTTACCATATTCAGAATAGTCATATTCTTCCTCTTAGATACACCATTTTGATGTGGTGTATAGGCTACTATCAATTCACTTCTGATTCCATGACTGTACAGAATTCTTCAAACTCTGCTGAGCAAAATTCTCCTCCTCTATTTATTCTCAGACACTTGACATTTTGACATGTCTCCTTTTCTCTTAGCAATTTGAAGTTCTTGAATGCATTCAAGGCTTCAGATTTCTCTTGCAAGAATTCAACCCAAGTTTTTCTGGAAAATCATCAGTAAATGTAATTAAGTACCTTATACCTCCATTAGATGATGGGTTGATTGGTCCACACAAATCAAAATGGATGAGTTCCAACACTTTCTTTGCCTTCCAAGACTTTCCTTTTGGGAAAGGATGTCTGTGTTGCTTTCTTTTTGTGCACTCCTCACATACTTGTTGAGGAGTCTGAATTTAAGGAAGCCCTTTAACCATTTCCTTCTGCTGAAGTGTTTTCAAACCACCAAAATTGAGATGTTTATACCTGTAGTTCCATAACCAATATATTTCTTTCAGTTATGCCATAAGACATGTTTGTGGCTCCCTGGTTTTCAAAGAAAACAATCTGTTGGCATTCATGGGAACTATAGCTATGATACCCTTGCTTAAATCCTTGATTTCACACTCCTTATTCTTCAAAATAATCTCATATCATTTTTCTTGCAACCGTCCTACACTTAACAAATTGCACTTCAGATCAGGAACATATAAAACACTGAAAAAAATGGTTTCAGATGTCCCATTTTTGGATCTGATGCATATATTGCCTTTTCCCTTAACACTAACTGAGGAAATATCTCCAAACTTCACTTTTTAATGGTAGGATTCATCCAAAAAGAGAATGATGCTTTATTACCACACATATGATTAGTGCATCCTGTGTCAATATACCATAATCAGGGTGCTGATGTCTGCTCATGCTGTGTAGTCATCAGCAGGGTCTCATCCTCCTCTTTGTCAGCAAAGTGAGAACTCTGCTGAGTACCCATCTCCTTGTCTGTTGGCAATTTGGTGTAGAACTCTGACCGGTAGTGTCCAAATTTGTGACACATAAAGCATTCAACATTCTTTTTGTTCGCAGTACCTCTTCCCTCTCCATTCTTGGATGACTGGGAGTTGTCCCTACTGTCAGAATCTCTGAATGTTTTCCCTCTACCTCTTTCTCTGCGTCTACCCCTGCCCCTATAATTGTTGTTAGAGGCAATGGTAATTAAGGCATGCTGTTCATTTGATGCTGCTGAGCCTCTCTTCATATTTTGTTCATGAACTTGCAAGGAACTTTGCAATTCATCAAGAGACAGTGCATCAATGTCTTTGGATTCCTCAATAGAACACACCACATAATCAAATCTTGAGGTGAGAGCCCTCAAAATTTTCTCCACAACTTCTACGTCTTCCATCTTTTCACCAAGAAATATCATTTTCTTGCAGATTTCCAGGGTTCTGGCACAATAAGTTGAGACATATTCACCTTCTTTCATTTGTAAGGTTTCAAAATATCTTCTTAGGGCCTGTAGCAGTAATCTCTTCAATCTATCATTTTCTAGATACTTTTTATTCATAGAGTCCTAGATATCCTTTGATGATTCCTTGCTCAGAATGGTCTCCAAGATAGCTCTATCTTTTCCTTGAAACAGATAGTTCTTGGCCTTCAGATCTTTGAGTTTTTTACTCTCAAAATCTGCTCTCTGAGCCTCAGTTGGGGGTGGATTTGCTGCTGGTTCAACCACTCCTTGCTCAATGATGGTCCAATACACCTTAGAACGCATGAAGTTCTCCATCAACATGCTCCAGTGATCATAATGATGTCCATCAAATCTAGGGATGGAAGCTTGAACAAAATTTGTTTCGGCCATGGATCTTTCTCCAACTGCTATTGAGATTATGGCTATTATACTACTGATAACTTTTATGAAAACTTGATGATTTATTTGATAAAACAAGCATATAAATACAAGTAGAAAATAACCAACCACTAGGCCACTTCCTATAAAGTAGGAAACATGGGATCATGGTTTTAAACTAGAAATTAACTACTCTAGTAATGGGAAACATCCAAAAATGGAACATAACATGGCTGACATAGCTTTAGGTAATAAAAACATAATTAACATAATTTTTCTAACATGCACCTTACATTTCAAAATAAAGCAACAATAGCTAATTCTGATAAAGATAAAATCATACCTTGTGGCAAAGGAGAGTTAAGGATGAAGGAGTATAAGGAGGTTGGCCACGATCGGATTCTTAAGAAAGAGATTGCCGAAGCTAATGTGTGTGTACATGCCAAGAGTAGGGGTGCGCATGGTCCGGTTTTCCTGTTTTCAACCACTTTTAAAATCAAACCATTTTTTAGGTTTCCAAATTTACAAACCAAAACCGAACCATAGCTAAATAAAACCATTTTATCCGGTCCGGTTTGGATCGACTTCGTTACGGTTTTTTCCGGTTTTTAATCATGTTTTTTTTATACAAATAAATCACTGAAAGGGTATTATTACAGTTCAGCGAATTCACATCATTATTCATACGACATTCATAAAAGATTCTCATTCTCCATCTACCATACACCATAACTCGAAATATAAATATATATATATATATATATATATATATATATATATATATATATATATATATATATATATATATATATATCGGTTTGGTCCGTTTTTATATTAGAAAACCAAAACCAAATTGTTTTTTAAGGTTTGATTTTTTACAATACAAAGACCAATCAAAAAATCATGGTTATATATGCATTATCGGTTTGGATCGGTCTGGTTCGGCAGGTTGGTTTGGTTTCCGGTTTTTTTTTCCACCCCTAGCCAAGAGTCCAAGGGTCTTCTTGCTCTCTCATTGTGATGATTCAATTGTTTGTGTTAAAAGATAAATGCTTTATCTATTCTTTGTAATGTTGATCTAGAAACTAGGGAATAGCTATAAATTCTAAGGCTCTATAGCCAAAGAAAGTAGATCGAAATATCAACAAAATTTTCTGGTTCATTCCAGTTATTATTTAAATTTTTCTTTATGGTATCAAAGTCAATTGATGCTTGATCACCAACTTAATAAAGCATGACTACTATATCCCTTAATGTTACAAGCTCCATATCCTTGAAATTAACTTCCAAAAACTATCCAAGATCTAATAGGTCATTTAAAAAAGGAAACCCCTGCACCATATCAATACACTTCACAAAACTCAGAAACAACAGATGGTACATCTACCACACAAACATTAAACTCGGAGTATATGAAGTGGAAAAAGCGGATTGTTTACTAAGAGGATGACTTATTGGATCATTGTCAGAAGAAGCACTTGGCCTAGTCATAGGTCTGGATTCGACTCAACTATTACAAAATCATGACTATACTATTACAATAAAATAAAAAAAAACCAAATATTCCTTTTATATAACAAAACAAAAATAATATTTTTTTTCTTGTGAATTCTACAATCTTCGAAAAATGGAATAGAATATTTTCTATGAATTCTTGAAAATGTGTTGTACATTACAGAATCATGAAAGTGCGTAAATTTAACAAAAATAAGAATTAAAATTATGATAGGAAAACATCCTTTTGATACAACATTTTTCTTACCTCAAATTCAAGCCAATAATCCACTACCGAATCTCCACACTCCGAATTCCCTTCACAAATTATTATTAAAAATACACGGCATTGGGGATTTATGCATTTTTCACCGTTCAACACCATTAATTATAAAAAATGTTTAGGTAGTTGCACAAATGAAAATGAACCTAATCTTAGTTAAACATATTGCTAATAAAAATATGTGTTTTCACTAACCATGAATTTGTTCTTAAGGAAAAGATAACAGAACAGGTCCTTTTGAATGGGGGTCGTAAAAGAGATCTCTATACCCTACCTAGCAGTCTGAAGGCATATGTCACCCAAACACTTAGGCCATGCACAGTTGAGCTATGGCACCATAGGCTGGGTCTCATTCAATTCCCTACATTTCATTTTTTTTAAAGAATAAAAGCCTCATTGAGGTTATAGAAAGAATAAACATGAGCATTTGTGTGAGAGTTGCCAACATGGCAAACTCAGCAAGCTTCCCTTAAGTCGGTCTGAACATTTTAATTCTAGTAGTTTTTAATTAATTCACTATGATTTGTGGGGGCCTTCCCTAGTTGAATCTTTTGGAAAATGTCAATATTATGCCAGCATTGTTGATGATTACATTTGGTTGTTTCCCTTAAAATATAACTCTGACTTCTTTAATGTGTTTATCAATTTTGAAAAATATGTGACGATTCTAGATCTCGTCTAGTACTAATCCAGGCCGTATATTCTTGAGTGACAACGATTCAAGATCCAAAATCTATGAAAGTCGATTAAACGGGGGGTGGTTTAGTGTATTTTTTTAATCAAGTCTTTCGTAGTTCCTTAGGGTTTGTTTATATAGGGGACGGTTTACCCTACTCCTTGCTCTACAAGGATTCGTATTAGTATTATTCCCTAAGGATAAATACACACATATCCCTATAATTTAAGGATAATTATAGACATGTTTAAATACCAGGATCAGAGTCTTTATAGCTCAAGATTCTTTCCTTATTTACCTTTGGCTATTAAGCACGTGGCTAATAGCCGGGGGTGTTCTGTATGTCCTGCGTCGAGCCCCCACAGCCACTATGGCCGAACTCGGGCAGCTCCTCTTCACCAAACCTTAACCGACCTGCGGTGGCTCATGGAGGAGTTCCTGCCGATCTCCCACTTAGGGTGAAGGACCTACCTTTGGGCATGTGTCTAGGGCTCTTGGCCCTTAATGCCTATTTTTAGACGTAACTCATATGATTATATGGTTATCAAAGGATGACCTGTGGCGTAGCCCAGGTTGGCCATCATCGATATGTTTTAAAGAAACCTAACAAACATATTAAGAAATTTCATTCAGATGGGGTGGTGAATCTGTAAATACAAAACTAACAAAGCAATCATTAAATCAAGGCATTCTACATTTAATCTCATGCCCTACACCCCACAACAGAATAGCATAGTTTAAAGGAGACAAAGAAGCATTTGAGAACTTGGTCTTACCATGATTTTTCACAGCAGGGCACCTTTATTTTTATGGGTAGAAGTCTTCTCCACAGTAGTTTATATCCTAAATAGTGTCCCATCATATACCCTTCAGACTATGTCCCCTACCATCCTCTCCACAACCACTATCTTGATTATAACAGCCTTAAGGTTTTTGGCTCCAAATGTTACCCCTACACTTTGGACTCTAAAAAACACAAGTTCAAGTTATAAACCCTTTCTTGTGTTTTTGTGGGATACAACAATATATACAAGGGTTTCAAGTGCTACCATCCAACCCCTAGGAATAAAAAAATACCTAGACATGTTACCTTTGGTGAGACAAACTTCCCTTATAAAACCAAGCAGAATGTTAACCATCCATATATCCGCAAAATATTTGACTCTTGGATCCCACATTGTAGTCAAGAAGTTCCCTCTAGTGTAACGCCCTCAGACCCGGGCATGATGGCGCAACATTAGTCATAAATGGTCCGGTCAACTGCTTAAACCACCGTCCTCGCTTGGTCTGAAAGAGATAACCCAAGTTGACAAGACCTTTATGTCTGACACTTATATGGGGGTGCGCAGGACTTTACTTTACCGATGTGGGACATTACATTCTCCCCCCCCCCTTATAAGAGACTAGCGTCCTTGCCAGGACGGCCAAGACTTGTCCAAGTGGATTTGTCCCAGTTCGTCCCTACCATACGACTTTAGAGGTGGCCCTCACCGCCTCTAATGGTGTGGAACTTAGTTCCGTATGATAGTCGGCTCTGATACCATTCGGTAACGCCCCGAGACCCCAGGCCTGGTGGTGCTAAATAAGTCATAAATGATCTGGTCAACTTCTTAAACCGCCGTCCCCGTTTAGTCTAAAAGGGCTAACCCGAGTTGACAAGATCTTTATATCTCACACTTATATGGGGGTGAGCAGGATGTGGGACATTACACCCATCCTCAAGATCCTCCCTTACTACTACTCCCCCTCCAGACCCTTGAGATCCAATCCTTGAAACTTCTGCATTCCCTTGAGCAGCAACATCCATCACTCTTTCAAATTAGGCATTTGATTCTTGTTCCCCCATACTTTAACCTCTCCCACTACTACTCCACCTTCCTCACCAACATATCCTAATACGGAGATTTAAGACCTAGACTCCTCAACAATCTTTAAAGCTACTGGTTCATCTCAGACAACCCATGAATCCACAAACCATGTGAAACAATGATGATACTGTAACATAAACCACAACAAGAAGAATTTGTCTTAAACTTGTGGAGTGATTTACGAAACATATCCGTAATTAACGAAAATTATTATAGAACAAAATATAGACAATAAATAATGCAAAAAGAAAATTTTGTATTATTAACTAGATCTAACTAATTAACTATTACCTCACAGATCTGACTCGGATCGATGAAAAATAAATCACAATGCATAATCTAAAGGACTATAGATCAAACCGAGGCGAGTAAATTACTCTTTACTTAAGGAAAATTGCTCCGGTTTGCTGCCCACGGTAGTAGCAACTGTCTCCCAAATACAACGGCTTTATGTCTCGGATTTAAAGGCACTTCAAAAATCCGAGCTCTAGCGAACTTACATAGTGCTCAAGAACTAGATCTATATGATAGACTCTTTGTGGGGGAAAAGACAAGAGAAAACTGAATGCTAAAACCTTCATGTATGGGGTTCTTTATATAGTGGAGAGGAGTAGCCAATGCTCGAATTTGATTGGCCGAAAAACGTCATCAAACTTTTCCCCTTAGAAAAGTAATTCCACGCGAGTTGGGTTAGGCATCATGGCCGACCCAAACTCTTTAATCTGATTGGTAGGATGATGCATCTTTGAATTCTGATTGGTTGGATGACTCAATGAATTCTGATTGGTGGAGCACTAGCTCTTATATATGGAGCTCAAGTCTCCCATTTCTCTAATGTGGGAGAGTTTGAGTTGACCCACACATGTTTTACTTAAACTTTACGCATTAATTTCTCATTCACCCGATATCCAAATCAAGTGATTCCAAAGCCAAACATCATCTACTCCGTGAGTAGTATTTTTAGATATAATAAGATCCCGGTTAATCTCACCGGAGTGTATCCGAAATTCACGCTAAAGTTGACTGTTTCAACACATGTTTCAAGCCCCCATTTCATGGGTTTGGCTTATATCTCCAACACTTTATTACGTGACATTCTTTGAGTAGTGTGTGGTGTTTGTGCCATAACGAGGTGGTTAGCAAAGTTATCTTTTACGTAGTTCCAGTTATGAGACGTTTTATGAAGTACTAAGGTGTAATAGTTTGACTTATGTATTATTAGTAATGAATTGAAGTTTGTAATCCTAACCATATGGATGCTATTCCTATGTAATCTTCTAAGCATGTGCGTTTTAGTCTTTATGGTGGTTCCATATTCTACAAAATTTCTATGATATATTGCACGAGACTTTGTGATTCAAAAAAATTTGAAATAATTAGTACTCTCGGGTCATGCTGAAGAAATTTGAAGAAGAAAATTGTTAAAGAATTGATTCAAATAAGGAAGATGAAATTTAGGGTTTCTGTGTTCAGCGATTCCTTTTCTCAATGTGCAGAAGGGAAAGTAATATTCTATCTGGGAAAAGCGGAAAACGGTATTTAATACCTATGGCTAATTTAGGTAATTATGCTTTCTTCTAATGTCCTACCGAGTATACAATTAATACCGTTTTTCCTATGGCTAATTTAGGTACATTTAAGCATGTAAAAGATCATTGGGAAGCATGAATATCTTTGACTTGAAAGGAACGAAGTGCATGTTGAAGAGCTGGAGCATCCAATGACTTGGTGAAACAATCAGCTAATTGCTCGGAATGAAGATATGGGGAACAGCTTGACCATCCGTGCTTGAACATTTTCTCAAAAACATGGCAATCAAGTTATATGTGTTTAATGCGTTCATAAACATAGGGTTAGAGGAAAGGTGTAATACACTTTGGTTATCACAATACATTGAAATTGGCCGCTGAAGAGGAGCAATTTGTAGGTCTTGCAGCATGTATTTGAACAACTAAACTTCAGCAACTGTGGCTACCATTGCACGGTATTCACTTTCATCCGAACTGTGTGAGACTATAGTCTACTTTTTAGCTCTGCAAGATACCAAAGCACTGCCTAGAAATAGACATTAGACAACAACCGGTGACATACTTGCGGGATTCAGGTCAACCTACCCAATATGAATCGGTGAAAGCGGGGGAAATTGGCTAAGCTATTGGACTGCAAAAACAATATCAACCTACAGAATGTGAGGTACAACAATTCCACAACAAGTTTTCTATAAAGGGAGTTGTCTGCCATGAGTGGAAAGTCTCCATGTTGTAGTATGTTCTTAGGATCCATGGGACTGGCTGAGGGTTTAGCACCCAACATATAAAAGTCTTGTAATAAGGTGCTTTCTTTGTGAAAGAGTAAGTCCCTCTAATTTCTGGCAATTTCTAAGCCAGAAAGTACCTCAACCCACCAATATCCTTGATCTGATATTGATTGTGCAAAAAGGTTTTAATGACGTTGATTTCATGGAGATTGCTACTAGCTAGAATGACACCATCAACATAGACCAACAAGCTATGTAATCATCCTAGAACCCTTTGTGAAAAGGCTGTAATCACTCTTGGACTACTTGAAACCTTGACCAACTAAAGCCTCTGTTAATTTGGCATTCCATTGCCTACTGTCCTATTTAAGGCCTTATAGTGATTTGGTCTGTTTGCATATTGGATTTTTGACAGTGGTTTGGAATTCCTGAGGTAACTTCATGTAGACTTCTTCATAAAGGTCACCATGAAGAAACACATTGTTGAAATCTAATTGGTGTAGATGTGAATGGTTTGCAGCTATTGTAGCTAATAAAGTTTTTATTGTTGCCATTTTTGCCACAAAGAGAAAAATTCTTGGTACGTAGTCCACTCCATACAACTATGTGTACCCTTTTGCTACTAGCCTAGCTTTGAACCGTTCTACTTGACCATTTGGTTTATATTTAATCTTATAAACCCACTTGCAACCAATTGTCTTTTTGGTGGCACTACAAGAAACACATTCTTTTGCTATATTAGCTTTTCCAGACAAGAAAAAAGTGTTACTACGTACTTACTTTAGCCACAGTAGTGTGGCAAATGAGCCTAACTAAGTATATATCAGCCACACTTTATTTGTGTGCGTGGCAATACTAGTGTAGAGAAATGATGTTTTTATTGTTGTGTGGGTGGATGAAATACTATTTCCCAAGTCGTATTTGCCTATAAGGCCTCTATTTCCCTTGTCATAGCCTCATGCAATTTGACATTTTGAACAACCTGATTATATGTAGTAGGTTATGTCTCTATGTCCACATTGCAAACAAAGTCTTTATAGAAGGAGGTGGATAAGTTTGAATATGCCAAACACTGATGGAAATTGTGGGGGGAAGTAATATTGGTGTGAGAGCAAACATAATCATGGTGGTGTGCATGGGTGTGTTTGGTTCTACTAGACCTTCTAGGCTATTGAGAAGTGTTGGGAACCGAAACAGTGCCTTCTTGGTTATTAAAGGTTGATGAGTCTCTTGAATAGGCCGGCTGAGAATTATCATCCTCTGTAAGGTCAGGATGTGGAACAGGTAAAGAGACGGTATATCAGATGGAACTGTATCTGAGGGGTGATGTTCAAAAGGAAAATATCTTTCATGGAAGACTACTTTTCTCGAAAAGAAAATGTCTTGAGTCTCTATATTGTATATCATATAACCTTTAGTAGTGAATGAGTGACCAATGTGGACACGAGGAACACTTCTAGGATTAAACTTGTACCTGACCTTTTTCAAAGTAGATGCATATGATAGACACCCAAACACCTTAAATCTTGCATAATCTGAGGTTCTCCCATATAGTTCTCTCAAAAGGTGTTACTTCAATGAGGATGGGAGTGGGTGTACTATTGACTAAACTGGCAACATGAATGACACAATACCCCCAAAACATGATTGCTAAATTACCTTGAAACTTTAAGGCCCTTGCTACCTTTAAAGGGTGTTGGTGTTTCCTCTCATCTAAGCCATTTTGCTGAGGTGTGTGCACACAAGAAGTCTGGTGCACAATGCCATGTTCACTATAGAAGGTAGGAATCTCAAACTCTCTACCTTGATCTGTCTTAATAACCTTGACATGTGTGTTGATTTTAGTGACAACATAACTGACAAAAACTCTGAACAATGTTCCTTGCTTCAGATTTATTACATAGAAAATGCACCCATGTAAACATACTATAGTTATACACTATGGTGAGAAAGTACCTATGACCCTGAAATGTCTCATACACATATGGACACCATAGATCAACATGCACCAATTCAAATGAAGCATTCACAACAGAAGTACACAACGGAAAAGGTAAAGCTTTCTATTTTGCCAAATGGAAAACATGACATATAGTAACTTGAGTATGCTAACTTGAGAGTTTTGATGCTTGAGTATCTTTAATCTCTAACCTGACAGGTTCCCCATTCTTTTTTTTAGAATAAACAAGACCTTTTTTAAAAGATAAGAAAAATTTTTTTTGTACAATGTCTTATCATGGCCCTCCTCTTATATTAGAAAACGTAGACGAAGCGTAGTCTTGCCTCCTTAAAACCTATGTGCGGCAAACCCAATGTGGGAAAATCCACCGCATAGGAAAGAGTATAGCACCCTACGCTTCCAAAAATAAAAACCTCCTTACAGAAAAAATTAAATACATCAATGAAAAAAAAAAAAAAAAGGATGCCCAAAATAGTCACAATAGCCTAATAGCTTGATTTTTGTTTCCGATTCTTATAGATTCCATTTGTGTCCATAATCATAAAGCATCAAGAAATGATCAGTCTTCATAGCACACAATCATTAGTCTTCAACGCATTTCATGGCAAATAATGTATTAGAAACGGAGTTTTACCCACAAATCTTTGCCACGGCATGTCTTGGCAAAAGAATTATTCACCGTGACTTTCTGTTTTTAGCAACGACATTTTGTCGTGGCAAAAAGAGTTTTTTCTTGTAGTGGCTTCACATAAAGTCCTCACTTAATCTGGTTGCGGAGACAACTTGTTGCTTTTCATAAATGCTTTTATGATCCATCTCCCCATCCAATAAGTTCTTTTTTGCGACATCTTCTCAGCAAATTGATGCGACATCAAAAAAACTTTGTTGCTTCTTCATCGTAATGAAGAGTGCCTCCCCAAAAAACACTGTGTCAGGATCGTGCAATCTTAATCTGCGTCCACCCTTCTCAATAAAGGGTGCTTCCCGCTCAAGTCTCCATATCCCCATTCTTTAGTGCTAGACCATATCTACTGTTACGTAGCTGAATTCTGAAAAGATGCTAGATTGCTCAGTCTTGACCAGGATACTTCCAGAATGTATAGTCCTCCCATCTAATTAGCTGATCCAATCATCCCAAGTCTTTGGTCCTGAATGTGACATTTTTCAGATTCAAAACAAATTTTGAGACTAGGGTTCTTTGTCATTTTGCTTAATGAAATCAGATTATACTTGAAATAAGGCATAAGACACCATTGAGTTTCAAATATGCATTAACTTGCACATCACCAATATGTGGAACCAAAATGTGTTTTCCATTTGGTAGTCTTACTGTTACATTTTCCACTTTGTGATAATAGGAAAATAATTGTGTACTAAACAATATGCATCCGTTGCTCCAGAATCTATTATCCATTTTGTACCTATATTACTTGAAGTTAACTCATTCTCTGGTAGATAAGAAGCTGAAAGGACTGATGCCTGATTGACCAGGTGCTGATTTTCATGTTCCTTAGTATCTTTCTTATTGCACAACAGTTATTTCAACTGTTTGTATTCCTGCTGAGTTAAAGTGACTGATACATCACCATTTCACTCTGACTGCTCAGTATAATTTCCAACCATATTTACTCTTCCTCTTGGTTTGAAACATGGAGGATACCCATGTTTCTTGTAGCATTTCCTCCACACAGCCTATCATGCCACAGTAAGTGTATTGAGGTTTGTTTTTCGATTGATTAGGGTACCTTATTTGTCATGTTCCAACAGCAGGTGTAGAACTTTTTTCCATAATTCGGATTACTCGGACTACTCTAACCATAGGCGGATCTACCCTTTGTTAAAGTCCGACCTTTATTCTACATTTTATATTCGGATTGAAAAATAAGATTTACTCGAACTGCTCTAACTGACATTGCACTTATTAAAAAAGGCAGTAGGATCTCCAAAGTGTATATTCTGAGAAGTGTGATCTCTCTGCACTTAATTTTTTTTTCATATTTTCTTTTTCAAGGATCTAATTTCTTTTCATAAAGAATACTTTTGTGCAGTGTCAATGCACCCCCGCACCGTAGACATAAATCCACCCTTGGGTTTTAGTAGCATCAACTTGTTGTGACAATATACTAGAAATAATCGATATTTTTAAATTCGACTTTAGAGTTTATAATCGATTTTTATCCGTTCAATTGTAACAATCGATTAACGTAAAAGCAAATCTCATTCCGAAAATTGGATTTAAATAGAGCTCAATTGACACTGTTGTTACTTAACAATAGATCAAGTAAGATACCTCTAATGACGCCCAATATCTCTCTATTTTTTTCCTTTACATTTATCTTGATTAATATACATAATATAATAATATCTATACACAGATCCACTTTCTTATGCACAAATTATGAAGGGCACAACGCAAAACTCAGCCGCCGTCACTCCTGATTCGTTCCGCCCTTCCACCTTCAAAGGCGGTCGTCGATCATCATCCCTTAGGAAACTGAAGCGAGGATGGCATCACCATTCCAACATTCCTTGGCCTTTTGGATAACAAGCATGCTCTTATTCTCTTTGAATGTGTCGAAGATTATATTCGGCTTTTTTTCGAAACCCTCATGGCAAGTAGGCAACAAAAATATGCGGATTTTTAAGTGGACAGTTGATTTCCACGTTGACAAAGAACCATCAATTGTTCATGTGTGGATTTCCCTCCCCAAATTACCAATACATTTGATGAATAAGGCCTTTATCTTCTCATTAAGGCAACTAGTTGGCACTCCTCTTTGAATTGTTTCGGCACAGCAGAGTTTCAACGACCGTCATTAGCTAGGGTTCAGGTGGAAGTAGATGTTCTTAAAAATATCCCCTCCAGAATTTGGATCCAAAAGGAAAACGGCGATAGATTTTGGCAAGCCATAGTCCCAGAGGGCTTCCGTCGGCAATACTGCAAGTATTATTGGAATTTAGACCATAGTGAAGAAAATTTTATGATTAAACATCCAGAGCTTCGAACATTTAATTGCCCCACTCCAGAAAAGAACACTCATGTTAACGTTCCCAAACAGAATGATGCGGATAGCAATGAAAATGACAAAGCACCGAAAGAAGTGAAAATTGTTGTTGAGCCTAAGTGTCTAATGGATTCTCAAATCTAGAGGAATCCACTCAAAGGATGAAACAAGCCACTCAGGTTAGTAATGATAAAATGGAAGACAACCCTTCTAACATAATTATAGAAGAAGCACCAATTGCGGCTAGTTCAGACCCAAATACAACTCAACAAAATTATCTTCGCCAAATCAAAAGGACATTATTATCAGCATACAGGCTTTTCAATGGATAAAGATAAAGAACTTCTAGAGATTTTGAATGCATCGCCGGGAAAAATCAAGAAAAATAAAACTACTCTTCCAATATAGAAAAAGAAACATTTGAAGTCGGAAAAATAAATATGATGACTAGAGGAACAAAAAAGGAAAAAAATGTTGCATTGATGATTTTGTAGTTTCAGATATTAAACTTGGCTAGTGAGTTTTATTTAAATATTTCTATCTTTTAATAAAATTGATGCTTATAAAAAAAATACACCAAAAACTTTTAGCTTTTGCCAAATATTTCTATCTTTTAATAAAATTGCTGCTTATAAAAAATACACCAAATGTCTATATAAAACTTATCTTCTTACACATTTTTCATCTCCAAAAAAATTGAAATATTCACAAAAAAATGATTATTTTTATAGCCTATTATGGCGTAATTATTCTTGGTCGCGGAACACCCCATCGCTGTTTTTGAGTCAAAACATCTCTATATTTTGGAACGAATTTATGAAGAAAGGCATACAACGTGACCCATTTTCTACGTATATTTTTCTGGGAATCTGCAACAAAATTTATATTATTGATGGATGCGGGATAAAATTTGTGGGAGATAAGCCAAAACCCATGAAATTGGGGCTTGAAACATGTGTTGAAACAATCAACTTTAGAGTGAATTTCGGATATGCTCCGGTGTGATTAACCGGGGGATTATTATGTCTAAAAATACTACTCACGGAGTAGATGATGTTTGGCTTTGGAATCACTCGATTCGGATATCGGATGAATGAGAAATTAATGCCTAAAATTGGTTAAAATATGTAGGAGATGGGAGTTGAAGGAGAACCTCACTCCATTCTCCCACGTTGGTAACTTGAGGTGTGGGAACTCAAGTAATAAGAGCTGGTGTGACTTTTATGGATGTGCCCCAAAGGGCAAAGCACTTTTGTGCAAGAGGGAGAACTTAGATAATTCCACACGCACACAGCCGCCGCCGTACGGCCTGCCGGCCGGCTCAGGCTCATATCGAGGGAGGACAAAATTTCTTTATGAAATTAACCAAAACTTGCCAATCAAATGCAAGACTAAGGTCGGCCATTTAGTCAACCACGCCATTTGACTTTTCTTGAGGGAAAAGTCGGCGATTGTGTAATCTAGCCAATTAGATTCGAGCATAGGCTCATCCTCCGCACTATATAAAGATCCCTGGATGAAAGTTAGATCATCAAATTTTCTCTAGTTTTTTCTACCATAAAGAGTTTATCATATAGATCTAGTTCTTGAGTCGAAGAGAAGTCGAACACTCTGTAAGTTTGTCGGAGCTCGGATTTTTTAAGTGCCCTAAATCCGAGACGTAAGCCGTTGTATCTTGAGAGACAGATGCTACTACCGTGGTCATCATACTAGAGCAATTTGTCTTAAAGAAAAGAGATACTACACGCCTCGGTTTGATCTCTAGTCGTTTATTTTATGAATCGTACTTTGTTCGAGCCAGATATGTACGGTAATAGTTATTTTGTTAGATCTGATAAATAAAATGAACTTTATTTTCGTGGTATCTATTTCTGATTTTATTCTCCGTAGTTTCTTCCGTAAATTACGGATCTGTTCCATAAATCACTCCACACACAATACACACTCCTAACAAAATTTACGATGATGAGTGGCGCTAGAGCGTTGTGCCGAAGTTTCTATGTAACACGGTGACGGATACGTGTCAATTTATTGCGATAAATTTGTGAACAAATGTATTGACGGATTAATTGACAAACTTATGCTTTGAAATTGAAATTAATATTGTTACAAATAATGAATAGAAAGAAGAAAGGAGAACTAGAAAAGTGAAGAATTGATTAGCATTCTCGTTATTCACTTCTACTAATCAGCTTCAGGTTTATTGTGATAAATTTGTGATCAAATGTATTGACGGATAAAATTGACAAACTTATCCTTTGAAATTGAAATTAATATTGTTACAAATAAAGAATAGAAAGAAGAACTAGAAAATTGCATAATTTATTAGCACTCTTGTTATTCACTTCTACTGAGGTTTAGGTTTATATACATACAACTTATAGTGAGGGTTCTACTTTAACTAACTAACCTACAACAACTACTAACTAACACTAATTAACCAACTAACTAATTCGACATTACATCGTAACTTTCCCATAGCATCAACATCCCCCCCTCAAGCTGCAATGTAGCACATTGAAAGCTTGACATTACATCATAACTTTCCTATATCACCAATTCACCATTCGATAAGGGTTCATAGATGTTCTTGATGGGATAGGACTGAAGAAGCATGTGTAGAGTAGTCTCATCAACAGGCTTTGTAAGTATGTCTGCCAAGTTATCAAAATAGCTGACTGGTAAAGGGTTTTAAGACCCCTTGTTGATACTTTTCTCTCAAATAATGGAAATATATCTCTATGTGCTTTGTTCTCTCATGGAAAACTGGATTTTCAACAATATACAAAGCACTCTTGCAATCACAGAATAAGGGCACTGGTTGTGGATGATCTAACTGAAAGTCCTTTAAAAGATACTAGATCCATTGAACCTCACAAGCTGTAATTGCCATTGCTCTGCATTATGCTTCAGATGAGCTTCTTCTTACTATGTTTTGTTTCTTGCTTTTCCATGAGATTAGAGACCCTCCTATAAATATGTTGAAACATGTTACTGATCTTCCTATGATGGAGCACCAAGCCCAACCATAATTTGTGAAAGCCTTGATATGTGTTGTTCCTGAAGATGGGAAGAGAAAGCCTTGGTCTGGATCTACATTAAGAAATTTAAGGACTTTGTGAGCATCATCCAAATGGTTTTCAGCTGCCTTTTGTCTCGAAATTTGCTTAAATGTTGTACTGCATACCCAATATCTAGTCTAGTATTGCCTAAGTAGATAAGTTTTCCCACAAAACTTCTGTAATAAGTGTTATATGTAAACCAGAGGGGAATCTTCTTGTTCTAACTTGATTGTGGGATTCCTTGGAGTTTTAGATGGCTTTGCACCCATGTATCCAAAATGATTGAGCAGGTTCAGACAATACTTCCTCTGGTTTATAACAATACCTTGTTGTGACCTAGGCACTTCAAAGCCTAAAAAATATTTCAAAGATCCAAAGTCCTTGATGGTAAAAGCTTCATGTAAAAGATCTTTGATCCCTTGAATGAGTTGTAGAGATGGACTTCCTACAATAATGTCACAAACATACACCAACAAAGCAATAAAAGTATGAGTACCTTAACCCTTAATCAACATACTATGATCATTATGTGACAGAGAATATCCATTATGCGCTACACACTGTGTAAGTTTAGCATTCCACTGCCTACTTGCTTGTTCGAGGACATATAAAGACTTGTTGAGCTTGCATACAATGCAAGCATCTGTTGTCTGTAATCCTAGAGGTGGTTTATAACAATACCTTGTTGTGACCTAGGCACTTCAAAGCCTAAAAAATATTTCAAAGATCCAAAGTCCTTGATGGTAAAAGCTTCATGTAAAAGATCTTTGATCCCTTGAATGAGTTGTAGAGATGGACTTCCTACAATAATGTCACAAACATACACCAACAAAGCAATAAAAGTAGGACCTTAACCCTTAATCAACATACTATGATCATTATGTGACAGAGAATATCCATTATGCGCTACACACTGTGTAAGTTTAGCATTCCACTGCCTACTTGCTTGTTCGAGGACATATAAAGACTTGTTGAGCTTGCATACAATGCAAGCATCTGATGTCTGTAATCCTAGAGGTGGTTTCATGTATACTTCCTCATTAAGATCACCATGGAGGAAAGCATTGTTTACATCCAACTGGTGTACATGCCAATTCTGTAATTATACAAAAATATTGAATCGTCTGATACTGGACATTTTAGCTACTGGAGAAAATGTGTCAAGGTAGTCAACACCCTCAGTTTGAGTAAACCCCTTTGCTACAAGTCTAGTCTTGTATCTTTCTTTGCTGCCATCTAATTTTCTCTGGATTTTGTATACCCATTTACATCATATGGGAAAGTTTTCTAGGGATAAGGGCACTAAAGACCAAGTATTAGTCTTATAGAGTGCGTCTAGTTCTATCTGCATTTACTTTCTCTAGACTTCACTTTGAACTTCTTGATGATAGGTTGAAGGTTCTTAATCAGTAGAAATGTTGTAGATAAGGGATTCATAAGAATCGGAGATATTATCATGTGAGAAAACACTTTGAATAGTATGAGGGGTGGTCCATCTTGTTGCCAAGTTGATTTGGTAATCTTGCAGATATCTGGGTAACTACCTCACTCTCAATGGCCTCATAGATTTATCAGAAGGAAGAGAAGGCTGTGGAGGATCACTAGCATCTATAATAGATTTATTTTGTGGATGCTCAGAAGTATATTGCACATTATTGGAGTTAGACACACTAATAACAGTAGTATCATTAGCATATGGATTTGCAAAAGGACACTCATCCTTGTGAAAAAGAACATTCTTCGAGACAAATATTTCTTGTGACTGAAAATAAAGCAGCAGATAGCCCTTGGTGTGAGCAAGTAATCCTTGAAAAACAGATTTTCTTCTTCTAAGGTCAAATTTTCCCCTGCCTTGACTATTAGTAGGCAAAAACCAGACTTCCAAAGACCTTGAGTAGTTCATAGTTAGGAGGTCTGTTATGAAACATGAAATATGGACAATGGTCATAAAGAAGAGTGTGGGAGTGCATTTAATGAGTAAAGCATCATGTTGCAGAATGAACCCCCAATAAGACATAGGAAAATTAGAATGAAATCTTAATGCACTAGAAGTGTTTAATAAGTGTTGATATTTCCTCTCCACCATGTCATTTTGCTGTGGAGAAGTAACACAATTGGTTTGATGTAGAATCTATTTTTCTGCATAATAAGACATCATATCAAATTCTGGGTCATTTTATGTCCTAATTATTCTCACAGGGGTTCCAAACTGTGTCTCAGATTTAGCATGCATTAAAAACACCCATTAAAAACCTATTATAGTCATCTACAATAGACAAAAAAATAACATACACCATTAAGAGTAGGCACCCTATTGGGGCTCCAAATGTCAACATGTAGTAGGCCAAAAGCATTTTTAGAAATAAAAATACTATGAGGAAAGACAATCTTTTTGTTTAGCTAAAGGACAAATAAAATATTCATGCACTAAAGGAAACTGAATGTGGTACAAATTTTTTTAACACTTGAAGTCTTGAATTCAAAAAATGCCCTAGTCTAGGTGATGAAGCAAAGATTGAGAGATTGCTTGATAGGAAGGAACTATTGGACATGAAGAAGAATCAGCATGCAAAATATACAAGCCATTAGAAACTCTAGCTGAACCAATCTTACTTTGTGCACTTGTATCTTGTATAAAACACCTTTCCTCGTGAAAATACATGGTAAGATTAGTACCTACAATAAGTCTTCTTACTGACAACAAATTATAAGAGAAAGTTGGTACGCACAGAACAATCTTCAAAGTAAAATGTTCATAAATTTAACATGCCTTACATGTTAAATATAACTATGAAAACAGTAGGCAAAGTAACTGTAACATTGTGTACATGAATAGCATCAGTCATTAAGTTTCCGCAAAAATTAATGTGGTGTGTGGCACCTGAATCCACTATCCACTTATAAAGGTTACCTCCTTGTTGTGAAATGTGAGATGGAACATTGGTTGTCATGGAAAAGGCTTGAGACTGAACATAAGAGGCATAATCATCTTGTATCCTAGCATTCTTTAGTAACCTCATGATGTGGTCATACTGAGATCTGGACAAGATAGACTCTGATAAATCCTCTGTAGAAGAAGCAGGAGCCAAACTTTCCAAAATCTGTGTGTCTAAACTGAAGCTTTGAACGGAATCTACACAGTTTTCCATTATCCCGCCTCTACCTTTACCTTTAAAACTTGGAGGATAACCCGATTTCTTGTAGCATCTATCAATAGTGTGGCCCTCTCTGCCATAATGAGTGCACTGCACTTTTTTATTTTGATTATTTCCTGAGAATTTTCTAGATGAAAAATCTCTCGCTGAATCTCTAACATAAGAGGTCTGAGACTGTGAAACGAAAGACATGGAACTAGAATCTTGAGGGACAAAAGGAGCATTAACACTAGAAATAGGCCTATTAGTATTCCCATTCTTGGAGGTAGAATAGGCCAACTGACTCTCTTGTTGTAAGGCCATAGAAAACACATCTTAATGTAAGGGATAGGATTAGACATGAGCACCTGTGAGTTAACACTGCTGTAAGAATCATTCAACCCTTTCATGAAACTGATAACCATATTTTTATCACTATACTCCCCTATATATAGATTGTTCTTCATCACAAGCACAAGGAGGTGCAGGCCTCAAGATAGTGTACTGATCCCAAAAACTTTTTAATTTGGTGAAGTAACTATTAACAGTGAGGGAGCCTTGTTTAACGGTGAAAATATCCTCAATCAAATTTGACAAACGATTGGCATTCCGTGTAGTAAACTTATGAATTAGATCCAACCATACCTCTCTAGCTGAAGGCAACCACATGATACTCTGTACTATCTCAAAATCCACTGAATTGATAAACCAAGTTGTGACAATATCATTGCACTGGGTCCATGCTTCAAAATTTCGGTCATTCTTAGGTGGATTAGGCAATGAAGCATCAATGAAACTCATTTTCCCTTGGTAGAGATCACCATACTAATAGATCTTTTCCTACAATGGAAGTTTTCAACACCTTTCAAGACCGGCTGAACTAGAACTACAGGGGGATTCTCCATTGGATGAATAAAGTAGGGATTAACGTTCCCTGCCGTGGCAACATCTCTTGCTTGATTTGCCACAGGAGAAACAAGAAATTTCCTAGCAAGAAAAGGGAAATAATGAGAGAAGCAAAATGTCGAACACAAGACGTGCTAGAAAATAAGAACAAATATGAAGATGATTCAAGCGAATCAAGAATAGAGAAGGAACGAAATCATATGTGACGACTGTAGGTGATGAATTCCAGAATTTGGTGCAATAGAACAGTACAAATGAAGAAATGCAGAACAGGAAACAGAGAAGCAGAAGATAGAAGAGTTTAGAAGAAGATAGGAAGGAAATAGGGAGATAACAGATTAATTCATTCCATGCCTCGGCCATTGCTCACTTGCTACACCTTATACCTCCCTTACCAACAACCTCCTAACAAACATGATAGAGAAAGATGCAACAACCCATATTAACGGCTAATACATAAATAAAACCAAACCACTACATAATTTATCTAATTGACCCAATAAACTGGTCCAACCATGGTTAAAACAAAAGACTCAATAATTAAATAAACCGACATCATGACATTTCCCTCCCCTTAAAAAGATGCATTGTCCTCAATGCTGCACAAACTCTGGAAATTGCCTTTTGAGGAACGAAAAATCTTCCCAAGTAGCTTGATCCTTATCTAGATTATACCATTTCACCAACCATTGTACCACAGGCAAGTTATGACGCTTCACAGTCCTTATGTCCAGTCTTTCCTCCGGATAAAGCACCAATTGGCCATCAGTAGATGTTATTGGAGGAGAAGAAACCATAGCTGGTACTGTACCCACAAATTTCTTGAGCATAGAGATGTGAAACACCGGGTGTAGCTGGGATGTGGCTGGTAACATTAGTTTATAAGCCACTGCACTGACCTTCTTCTCTATCTGATATGGCCCAAAAAATCTGGCTGCTAGCTTCACATTTCTCCTAACTGATAACGAGCTCTGTCTGTAAGGTTGCAGCTTCACTAACACCCAATCCCCCTCCTGGAATTCCTTTTCTACTCTCTTCTTGTCAGCATTGGTTTTCATCCTTGACTGAGCTTGAACTAAGTGATCCCTTAGCTCCCTCATTAAGATCTGTTTCTGTTTCAGGAACTCATCCACAGTGATAGATTGTGTAGTATGGAAACTACCCAGTGGTAAGGTTGAAGGAGGATAACCATAAAGGGCCTCAAATGGTGTCCTGTTGAGAGAAGAATGGTAACATGTATTATACCAATGTTCGGCAAATGGCGCCATGCCTTCCATTTCGAGGCCTGTGGAAAGCCATACTTCTCAAATACATCTCTAAACATTGATTCACCCTTTCGTTTGCCCATCCGTCGAGGGTGATAAGAGGAGCTCATCTTGAGGTCTATCCCCACCTTATTCATGAGTTTAGACCGGAAGGTTCTTTGTAAAAACCTTATCCCTGTCTGATATGATCTCCTTGGGTAAGCCATGTAACTTATACACATTCAAAAAGAACTCTGTAGCTACCAAATCAGATGTATACTGTTTGATTAGTGGAATAAAATGTGCAAACTTGGTAAATCTGTCAACCACCACTAATATCACTTCCTTACCCTCAGAAACCGGTAATCCTTCCACAAAATCCATCCCTATACTTTCCCAAGCTTGCCCTGGTATTGGTAATGGCTGTAAGAGACCATGAGGATGTTGGTGGACATCCTTACACTGTTGGCAAGTCAGACAACCCTTCACCATTTGTTCTACATCCTTCCTAAGGTTAGGCCAAAAGAAAATGGAAGATACCTTCTTGTAGCATGCTGTAATGCCAGAATGACCACCCACAGGGGCCTGATGGAGCTGGTGTAGGATCTCCTTCCTTAAATTTCCAGTGGCCCCAACATATATCCTACCCTGATACTTTAGGATTCCTTGATGTAAAGTGAATCCCTCAACAGCATTAGCATCCAAGATTAGTTTCTGCATGTAATCGATAGCTAACTGGTCACCCTCATAGCTGTCTGAAACTTCCTGTAACCATTGGGGAATTAGGGAAGTAATGGCCCTCAATGATCCATTAATCTCTTCTGTTGATTTATGAACCTGCCTTGATAAAGCATCAGCCACTATATTATCCCGGCCTTTCTTGTACTCGATCTTAAAAGTCAGTCCCAACAATTTTGAAATCCCCGTCTGTTGCAATGGAGTGGTGGCTCTTTGCTCTAACAAATACTTTAAACTTTGCTGATCAGTTCTAATTATAAACTCACTGCCCTGCACATAATGCTTCCACTTCGAGACAGCCATAATCACCGCCAAGAGCTCCTTTTCATAGGTTGATAATCCCAATTCCCTGGTTTTAAAAGCCTTACTAAGGAAGGATATAGGCCTCCCTTTTTGTTGCAGAACTGCCCCAACTCCAGTAAGGCAGGCATCAGTTTCTATATAAAATGGAATAGAAAAATCTGGTAGGGCCAGCACTGGTGCCTCACACATAGCCCCCTTGAGAGCCTTGAAAGAAGATTCAACTTCAGGGTTCCAAGTGAAACTATCCTTCTTGAGTAAATCAGTTAACGGCTTGGCAATACTCCCATAATGTTTAATAAATCTTCTATAGAATCCAGTGAGACCCAAAAATCCCCTCAATTCAGTCACTGATGTAGGGATAGGCCAATCTTTTACTGCCTCCACCTTCCTTGGATCTGCTTGTACCCCCCCTTCATGTATAATGTGACCTAAGTATTCAACCCTCTGCTGTCCAAAGGAACACTTACTCAGTTTGGCATAGAACCTGTGTACCCTAAGCACCTCCAAAACCTCTTCAATATGTTTAATATGTGTGGGCAAATCAGTACTGTAAATCAAAATGTCATCAAAAAACACAAGGACAGATTTTCTGAGGAATCTTTTCGAATACCATTCATACATTTCTGAAAGGTTGCTGGAGCATTAGTCAATCCAAATGGCATGACCCTGAACTCATAGTGACCCTGGTGGGTTACAAAGGCAGTTTTTCCCATGTCTTGATGCTTCATTCTGATTTGATGGAAACCAGACCTCAAATCAATCTTAGTGAACCATTTTGCCTGTCCCAATTCATCCAATAGTTCATCTATTAATGGTATAGGGTAGCTATCCTTAACTGTTTGTTCATTTAACCTTCTATAATCAACACATAGCCTCCACCCTCCATCTTTTTTCTTCACCAATAACATAGGTGAAGCAAAAGGGCTATTACTAGGCTGAATGATCCCCTGTTTCAGCATGTCTTCAATCAGTCTTTCTATTTCCCCTTTTAGGTGATGAGAATATCTATAAGGTCTGAGCTTAAATGGAGAAGTACCCTCATGGAGATTGATATCATGTACCCATTCTCTATCTGGTGGTAAGTCCATTGGCTCTTGAAATACATCATCATATGCTTGTAACAACCTCTGGATATCAGGATCAATAGGGCCTGCCTCTTCTGCAAATTCAGGGTGAATGGAATAAAAACAGCCTATCAGTCCCACTACCCCATCTTTCAAGGAATTCTTAAGACCCTTGCAGCTCATGATCTTCAGTTGAGCCTCTTCTGTACTGTGGAGAGTGATATCCTCACCTTCTTTTCTGAATGACATCTTCAAATGCTCAAAATCAAACAGAATTGGACTATATCTCCTCATCCAATCAACACCAAGAACCATGTCACACCCTCCTAATTTTATAAGTCTCACATCATGCTGAAATCTATGCCCTCCCATCAACCAAGGCAAATTTGGGCATACTTGGTTACTTACCATTTGACTGCCATCTGCAACTGTGACTAGCATTGGTTTTGCAGGCTCCATCACACAGTGAAGGTCTTGTGCCAACTTACTATCCAAAAATGTCTGTGTGCTACCACTATCTATGAGCACTGATATATTCTTCTTCTTCAATTGGCCCTGTATCCTGATTGTGCTAGCAGAGGTTTGACCAGTGAGAGTGTTAATTGAGAGCTGGGAAAACTCACAAGAACCTTCAGTGTTTAGTTGGGCATTAGGTTCAACAGCCTCTGATATTATTTCCCCCCAAACCTCTTCACCATCAGCAAGGATAAAGTTGAGCTCCTTGTTTTTGCATTTATGACCCGGTACAAACTTCTCATCACATCTAAAACACAAACCCTTAGCCCTCTTCTCTTGTAATTGAGCTGGAGTAATAATCCTGTTGAAATTAGTAGCTGGTTTTGGGGAATCAACAGGCTTAACTACATTTGATTTCTGCCCCAACACTGGACGGAAACCTCCCTTGGCCCTTGACATAATATGATCAGAAATGGCCTCTTGTGCTCTAGCAATTTCCAAGGCTTTAATAGTGGTTTTGGGGTCCAAAATTCTAACCAGAGGCCTAATATCCGTCCTCAATCCACCAATAAACCTATTGACAAAGTAAGTATCGGGAAGACCACACCATTGTGGTGGATTTTTGTAAACGAAACAAAAAGACAAGTAATAAAAATCCGGTTTAGTCGCTCCAAGTGCAAAGCTTGTAGTAAAGCGATTATTCCGGGTCGATCCCACGAGGAACGTGAGGTTGAATGTGTATTAAAGCTTAGGCGAAAAGTGTCACGAGTAACAATTCTAGGTTTATCAAATAATGGGGAGAAAGGCGGACGAACGGGGATCCACAATTCAAGATAGCGGTAAAAGATTCTAACTCCTGCGCATGCAAATTACTAAAGGCCAAGATTAACCTATACCCAAAGCGATTACTAATTTCTTAAATAATCCGTTTATCAACTTCTATCAAAGATTGATTATTTAAGCACGATAGGCACAAATTCTTTCGAATCTATTATCTAGGTTAACAATTTGATAACTTTCGTTTTTTAGACAAATCGATTAAGCGATTACTATTGCGGTGATCTAGAATTCATTCAACTATCGTCAAACAAATATCACGGGCTTTATCTATCGATGTGAAGCATGAAATAAACGCAATAAAAATCGACCTTTATTGATTGCAAAACGCGAGAAAATAAGAAAAACCGAACGCCTCTTGAATTGCTTCACCCGTTCGTCCAACCCGGGAGTTTAGTTACTCATAATAGTCTTGAAATCAACAAATCGTTTTGATTGCATAATAAAAGAAACAAAAAGAAAAAGGACAAGCTAACTGCTTGTTTTTAAGATGAATTTTCGACTCTCTAACGTCTGTCTCTATGTGTATCTTTTTTGTATGCGCTAGGTTTGGGGCGGCTAGCTTTGCTTAAATAGATGAATAAGTCGGCTAGGTCATAAGCTAGGTCGGTTGCGCTTCGGTCGGCCGTGGACGCCCGTCCATTCTTACGGACGCTCGTCCGGTCCGTTTTGAACTTTGAGTCGGGCCGAATCTTCTTCAGACGCCCGTCTGATCTAGCGTCCATCCTGCGTCCAAACTTGCTGAATGTAAAATACCCTCCTGGACGCTCGTCCATTTGATCAAACGCCCGTCCTTTGGACGGGACACAGGCCTTGATCCAATATGGCCGAATTTTGATTTCTTGATCTTTATCTCTTCTATCTCTATCCCACTTCTTCATTATCTCTTTTATCATCAATTAGCTTGAACTTAATCAACCTTTTGAGCCTCCAACATGTATCTATAACACATAAAAACATCGCAAAATGTAATAATGCTCAAATAATCATAAAATCACAATTAAAACACATAAATCAACCTATTTTGCGATTAACTCTCCTAAAATCTCATTTGCTCAATATATCCATTAAACCCTCGTTTCTTATGCAATTTAGTACAAATACGGGGAAAAATATCATAGAATATAGCGTTATAAATCGTATAAATTCACCACTTAACAACTCCCCCACACTTAAGCTTTTGCTCGTCCCGAGCAAAACAAAACAAGATAAAGGCTCGGAAAGAGTATAGACACCTCAACACATATACCACGATTCAAATAAATTAGATGTTCACCCACGTGAGTGTGTGCACGGCCATAACAAACTTCCACTAAATCCAAACTTGAAGAACTCAAAGTAAAACTAGCTAATACCCCCTCGTAGACTAGCAATAAGTGACACTCATAAGATGCACCCTACAACCGTGACATATCCCGAAAAGAATGATTGAGTGAATCTAGGGCCTTTCCGATATACTCGAGAGGATAATCCCTACAACATATCCATCGGTTTATACTTGGGGATAAGATTAACGACAACTAAGTCTTATATTCATTCCATACCAATTATTAAGTTGATTTAACTATTTCACTTTAAACACACATTAGAAGAAGCTATTGCCCTCGCGCGAGAATAGGACATTTCGAGATAACACCCTACCTTACTCCAATCATAAGGCGGCTTTTCCTAGCTTGTCGTGAGCTTTTGGTCATCATAGTGGAATAGGACATACGTGGTACACCCTACCTCACCCAAATCATCGACTAGCTTTCGACACACACGAATAATTTCATATTAATTCAACTTTTTCACTTTGACAATAGCTACGTGTTACTTATCACATTCAAACCTTAGATATTCACAGTATATCATACTTCGGATCTAAATACAAACTATCATAAATCTCACGATATATACGTAGCACTAAGCACATGACTTATAAGAAAATCAAAAATCACTAATCCAAAATGGGGTATAGCTTTATAAAAATAGCTCATCATTTACTATGGCTCGTGAAAAATAGTGTCAGGTGAAACATCTAACTTACCAAATATATGATACATAGCATAGATGACTATCGAAAACAAAGAACATTAACATGTATTGCCTACTCGGGACAAAACAAAAACAACAGTGTCGGAAAATTTTTAAAAATTTCCAAAAATTTTAGCTCATTTGCGTAGAAACATTATGAAATAAACAAATGTGTAGATACATATCGAAACATTCCCCTCCCCCACACTTAAAAATCAACATGCCCTCGTATTGTGCAAAACGAAAAGAAAAAGAAAAGACTTAGGCGATTGAAACCGAAACGCGAATCGTCAGTCAGGCCGGAGCCTTCATAATGATACCACGAATGTATAACCAGACAATGTAGATACCTGCACATCTTAGACAACATGGAACCATCTCGGGGAAAACGGGGAGTTATACTAACATGGGAAGAGATATCAAAAATAAAGATAAATCAAAGTGAGAGCACTCGATACATCCAGAAAGTTGAAACACAGTTGACATGAAAGTGCGCTCGCCTTATGGCTTACAAGGTCCATCGAAAATAAATAGTAGCAATATCAAAATTACAACGAATCGTAAAAGTAAAAATGTCAATACAAAACAACCAATGTAAAAAAAATAGACAAAATAAGATCAAGGTTGGCTCGGCGCCGCAGAATCATCAGCTTGAGGATCAGAGGAGGGTCCAGAAGGTGGTGCCGTATCCCTAGCTGCCGAGTCGGTACGCTCTCATCATACGAAGATGACTCGGAGTCGTGTAGAGCATCCGCAATGACTGCTGCTCAATCTCATCGGTAAAAAGATAATCAACGGAGCTCGGATTGAACGTCCTTTCGTCCCTCGGCTGCCGGCCCTCACGGATACAACGAAGAATCGATAAAATATTGTTCTGTGAGTCCCGGATATCACTCGGCCATTCCCGGAAGCGGTGGCCATGCTTAACCGCATCCCGACGGCGGGAGATAAAGGAGGAAGGGAGGACGCACGAGGTGCTTGTCGACGAACCGGGCTCCGTAGGTGCCTCCGGCTCGAGAATGTCCCGAGGGCTTACTCTTTTCCCTCACGTATAGGCCTAGGGTTCTTCGGTTTATGATCCGCCCCAAACTCGGGCACACCGGCATCGAGACACAAGCTTGTGGATCAAATGAGGTATGATCAAGCTCCGTGTATAAACCTTCGATTGATCGAGATCTCGTCATACAAAACTCGTCCCACATCCACATTCAAACCAAATGTCAACGCATACAACACTCCCGGGTCACCTATATGAAAATGTGTCAAGTTGTTCTTAGGCAACAACCGATTACGAATGAATCGACACTTTGGACCCTCCAATCCTCCGTCCGGGTCGTGGTAACCAATTCCTTCCGGTCTCCTCCCGGTCTCAACGTCCGGGCCACATCCGGGCAAACTCGCAATCTCAACTCCTCCAAGGGATCTGTCCCAAACTCTGCCTATGCACAATCTCCTCCTTATAGTCCCGACCCTCGAAAGCCGCTAAGTTGTATTTCCGATTAATCACCTCCGGTGTAAAGGGAACTTCCACCCCTCGAACCACGACTACCTTTGTCCCCAAGTCGGTTTCCGAACAGTTTGCATAAAATTCCCGAACTAGGGAGCTATTCACCGGGGTAGTCGGGATTGTCATCAAGGCTTCCCATTTCCTATCCTTAAGCAACTTAACGAACCCCGGATCGACCTTCGCCTCTAAAATAGCCCTCTCAACCAACATGTTCCTCGAAAAAAAATGTTTGGTATAGACCTCGAGCTCTAGGGTTCACGAAACGACGAGGCAATGGCATCGGGGCAACGGTTTTAGACTTCTTCCTAGGAGGGGCTCCCCAGGTACAAGCGGCTCCTCTTCCCGGGTAGCATCGACGGTCTCCTCGGCCACAGACGAACCTCCACCTCTCGAACTCTCGGCATCCGTACTAAAGGCACATCATCATCCGTCTCGGATTCCGAGGTTGGCTCATCTCGTAAGGTCGCCTAGTTTGGGTGGCTCAGGGGTTGCTCACGAATACTCACACCCCGGTTAGGATCAACTAAGGTGGGGTCAATCTCTTTACGCTTCTTCCCCGCCTCCCGGGCCACTTCCTTACCATGCCTCTTCACAAGCGCCTTCTTATGAACCATTTCCACGCCTAATCTAAACCAAACAATCCAAATGTGCACAAAGGATACCCGTTTATCATCCAAAGCGGGATTTCAAATCAACCAAACCACAAACCACATCCATAATCATCACCAAACAACCCATTCATCACCCATCACAACACCACACCACCAAAACGGAAGCGAGAAAGAAACACCAAAACCGAGAAAAAAAAAACAAATTAAGGTGACATTCAAGAAAACGAGCCGACCCAAAGATCGAACTCACAAAAACGTGAATGAAATCCGAGAAAAGTTGTTACCAACTTACCAAGTAGGGTGAGTAGATGTTGATCGAGATGAAGATTAGTCCAAACAACACCAAGTTGGCTCCCAAAATCGGATTTTTCGCTCAAAAAGTCGGACTGAAGTGGGTCCTGATTCTCCAAAAATATCGTGTGTTGGGGGATTTGGTTATGAAAATCAAAGAGAGGGTATCAAGGGCGGCCTATAGCACTTTGAATCGCTCGAAATGGTTTAGAATCGACGATTTTAGGGCAAAAGGAGGGAGAGGAAACGGTTTGGCGAATTGAAAAAGCGAAAAGTGAGGGTTCATGCGTTGATGGCGTATATATAGACGAGAGGTTGGACGCTCGTCCAACTCGGAGGACGGGCGTCCAGGGAAATCGGATGAACCGGACGGGCGTCCAAAATGCCGGACGCTCGTCCAAAGGCTTGATTTGAATACGGGATTGGAGGGAATTATCCGGACGGGCGTCCATATTTTTAGACGAACGTACGGTCAAGAAGTCTAATACAGGATTGAAAACCTCGTTTCCAGACGGGCGTCCCATATCTTGGACGGGCGTCCAGGAAGATCGAGGGCCGGACTGGCGTCCAGTATCACTAGACGGGCGTCCAGTCAAGAAGAATGCAAAATTTTTTTTTTTTTTTTTTCTAAAAATTATCATAAAAATAAAAATACAAAATAAAATAACTGAATGCGAAACTTTTATTACTGATAATTTAAAATTCAAAAAGTACAATACGGAAAATCATGAAAGAACTTGAAAATAAAACAACAAAAATAAAACAGTGGGTTGCCTCCCACCAAGCGCTTCCGTTTTACGTCGGGGCTCGACGAAAGCAAAACTATCTAAGGAAACACTAATCTGCGTAGATCTCGTCCCAATCCACTAAGCGAATGAGACGTCGAAGCATGTCGATAGCCGGAGGGAAGTTGTACTCATCCTGCAAACACCAATCCTCGCCAGCTACCTCAACACCTCTAAAATGCTCAGCTCGCAGCACCAGTGCCAAATCCGTCAGCATAGGATCATTAAGGATCGTGTAAGGACGTCCTATGGCCTCCTGTAACTCCTCAGTCGTGAACTCGCTGCCTCCCGAACACGGTGGAACAATGATAACGTACGTGATGGTCTTAACCTGAGTGCTAATGTCAAAATCTACATGAAGAACTATAGTGCCTCCTGGTCCATCATCTACTGTGATCAGCGGGATGCGACTAAGGAGTGGGAACTCCTCAGGGCGAACTCCGTAGAGATCCATATCTAGACAGCACTATTGACAGATCGAAACATAGAAGCTTAGTAAAACCAACCAAAATAACATACTAAAGCAAAAAGAACTAAGAAAAATTAAAACAAGGTTGGATATCTAGGATGCCTCCTAGTGGCGCTTTTGGTTTATGTCGTTAGCTCGACATTCAATTCAGGTCTAACCCGGGTCGGGCCACTTTGGCTTTCTGCCGGTCCCCCTATCAATAGAATTCTTAACAACATTATGACTACGAAACGAGCGGTGCGGACTCGGGATTCGACCCACCCATTTTTCCCAAGCACAGCGCTTGATCTTCTTTACGGCGAGGCTCTTTTCCGCGCTTTATTTTTCTTCAAAGCCACTTCCTTCCAATATTGTTCCATGTCCCGGCTTCCGGCACAAACTTCGGTGGTGATTCAACACTATCATCGAGAAAATAGGTGCGGGAAAACTCATCGCAATCATCGACTTCTGAAGTGATACAATCAAGCAAATCAAGGAATTTAACAACCTCGGGTGATTCCTTCGGTTGGCCAATGTAGTGTTTGCAACGTTGACCATTGACCTTGAAAGGCTGATCACCAATCCCCTTAAGTTCCAAAACGCCGCTAGGAAAGACAGATAGGACCTCAAATGGACCGGACCAACGCGTCCTTAGCTTTCCCGGGAAAAGATGCAGCCTGGTATTGTATAATAGTACCGGCTCGCCTTGCATGAAACTCCCTTTTCTTGATCTTTTTATCATGAAGGAATTTCATCCTTTCCTTGCGATCCGTGAACTCTCGCCAAAGCTTGGAGCACGAACTCGTCCAATTCATGTATCTGCTTTGGAGCCTACGTTCTCCACAAGCTTGGGAGTCGAAGTTTAGGAACTTAGTTGCCCAATAAGCTCTATGTTCTAATTCTACAGGCAAATGACAGGGCTTTCCATAGACCATTTGGTATGGTGATGTACCCATCGGGTTTTTGTATGCGGTCTGTAAGCCCACGGTACATCATCCGACTTCGGACTCCAATCCTTTCGATGGGAGTTGATTTGTTTTCTCGAGGATTTTCTTTATACTCGATTCTTGCGCTCAACTTGCCCACTTGGTCATAGGGTGATACGGTGTGCCACTCTTATGCTTAACACCATACTTAGCTAATAGGCTATCCGGGGGTTTATTAATGAAGTGCGAACCTTCATCGGCGATCGAGCTCTAGGGCGACCAAACCTCGTGAAAATGTTCCTCTTCGAAATTTCATGACCGTTTTATGGTCATTCGGTGGAGTCGCGACGGCTTCTACCCATTTAGAGACGTAGTCTACACGGACGAATGTATTTATTTCCGCATGAAGATGGAAATGGTCCCGTAAAGTCTATGCCCCATACGTCAAACACTTCACATTCCAATATGGGTTGAAGCGGCATATCGTACCGCCTGGTCAAAGTACCGGTTCTCTGGCACCTATCGCAGCTTTTGCAGAAGGCTTCAGTATCTTTAAAAATCTTGGGCCAGTAGAAACCACATTGAAAGATTTTGGCAACGGTCTTCCATGCATTAAAATGGCCGCCAGTGGGGCCACTATGACATTGCACAATAATATCCCGTTGCTCGCATTCAGGTACACACCGGCGGAGTAACCCATCCTTGCAGATCTTGAATAGATATGGTTCTTCCCAGACATAGTACTTCAGATCAAGAGAAGAACTTCTCTTCTCCTGGTAAGAAAATTCGGGATTCAAGTAGCTAGAATGAAGGTAATTGACAATCGAAGCATACCAAGGGGGGTTGGGGGTATGGATATCCATATTCATGACGCTCTCGAAGGGATAATAAAGATCAATATCTAAAGGATCTTCCTCAGCTACTGGTATTACTCTTGAAATATGGTCTGCTACGGTGTTCTCACTACCCCTTATATCCTTGATGTGAACATCGAATTCTTGTAGTGTAAGAATCCACCTTAGCGATCTTGGTTTAGCATCCTTCTTGTTCATTAAGTAACGCAATCTTTGCATGATCGTCCATACAATTACCTTGGCACCAAGCAAATAGGCTGCGGAACTTATCCATGGAAAACACAACCGCTAATAGTTCCTTTTCCGTAGTGGTGTAATTTGCTTGGGCTGGATTCAAGGTATGACTCGCGTACGAGATAGGTTGGAATTTACCATTAACCCTTTGTCCTAATACAGCACCCACAGCGTAGTTGGAGGCATCACACATCAGTTCGAATGGAATGTTCCAATCCGGAGAGATCAGGATAGGGGCCGAGGTTAAACGCTGTTTAAGCTCTTTAAAGGCAACTTGACAGTCATTATCGAAATTGAAGGTGACGTCATCTTTCAGGAGAGTCGATAAAGGTTTCGAAATTTTTGAAAAGTCTTTTATAAATCTCCTGTAGAAACCCACATGACCAAGGAAACTTCTTACTTCCTTCGTGTTTCTGGGGTAATTCATCTTTTCAATTGTTTCTACCTTAGCTTTATCAACCTCTATGCCTTTCTCGGAGATCTTGTGGCCTAAAACAATCCCTTCGGTCACCATAAGATGGCACTTCTCCCAATTGAGAATCAAGTTCTTCTCCACACACCTGCGGTGCTTTGTCCGGATTTTCAAGACGGTCCGTAAACGATGTGCCAAACACCGAGAAGTCATCCATGAATACCTCCATGCATTTCTCTATAAGTCCATCAAAGATAGCCAACATACATCTACGAAATGTAGGCGGCGCATTGCAAAGTCCAAAGGGCATTCGCCTATAAGCGAAAGTACCATAGGGGCGGTGAAGGTTGTTTTCTCTTGATCTGCGGGTCAATAGGGATTTGGAAATAACCTGAATAACCGTCCGAAAACGATAGAAAGCATGCCCCGCCAAACGTTCCAACATTTGGTCTATGAAGGGGAGAGGGAAATGGTCTTTTAAGGTCACCTCGTTCGGCTTCCTATAGTCTATACGGACTACGTATCCGGTAACTAATCGACGACTACCTCTTCACCTTTGTCATTCTTTTCAATGGTAATACCTCCCTTTTTAGGTACTACACGAGTGGGGGATACCCAATCGGCTGTCGGCTATCGCATAAATGATCCCCATATCCGGCGACTTAATGATCTCTTTCTTCACCACTTCACATGTGTGGGTTTAAACGTCTCTGCGGTTGTCTTATACTCTTTGCACCTTCTTCGGTTCTAATCTTATGCATACGGACGTACGGAGATATTCCTCTTATATCACCTACACCTTGGCGAAGGCTTTCTCATTTTTCTTGAACATCAACTAACTCGGCTTCTTCTTCTGCGACGGTGTAGAGGAGATAATCGGAGGTAAGCGCTCGCCTTCTCTCAAGAAGATATACTTCGAATCTTTGAGGTAGAGGTTTTAGAACAAGGTCCTCGGGAGGCTCCTCTAAGCGGTCTTGGCCCTCCTTGTTTTAGATCTTCCTTTGTGATAGGGTCAAAAACTCTTGCCTCAAGCAAGTCGACTTCTTACGAGGGTGAAAGAGTTCTTTCGAGAGAGCACGGGTCCTCTTCGGCAAGCTCTTCTCCATAGGCGGCCTCTAGCTCGTCCGGGGTGTAGTACGTGAAATCATCGACGTTTCAGCACAAAACCGGAGGGATTTTCGAGAAGGTGATCTAAGGGCTTTAACTACACCGTAGCGTACTTCCTCGTCCCCAACACGTAAAGTGACAAATCTGCATCGCAATCTATAGAGGCTACGCGGTGGATAGGAAAGGTCGTCCCGGGAGGAGGGGGTATCTTCTTCTTTAGTGTCCAAGACGTACCAATCCACGGGAAATGTAAATTTGTCTACTTGGACCGAGAAGGTCTCTAAGCACTCCTTCGGCTCTCTTGAAAGATGCGTACGCAAGTGGATACTTATGGGGGTAGGCTCCAATAGATGGTCAAGGTGTAGTCTCTTGCGGACGGATAGAGACATCGGACTAATGGATGCTCTAAATCACACGAGAGAGTTTGGGAAACTTAAATCCTTGATACGCGAGTTAAGACAAACTTTCCCGGATCGGCTGCGCTTCTTAGGAATTTCTCCGTCATTGATAGCGGAGCATTCTTCTCCCAATCTTTTCTCCATTTCACCCAATTTCTTCTTCGACGAAACAACATCCTTCACAAACTTGGCGTACTTAGGCATTTCAACCAATACCTCGGATAAAGGCAAATTTACTTGGGTGTTTCTTAGTAGGTTGAGTACTTTATCATACTTTTTGTCTTCGGATAGAGAAATGTTGTGCTTCCTTGGTGGAAATGGGAGCTTATTCGATTCTTCTTCGGAGAATACTTTTACGGTGGAGGAAGCCCGTATAGCTTTGTCCTCGAAGATCTTTCCACCTCACCACTTTTTCGGTCTTTTCACTCGTCGGGGGATCCTCCGCTTTGAGTGACTTTCTCCGGTTCAATCACACGAGATCTCTTTCCTGCTTCCATCTCATTTTTCTCTTCATCCGGGTCGGGGGGCTGCGATTCTTCCCCTCTACCGAATCGGGGGTAGGAGGGTTTACTCGTTTCCCTGGTTACGTACGTAACCGGGGTGTTGTTGCAATTGTGTACCGGATCTCGGGTTCATAGCATTGGACTCCTCTTGTCCATAGGGAGTAATCGGTGCGAGCTCGGAACGGGGGTTTGTTCTTGCTTCGGCTTGGGCTGCATGCCCACTTTTAGGATTCTTTTACGTAAAACTCGGTAGGCTTGTCCTTGAGGCACAGCGGCTAATTGCTCGGCTAGGCTTTGTCCTAACTGCTTGTCTTTCTAAGTTCTTCATCGTCCTCTGTTGCTCTTCATACTGCGCCGCAGGGGCGGTACCATGAGTTGAGGAGTCTGATTAGGGCGGTTTCTTTGTGAGTTTTGATTAGCGGGCCGGGTTGGATTTGTGCTTTGACCCGAGTTAGGGTTACGGTAGTAGGCATTGCGAGAAGTGTTACGTCCCGAATTTTGAGTGCGGTTTTGGTCATAACCTTGATTTTGAACATAGTTTCTATTCGGGTTGTAGTTCGACCTTGAGAGTTATTACGGTTTGAGAATCTGCGGTTCTGCGGCCGGAAAGAATTGTTTCTCTCATTTCCACCATTCAAGGGGCATGTTGCGAAATGTGACCTCTAAGCCCACATGTATAGCGAGTTCACGAAATCATCTTGCCTCGTTTGTTGGACGGCGTTGACTTGAGGGGTGTACGACAATGGTCAACGATGTGACCGGTCGATAACGATTATCACAAGAGAATACTTGTGCATTACGTTGGAGAGAGGGCTGATTTTGCTCTTTAGTCATGGTCAAAGCGAGAAAGTTGAGCTGCGGGGCTGCAATCATTTGACCATGATTACGGTTGTGGACTTCTTCGATTTTAGGTACGGCGGGGACCGTTGGTGATTGATACGTAGGTGCATAGTTGTACTTAGCTATATCTTCAAATAAGTCCCACCCTTCTTTGTGGGGTTTTCTTCAAGAAGACTCCTCCAGATGAGGAGTTGACCATTCCTTTAGTGGACTCATTCAGACCACTGAAGAAAGTATGGACCCTTCTCTGCAAATCCATTCCATGATGGGGGCATTTGTTCAACAAAATTTTGAAACGCTTCCATGCTTCAAAGAAAGATTCATCACTCAGTTGATGAAAATTTGAGATCTCGTTAAGACATTGAAATTTGTCTTAGACGGAGGAAAATATTGGGCCAAAAATTGACCTTCGAGCTGGGCCCAAGTTTGGATAGATTCAGAAGGAAGAGATTTAAACCATTCCATTGCTTCTCCACGGAGTGAAAATGGAAATAGTTTCAGCTTAATGATGTCTTGCTGACATCCTTAATGCGAGTAGTATCGCATATACCCGAAATACATAAAGATGCGTGTAGGGGTTCTCGGATTGATACCCATAGAAAGTTGATGCATGTTGCACCATCGGATGAGAGCCGGTCTTATCTCAAACGGGGCTGTATCGGTAGGGATAACCACAGCCGAGCGAATGTTCACATCGCCGGGAGTAGCATAGTCTGCCAGGGTGCGGTCGGCTTGAGCCATTGAAACAGTAGTTTCTTCCTCAAAGAAAAGGTTGGAGAAGAGATTATCTTCAGAAGAGCTCTCACTCGAACTCTCTTCGACTTCCTCTTCGGGGATCGGAACGGGCTCGGGAACTTTCCGTTTACGGTTTACTCGAACTACGTCTCGTTCAAGCTCAGGTTCAAAAATTAACTGTCCTTGTTTACTTCGTGTTTGCATATAACGAAGTCAAACTAAGGAGAGAAAGAGAAAGAAAGGAGTCAGGAAGACGGACGGGCGTCCAAGGTTATGGACGGGCGTACGGGTGGGTATTGGGGCTGGACGGGCGTTTAGTGACACAAACGCTCGTCCGGTTGGCGAGAATACGAACGGGCGTCCAAATATTATGGACGCTCGTTTGAGTGAATAAAAATAAAATAGGATCAAAAATTTCCGGCGGACGGGCGTCCAAAATCCGGACGCTCGTTTGGTGCCGGAAGAACAAGAACGAAGCGAAATTGCGAGAAAGAGGCTACTAAGGGAGAACCTTAAACCCTAACTAAAATAGCGACGAATGATCTACCTAAATCTTATGCTAAAAACACATAAAACCGTGCCAAGTTCCCCGGCAACGGCGCCAAAAACTTGTGGTGGATTTTTGTAAACGAAACAAAAAGACAAGTAATAAAAATCCGGTTTAGTCGCTCCAAGTGCAAAGCTTGTAGTAAAGCGATTATTCCGGGTCGATCCCACGAGGAACGTGAGGTTGAATGTGTATTAAAGCTTAGGCGAGAAAGTGTCACGAGTAACAATTCTAGGTTTATCAAATAATGGGGAGAAAGGCGGACGAACGGGGATCCACAATTCAAGATAGCGGTAAAAGATTCTAACTCCTGCGCATGCAAATTACTAAAGGCCAAGATTAACCTATACCCAAAGCGAGATTACTAATTTCTTAAATAATCCGTTTATCAACTTCTATCAAAGATTGATTATTTAAGCACGATAGGCACAAATTCTTTCGAATCTATTATCTAGGTTAACAATTTGATAACTTTCGTTTTTTAGACAAATCGATTAAGCGATTACTATTGCGGTGATCTAGAATTCATTCAACTATCGTCAAACAAATATCACGGGCTTTATCTATCGATGTGAAGCATGAAATAAACGCAATAAAAATCGACCTTTATTGATTGCAAAACGCGAGAAAAATAAGAAAAACCGAACGCCTCTTGAATTGCTTCACCCGTTCGTCCAACCCGGGAGTTTAGTTACTCATAATAGTCTTGAAATCAACAAATCGTTTTGATTGCATAATAAAAGAAACAAAAAGAAAGGACAAGCTATTTGCTTTTTTTTAAGATGAATTTTCGACTCTCTAGCTTGTCTCTATGTGTATCTTTACGTATGCGCTAGGTTTGGGGCGGCTCTTTGCTTAAATAGATGAATAAGTCGGCTAGGTCATAAGCTAGGTCGGTTGCGCTTCGGTCGGCCGTGGACGCCCGTCCATTCTTACGGACGCTCGTCCGGTCCGTTTTGAACTTTGAGTCGGGCCGAATCTTCTTCGGACGCCCGTCGATCTAGCGTCCATCTGCGTCCAAACTTGCTGAATGTAAAATACCCTCTGGACGCTCGTCCATTTGATCAAACGCCCGTCCTTTGGACGGGACACAGACGCCGATCCAATATGGTTGAATTTTGATTTCTTGATCTTTATCTCTTCTATCTCATCCCACTTCTTCATTATCTCTTTTATCATCAATTAGCTTGAACTTAATCAACCTTTTGAGCCTCCAACATGTATCTATAACACATAAAAACATCGCAAAATGTAATAATGCTCAAATAATCATAAAATCACAATTAAAACACATAAATCAACCTATTTTGCGATTAACTCTCCTAAAATCTCATTTGCTCAATATATCCATTAAACCCTCGTTTCTTATGCAATTTAGTACAAATACGGGGAAAAATATCATAGAATATAGCGTTATAAATCGTATAAATTCACCCTTAAAAACTGGGAAGTCAAGTTTTGGATGTTTTACCTCATATGGCTCAGATCCATAATCTGCCTTAACGGACTGACTGTGCCTTGTAAATGACGATGGAGTGGGAAGCAAGGGTGCTGATCGATCCTCATTTAACGTGGGGGCCTTGTTCTTCTCCTTATCTCTCGAAGGGTCTTCGATTGCAGCAAACAACCGGTCAAATTTCGATCGGAGTTCATCCATCTCCTCCTTATGCTGTTGTTGCTGCTGTTGTTGGAAATGAGCAATGTCTTCTTTAATTTCAGACCGGAATCGGGTCATATCTTCGTCCAGCTTTGCATGCAGCCTATTATACTCATCTGAAGTCCTTGAACGAGTACCATCCGCCATTTCCGAGGATTGTATAGCTCTGATACCAGTTGTGACGACTGTAGGTGATGAATTCCAGAATTTGGTGCAATAGAACAGTACAAATGAAGAAATGCAGAACAGGAAACAGAGAAGCAGAAGATAGAAGAGTTTAGAAGAAGATAGGAAGGAAATAGGGAGATAACGAGATTAATTCATTCCATGCCTCAGCCATTGCTCACTTGCTACACCTTATACCTCCCTTACCAACAACCTCCTAACAAACATGATAGAGAAAGATGCAACAACCCATATTAACGGCTAATACATAAATAAAACCAAACCACTACATAATTTATCTAATTGACCCAATAAACTGGTCCAACCATGGTTAAAACAAAAGACTCAATAATTAAATAAACCGACATCATGACATCATAACTCTGATACCATGTTACAAATGATTAGATTAGAGAGACCCAACTATTAGGTATTAATCCAACCGAATTAATTTTAACCATAGTATTATATATTTTCACAACAGGGAATCCTACGAGTTACGATCCGGTAGACAATGTGTTGTTTACCATTAAAAATCCAATTTTTTATGGCAACCGCCTAAGATGGATTTTGATGCTTGATTAGAAATCCGATTCAACTATAGTGCACAAATAACCAAATCAATATTCCAATCATGTATCGATGAATAAATAAATACTAATGAAATAACGAGGAGTAGGAACAATTTGATCTCACAATCATAGAGTAATCAACAGTTCATCAATCAATTAACCGGAACCAAGATATTACCTACTCATTATCACAATAAAATAACAAGAAAGAGAAAGAGAATACCTTAATTTATTGAAAAGAAAAAGAAACAATCAACAATCCATGGAGGGGGCAAAAAGGCGCCCCTCTTTGTTTTTTTCGTGTTAGTCTAAGAATTAGGGATTGGGAAAATATTTATGCTAATCTAAATACTAATAATAAATAAAGTTGGAGCCACCCATGGGGTTAAAATAACATAAATAGTGTTTGAATGGTAAAAAAACTGATGCAAAAACGTAGTTGATATGCATGCATTTTGCCAAGCTCGTTCAAATAATAATAGTATCCTACCATGACTGATTTTAGCTTTCCAGCAGTATTGTCTTTTTCTAGCTAAGACCGTTTCACTTTTTTTTTAGGGGACCGCTTCACTTTGATATAAGGAAATATAGTAGCACATTTACTAATACCAATTGGTTTTAGTAAAACGGTAAGCGTTTGATCCTAATATGATATCGGAGCAGGAGATCCCGAGTTCAAGCCCCGCTTCCAGCACAATTAAAAACTAAAAAACTAAAAAACAACCAAGTGTTGGGCCCCACTCTCTTCTTATAGGCCCACACTTCCCAAACAAAAAAAACAGTCAAGTGTTAGGTCTCTCTCCCTTCTTATAGACCCACACTTGAGGGGGCGTGATATAAAGAAATATAGTTTGCACCTTTACTAATACTAATTGACTTTAGTAGAAAGGTAAATGTTTGATCCAAACATGGTATCAGAAGTGGGATTGTGTTAGGTCCTGAAAAACATCAAAAAATAACTATTTGAGGAATATCTTTTCGCACAAAATGCATCAAAAGTACACTATATAACTCACCAATTGTGGACTTATCAGTTTCAGCGATAGTGTGTGCCTCAAGCTTCTCTTGCATAACACAACCTCTTCCGGCCTAGGGCGGTTGTTTGGGTGGCATGGACTTCAAGGAGCAGGACCCACCCCCAGAAAATACTTTTGTATCTACAGTCGACTCTTCTACATCGCCTCGCACCAACATCCTCGATTTCAAACACCTTGCAACCTAGGGTGGACCCAGGGACGGATCCAGGACTTTGTTCCAGTTGGGTTACCGGATTCTAAAACTACATTTTCTTATCCAAACAATTGTTCCAGTATGGTCACCCCAATCTAAAAGTACACTTTTTAATCACAAAACGACATTTTTTACCAACAAAACTTTATCGTTTTAATACTAAAAAACATTCTTGGATCTCAGTGGGGTCACGTGACCCTACCATAATACACGTGAATCCGCCCCTTGGTGGATCCAAGAATTTGTTCCAGTGGAGTAACCGAAGTCTAAATTACATTTTTTGATCCAGAAATTTGTTCCAGTGGGGTCACTTAAGCCTAAAACTATATTTTTAACCACAAATGACATTTTTTTTAAACAACAAAATTACATCGTTTTAATACTAAAAAAAGATTTCGGATATCAGTGGGATCACCTGACCCCATCACATAACTTGTAGATCCACCGATGCGTGCAAGTTGTCGGGGCGAACGAACATTCTTCAACACAAATAATGAATTAAAAACACTGTCCAAACCATTTCGGAGTGCTCTTATTAATCGTTTCCAAACTATAGACCTATAATTTAGGAAATTCGGAAGATTTTTACGAAACTGAAACTTAAATCAAAATGTAAGGTTGTCTTAATTACTTGATTACCACAATGTGCTTATTCAAACTGACTGCCAAGAGGATTAAAATTGTATTTTTACTAGAAGGGAATGATTTTAGGTAAGTTTCCAATACATATTTCGAGGTTGGCCATTGATTGTCGCCTCAATGAAGTAGCATCCATAGCCCAGTTTGGTTCGAATATCCAAGGTTGCCACTATCGTTGTTTAATAATCACTATCTTCGGAAGCTTGCATCCTTAACTAGTCGGCCCCTACAACTGGATAATGCTACCCTTGATCAACGTAGGCCCTTATATGCCAGGGTGCTTGTTGAAGTGGATGTTTTGAAACCAAAATGCCAACGTATTTGTATTGGATGAGATGTTCAAGATGGTTTCTGGCAAATTATTATATCAGAAACGTGGCCTATTACTGTGACTTTTGCAAACACATTGGCCATAGTGAAAATATGTTTCGGAAGAAGAACCCTCCGAAACATGAAGTAGTTCGTGAATGAAAAAGTCCCAAAAAGACTCAAGTCTGCTGGCCAAAAGAAAATAACGCGCTTCCGATGGAAGAGGCTTCTAATACATCAAATCCACCACAGGAAGAGCAAAGAATAAAGAGCAAAAATGTAGACGATGCTCTAAGCATTGTTGTGGTTGAGGTGAACGACACAGATGATATGGGTAAAGAGGGTGGAGAATATTGGAGAATCTCATGTGAATGACCTCATTCTTGACGAGGACATGCATGATTATCAAAGATTGGCAGAGGAATTGGAGCATGATTCCATTATGGATGTGGGGCCACAACAGTGTATGATCACGTCGAATGAGGAGGATAAGATGGATGGTGAGAGTAATCACCTTAATTTACGCCCTCCATATTTTAATGATTTTAACTTTATTCCATAGGCTTACTTAGCTAACATCAATAGACCGTTTCGTCCTTAAACTTAGTCTTTGGGATAAAAATTCTATAATCACTTTCTTGACTAAGGACAAAGAAAACACTGAAGATGAGAAGGATGAGATCAGCGAAGGAGATGGGTTGACCATTTATCGAGACTCAGAGCACGTTTTCATGTGTCTTTCCTTTGGAACAAAAACTGAAGTCAAACTTAGAGTTGATATAAAGTGGCCACAAACACCACAACTTAATACTCAAGATATTGAGGTGAGTTTTATGCTTCGCACAATAATCTAGGAGATTAAAAATAAGAAAGGGATTCATATGGTTAGAAACAAAAAATAATAAGTTCACTTGGAGAGTTCATCTTAGGGACTTTCGGTAGGACATTTTTTCCTTAATTTGACTTGGCACTGAACAACCGTACTCTTCCTCTTAGTAGATATTTCACTTTGGATTTTACTGCTACGAGATTTTTACGAGGCCGAGTTAGGTGCTGCGGTTTCATAAACTTTACAAAAACTGGTTGGACCACCTTTTTGTAATTTATTTTTTTTCTATTAATTATAAGCAAATTTGTTTAAAATAAACCAATAAAAGATAAATCATACCAAAAATCGTAAAGAAATCCAAGAAACTCCTGATTCAACACCAAGATCCTCTTATGCACAGAGCCGTCCTGGGGACAGGCCTACAAGGCCGCGGCCTAAGGCTTTTGCTGAAACTTGTAATTTTAGGGCCCACGTTTTATGTAATAGGCATGTATTTTTGATCAATTTATATTTTTTATTCAAGCTAAAAAACTGGTAAAACCTAAATTTATAGCCGAATTCAATGAAAAGAAGGTCTAATTAAAATCCGTTACATATTTTATAACGCTTATCAACATAGTATACCTCAAAATAGTTGTGATATATTCAATTTGTTGAAAAGGTCCTGCTTATGCATCCTAATCTCCGAGAAAACTTGCTAACTTTTTCAATCACCTGATAGAGAATGGGTGAGCACAAACATGGTCATTGAAGAAGACAAAGTCGAAGGTCATTCGTGTTTCATCCCTCCATAAAATAACTTCAAACACATTACAAGAAATTATCTATATTGCCAAGTACTACACATAGATTTTCAAATTTCAAGTAAGCACATTGTAGTTTCCACATTTATCCCAATATTTCACATTCTTACTCGCCACACTGTCAAGTAAGTGTCACAATTAATTCATGTTTATTTAGTACTCCCTCCGTTTCTTATTATATGTCGCATTTAAAAAAAAATTAACTGTTATTTTTTGGATGAACCTGATCATTTTTTAGTTTAAGATTAATCATTTTTTTGGTGAATATGGTCAATTTTTTTCTTTTCAAATGCGAAATATAATAAGAAACAGGGGATGTAGCCACACGTGTACCCATCCCCACCCTCACCCGCACACCCACGCACATCCACACCCACACACCCACATCCATCCACCCACCCACACACATTTCCCCACCCCCCCCCCCCCCCCCCCACACACACACGTACATCCACATACGCACGCGCACAAGGAAACAATGATCGAGTAAGAGGGCACAACGGGACGGGGAATCGAGCAAGAGGGGACAACGGGACGGGGAAGGATACGGATCCATGCGTCCACACATTCTTAGTCTCATTCACATAATATTCATATTCTATTTCACATAGTAACGATGTGTATGGTGAATGAGGGTAAACATATGTGGTCGCAATGCATTACACTTGATATAACTTTTGTGCAACAAAATCTCTCATTTTTTCCATTATAGAAAGGGTGATCAGTAGTTTTATGGTAGTCCTGGACCAATTTTTTGGACAAACAGATCATCACTTTGAAAAAATCTGATTGGCGGCTAGTTTTTATTATAAAAGTCTCCCAGAAATTTTTTAAATCCTATTGGTGGCACGCTAGGTAGGATTTGATAATGAACCTTAATAAAATTATGGTGATTTAGTAAGTGGGCTTGACAAACTGTGTTGGTTGCCTGCCCTTTTTGTAAATTTTTTGGGCCCATTCAATACAGAAACTATGTTCTTTTTAGGACTAATACAAAACTTATGTTTTTTTTTTACAGTTAATACAAAAACTATATATGTTACTTAACCTTTTTTTACGAGATATGTCACATAACCTTAAATCTAATGGTTGGTGGTCCAGAACCATGATATCATCGTACCGTTAACTAATTAAATACTTTAAAATTAATAATTTTTTTCTAAACTTATGGGACAAACTGTGATGATCAGAGGTATAATTTGCAGAAATGAAGAAAGGAAGAAACAGATCGAGGATGAAGGGGAAGGGGAACAAACTACAGAAAAGACAAGAGAGAGAGCAATTTTGGAGAGGAGAATTCGGATATCATTCATCATACCCACATCCATGTTTACAACTCATTAATATAAGCCCTTCACAACTTGGTCAATAAGTCGGGATATTCGAGTAATATAAAATACGACATAAATAAATGATTAAGCCAAATGACATCACTAACGTCTAGTAGTTGAGCTTAAACTCATACCCTAGTGGCTACCACTAGGGTCTACCCTTGCCTCCAGTGGGAGGTCCAGGGTTCGAATCCCCTCCCCTCCTTTTGTTTCCGGTAAAAAGAAAACAATAAAAAAAAAACGTCTAGTAGTTGATACCCAACGGTCACTAACGAGTCTACAGTCTTATTTCTAATTTTCAACCTCGGGACATTACACAAACAAAAAATCTCTAAATTTCATTTGTTCTGAACAACAGTAAAATTTGTATTGTAAATTAAAAGAACGGTGGATCACCGAAAACAATTATAGCAATCGATAATTAAACGTCATAAACGAATCTATTGCAGATTTGTTGGGAAACCATAAAATTTATACTAAAAACATAAGCGGCTGAATAAATCTGCAATCATATATCTGGACATTCAAGAAGCTATTGGATTAATTACAAAAAGAAAAGTGTCCCAACCGACACAAAATTGAACCATAAAAAAAATTCAAAGCCCTATTTGTGTCTCAACATTGCAAGAGAGGTTGATGAATCTTGATCTAACACCTAAATTAATGAACGCAAAATAGGCCAATATTCTTTTTAAAAATCCTCAAATTATTAAATTTTAAAAGAATAGGTATAGAGAAGAAGAGGAATATTGCCACAGCACATGTTTTTATAATATTTGCCGTCGTTGTTGATAGTGCCCGCCTCTCCAATATCGATCCTCCACTCACCGTCGTTGCAGCGAATACCCACATCTCCAATATCGATCCTCCACTCGCCTTCGTTTCGATTACTTTCCACATCTCCAATATCTATCCTCCATTCGCCGCCGTTATTGATAGTGCCCACCTCCCCAATATCTATCCTCCATTCGGCGACTTTATTGATAGTGCCCGCCTCTCCAATATCGATCCTCCGCTCACCGTCGTTGCTGCGAATACCCACCTCTCCAATATCGATCCTCCACTCGCCTTTGTTTCGATTACTTTCCACATCTCCAATATCGATCCTCCACTCGCCTTTGTTGCTATTAGTTTCCACCTCTCCAATATCAATCCTCCACTCACCCTCGTTGCAAATACCACCCATATCGATCCTCCACTCGCCTTTGTTGCTATTAGTTTCCACCTCTCCAATATCAATCCTCCACTCACCGTCGTTGCAAATACCACCCATATCGATCCTCCACTCGCCTTCGTTGCTATTACTTCCCGGTACATCTTCAATATCGATTCTCCATTCGCCATTGTGGCAGCTAGTGCGGCCGACCTCTCCGATATCCATCCCCCACTCCATTAAATACGAAGTTTTGCAACACCAATCCTTGCCGAGCTTCTGTGTGATTGCCTCCATCCAAAATTATTTAAACGCTTTTTTTTTCAGTCAAGAAATAATAGGGAACCTAATATGCTTTGAATTTTTTTTTTTAAAAGAATCGGCTTGACGCAGTTCTAAATATATATAAGTCCGAAGGCAATTAGTATTTAGTAACCGACTTAATTCAAGCTTCATGGTTTCTTAATTTCCTTATTTAAATATTCCTGTCCGTGTCCACATGTCACCTCATCCGGGGATTTGTACGTACTTATTTAGTTAGATAATTAACGCTACATGCTTTTTTATCGTGACATATTTTGAAAGTACATTTTTATTTTTAGGGTGAAAGTACATTTTAAAGTAGAGAATGAACTTTATATAGTTGATTCCTCAACAAATAATAATAATAATAATAATAATAATAATAATAATCTTTATATAGTTGATTGTGATAACGGAAAATCGGAAAGAGGTTTATAGTTAAAAATAACAATTTGAAAACATGCAAAGGAGATAGTATAATGTTTTTTTTTTTTTTTTTGGAAAAAAGGACATATTTTGTTATTCCACTATGATTTAAATTCTTTCAATTCAACTACAAAAACGAGTATATATTTTGATTTCATTGTCAAAAAATAGTAATTCTTTCATCATATATTTCCTTTTTTCGTCTTCTTTATTCAGACATTTTATTTGATATTTTTTCAAAGTTATTTTTTAGTTCATTTTTTGTAAAAAACACAAACAGTGGAATAGCGAAACATAGGATTTGAGGTCAGTTCCACTGCAGCAAACTGTTGATTTGGGGTTATAAACAATGAATTTGTCCTTATCACCCAATATATATTTCTACTGTCCTGATTATATTTTCCCCATCTTGTATGTCCTTTTAAACCACTCCCCCGATCGGAAAGTTGATTCCAACTCCAAAATCAAATTTTAAATTGTTATTCCAGTGTCATAATTATACATTCGTGTGTAGGTAAAGCTAAAATGACCATTTGAAAATAAAATGATTAAAACTGGACAATTGTTAGAGATAATAACAAAATTGAGTAAATATATTTTTTAGATAATATTGTTTGAATTTGAATTATGATAGAGTTGTTAGAATTGATTATTTGGTTTAAATAGAGTTCTATTTGATTAGATCTCTCTCATCAATTAATCTAAAAACATTGTATTCCTATTCGTATAATCTCTTTTATATTTCCCTATTATGGTATCGTTGTTTTTCGACTAACGTGTTTCAGTTCCTGGCTATAGTAAAGAAATTCATTTGGGTGTGGGTTCGTTACCGTAATCTACACGAACTCTCACCCCCTCACTCAGTCTTCATGTTTTTTGGTCCTTTGATTTTTTTTCCATCATCATGTTTTTTTTCTTGTTGATTTTTTTAGCCATCGAAAAAAATTACTCTCATTACATTATCATCTTTCAAACCCCATAAACGCTTCTGCAGACAATGGAGATTTCTTTTCATTTCAGTGGTAAAATTCAACCTAGGAAACCCCATATTTCCAATCCATATTTATTTGTTTATCTTTATTCTATATGTTCTCTTCCCTTTGTTCTTATGGGGAACACAAACATGCCATTGTCTTTTGTTTATTAGGATTTTTACAACCCTCCATTCTAAATTTTATTTTAGATTTTTACAATCCTACATTCCAAATTTTCTTAATTAGGGTACAACCCCCCATTTCATGTTTTATTAAGTTTTGTCTCAACCATATGTTGATCACAAGGGTGACCACACATCAAAAAGATTTTTTTTTATTCAGCTATAAGTTATTATATTTTTTTAGGGTATCAAATCCTCTCAATTGATGATATTCTCTCCAAATATTTCTTACTGTTTATCATGTTAAGGGTGGTTTTATACGTTTTATAAGTATATATTTTATGTTAATTTCCCCCATATCTGGATAAATTGCATAGAAAATGAGCGTTTAAATGGATTTATTGAGCAAGTGAGGTTTTTAATGAGTTATTCGCAAAATTGGTTTATTTTGGTGTTTTAATCTTGATTTTATGATTATTTGGATGATATTACGTTTTGCGATGTTTTAATGTGCTATAGGTACGTGTTGATGCTTAAATGATGATCACAAAGAGATGAGAGTCGAATTACATTGAAGAAAAAGGGATAAAGATGAGAAAATCGCATTCTGAACAGCTGAACGAGCGTCCATGTCCCGTCCAAATGGACGGGCGTTTGATCAAATGGACGGGCGTCCAGGAGGATATGTTACATTCAGGAAGTTTGGACGCAGAGTGGACGCTGGGATGGACGGGCGTCTGAAGAAGACTCGGCCCGACTCGAAGTTCAAAGCAGACCAGACGAGCGTCCAGAAGAATGGACGGGCGTCCACGGCCGACTGAAGCGCAACCGACATAGTTTTTGACCTAGCCGACTTATTTTCCTATTTAAGCAGCAGCGCCCCAAACCCTAGGAGAGACATTCATAGAGTCGAAATTCATCTTGAAACACAGCAGCAGCTTTGTTCTTTCTGTTTTTGTTTTTTTTATGCACTCGAAACAACCTTTTGATTTCAAGATTATTATGAGTAGCTAAACTCTTGGGTTGGATGAACGGGTGAAGCAATTCAAGAGGTGTTTGGGTTTTTCTTATTTCTGTCTGCGTTTTGCAATCAACAAAAGGTTCGATTTCTATTGCGTTTATTTTGTGCTTGATATCGATAGATAAAGCCTGTGATATTTGTTTGATGATAGTTGAATGAATTCTAGATCACCGCAATAGTAATCAGTTTAATCAATTTGTCTAAAAACGAAAGTTATCAAATTGTTAACCTAGATAATAGATTCGAAAGAATTTATGCCTATCGTGCTTGAAGAATCAATCTTTGATAAAAGATTGATAAACAAATTATCTAAGAAATTAGTAATTTGCATTGGGTATAGGTTAATCTTGGCCTTTAGTTGATTTGCATGCATAGGAAATTAGAAGCCTTTACTGCGTTCTTGAATTGCGGATCCTTGTTCGTCTGCCTTTCTCCCCATTATTTGATAAACCTAAAATTGTTAGTTTTGTGACACTTTTAGCCTAAACTTAAAAACACATTCAACCTCACGTTCCTCGTGGGATCGACCCGGAATAACCGCTTCACTACAAGCTTTGCACTTGGAGCGACCAACCGGATTTTTATTTCTTGTCTTTTTGTTTCATTTACAAAATCCACCACAAGTTTTTGGCGCCGTTGCCGGGGAACTGGCACGGTTTTATGTGTTTTTAGCATAGGTTTAGGTAGATCATTCGTTACTGAATCGAATAGCTTCTTTTCTCTGAACCGTTTTTGAAGAGAGTTTGAGAATGTGATAAACACAAGAGTAAACTTCAACTTAGTTTATTCATTGAGTAAAAAGATGTATAAATAGATACAATTGAGATAGAGAGACTAGCTAGCTAGCTTGGGCGGCCACTTGAGTATGTAGATGTGGGCGGCAAGCATGCAAAAGTAAAAAGTAAAAGTTATGTCTATGACATAAAGTAAACTAGAGTTTGACATATTAATTGTTTATATGACTCACAATTAATATGTCTTTTACAATTAATTTTACAATTAAATAAGATGTACAAAATATTATGCACGAAATCCTGAGGCTCAGCAATCTGCTGAGCACCCTGCTGAGCACCCTTTTGAAGCCTCAGCAGACTGAGTCTGCTGAGTAATATTTCCACTCTGCTGAGTAATATTTCCACACCCCCTCAACCGGGCCGTATATGTTGATGCGGCCAAGTTTGCTACTTAGTCTCGCCGAACATAAGAGGTGGAATAGCCTTAGTAAGAATATCAGCATTCTGATCTGCTGAGGGAACATACTGGAGTTGAATAATCTTGGCATCAATCTTCTCCTTCAGAAAGTGTCTGTCAATGTCCACATGCTTGGTTTTATCATGATGGACTGGATCTTCTGCCATGCATAAGGCTGAATTATTATCACAACAGAGTGTGATAGGTTGATGATACGGTTGCTGAAGTTCAGTCAGTACCCTTTTTAGCCATAGAGCTTCACAAATGCCAAGTACAAGTGCCCTTAGTTCAGCTTCAGCACTGCTTCTTGACACAGTAGGTTGTTTCTTGCTCCTCCAAGTAACCAGGTTCCCCCATATATATGAGCAATAGCCTGTGGTAGACCTCCCCGTCAATGTGACATCCGGCCAATCGGCATCGGTGTAGACCTTGATTGATCTATCGGTAGACTTGGTGAAGTGCGAGGCCTTGGCCGGGAGTGGATTTTAAATACCTCGGTATCCTATTCACGCATCCCAATGTTGCTCGGTAGGGCAATGCATGAATTGATCGACCGAGGCCCGACCCCATATGCAATATCGGGTCTTGTGTGAGAAAGGTATATGAGTTTGCCTACAAGCCTTTGGTATTGTTCTTTCCTGACAAAGAATGTCACCATGCGGTAGGGTATGACCGGGGGTCTACTTGGAGATACGACGGTTTGCATCCCGGCATGCCGCTTTCCTTCGAGTAGGTCCGGGACATACTTCCTTTGGGAGACCGAAATGCCATTGGTGGTTCTAGCTACTTCCATACCAAGAAAGTACTTGAGGTAGCCCGGATCTTTAACTTGGAACACCTTTGCCGGTAGAGTCTTCAAGTTCGGATCTCGGTAGAGTCATCTCCGGTAAGGATGATATCATCCACATATACAATTAGAATGGACCTCCTCTCGGTTGGTTGTCTTGACAAACATGGTGTGATCGAGTTGCATTGATGATATCCAGCGGCTTTAACCACGGTAGTGAGTTTTCCAAACCATGCCCTTGGTGATTGCTTCGGGCCATATAGAGATTTCCTCGGTTGCACACCTTGCCTTGAGTATGAGGATTGATAAAACCAGGGGTACGGTCATATAAACCTCCTCGGTGAGGTCCCCATTTAGAAAGGCATTTTTGATGTCCAATTGGTGAAGAGGCCAGTCAAGTTGGACAGCTAGGGAAATCAGTACCCTGACAGTGTTGAGCTTTGCTACTGGTGCAAAAGTTTCCTTATAGTCAATGCCATAAGTTTGAGTGAATCCCCTTGCTACCAATCTGGCTTTATACTTGTCAATTTTACCATCAGCATTGTATTTGATAGTGAATAACCATCTGCAGCTAACTGTTTTCTTGCCTTTGGGAAGAGTTGTGAGGTCCCAAGTATGATTATCCAAGAGAGCAGTCATCTCTGTTTTAACAGCAGCCTTCCACTTATCATTTTGAAGGGCCTCCTGAATATTTCTAGGGATAGAGTGAGAGTCCAGGTCCTGTGTAAACATGGCAAAGACAGGAGACAACGATCATAAGATAAATAAGTATGAATAGAATGATCGGTGCATGATCTTTTCCCTTTCCTTAGAGCAATAGGTCCGTCATCTACTTCGGTGAGGCGCCGAGAGTCGATGGGCGGGGTCCGGCGGACTGCGGTTCGATGGGTTGCTTTGAGGTTCGGTTCGGCGGGCTCGGGTCGGCGGACTCGGGTCGACGGACCGCCGAGGGTCGGTAATGTGAGTATCCGCGGGATGCTTTGAAGATTATGAGTCTGGCCGAGGGTTAATGGTTTGCCGAGGGAACGGACTTAGTTCAATCTCAATCGGGTTTCCATCGGTGACGCTCGGTGGGTTTGTCGTAATATGGAGTCCTTTCAAAGAATTTCACATCCATAGAATTGTAAAATTTCTTTTCAGTAGGAGAGTAACACTTGTAACCTTTCCTGTCCTGTGCATATCCAAGGAAAATGCACTTATGAGCTTTAGGATCAAGTTTACTTCTGTGTTGAGCATGGATATAAACAAACACAGTACAACCAAAGATCTTTGGAGGCAATTGGGTAATAAGATGAGAGCAGGAGTGTGTGGTCAGCAGGGTTTGGAGAGGAGTTTTGAAACCTAATACTCTGCTGGGAAGTCTGTTGATTAAATATGTAGCAGTCAATATAGCTTCACCCCACATGTATTTAGGAACATGTGTAGTGAACATGATTGATACGGCCATTTCCGACGGATGCTGTTCTTTCTTTCAAAGCAACCCCATTCCGCCGAGGTGTTTCCACACAACTACGATATGAACAATTCCTCTGTTTGTCAAGAAGTTACCGAGGTTAGACTCATAGTATTCCGAGCATTATCGAGTCTTTAAGATCTTGATCTTAGTATCAAATTGGGTGGAGACCATGTGATAAAATTCTTGGAAGATAGGTCCAACTTCGATTTGTCTTTCATTAAGAACGACCAAGTGTTTCGGTATGATCATCAATGAAGGTTACAAACCACCTTTTTCCCCGTTATACTTTTCACTCTTGAGGGTCCCCATACATCACCGTGAATTAGGGTGAAAGGGGAAGAGGGCAAGTGAGGTAACTTAGCATATACGATTTGGTGAGTTTAGCAAATTGACAAATATCACATTGAAGATCATTAAGATTACATCCTTTAAACAATTCAGGGATTAAAGACTTTAAATAACCAAAACTTGGATGTCCTAGTCTATAATGCCATAACATGATATTGTCTAGGTTTTGAGTGCGAGCCGGCAGGCGGATTCGTCTTCGCCTCTTGTCTTCGACGGGGTTGATCACAAACGATCTGAGCAGGGGTTTAGCTTGCCCAATCACTTCGAGAAGAAAGATCCTGGAATGTACACCGATTCTTATTAAAAACAACGGTCAATTCGGATCTTTAGTGAGTTTACCGACGTATATAAGGTTACGGTCTAACTTTGGAACAAACGGGACATTCTCGTAGATATATCGATTAGTAAGTTTAACCTTCCCAACACCTTTTGCATAAGAAACGAACCATCGCGAGTCTTAATTCGTGAATTTGGTTGCATGGCATATATTGGGTAATAAGGTTTTTATTACCGATCATATGGGAAGAAGCCCCGAATCAACAATCCAAGTCTCATTACTAAGAGGTGAGTAAAATATACCCGTTTTAGCATGAGTGGCCATTTCGGTAGGGGAGCTACCTTCCGATGCTTTGAGCAATAAAGGCTCTAAAGGCGACAAACCGAGCATTCGACTTCTTCGTCATTTTCCTCTTCACCGATAAGTTTGCCTTGACTTTCCCCGGTTGGTTTTGAGGTTTTAGAGGGGGTAGGTTTGCCATGTAGCTTCCAACAATTGTCCTTGGTGTGATTTGTGCGTTTGCGGTGATCACGAACAGCTTTCCAAACTTTCTCGGTAGGCTTCCCGTAAGTCTCATTAACCTTCGACGGCGGTACCTTCGATAGGGTTGTCGGCGGGGGGTTCGGCGGCATCACTTTCCTCCTGCTTTCCTCATGTTTGACCTCGGCAAACATGGATTTGAGATTTGGAAGAGGTTTAGTAGCAAGAATTCTACCTCGACATCATCAAGAGTAGGATTCGATCCGGTAAGGAATTTGAATACTCTCTTTTTCTCGATAATGTCTTTAAAGAGTGCGGCATCTTTAACATCATTCCAGGGGTGAGTTTCCAACATATCTAGGTGTTGCCATGCCTTAGATAGTTGATTAAAGTATTGAGTTACGTACATATCCCCTTGTCCGCAATTTTGAATCCGAGCTTCGAGTTCATAGACTTCGGATGTATTGTCCTTTTTTGAGTAAAGGTCTCGGCATTGTCCCGCATTTCCTTAGCAGTGTCATACATCATGAAGTTCTCAACGATCTCTTTTGTCATAGACCTCGTGAGGATGGTCATGACTTGGTTATTTTCTCGTGTCCCATGCTTCAAACTTGGGGTCGGTTTCGAGCGAGGGGCGAGTTTGGAACCGGACGGATATCCCATCTTGCCCTGGCCGGAGATATACATTTTCATAGACCTTGACCATAGCAAGTAGTTGTTACCATCAAGTTTATGATTTGTAAAAGAAGAGTGTTCAGTTATCCCAGTCTGCTGAGGCAGCTGTGAGTCTACTGAAGAAGATGAAACTTCGGATAATATTGACATTTTCTTGAAAAAGAACTGAGTTTTGCAGCGGATTTTAGAACTCAGTAAGGCTCCGATACCATGAAGAGAGTTTGAGAATGTGATAAACACAAGAGTAAACTTCAACTTAGTTTATTCATTGAGTAAAAAGATGTATAAATAGATACAATTGAGATAGAGAGACTAGCTAGCTAGCTTGGGCGGCCACTTGAGTATGTAGATATGGGCGGCAAGCATGCAAAAGTAAAAAGTAAAAGTTATGTCTATGACATAAAGTAAACTAGAGTTTGACATATTAATTGTTTATATGACTCACAATTAATATGTCTTTTACAATTAATTTTACAATTAAATAAGATGTACAAAATATTATGCACGAAATCTCGAGGCTCGGCAATCCGCGAGCACCTGTGAGCACCCTTTTGAAGCCTCAGCAGACTGAGTCTGCTGAGTAATATTTCCACTCTGCTGAGTAATATTTCCACAGTTTTTTTACTTGTCGGACGAGCGTCCAACCACTATGGACGTCCGTCCAGTTCTTCGACTAATCGGACGAGCGTTTGGACTTCTAGACGCCCGTCTAGCTCAATTTCTAGGCAGACGCCCGTCCAGGACCTTGGACGCCCGTCTGTCTTCCTGACTCCTTTCTTCTTTTTCTCTCCCTAGTTTTAGTTCGTCGTATGCAAACACGAAGTAAACAAGGACAGTTAATTTTTGAGCCTGAGCTTGAACGAGACGTAGTTCGAGTAAACCGTAAACGAAAAGTTCCCGAGCCCATTCCGATTCCCGAAGAGGAAGTCGAAGAGAGTTCGAGTGAAAACTCTTCTGAAGATAATTTCTTCTCCAACCTTTTCTTTGAGGAAGAAACTACTTTGTTTCAATGGCTCAAGCCAACCGCACCCCTCGGCGTAGACTATGCCACTCCCGGTGATGTGAACATCGCTCGGCCGTGGTTATCCCTACCGATACGGCCCCGTTTGAGATAAGACCGGCTCTCATCCGGATGGTGCGGCATGCATCAACTTTCTATGGGTATCAATGCGAGAACCCCTACACGCATCTTTATGTATTTCGGGTATATGCGATACTACTCGCATTAAGGATGTCGATCAAGACATCATTAAGCCGAAACTATTTCCATTTTCACTCCGTGGAGAAGCAATGGAATGGTTTAAATCTCTTCCTTCTGAATCTATCCAAACTTGGGCCCAGCTCAAAAGTCAATTTTTGGCCCAATATTTTCCTCCGTCTAAGACAGCTCAATGTCTTAACGAGATCTCAAATTTTCATCAACTGAGTGATGAATCTTTCTTTGAAGCATGGAAGCGTTTCAAAATTCTTTTGAACAAGTGCCCCCATCATGGAATGGATTTGCAGAGAAGGGTCCATACTTTCTTCAGTGGTCTAAATGAGTCCACTAAAGGGATGGTCAACTCCTCATATGGCGGAGTCTTCTTGAAGAAAACCCCACAGCAAGGGTGCGATTTATTTGAAGATATAGCTAGGTACAACTATGCACCTACGTATCAATCACCAACGACCCCTGCTGCACCTAGAATCGAAGAAGTCAACAACCAGAATCATGGTCAAATGATTGCAGCCCTGCAGGCTCAACTTTCTGCTTTGACCATGACTAAAAATCAAAATCAGCCCTCTCTCCAACAGAATGCACAAGTATTCTCTTGTGATAACTGTTATCAGACTGGTCACATTAGTGACCATTGTCAGTACACCCCTATCCCCACCCTTCAAGTCAATGCTGTCCAACAAACGAGGCCGTATGCTTCTGTGAACTGCTATACCTGTGGACTTAGAGGTCACATTTCTGCAACATGTCCCTTGAATGGTGGAAATGAGGGTTACGACTCTTCTGGCCCGCCGAACCAGAGATTCTCAAACCAGAATAACTCTCAAGGTCAGAACTACAACCAGAATAGAAATTATGGTTATGACCAAAACCGCACTCAGAATTCGGGCTACAATCAAAATTCGGGACAGAGCACCTCTCGCAATGCCTACTACCAGAACCCCAACTCGGGTCAAAGTTCAAATTCTCAACCAAGAACAAATCCAACCTGGCCCGCTAATCAAAACTCACAGCAAAACAGCCCTAATCAGGACTCCTCAACTTATGGTACTACCCCTACAAGGGCGAGTATGAAGAGCAACGAGAGGACGATGAAGAACTTAGAAAGACAAGCAGATGACGACTAGGCCGAACAATTAGTCGCCGGACCTCGAGGTCGGCTACCTAGTTTTACGGAAAAAAAAACCCTAAAAGTGGGCATGCAGCCCAAGCTGAAGCAAGAACAAACCACTGTGCCGAGCTCGCACCCATTACTCCCTATGGACAAGAGGAGTCAAATGCTATGAATCTGAGATCCGGTACACAATTGCAACAACACCCTGGTTACAGACAGAACCAGGGAAACGAGTAAGCCCTCCTACCCCTGATTCGGTAGGAGGGGAAGAATCGCAGTCCCCTGACCTGGATGAAAAGAAAGATGAAAATGAGATTGAAGCTGGAAAAAGATTTCGGGTGATTAAAAACCAAAATGATGAACCTGAGAAAGTCACTCAGGCGGATGATCCCCTGACGAGTAAAAAGACTGAAAAAGTGGTGAGGTGGAAAGATCTTGAGGACAAAGCTATAAGAGCTTCCTCCCCCGGGAGAGTCTTCTCCAAAGAAGAACTGAATAAGCTCCCATTTCCGCCAAGAAAGCAAAACATTTCATTATCTGAAGACAAGAAGTACGAGAAGGTACTCAACCTACTAAGAAACACCCAAGTAAATTTGCCTTTATCTGAAGTGTTGGTTGAGATGCCTAAGTACGCCAAGTTTGTAAAGGATGTTGTGTCTCCAAAGAAGAAGTTGGGCGAAATGGAGAAAAGATTGGGAGAAGAATGCTCCGCTATCAATGACGGAGAAATTCCTAAAAAGCGCAGCGATCCGGGAAAGTTTGTCTTAACTCTGCAGATCAAGGATTTACGTTTCCCAAACTCTCTGTGTGATTTAGGAGCATCCATTAGTTTGATGTCTCTATCTGTCTGCAAGAGACTACACCTTGACCATCTATTGGAGCCTACCCCCATAAGTATCCAGCTTGCAGATAGATCTTTCAAGAGAGCCGACGGAGTGCTTAGAGACCTTCTGGTCCAAGTAGACAAATTTACATTTCCTGTGGATTGGTACGTCTTGGACACTAAAGAAGAAGATACCCCCCTCCTCCTGGGACGACCTTTCCTATCCACTGCCAGAGCCTCTATAGATTGCGATGCAGGATTTGTCACTTTACGTGTTGGGGATGAGGAAGTACGCTACGGTGTAGTTAAAGCTCTCGAGCACCTTCGAAAACCCCTCGGGTTTTGTGATTGAGACGTCGACGATTTCACGACTACACTCGGACGAGCTAGAGGCTGCCTATGGAGAAGAGCTTGTTGAAGAGGACACGGTGCTTTCGTGAAAGAACTCTTTCCCCCTCGAAAGAAGTCGATTTTCTTGAGGCAAGAGTTTTTGACCCTATCGGCGAGGAAGATCTAAAACGAGGAGAAGCCAAAACCGGCTTAGAGGAACCTCCCGAGGACCTTGTTCGAAACCTCTACCTCGAAAGCATCGAAGTATATCTTCTTGAGAGAAGGCGAGCGCTTACCTCGATTATCTCCTCTACACCGTCGTCGGCGAGAAGATGAAGCCGAGTTGGTTGACGTTACGAAGAAAAATGAGAAAGCCTTCGGTTGGCGGGTAGGTGATATAAGAGGAATATCTCCGGACGTCCGTATGCATAAGATTAGAACCGAAGAAGGTGCAAAGAGTATAAGACAACCACGAGACGTTTAAACCCACACATGCGGGAAGTGGTGAAGAAAGAGATCATTAAGGCTTTGTTGGATATGGGGATCATTTATGCGATAGGCGATAGCGATTGGGTGTCCCCCACTCGGGTAGTACCTAAAAAGGGAGGTATTACCATTGAAAAGAATGACAAAGGTGAAGAGGTAGTCGTTAGATTAGTCACGGGTACGTAGTCGTATAGACTATAGGAAGCTGAACGAGGTGACCCTGAAGGACCATTTCCCTCTCCCCTTCATAGACCAAATGTTGGAACGTTTGGCGGGGCATGCTTTCTACTGTTTTCTGGACGGTTATTCAGGTTATTTCCAAATCCCTATTGACCCAGTAGATCAAGAGAAAACAACCTTCACCTGCCCCTATGGTACTTTCGCTTATAGGCGAATGCCCTTCGGACTTTGTAATGCACCAGCTACATTTCAAAGATGTATGTTGGCTATCTTTGATGGACTTGTGGAGAGATGCATGGAGGTGTTCATGGATGACTTCTCGGTGTTTGGCACATCGTTTACGGACTGTCTCGAAAATCTAGACAAAGTACTGCAGAGGTGTGTGGAGAAGAACTTGATTCTCAACTGGGAGAAGTGCCATCTTATGGTGACCGAAGGGATTGTTTTAGGTCACAAGATTTCCGCTAAAGGCATAGAGGTTGATAAAGCTAAGATAGAAGCTATTGAAAAGATGAATTACCCTAGAAACACGAAAGAAGTAAGAAGTTTCCTTGGTCATGTGGGGTTCTATAGGAGATTTATAAAAGATTTTTCAAAAATATCTAAACCTTTATCAACTTTACTGAAAGATGACGTCACTTTCAATTTCGATAATGACTGTCAAAGTGCCTTCAAAGAGCTAAAACAGCGTTTGACCTCTGCCCCTATCCTGATCTCTCCGGATTGGAACATACCATTTGAACTAATGTGTGATGCCTCCAATTACGCTGTTGGTGCTGTATTGGGGCAAAGGATTAATGGTAAATTCCAACCTATTTCCTACGCAAGTCATACCTTGAATCCACCCAAGCAAACTATACCACTACGGAAAAGGAACTGTTAGCGGTTGTGTTTTCCATGGATAAGTTCCGCAGCCTATTTGCTTGGTGCCAAGGTGACCGTATGGATCGATCATGCGGCTTTGCGTTACTTGATGAACAAGAAGGATGCTAAACCGAGACTCGCCGAGGTGGATTCTTACACTACAAGAATTCGATGTTCACATCAAGGATATACGGGGTAGTGAGAACACCGTAGCGGACCATATTTCGAGAGTATTGCCGATAGGCGAGGAAGATCCCCGGGACATTGATCTTTATTATCCCTTCGAGAGCGTTATGAATATGGATGTCCACACTCCCGACCCTCCTTGGTATGCTTCGATTGTCAATTACCTTCATTCTGGCTATCTGAATCCTGAATTCCCTTACCAGGAGAAGAAGAAGTTCTTCTCTGATCTAAAGTACTATGTCTGGAAGAACCATATCTGTTCAAGATCTGCAAGGATGGGTTGCTTCGCCGGTGTGTCCCTGAATCCGAGCAACGGGATATTATTGAGCAATGTCATAGTGGTCCCACTGGTGGCCATTTCAATCCATGGAAAACCGTTGCCAAAATCTTCCAATGTGGTTTTTACTGGCCCAGAGTCTTTAAAGATACTGAAGCTTTCTGCAAAGGCTGTGATAGGTGCCAGAGAACCGGCACTTTGACCAGGCGGTATGATATGCCGCTTAAACCCATTTTGGAGTGTGAAGTGTTTGACGTATGGGGCATTGACTTTATGGGACCATTTCCATCTTCATGCGGAAATAAATACATTCTGGTCTGTGTAGACTACGTATCTAAATGGGTAGAAGCTGTCGCAACTCCACTGAATGATCATAAAACGGTAATGAAATTTCTGAAGAGGAACATTTTCACGAGGTTTGGCTGCCCTAGAGCTCTAATCAGCGATGAAGGATCACACTTCATTAATAAACCCCTGGATAGCCTGTTAGCTAAGTATGGTGTTAAGCATAAGAGTGGCACACCATATCACCCTATGACCATTGGGCAAGTTGAGCGTAGTAATCAGAGTATAAAGAAAATCCTCGAGAAAACGGTCAACTCCCATCGAAAAGATTGGAGTCTGAAGCTGGATGATGTACTGTGGGCTTACAGGACCGCATACAAAAATCCTATGGGTACATCACCATACCAAATGGTTTATGGAAAGCCATGTCATTTGCCAGTGGAATTAGAGCATAGAGCTTATTAGGCAACTAAGTTCCTAAACTTCGACTCCCAAGCTTGTGGAGAACATAGGCTCCAGCAGATACATGAATTAGACGAGTTCAGGCTCCAAGCTTATGAGAGTTCACGAATAAGCAAGGAAAGGATGAAATTCCTTCATGATAAGAAGATCAAGAAAAGGGAGTTTCAGCGTGCGAGCCGGCATCTTATACAATTCCGTGTCGCATCTTTTCCCCGGAAAGCTAAGGACGCGTTGGTCCGGTCCATTTGAGGTCCTGTCTGTCTTTCCTAGCGGCGTTTTGGAACTGAGGGGGATTGGTGATCAGCCTTTCAAGGTCAATGGTCAACGATGCAAACACTACATTGGCCAACCGAAGGAATCACCCGAGATAGTTAAATTCCTCGATTTGCTTGGTTGTATCACTTCAGGAGTCGATGATTGCGAAGAGTTCTCCCCAGACCTATTTTCTGATGATAGCGCTGAATCACCAGCTGAAGTTTTTGCCGGAAGCTGGGACATGGAACAATATTGGAAGGAAGTGGATTTGAAGAAAAATGAAGCACGGAAAAGAGCCCCGGTCAGAAAGAAGATCAAACAGGCCTGGGAAAAATGGGTGGGTCGGATCCCGAGTTTGCACTTCTTGTTTCGTAGTCATAATTTTGTTAAGAATTCGTTGATAGGATGACCGGCAAAAAGCCAAAGTGGCCCGACCCGGGTTAAACCGAATTGAATGTCGAGCTAACGACATTAACCAAAAGCGCCACTAGGGGCAACCTAGATATCCTTATTTGTTTTAGTTATTTTCGTTTTGTTCTTTTCTTTGATTTATTTGTTTCGTTTAGGTCTAATTAGGGTCATTGTTGACTCTCGCTTGTCGGTTGATTCGATTTCACTTTATCATTCTCTTTATCTTCATTGTGCCATGTTATGTCCCCCTATGTTCCCCGAGATCTTGTCGTGTTTTTCAAGTGTGCAGGATAGTTGCGATAGTAATTGTGAGTTTCAGGGGATATCAGTTTTCCGGTGGATGGTCCACAGTCTACTGATTTCGTCAGGCAACTCTGGATTTGAGTTGCAACACTTCCAGAATTTCCCCATTCGACTTACAATCAGCTAAGTTCTTTTATCCTTTCCTTTTAATTCTGCACAACCTGAGGACATGTTGTGGTTTAAGTGTGGGGGGTAAGGGGATGTTTTGATATGTACCTATATCATTTGCTTAATTCGTTATGATTCTATGCTAAAATGAGCTAATTTTTCAAAAAAATTTGTTTAGTCCTGAGTAACATTTCACTGGCATGCTAGTTTTATAATCTGGCACCTTTAGTTGTTATCAGTAGTCATATCATGTTCTGAGAATAGGTTTAGTAAGTCGATACTCAATTGAACTTCATTTCACGAACCTATTAGATGAAGAGCCAAATATAGAATAGTTTCCGGTTAGTTAAAGGAAAGTTAATTCTTGATACAGATAACACTTATTTAGCATTAATGAAAGTTAAGAACTTGTGCTATACTTACAGTTAGAATCTCAGTACCTTAGTGTTCTTGAGAACTTTGAGAGTCTTGAATGTGTTAGAAATATATTTGACCGAGAGTTTCCAAAGAGTTTGAAAAATATATATATCTATAAATAATAAATGAATAGAATTTCTTTGCGGGAATTTTGTGTGTAACTATCACCTCGAGTCCATTTGGATACTGCCCCAATTGGGGAGTGTGGTTTACCTTGGACAGTAAGGGATTGAGTGATCTCGGGGTGACTGCCTCTAATGTAGGGGAGTGTGTTATACTTTTGAGACGCGACGATAGGAAATATAAAATATACGTTTTTTTTGGAATTCTAAGTCAAGTTGATCTAAACTCAGTAGAGACCCGAAAGGTATTTTCTTGGTACTAAGCAAAGGAATTTAGTTGTGAGTTAGTTACTATGTTCTTGGTAATTAGTTTTTGTTAGGAAAGTGCTGTAGATAGAATGAAGTTTTCGTTTAGTTGACCGGATAACTGTTAGTGCTTGATGTATTATATCGAGAGAGGATTGGTGGAAGTTTAGTAGGTTCTGCACACACATCACCGAGTGAGGTCGATTTGCTGAATACTAGCTTGTCATGATTTTGACTATATCTCGTGTCAGGTTATGTGGATTCTTGATGGTATGTTCTTGTTTTGTTTTGCTCGGGACGAGCAAAAGCTAAGTGTGGGGGAGTTGTTAAGGGTGGTTTTATACGTTTTATAAGTATATATTTTATGTTAATTTCCCCCATATCTGGATAAATTGCATAGAAAATGAGCGTTTAAATGGATTTATTGAGCAAGTGAGGTTTTTAATGAGTTATTCGCAAAATTGGTTTATTTTGGTGTTTTAATCTTGATTTTATGATTATTTGGATGATATTACGTTTTGCGATGTTTTAATGTGCTATAGGTACGTGTTGATGCTTAAATGATGATCACAAAGAGATGAGAGTCGAATTACATTGAAGAAAAAGGGATAAAGATGAGAAAATCGCATTCGAACAAATCGAACGAGCGTCCATGTCCCGTCCAGATGGACGGGCGTTTGATCAAATGGACGGGCGTCCAGGAGGATATGTTACATTCAGGAAGTTTGGACGCAGAGTGGACGCTGGGATGGACGGGCGTTGTTGGGGAGATTTTGCATCATTAAAACAAAAGAAAATTTATAAAACCTATACTACCATGCAAAACTACCTCCTAACCGGCCGAATACCGGGTAGTTGCTAGTAAAGTTGGATAAGTACGGGTATCGATCCTCAGGGAAAAGGGCTATTGAATCTAATCTAGTTAATCCTTCTTTATTAACTAAAACCTAAACCTAAACTAAAACGGAAAATAATGGACGAGAGGATTGTTAATCCAAAGCCGGGAAGGATAAAAGCGATAAAAACATAAATAAAACTACATCTACGAAAACAAGAAACTAACTAACAACCGAACAAACATGAACAAACCATGATCAACCTATTCCCAACAACCATCACCCCACCGAAATCAACAAGATAGACAAACATTCATTCATTAGTTATCTTGGGTTATTATCTTTTCTAATGAAGCGTTTCCTCTTCCGATTTATCACGCCATTAATTAGTTTACCTTCCGGTCTTAACTAATATCGATACAAATCAAAGATATGGATGAAATCCTAATCTAACAACATTATCCCTCAACTTCCGTTTGTTGGAATAATAATTGTCAATCTCCCTCACGACAATCTAATGAATCTATTAACTTTCGTTATCTAAATTCGATTAACATATAACCATAAAAACATGAAAGAGAACAAGAACAACATAATGAATTAAACACATGAATAATCCTGTCTTTCCGGTAACGGTGATATCCCTCAATTCCAATCTAAGATAATCTTGCATCGAATTAATCAAATTGTGATCCTCTCGTAAATCTAGATATTTAACCTACGAACTTCCGTTATGTATAGATTAAAGATCTACTCTTTCCTATGGTGATCTAAACTACACCGACTTCCGTCATACGGTAGCATCAAATCATGCAATCATCTTCCGATTTATATTGCAAGATACAAATAAACATAGAAAAGAAACAATTCGAATTAAAACTTACAAAACATCCATCGAAAAAGAATTAAAGTTGCAGCTGGAAAGAGGGAGCTTCAAGGCTCATCCATGGCTGCTCAACTTCATCATCACTCGAACAAGAAGAAAGAAAAACGAACTAACTACCTAATCTAACTAACCTCCGGCCGACCAAGCATGGAGCTTGGCCGGCCGGGCTGCTCTCTCGCTCGAAATTTAGGGTTCAAGAGAAGCTGGGGCGTATTTGATAATGATTAGGGTCGAAGAGAGCTGCTGTATTTATAGAAAATCGAGGCGGTTGCTACAGTAACGGTGCCGGACGCCCGTTTGAAGATCCGGACGCCCGTCCACTATTTTCAGCAACAGCATCCAAACTTGTAACGCTCATATCTCGGGCCTCGTGAGTCGGAATGGAGTGATTCAAAATCCTGTAGAATCCTCTCTTCAAGCCCTACAACTCTTCTCTTGAGGTCCAGAGTAAAATCGGTTGTTATCATATCAAGAACTGCGTTGCAAGGTCGTCACTACTCGGAATCCTGATTTTCCGACATTTATCTTGCTTGATTTCTTTCCTTATATCTTTCAATCTTCCATAACTTTGATTGATCCTTTCCAAGCACGAATTTGACTCTCTCAAATCCTCTCTTTCATCATCAATGAGTATCTACAACAATAGGAAAACATACCAAAGCGTAACGTATTTCCAAAATAACATAAAATCATCAATTACGCACATAAATCGTTACGTTTTGAAAAGCCCTATTTCTATGAAAATAATACATATACGGGGGAAATTGATATAAAATATATCGTTAAAAACACTATAAATTCACCCTAAACAGACGTCTGAAGAATACTCGGCCCGACTCGAAGTTCAAAGCAGACCAGACGAGCGTCCAGAAGAATGGACGGGCGTCCACGGCCGACTGAAGCGCAACCGACCAAGTTTTTGACCTAGCCGACTTATTTTCCTATTTAAGCAGCAGCGCCCCAAACCCTAGGAGAGATATTCATAGAGTCGAAATTCATCTTGAAACACAGCAGCAGCTTTGTTCTTTCTGTTTTTGTTTTTTTTATGCACTCGAAACAGCCTTTTGATTTCAAGATTATTATGAGTAGCTAAACTCTTGGGTTGGATGAACGGGTGAAGCAATTCAAGAGGTGTTTGGGTTTTTCTTATTTCTGTCTGCGTTTTGCAATCAACAAAAGGTTCGATTTCTATTGCGTTTATTTTGTGCTTGATATCGATAGATAAAGCCTGTGATATTTGTTTGATGATAGTTGAATGAATTCTAGATCACCGCAATAGTAATCGCTTTAATCAATTTGTCTAAAAACGAAAGTTATCAAATTGTTAACCTAGATAATAGATTCGAAAGAATTTATGCCTATCGTGCTTGAAGAATCAATCTTTGATAAAAGATTGATAAACAAATTATCTAAGAAATTAGTAATTTGCATTGGGTATAGGTTAATTTTGGCCTTTAGTTGATTTGCATGCATAGGAAATTAGAAGCCTTTACTGCGTTCTTGAATTGCGGATCCTTGTTCGTCTGCCTTTCTCCCCATTATTTGATAAACCTAAAATTGTTAGTTTTGTGACACTTTTAGCCTAAACTTAAAAACACATTCAACCTCACGTTCCTCGTGGGATCGACCCGGAATAACCGCTTCACTACAAGCTTTGCACTTGGAGCGACCAACCGGATTTTTATTTCTTGTCTTTTTGTTTCATTTACAAAATCCACCACATATCACTTCTTCTATGTCTGTTTAACAAAATTGAGTCCTCCATTACAGATTCAAACAATAGCAGATTGATGTAAAACAATTGTTGCCGATCGATATTGAGAAGGTTGTTGCAGGCACCATGTGCAGGATGCAAGATTAGTTCTTCTCGAGTCAATTTTCATGTTCATTGCATTACCAGGGGATTGCGGGGGCGTGGTAGAGATAATGATAAGATTGAATCAATAAATTGTTTAGATAATAGTATTGTTTGAATTTGAATTATGGTAGAGTTGTTAGGATATATTATTTGGTTTAAGTAGATTTCTATTTGAATAGATCTCTTTTATCAATTAGTCTATGATTATTGTAATCATATTCATATAATCTCTTTTCTTTTTTCCTATTATGGTGTCGGAAGTTTTTCGACTAATGTCTTTCAGATCCCTGCCAATCGCAAAGAAATTCGTTTGGGTGGGTGTTCGTTCCGTAATCTACACGAACCCTCACCCCCTCACCTGACTTCATGTTTTTTGTCCTTTGATTTTTTTCCGTCATCATGTTTTTTCTTCCTTGTTGATTTTTTAGCCATCGAAATAAATTTCTCTCATTACATTATCATCTTTCAAACCCCATAAACGCTTCGATGACGATTTATTTTCAATTCAATGGTAAAGTGCAACCTAGGAAAACTCAGGTTTCCAATCCAAATTTCTTTGTTTCTCTTTTTGCTACCTCTGCTCTTCCCTTTCTTCTTATGGGGAGCTTAAACATGCCATTCTCTTTTGTTTATCAGGGTTTTTACTTTTTACAACCCTACATTCTAAATTTTATTAAGGGTTCGTACAATCCTACATTCCAAATTTTCTTAATTAGGGTAAAACCCTCCATTCCAAATTTTATTAAGTTTTGTCTCAACAATGTGTTGATCACAAGGTGACCACACATCAAAAAGCTTTTTTTATTCACCTATATATAAATTCTTCTATTTTTTTAAAGTATCAAATCTTCTCAAGGATGATATTTTCTCCAAATATTTCTTACTCTCTATCACTTCTTCTATGACTCTTTAAAAAAATGAGTCCTCCCATTACAGATTCAAACAATAGCAGGTTGATGTGAATCAGTTGTTGCCTATTGATATGGAGAAGGTTGATTCAGGCACCATGTGTAGGAAGCAAGATTATTTCATTATGATTTAATCTCCTTGTTCATTGAATTATCATTGGATTGCGGGGCGTGTTAGAGATAATAACAAGATTGAATCAATAAATTGTTTAGATAATATTGTTTGAATTTGAATTATGATAAAGTTGTTAGGATATATTATTTGGTTTATATATATTTCTATTTGAATATATCTCTATCATCAATTTGTCTATAAATATTGTATTTCTATTTGTTATTATTATTATTAATCAATGCAATCTCGTTTATATTTAACTATTAACAATGAATTTATTGATTTATTATTTTTGTTTATTTCTTTTTAAAATTAAAAACTTCTATTTTCCAATAATTTATACATTCTCTCTCCTTCTCAACTACAAAATGAATAAACCTTTTGATATAAGCTTTAAAAAATCCCAATTTTTTCGTCTTTTCCTTTTTTGTCATCTTTATTTTGATATCATATTTGATATTTTCCTGATGACATTTTAGAGAAATTTTCATAAACACAGCAAAAAAAAGTGAATTTTGCGAGGTGTGATCCTGGTGCAAGGTTTGTTGTAACGCAATAGTGGAAAAATGAATTTTGGTCTATTTCACTATAGCAAACTGTGTATTTTGGTAGCAAATAGTGAATTTGGTGTTCTCAAATCTACTTAACATGGGCATTTTCGCAGTGGAATAAATGATTTTTTCTTATCACTCAATTTCTTTTTCCATTGTATCGATCCTTATTTTTCGTCAGTTTTTGTCGTTTATTCCTACTCCCACTTTATTTAACTCCTATCTTAATGTTCATAATGATTAATATATACTTACAACGATGATAGTTTTGCACCGAATGTCTATTTAAAATATTATAGTCCCACATAATTTTTATTTGTGAAAAAAAAAATTAGAACGATTCAATCGATTGTATTTTATGTAAATGGTATTATATATTCATTTTGCGTAAACTTATCATTGTTGGGATATTATAACAATCACAAAGTATCTTTGTGTATATTTCATGCAAGTCAACCTTATGATATTTTTACTCTTATTTTACCCCATACGATAGACTTTGCGAGCAAAATGAGTTATTTTAATATTTAGTAGCTCGTGAATTATATATTGTGTTTTTTTCCTATATCGTCTAGAAAGCGGGTATGTTCTTGTCTTTGACAGGTTTAGGTATGCGGAGTATTGGACGACGTTTTCGGATCGAGAAAACGAGCGACATGGTAGAAGAACAAACTGAGTTAAGGTTCGAGAGTTGGATTTAATCAAAAAGAATTTGAACCAAGAATTTAAAGTTGAAGACAGTGGATAATGCGGTCCAGAACAAAATATTTCAAGATTGGGCCAACAGTGCCGACCCAGCGGCAGCCCAGCCTACTTTCTCAGCTAGTGTTGTTAATCGAGCCAAACTGTTCACGAACATGTTCGAGCTCGGTTTGTTAAACCTCGTTTATGTTTGTTTGTTTATGTTATCGAACCGAACTCGAACAACTTATGTTGAAATTGAAAAAATTGAAAGGACGAGAAAAAAAATGTGGAATTCTTATTGATCAAAAGAATATGAACAAGTTACATTGTGTTGATCATGTAGTATTTAGAGGGTATACTTCACTACCACGGTTACATGCGACAGTGACATCCAGTTATAATAGAATGAAAGTTACCACATTATATAATAGGTTGAATTTAAGTCAGCCGAGGTGAGCTCTGCAGCCAGCAGAGCTGAGTAAGTCAGTTGATATCTCAAGGCAGCCAAATTGAGTAGTTGAGCTGAGTCCATGCACATCATCTTGCATCTATCACGCATTTATCCATAAATTGCATACGTTCATTGTTAAATAAGTCACTTTGGACAATAAACGATCGTTTGCCGCTCAAAATGATGTTTCCTACACCGGACATTGTGAAATTGACAGTAAATTGTATAGCTGACATATTTCCACTCTGGTTTTTTACTTCACTTTCATCTAGTTTTTTCACCTTGACAGTGAAAAAACCCCTTCATTTACAATATAGCATGATATATGGTCCTATGAGACTAACATTTGTCATTGTGATTATAAAACAAGCAATAGGAGGAGCATTATTATTATTATTATTGTCATTTCCTCTTTTTACGGAAACGGTAGCATAATTATACAACGCATACACACGTTTTGCCACCATTGAGGCTCAAACACAAAACATGAGGCCTCAACAATGACTACCGGGCCATTGCCTCATTGGCATGGAAGGAGGTATGTTTAAGGGTGTAAACGATCCGATCCCCAAGTCAAGCTTTTACTTATCGAGTCGAGCTACCTCTTAAAATACTAATTCTTGAACTCGGCTCGAGATCGCTCGAGCATGATAAAAATTGCTCGAGATTGGTTCGATAACATATTACTTATGCTAATATTACTAATATGCAGATAAACAATCAATCATGTCGGTTCCTCGACCATTCTCTAGAATTCATAGCAAAATGATCAAAACAGAATTATAGGCTTAATATTGCAGAATTAAACAAATGAAAGGCTGCAAATCATAAGAACATACCCAGTGATCAAGGCATTCCACGTAACCACGTAACCACGTTTTTTTGGCTTCATGTCGTAAAAGATCCTACTTGCTGACTGTAAATCCCTGCACTTCCCATACATGTCAACTAAAGCGGACCCGATATAAGAATTCAATTCCATTTTACCGTCGACAATGTATCTCTCAATCCATCTCCCAAGTTGTCAGTCCCCCAAATCCCCACATGCCCCAAGAATCGTGACAAGAGTCATCTCATCAGGCGTAAAACCTTCATCCATCATATTCCCAAACAACTCTACAGCTTCTTTAGCCAAATTCATCTTGAAAAAGCCCGAAATCATTGAATTTTTTAGTTTCGTAACATACCCAGGTCTCCCTGTCGATACGTCTTCAGGCAAATTCAAGATAATCTCGGCGGCGAGTTGTTTGGAGAATGGGAACGTCTATGGCGGTGGATGACAACGAGCAGGTCAATTAGCAGCTAGCATCAAAGTCCACTGACGAGAATATTTATGATTCTCGAGAACTTGATAATAGGATTTGAGTATTGTAGGTATCGAATATTACCGTTTACGCGTATACAGTTCATTTACTTTCTCTTTTATTGTAGTATTCAGTTTTCAATCTTGTGTGGTTCTGTTTTTTTAAAATGGATTTTCTAGGACAAAGTAGAGAGGGTGAATACAAAATTGAGTTCATTTAACCGGAAATTAAAGATGAAACAAAGGAATATTAAGGTTCTTAAGCAACTACCTTGGTTGGTTGCCCGCGTCGTTGAGGTAATCTTTTTTCAAGATTACTTTCTTTGATTATTGTAGAAGGTATCTTTCCCCCTAAATTATACTAAAGTGTTTTAGTGGTATCTCAAGTTGCCTACGTAGCCGGTTTTACCAAATCTGAAGGGCTAGATACCCCCATTAAGGATGGAGTGTTTTATTAGGGCATTGTGGCCCTCGGAACAAATTATAAAAAAGAAAGGGGGTCTAACAGTAAGTGCTCAAGTACTTGCACAAAACACTACATTACCCCTTTTTATCCAAGTACAATGGATGAAGAGATAGCAAACAACCATGAAAGACTTCATGTAATGGCCATTAGCCGTTATCAGAGCAGGAGATCCTGGATTCAAATCTCGCTCTAAACAAAAAAACAAAATCAATTATACATACAAGTGTTGGGCTTATCTCTCTTCTTATAGGTCCACACATGTCTTTCTCTTCTTATAGGCTCACACGAGCCTCTCTTCTTTCTTATAGGCTCACACTTGAAGGACGTATTGAGATATAATGTTAATTATCTACCTCCCCATCAGCATAAGATTTTAGGAGAGATGGTAGTTACAGTTACCAGATCTTAGGTACTTTGCCACATGAGTACGATTTTCGAGTGAAGGTTATTGAAGTTGATGAGAAACCTACTCAAGACTATAATGATGTTGGTGGACTGGAGAAAGAGGCAGGTTTTTCTTACATTTGGATATGTACGATGTGTTCGAATTAGGATGATAGGTTTGCTCAAACAAGTATAAATTCTCCTGTTTTCAGATTCAAGAATTGGTGGAAGCAATTGTTTGGCCAATCACATACAAAAAGAGATTCCAGAAGTTGGGAATTCACATCTTCTTTTCTGATTATATTAAGAATATGACTGTCTTAATTTCTTGTCCTTTTTTTTTTTTTTTTTTTTCCAATGAAGGGACTGATTTAAGTGAATGTCTACCTTTTAAGGCCTCTGACATAAAAAAAAGCATCCTACTTGACTTATGATAATGTTTAAGGCTTGCATTTCTTAAAAATAAAAAAAGTAAAAAATAAAACACTTTGATACAAACCCGCGAGCTTGTACGGCAAGGAAAGCATGACCCTATCGGCCGGGCGGCCTGCTGCCCTCCCGGATCTGTAGCAAATGTAGCGTGATCGGACAAGCCTTGAACATTGGCTATAGTTAGATTGAGCTTTGCGATATTGAAACACGAGAGAAGAGATCCATTTGATTACGACGGGGACAAATAACCGACCCGCCATATAAAATGACGATCGACCTTGGCTTCTTGTCACCACTGCTGGAATTGTGGGTGTGTCATGGCATAGTCCCATATTGTTAGCTCCTGCTAATTCTGGCCACCGGTAAACTTTCTGTCCGTAACAGAGTTTAGCTCAGTCTACCATTCCTCAATCTCTTAACTCTGGCAAAGATGATTCCTTGTAGGAAAACGTGTGGGAGGCTGTTACAGTAGGCGTCTCTTGACGAGGGTCCGAATGAAAGCCTTCTCTTTGAACTGGATGTTGTTGCTGATCGAGTGTAGGAGAATTAGTTCGTTCCGGGTGAAGGTGAAAAGCTGCCCGTACTCGTTAGAATCAGGCATGAAGGTGAAAAGCTGTGTCAACACCGTGTTTTGTCATGTACTACCACAAAATGGATTGTTTTTTCGTATGTTTTTCCATCATCATCATCATCTCGGAATATAAAATGTCTAGTACTCGGTAGACTCCTCGTGATTGTTCGCCAGTATGAAATTCAATAAGTTGAGAATCCATCTCAATCCAGCTACAACCTGGTGTTTTCGTGATACCTTTCTGTCTCATTAACCGTCTCATCATTGCCGAGTCGTCCCACCTATTTTCGTTTGCATAAATCTTAGATGAAATCACATAGTTACCGGAATTCGAAGAAGGCTCCTCCATTTCCAAAAGAAGCCGTATTACACGGTCACCAACATCAGTGTTTTTAAGTTTATGGCATGCGGAAAGCAATGCTCCTAATGAAACCTCATCTGGTTTTTGAGACACAAAGTCCCATGCTTCGTACACTCTTCCTGCACGAGCAAAGAGATCAACCATGCAAGATTTATGCTCGGTTTTAGGAACCAGCCCGAATGATGACGTCATCGAATTATACAGTCTTCGACCTTCGTCAACCAAGCCAGCATGCACACACGCAGAGAGAACCGCAACGAATGTGATATCGTTTGGTGCTGCGGTATTATTCTCGTGTAACATGCGTTTGAATAATGACAAAGCCTCCGTTGCTCGCCCGTGAAAAGCTAGAGCAGAGATCATAGCATTCCAAGCGACCTCGTTTCTGACGAGCATGTTCTCAAAAACGTAAAATGCTTGATCAATGCTTCCGCATTTCGCATACATGTCAATCAGTGCAGTAGAAACGTAAATATCACGTGTTAAGCCTCTCTGTGATGCATACTCTTCAATTTGCTTGCCCAAAATCCAAAGCTCCAATCGAAGCACATGCAGACAGTACTCCAATCATGGTGATTTTGTCCGGGTGAACTCCCGACACTTTCATGGCATTAAACGCAGAAATTACCTCCTGTGAGAACCCATTTTGGGCATATCTGCAATAAGGTTGTGGATCAAAACTCATGACCATTTCTAGAATTCATAGCAAAACGATCAAAACAGAATTATATGTTTAATATTGAATAATTAAACAAATGAGACTGCAATCATAATTAAGACATACCCAGTGATCAAGGCATTCCATGTAACCACGTTTTTTGGCTTCATGTATCGTAAAAGATCCTACTTGCTGACTGTAAATCCCTGCACTTTCCATACATGTCAACTAAAGCGGACCCGATATAAGAATTCAATTCCATTTTACAGTCTACGATGTATCTCTCAATCCATCTGCCAAGTTGTAAGTCCCCCAAATCCCCACAAGCCCCAAGAATCGTGACAAGAGTCATCTCATCAGGCGTAAAACCTTCATCCATCATTTTCCCAAACAACTCTACAGCTTCTTTAGCCAAATTCATCTTGGAATAGCCCGAAATCATTGAATTCCAAGAGACTAAATCACGGTCCGGAATTTCATCGAACACCTTACGTGAAAGCTCTATCTCACGACACTTTGCATACATCGTTATTAAAGAATGTGCTACATGATAATCGACAGACAACCCACTCTTCACCACCCCACTATGTGCAAGACTACCATGTCCAAGGGCCAAGAGATTCCCACAAGAGATGAACACAAATGGGTATGTAAAATTATCCGGTTTTAGGCCAGAAGCCCTCATGCTGTAGTAAAACTTGAGCGCATCATCAAACTTTTTCCAAGTAGTAGTGAGCCCCCGGATGAATATATTAAAGGCATATTTGTCAGAGAGAAAACGAATGAGAAAACACAAGGCGGAATAATCCAAGTCTTCAAGATCAATGAGTTTGGCAAGGATAAATTTGGATATTGAAATGCAGTGAAGAAACATTTGCGCGTGGATCTGTTGTACTGGCCTTACGGACTTGCATCGCTTCAAATAAGACAAAAGTTTTTCAGCAGAGCTTCTTGGTTGATCGGTTTTGGAAGCTATCAGTTTTCTGGTTGCAAAAGGGATATGCCTTGAAATCATATGCACAAAAAAAAGTATGTAACGTAATAGATGTCCTGCAAACAATATTCGTTTCAAATTCGTATTTAGAATGAAAGAGGTAATATAAACTAAATACAACAAAAGAAAAACTAAATCATGCTATTGAATGAACATAGCTAATTAAGGATCAGTTTTATAACCCTTATCAAGAAAACTCTTCAACAAAGGCAGAACTGAGTGGGGGGGCACAAACGATAAGCAAAGTTTCGTTTATAACGAATCGTCTTAAGGCAGCAGATGAACTAATGTCTTCTGGAACTCGTATAGAAAACTAGAAATTCAGTAGTAGAATAGAAATCAACAATAGTCAATCCATTATGCTCTATCAGATTATTAATGAAAACAACAACACATTTACACATAAGTCTTTTATGCTTCATCTCAACTATTTCTAAAATTTCACCGCAGAACAACAAAGTCTGAACAACAAAGTCCTCCATAAAAGTAATTCAGATATCTACTAATGAACATGTCTAAATCTTTAGCAGGTAATTTGCCGATGACTTATTAAAGAACTAACTGAATACTAGGTTGCACAAAAACAGATACATTGGTACTGATACACGGATAAGGAACACACGGGTGTAGGATCTTAAGAAAATATTGGATACAGGTATGGAAGGCATATGTGTAAATTTTAAAAATATAAGGACGGATTCCTTTCCTTTTTAGTAGTATTTCATCATTTTGGACAACTTTTCATTCATCATCCGAGACTAGGTACTCAATTTTCAACATTGTTCTTCAGTATTCAGGTTATGGATATGCATATACATATCCGGTACCCAAGTTTTGAAAATTATAAAATCGCCACTAGCTGTGTATCTGAAGCATCCAAAACGTATCTATTTCGGATACGTATCATGACATGACACGCTACCAACCAAAAGTATCCGTGCATAATAGATTGCAAAGACCTGTTTTTTCAAACATAGGACAATATTACTTCCACACGTCCTCTTTATGATGTCTAACTTCAGAACAAAGCTCTGAGAGACCCCAATTTACTGAATAATGTATCAAAACGTTAGAATTAAAATTGGTGCAGATGTTTCAAAAAAAAAAATATTTGGTGCAGTTAACTTGGTTGTTGGATAGTGAGTAATCTTACTGAGTCATTTCATCAAACACTTGCATTGCAAAATACAGAATGAAGCTAGCTCATTCCAAACAAGCCTGAAGGGAAGAAAAAGAAATAGTAATAAAATTACCATAGGATAACTCGAAGTGGGCAAATTACCAAAGTAAATTACTTGGTTGCTTCGGTTTCTTGTTTGATGTCCCCTGCTGCTTGCAACTTCATTTAAATTGATGAGAATGCCACGGCCATGGTTTGACAGCGAGAAGAGAATGACGATTTTTTTTTCTTTTTTTCTTTTATAACTGAAAAAAAAAGGGCATCACATTTTTTTTTTTTTTTTTTTTTCAGTCGGATGTATTCGAAAGGACGAGAATGGGGCTAATCCCCTTTAAAAAAAAAAAAAAAAAAGGAATGGGGCTAAAACAAAACACGAGAATAGTCTTGCTGGTTGGCAGATGAAGAATAACCGTTCGATCGTCTCAAAAAAAATTAAAAAATTAAATTAAAAAATATATATATATATATATATATATATATATAATATATAAAAAAAAAAAGTTGTCACACCTAAGAAAATGATTGAATTCTTTGAGAATGAAGAAAGAAAAAAAAAATGACTAAAATATTTTTCTTGACTATCATTATACAATGATTATAGAATAATGAAAAATAGTTACATTCAAAAATGAATAAAAGATGTTGGCTTGTGATCCGCGTGTAAGCCATCAATACTCACGAAATACTAACAAGAGTACTAGGTCAATAATAGCATAGTAGAGGTGCGTAAAGGTCGATCCTACGAGACAATGCAACACAGATAACAACCCTTAAATCTAATCAAGAAGACAAATAGCAGTCCCTAGACCAACATAATTAAGAACAGAAAAATAATTGGTGTATCCCTCCTCACCGATCTCCTTACTTGGTGTGATTAATCCTTGTGTTTACTTGTCCTCGGAATTTCCTAGTTTAACTAGACGTGTTTCTAATTTAGTTTTAAGCTATGTGTGTAGTCTCATAATCTTATCTACTTCCATTGAAAGGACAATAGACGTCTATGTGCAGTTGACCTCCTTCGTTGGTTGTATTAACTCACACGCAATAAGTTTTAGAAATTGTCGGCTCAAGACCGAGAACCTCCCTAAGCTGCTATCGTGGATTGACTAGCACGTTCCTAGGGATTGTTCCAAACTATGTCCTAACACTTCACTTTATCATCCTTCATGTTAATTTATGATGTAGAATACATAGATTGCCCAGATCTAACCTACTGCTAATTAAACCAGTCGATCAACATAGCTGACGCTGAATCTTAAGATTATGGTGACCTAAAAAGGTGTCATGCGGCTGTGATATAGACCGTCGCCGCCGTGATAACGGTGGTTCCTAATTCTGAAATCTACATCGTTATGTTCTGGCCATTCTAGTTAATTACGATTCGTTTAGACATTCAGATTAATTACAACACGTTAATCTGACCTAATCTACCATGATTAAAATACGAAAGAACGTTCAAAGCTTCATGCCTTTATCAATTGCGGATCTAGCTTGATCAACTCAAGCTAGTTGATGGATTGGATGAGATAACCAAGCAAACGAACTCAAAAGAAAATCACGAACTCTTTATTTCATAAATCTGATAATTTAAAGTAATAAAAAGTGTGTATTCAATTGTGCATGCATATAATGAATTCGTACATGCTTTATATAGAGTTGTAGCCACCTAATAATCTAACACTAACCGACTTAATACAAAATACGGCTCATCTGATTTCGTGTCACTCAAGTTGCCGCAACCGTGGCTAGGGTTTCCGCGGCCTCGTTCCTTTTTTCTCTCCTTTCCGGCCCAGCAGACTTCATACAGACTTTCCTGACTTCGGCCCAATGTCTTTTCTACAATCTGGATCCACTTCACTTCGGCTCCTTAATATGATACTCCTGAAAATCACATAAAACAAGAGAAAACAATACCAAATATCGGGATAAAATTCAAAGATGCATAATTAACGATCAAGGAACCGACATTAGGCAATTGACACGCATTTCATACAATAATCTGACTATCATTTATCAATTGAGCATAATTCGGGGTATATAAGGGTGTATTTATAGTACTAATTTCAACGTGATCAACTACCCCTACTTAACTTTTGGTCGTCCCGAACAAAAAGGAGAAAGAAAATGATTAATTAAATACACTAAGTGTCATAAGCCGAGATAAGAACTACATTGACTCATATCCATAAGCAATGCATTAAACACTTTTCAATTCACGAACCGGTGTGTGTTTGCAATAACCTTCAGACCACAGTACTCTACATAGAGTCCTATCATTTCAACTCGTAATTTACCTAGTAGTCCCGAGAATGTTCGATCCTTTACGCCATTTTTTCTTCAGATTTTGATTTTTTTGAATAGGACAAGTCAACTGGGCAAGGTGAACCGGAATTCGAGTACTACTCAAAGGTTCGCATTTATCGGCCTATTTATTGCGCGAGGGTCATGCGTCTTACGCTCCGAGCTTGCTTCCCTCTTGCCAAAGAGAAAGAAATAGCATATATCGATGATAATCATTTTTTTTTCTTTTTCTCTTTTATCGGTAGGTAAACACTCAAAAATTTACTATCCTCACGGTCTACACTTTGATAAACTACCGAATCCGTTCTCCCTAGCCTATAAGATCCACAACTTGACCTAAATGACCATAGGTAGAGCAAAAAACGGAAAACTAGGATCAACACAAGTCAAAACGACAATCATCCAGCTATATACTGAAGATCATGAGTTATACGTGCTTAAAAAGGCGGTTCATGCAAAGAAAATGCGGTTAATAAGCTACTACCTCAAAAGTGGCACGACTCTTGTTTCTTTCATGAAACAAAGATGTAATTAATAAGCTTCAAAAGGTCAAAGATATCATATCCTTGCAATCGTGTTGAAACTAACTCAAAAAGACTAAGTGGTGAAAATTGCATCGAAAAGAATCGTGACAAGTCAAAGAATTGATTAATTTTGTAGTCAAAAGCTAAGTGTCATTCCTACCCCTCATTTAATCGAAGCATTGTCCCCAATGATTAAAAAATTAAAAACGAAAAGGAACTTAGCTTGGGTTAAGCATGGAGCACGATAAATGAGTCCAGATCCATCACGTCTCGGTCATGATGTCATCGAAAGTCTTTGAAATATCTGCTCGAAAAATCTAACATAAAAAACATGGCGAGCACTCGGAGTAACACGAGACCGTATAAAATATTAAATGGCAGTAAGCAAATTAAATGAAAGTGCAAACAAGTTAAGCCATCCAAAATACTTTATTTTAAAAAACCATAATTTGCAAAGTCAGGAAATAAAATAAAAAATATGAAAAACAACAATGGAAATGAAAATACTAAAAAATGTCTAGGACGAGGCTACTAATTGAAGTCAATGTCCTCTTAGTCCTCGTCGACAGGTGGTGGAAGAGAAGAAAGGCCAGCCCCTAATGAAGATGGGGCTAGGGGCGCGTAGTGGTGGGGCATATGGCGGAATGTTGAGGTGCGCCATCATATTAGTTAGCATGCCACACATATCTGCTAACTCTCTAGTCACCGTGGTCTGAAATTCCTTCTGAGGCCTAGCACGTCCTTGTGCTAGTATCACTAGCCGTCTTCTTCGACTTCTTGTGACAGTAACTGCCTCGCCGTCAAGATTGGGCTGTGGCTCAACTCTGTCATCAGCAGCTAGAACTGGGCTACAGCCATCGCCAATGCATCAATCAGGTTGCCATATGGAAAAATCTATCTTCTAGTCCCGGCAACTTGGAGAATCCTCTTGTGCATCAACAGAACGATGTTCACATCATTGTAGATATCGAAATAATACACGAGCTCATCTTGCCGACAAGTCATTGTGTCTTTGTGAGCATTGGGCAGAAGATGAGTAATCACAAATCTGTGCAACATACGAGCATCCCAAGCCAGCTCATTTGAATAGAAGGTAGTGGGGAAATTGTTGGCACCGAAGTCCCACTAAACGTCATAATATTCAGCAATACGCAGCAGGCGCTCCAGATCATGCTCTCTAGTGGCAGCGGTGAACTCCTCTTCATGAAATGGTGAATTTTCTATGCCAAACCGGGAATTAATTATCTCGATAAAAAAACCATAGTGAACCCATCGAACAATTGCAACATTAGACTCGGGGTTTGCCGCCATGTAGGCATAAACTCACGGACAATGGTGGCGTTGAATGGAGTAGGTATAAGAGCCATGTCCGCTATGCCATGAAATTAGAGCACTCGTGGTATAATATTGTCACCACAATCATTAAGGTCGACGCCCCTTTCCCTTTCAACCGATCGTGCGTTCCGATGAGTCCGAAAAGACCCATAGATAGCAACAGAGGCGAACTGATCGACACCATTAATAGTTGGAATAACATCGCCTTGAACTCTCTATTGACCTCCTCCACGTCTCGGGATGGGGTTGCCTCTACCAGCCATTAAAATTGATGAACTGAACTCTGTTGCTGTTGAAAATAGGTCTCACCGCCGCGACAGTGTATTTTGCGGCTGCCGGAGTTTTAATTTTTGGGTTTCTGAATTTTTCTGCAACTCCTAGTGAATGGAAATGAAATCAGGTTGCAAAAATCAGGATTTTGACAAAGTAAATTAAATGGAAAATAGAGATTTAGGTGATGGGAATGGTTATGTAGTGGTAAGATGATTGGATGGTGGTGGTGGCCGAATTTTTTTAGAAGAAGAAGAAGGGGAAATGTTTATTGTGATAGAAAATGGTAAAGGTGAGGGTGGTTTATATAGGAAGAGGTAATATGAGTTTGAATTTTGAAATGGTTTGAATTTGAATGGGTTTGAATTTTGAAATGTATATATATGATATACATGAATTTTGCAAATTAAATAATCATAACATTATATTAATTAAAAAATATTCCGGATGCCAATTGATGGCTAAATGGGCGCCACTTCTAGTGTATTATGATACATTTGGATTGTGCAATTAATGAGATTACCATAATAGTAATATTAGATATTAATTGAATTTCGAAAAATAGATTTATGGTAATAAGAGAAAGACATTTTCAATATATATATATATATATATCTTGGAAATATATTTTATATAAGATAATGAATATTAAATGAGATATCAGTCAAAGTGATTTTCCTTATTTTATTAGGAAAATGTTTTCTTTCTCATCAATCTACTAGAAGCTAATCCCAATCAGTTGGGGAGACTAGAGGGGTGCCACTTTCTATTATAAATAGGAGGATTGACTAGCTCTTTTGTACATCACAATTCCAAGAGACTAATAGTTTCTTGTGAAAACTAGAGAGCTTCTTAGAGAGAGATTTGAGGTAGAGAAAAGGCCGGTCTAGCAACCGGATTTTTCTAGTAGCAATCCAATAGTGGATTCCGGCGGGTTGTTCGTGTGGACTACCGGTAGAGGCCGAACGCTTGGACGGCTCCGTGCATCGCTACTCTCCTTAGACGGTCAAAGCGTTTATCTTTTAGATCAAGCAAGGTATTCTCCGTCTACTACTTATTTGTTTATTGCTTAAATGAAGTCGATCCTGGTTCAAAGGAAATAAAATTTTGAAATCCGCTACATTCCCGCGTAGATTTCCTAACACAGGCCGGTTGGTAATGGTTCTCGGATCGCAAAAGTTTTAGCATCGTTATTGACCGTAAGTGTGATCTCGCCATTGTCGTAATCCATAATGGCTCGACTAGTTGATAAGAATGGACGCCCTAACAAAACATTAGCACTCGGATCATCGAGGATGTCCAAGACTACAAAGTCAGCTGGGAAGACAAAACTTCCCACTCTAAGTTCACAGTCTCTCATCTTTCCGTGATCATATCGACCTCACGATCGACAAAATGCATGCTGTATACCTCATCCATCTCGACCTTGAATTTTTCATGTTTGCAGAGTGAGAGAGGGAGGATATTCCAACTAGAGCCTGATTTACACATCCCTAGTCCAAAGATATCCCATTAATCGAGACTGGGAGTCTAAAGGCACCAGGGTCTCCTAACTTGACTATAGTGTCTGAGTCAGGGTAATCCTCTGACTCAGAGAACATGGTGTCAGGATCCTCCTCAGGATCAGAATCAGTAGAGGATATATCAATTAATTCAATAGGAAACTCACCCGGGCGATATTTCTCGTACTCCTTTAGGCTTTCTTAGGCTTCACTTTCTTTCTCAGCTCTGGATGCTTTCTGATGTGTTGATTGTTGATTCTTGGTGTTGTTTTTGTTCTTGAGTTTGTTCTTTATCAAGGTTGTTGAATTCGCGACTCGATAATCGTATTTCACGTATCTTTACATATGTATTTTGCGAGAGGGTACGGGGACGGGGTTCTAGAATCACCCTATAAAACCGACTGAGTTGTTTAGATTCGGTTTCGTGTGTGAGGTTTATATCAATGTTGTTGAGCGTCTCATCGAGTGTAGACCATGTTAGGTCGGTTAAATCCGGTTAGTAGGCTATTAAACCTGACATAGAGGGTAGATTATTGAATAATGTCTATTCTTGGAAATAGGAGACGACACCCTTCAACGATGCCAATAACATTTGAGTAGATCGAAATCACTCCGGAAATGAGTTAGGGCTAGAAAGTAATTGGTCAGATCATAGCTCGGCTATATCTTTAATATACTTTAAACTCTTTGTTGTGCATATTAGTTTGTAGAACCGGTGATCCGACAATCACCACGTTCAATAATAGTGTTGACCTAAACTAAGAACGATACCGACTTTGATACATAACCAGATTCCTCGTGGGATACAACCTTGTTGGCTATTTATAGTACAACTAACTCGGTGTCCTGCCGGTTAGAGTTGGCTATGCTGCAAAATGGCCATCACTCTGAGTCTCTTAAGTGGATTGAGGCTATGCAATATGGTTGAAGTCAATAAAGGAAAATGACATATGGGATCTTGTACTATTTTTAGAAGGAACGAAACCTCTTCATTGCATATGGATATAAAAGGCCAAGCGAATTTCAAATGTTAATTTTGAAAGATATACGGCTTGTCATGTCACTAATGGATTTACTCAGAAATGCATTGATTATATAGAGACTTTCTACTTAGTTTCTTTGAAAGGAACTTTTGAGGATAATCATGGCTCTAGTTGCTCATATTGATCTGTTAGGAAATCTACGAGGAAACGCAATGGAATTTAAAATTTTATTTCCTATCGACCCAAGATCAACTTCGTTTAAGCAATAAACAAATAGCTAGTAGACGGTGGTTACCTTGGTTGATCTAAAAGATCGACGCTTTGACCGTCTAAGGAGAGTAGCGATGCACGGAGCCGCCCAAGCGTTCGGCCTCTACCGCTAGTCCACACGAACAACCCGCCGGAATCCACCATTGGATTGCTACTAGAAAAACTCGGCTGCTAGACCGACTTTTTCTCCCTCATAAAACTCTCTCTAAGAGGCTCTCAATTTTTCACAAGAACTATTAGTTCTTGGAGTTATGATGTACAAAAGAGCTTGACACCCACCTCCTATTTATAGTGGATGGGGCGCCCCTAGTAGAGTAGAGAGGAAAAAACCTTTTACTAGTAAAATAAGAAAAATATATTTGATTGATTTATCTCATTAATATTCAATATCTTATATTAAATATTTCCAATATTGTCAATATCTTATATTGAATATATTTATCTTATTACCATAAATCAATTTACACATGTGTGCAAATCTATATTCATTAATATCTAATATTAATATAAGGTAATACTATTTTTATTATTAATTGATGTGCACAAACCAAATATATCTTATATAGTTGGAATGTGGCGCCTATACACATATATACCCAAATATATGCTTAATAAATTAATATGATACTATGATTAATTAATTTCCAAAATCCATGTGTATCAATATACACAATAAATTTCGACATGCATACATTATGTGTATATTTAATTAATCAATATAACAATATCTTGTATTATATTTATTCATAATAAATAAATATCACCATATTAATTTACCACTATAACTTTTATAGTCGTGAGATAAAACTTTCCTTATTTGGTTATCATCTATAACCATATTTTAATCCGGCTAGATGTTCATATGTGTGTGACCCGATAGACTTTCGAATATGTTGGCCGTAGACACAAAGTGCAAATTACGAAAATGCCCTCCATGCCTAACGATTACGGGATAGCGTCTAGAAACACACCGTGACCCCCAATCATCGGAAGAGTCAAATGCAATGACCACTACCTTTCATGTGAAACAGTTACCGTGTAACTTACAATCCCATCGCTGTAATAATATCCATACGGTCGTATGTCGAGTGTCAAATATTAACGACCGTATCTTATAATCTGGATATCATGCTCTCTCAAAGTAACACATTTACTTCCACTTTGCAAAGATTCACGAGAGTAAGACATTCCTTATAAGAAGGCCCTTTCGGATATTCACCCTTACTGATAGGGTACGCGATTCCCAGACGACCAAACATGTATACTCCGCGTGCTTCAGTATCACACCCAATCACTACCGCATGATCGCCCCGTGGCTAGGGGAAACCTCAATAGTGTCAAAGCATGACAATCCACACCGTGATGCCATGAAGACTCTGGTCCAAAGGATAATTACACAACCGCCACATAGTGTGACACTTAACAGTGTAAGTGGGTCAATCTAATGTACGCATTCTCTAATACACGTCCACGTACAGTCCAAGTGTCTCTACACTTCGATAGAAGAGATCTATCCCTGCCCTTAAAGGCATAAGACATCTAATACGTGCTAGCCTGTGTTATGTGTAATGCCCGAAAGACAATTTTGTAATTTTTTTACTTAATAAATGAAATGATATTATCATTCATATTTATTATTCTCATATTCACCGATGTAACAATTGTATTTACACTACAGAAAACCCTAAAGTATATCGTTTATGTAATCACTTAACTCAGTGTATGGGATATACACGGGAGGATTGAGTTAGTGAAGATGTTCTTAAAATACAATTAGCCCGTAGTGAAGTTAATCGAGAGTATCGGGTCTCTCCTTTAACGTGCTATTAATGCGCCTAGAACACAATAGGTGTGATTGTCTTATCCGGACTTTCGGTTAAGAGAACCTAGTGGGGCATTTATATATGATAGATATATCATATAGAAATGGACCGATTTGATTAGAGTTCACGATATAATTCCGTAGTCGAGAAGTCTTATCGAATCAATCGATGATCATATTTATGGATATATCTTAATCCCGAGGTGATCACGATCAACCGCTTGAATCGGTATGAGGTTTGACTTGACGGTTAAGGATTACACTGAGTCTGTGATCTGAATTACCCTATCTTGGCATTGTACTGGATTGAGTGAGTAGTCTGTGTTATCACAGATACGGAATCCATTCCTTCAATTTATGGAAGTAGATAGACAGTTCCCTTATTTGTTAATCCTAGAAACTGATCGATCGTACGAGTTCGTATTACACTGATTATCTACCAGTGAGTTGTATGAATTAATTGATCACTAGGGGTTAATGGTAAATAAGGATAAGAGGTTCTAAAAAGGGTTAACGGTAACTTCCCGATTTAGAATGAACGATCTATGGAGGATTAATCCATATGTAATGATAATATCAATGGACGCTTGTTATCATTCTCGTGAGGAGATAAATATAATCTTATAATCGGAGGAGTGCAGTCACGGGATTATGGTGGCATATTCCTGTGATTGATTTATCGAATATAATTATTATGTTCGTAAGATAATTATTTCTTTGATTTATCGGAGCCGCTGATTATTAGTCCATGGTCCCCGACGTGCCTCCAATATAGCATAGCTATTCTCGGACGTCGAATCCTAATAATATTAATTTAGTTCTTATTAGAATTTAATTAAAACGATATGTGAATTAATTGTTTAGTGGACTATTAAATTAGTTGGGCTAAATAATTAAATATGTGAAAAAGATATTTTTCATAATCTTGGCAAAATTAGTGTTATGGCCGAAATAATATTGACTAGGTCAATAAACAATTTTCGGCCAAGGCATGTTTTAGGAAACAAGAAATTAGTTTTCTTGTGAATTAATAAGACATGCGCACAATATATTTATTGGATAAATATTTATGGTAAAAAATAAAGATAAAGATTATTCTAGATTTGTTCTAGAATATTATGGGATTATCTTTTATTTATTGGATTTATTTATTTGCATAATAAAATCCTTGGAGGACAAGGATTACTCTCGAGTTCTCCCAAGCCTTTTGACACACATAAATTTCGACTTCTATCTCTTAGAGAGAAGAAGAAAATTTTCGGCTAAGGGGAGTAAGGGGAAAATCTTGGAGGTTTTCTGGGTAGCATATCGGAAGGATTCGAAACGAAGGATTTCCTTCCACCGGGAGTTGCTCGGATCACACGTGCGGAAGATCGTGGTGCTCTTCACACCTTTATTTGTTCTTTCTATTGCGGTTCTTCTACTTGGATTTTGAGATCCAAGATGTATGTTCTACAACCTCTTGTAGATGTAGATCTAGTTATTTTATTACGTAATTTATAGATCTAGATCTTAAATCGCTTCCGTTGCGGATGATATTACTAACGTTTAGTAACAATTGAGTATAGGATTTGTATTTTTAATTATGCAAATTTCAAAAATTATGTAAAAGTAGCATCTTTTATTGTAATTTTGTTGTTCCGGGCTCGAAAAGATGAAGATCTTGCTGAAAATTGAAGATCAAGGCGAAACCCAAGGTATGAACAAGGAGAAACGGTTAATTTTTTTTTTAAAACTGCTACAGGACTTTCTGCGACGCTGAAAAGCGTCGCTATAAGTCCTGTTTATAAAATTGCATGCGGCTAGGGTTTAGTATATTGCGGCTGCATGTAACTTTTTTTTTAACCTAATTTTTTTTACATAAAAAAAAAAACCTGCCGTATGACAGAAATATAACCAAAAAAAAAAAAAAAATTAAAATAAAGGCCCCTTCTCCTTTCGGTTTTCGTGGTTCGTGGTTCGAGGTTTGAAGATCGAAGACATGAAGACAACAAGATTGTAATTTACATTTTCCTAAGATAGATTAGATACGGGGGTACCAACGATCCATCTCGGTGTTTTATGATTTGTTGTTTTTCTAGAACATTAGAAAAGTGTAATCGATCGCACACGTAACCGTTCTAATTGAAAAACTGGAAAGTCATGAAATGTTGCTAGTTGGACGATATTTGGAATCGATGAACTAGTGGGAGTTCTATGATTTGTTGTTTTTCTAGAAACATTGGAACTATGTACGAAAGATTTTCTAATCGAAAAAAATCGGAAAATCATAAAAAGAAAGCATTGCTCGTTAGACGATATTTGGAACCGATAAACTAGTGGGAGCTTTAATGTTATGATTTGTTGTTTTTTCTGGTTTATTAGAAAATCCGAGAAGTCCCGACGAGTAACACTCGAAATAGACATCCCACGGTTCAAGAGTAGTTTCTACTCAAACGAACCGCTGGTTCAAGACCGTTTCCATTCACGGAAAGTCAAGAATGGGAGAATATGTCTAAAAGTGTTAGTCATCTAAAAACTCGAGAAAACTTTAAGGTCGAACCGAAAATTAATTAACTAAAAATCATAGGATAAGGACAAGGATTTTGGATCACCAACCTATGAATCCTTGGCGATTTTCTCGAGCTAAGTTCTTTGGAAGAACAAGGTAGCAAGGCATTTAACGATTAAATGAGTAAACAACGGGCGCTAATTTTAGCTAGAATAGTGGGAGTGATATAAGGAAATGAATCTCGGATTCAATCCTTGGATATCTCGGAAAATTTATTTTCTGTTTAAGATTCGTTGGAACGAATGGATTTACCTTCTATTCGATAATTTGTTTGTCGTATGTAAAGTGAATATACCATTTGTAGTACGAATTCAAGACTCGAACTTTTGTTTGATAAAGTCAAAAACCACTTAGAATTGCTGAAATATGTATATAAAACACATCTTAAGAACTATTAAAAGCAATTGGTTTCTATATTTAGATAAACGCTTCTTCATATTCCATAGTTAGTGCATAGTCCCTCAAAGACAAGACCTAAAGACCGGCTCGGGTGATTCCTTTCTCCGTTCTCCCAAGCCTTTTGACACACATAAATTTCGACTTCTATCTCTTAGAGAGAAGAAGAAAATTTTCGGCTAAGGGGAGTAAGGGGAAAATCTTGGAGGTTTTCTGGGTAGCATATCGGAAGGATTCGAAACGAGGATTTCCTTCCACCGGGAGTTGCTCGGATCACACGTGCGGAAGATCGTGGTGCTCTTCACACCTTTATTTGTTCTTTCTATTGCGGTTCTTCTACTTGGATTTTGAGATCCAAGAGGTATGTTCTACAACCCCCTTGTAGATGTAGATCTAGTTATTTTATTACATGTAATTTATAGATCTAGATCTTTAAATCGCTTCCGTTGCGGATGATATTACTAACAGCCTGTTCATACTATCAATGCCTTGTTTAATAGTACATCAGCCTAGAGACATTTAAGTATCAAACTTATTAAAGTGATCAGATATCTCATCAACCATAATCGCCTATCATGGTTTCTCTATCACAATATAATACTAAGGACGCTATCATATAACAATTCATAATTGGCTATCTAAAAGAACGGATATGACAACATAAAAGCCTTTTAATATATATATAAACATAAAGAAAAGGTAGAAATGACCAGACCCGGTCGGATCCGGTCCAACCCGATTGGATTTAGGACACTATTTCAACAAGATCTTGACTTACATTAAATGGATGCAAAGACAGAGTTTCTCAATAGGGATATTAATGATAAATTAATATGGTGCAGCCAGAAAACTTGGTTGTAGGTGACGCAAAGAATATGGTTTGAAAATTGAGGAAATCCATCTAGACTCACACATTCTTTTCGTCAATAGTATTTTAAATTTCATCATATTATTGTATCATTTGATTTCGAGGTGAATTCGGTTGATGAATGTATGTACCAGAATTTCAGTGGGAGTAGGTTCATATTTTTGGTCTAATATGCCGATCACATACTTCTTGCTAGTAACGATATAGATTTTGGGTGTAAAACTAAATCCTTTCTCTTGTCTGGATTTGAGATGGTTTGGCGACACTTTAGAGATACCGGATACATCGGGTTCGGGGTTATTCTTGAGGTATTCTTGGATTTTCACAAAATGGTTGTATGGGTACAATTTTGGAAAGATTCGACATGGTGAATTCCAACCACACGACGCCCGTATGATTAAGGGAGACAATGTTGTCTCAATCAATGCCCTTATACTAATTTGAATAAGAAAATACAATAGATTCCAAGTGATTCTTTTGTTGGGAGTCTAATGTATGCTTAAGTTTGTATGCAATCGGATATTGCAAGCATTTCAGTCATAATAGGTAGATGCTTAAGGGATCCTGGGAAAGATCGTATGGTTTCAGCCAATAAGGTTATAAGTTAATAAGGTACTTACAGAAAACAAAATGAAGCATGCACACATATAGGAAGTCAGATCAGTTAGATATCATTCAGTATTCTGACTCAGATATTGGCGGATGTAAGGACATGCTTAAATCCACATCAGGTTTGTCTTTATTTCAAGCTGGAGGAGAAATTTCTGTAAAAGTGCTGAGAAGACACTTATATATTCTTTGCGTTTGGAGAGAAAAAATTTGGGGCTTGTTTTGAAGCCATTAGTCATGGGATATGTGTGCGGAATTTCATTTCATGGCTGCAAGTTTCAGGAAATGAAAGACCATTAAAGATATTTATGATTATAATTCTATGTTTTTGTATCCCATTAACAACAAAATGGTTCGAAATGGTTCAGCGTCTATTGAGAATGTAGGTACATACTACCTCCGTCCCAAAATATAAGTCCTTTTAGATTTTTCACACTTATTAAGAAAGTTAGTTAAATTTGTTATGTGTAATTAATTTAGATTAAAAAGACTAAAATGACCTTTCATTGGTATTAATGCAAAGTAGTAAAAAGTGGTTGAGTATAATAAATGAGGGGTAGAATGAGAAAAAATGTAATAAATTATTGGTTGGTTTTCTAAATGGACTTACATTTTGGGACAAAACCAAAAAGCTAAAATGACTTATATTTTGGGACGGAAGTAGTACTAGATGATGGCGGATCCGGTGACTAAAGCATTGACACCCAAGGTCATTCATGTCTTTGGTATTGGTGTTGTATCATTTTATGGTAATAAAGTTCAGTTGGAGTCTGATGCTCGTATGGTTTGTAATATACAAATTTTCATGAAATCAAGGTTTACATTTGAACTCATAAGGTTAAGGTTTTGTGATTTATAGAAGGAGGACCAGTTGAAAATAGACACGTTATGGTCACATTGCGTGTAATTCTCATGCTACACTTCCATACTTCATCCATGTCATTTAGTGAAGTTGATGCACGTGACAATTGTTGGTTTAGTTTCTCTTATTACGGAGAAAGCTGCTTTGATCCCGTGTTGACTTAGCTGATGGACAGGATTGTTGAAATACTTGTGATGATAGCGGTTTCGGTTGAGCTCCTAAGGTTACAATGTACTTTGTTAAATATATGTGACCCAAGTGGGACAGTGTTGGTTATTTTATATAATTAATAATTTAAATGTCGGTCTATATATATTTATGTACGATATACAAAATTATAGAATCCTAATAAAAGTGGTCATTTGGTTTGGGTTGGATTCTTAGTATTTTATTTGGTGTGGACTGCAAGTGTAGATTCCTAAAGTGTAATTTCTGATTATTATGATGGACGATATTAGAAATTACAACTAATAAATAATAGGGTTATGGTCCCCAAGACACACGCTATTTTCCCCTTCTTTGTTCACATCTGCAGAAAGATCTAGGGTTTGATGTGCTGTCTTGAAAGATTTATACCCGTGACGGCAACACAATACAATGATTTTCCTAACGGATCAAGGTACGTTTTCGGTTTAATTTCTGCATTACTTTAATTGATATAACATGAACGAGATTGATTATGTCACACAAAGTTCTAACATTTCTAAATTAACTTTTCAGAAGAATGAAAAATCATTCTTTAATTCTCTGTTTTACCTCTCAGTTTGTTAGATAATTCTCAATCAATTTGTGTTATTACTACCTCCGTCCCGCACAAAGTGCCCTTTTTTTGAAAAAAGTAATTGTCACATAAAAAATATCAATTTAGAAATCCAATATATCATCTAATGTATTCTTTCCAAACTTATCACCATCCTAACATTTAATGTTTATATTCATTTCATACTAAGAAAAATGCATTTATTATGTGATAAATGTATATATATATGTATATATGTTAATTACTGGTTTTTCTTAATTATGTATATATGTACGTTCATAAAGTTCATTCAATGTGTTGTTGATTTCCTACATTGGGGTGAAGAGAAGAGGTAAGAGCAACCATAGTGAGGCAATTTTGGAGAGATTCTTTGTTCACTTTTGTCATAATAGAGTAAACATTAGGATAAATGTAAAATAATAGTACTAATCTAGACAAACTTTTTGGGGGATTATCTACTCCATTGTCTATATGGAGAGAATGAACTAGACAATCTTCTCCCTCAAAACCACTGCCAACTCCTTTTTTTTTAGAAAAAAAATTCAGGAACTTAAAATAAAAATCAGTTCAATCCGAATAAATTAAAAGAAAAATTAGTTAAAAACTAGGATTAAAAAAGCAAGCAATTAATATTAAATAATATTTTAATTAAAAGATTCAAAAAATTTATCATCATTACAACATCTAATCACACATAATTAATCTTTACAATCCTTCTCTATTATCACCATTACAACATCACATCACACACAAATTATCCCCACAACTCTTCTACATTTATCCTCCATTTATCTTTCTCCACATCACCCAAACAACACCAATCAATAGTCTTATCTCCCGATCACCATTACTCTCGCTCTAACCAACCGCCTCATCTTCCTGCCCGATTTCAATCGTCTTGTTTTAATTGATGTAACGGAAACTCACACCTGCTATTAATGCATACTTGTACCCATAAATGGGAGTTTGTGCAACTCCAGCTGTTAGTTGGGAAATTTTTGGGTGGTGTGTCTCGCATCGTGCGGATACATCTATTTTGCTCTAAAAACACCCGTGTTTTGGTAGAAAAAAATAAAAATACAAAACACTCTACAAAACACCCTTGTTTTAAAAGCAAAATAGATGTGTTCGCATGGTGCGGACACACCACCCAAAAATTTCCCCTGTTAATGTACACTAGAACCCATAAATGGAAGTTCTGTTTACTACAAATCGATCAATACCACTGCTGTAATTGTTAACATGTATAACCCCCTCCCCCACTCCCCCACTCCCCCTTAAAGATCCTAGGCCTGCCGCAGTGAATATATTTTCTTTTTTTTTTTATCGGTCACTTTTGGTGTGGCATTCTGATTAAGAAATTGATTAATGTGTTAAAAATATATTATGAAATGACTAGATTGTCCTTCTTTAATCTTTTGAATATATTTGAAATTATTAAATACATTATATTAGAAATGTAAATATACATTGACAGTAGTACTATTGGAGTTATAAAATAACCTTTAGTGTTTTTGATGCATTGGAAATGTATATTTTATCATTTGAAATGTAAGACTTTGTTTAAATCTTGTAATTAATATGAGGGCATAAGTGAAGATTAATAATAAATAGGGTAATGATAGATCTACTCCTTCCATTCAATTCCATTTTTACTCCCAACGTAATCTTGTTTTGTGATTTTTTTGATTTTTTTAAGTTTCTTTTGAAATGAAAAACATTGTGGTGAGATGATGATAATAAAAATGATGGGCATAAGTGAAGATTAATAATAAATAATGTATTGATAATATATGACAGATATAAGTGAAAAATACAAATTCTAAAAAATGACAGTTAAAGATAAACGGATGGAGTATTTTTTTTTTACAAAGATTATTAATATATAATTGTGACTTATAAAAGTAAATTTTCACGAAACTATGTAAAATGCTTGCTAATAGTTAGATCCATTCGGATTACTGATTTACATTTTTTAAAGATATCATTAAGTGTACAAAAACTATATACCAAATTATGTTAATGATTGTTGGACTAATAAAATTATTCTTCTGAAAATAAAAATGTACTTCATTTCTTAATATTTAGAATGTTATATATACCCATTGTTCAGCAAAGCAGTATCAATTGTCTTAACAAAAAATCAGAAACTAGTATAATGGCAAGAAATCCTTTCCTTTTAGTATTAATTTTAACATTTCTGTTTTACTTCAACATCAATGCAATTGACCCAACAAGTTCTATCCATAGTAATAATTGGCCATCCGAATGGTATCATGTCCACATTGAGAGTAGGCTTCCAGACAACACCAACCTCCTTAAGCTTCATTGTTATTCCGGAGATGATGATTTAGGTTATCATGATCTAAAAGTTCATGATGACTATCGATTTCAATTCCAACCGCATGTGCTTGGCCGAACAAAGTTTTACTGTACTTTTTGGTGGAAAAAAAAAAAAGACAAGACATATGGCAGTTTTTGACAACAGGATAGAAGACCACTACGGTGGAATGGTTGATGATAGAAAATTTTCTTGTTGGTGGGTAGTGAAAAGTGATGGGTTTTATGCATCTAAAGCAGTAAGACCTAGAGATGAAGACCTTGTTTATATGAATTGGTGGATAAACAATACTTTGATTATATGAATGTTCATGTTGCCCAAGTTCATTTATGTAATAAATGTCTCTATCTTAAAACCATTTACATAAGAACATCCACAATGACATGTTTATACATCCTGTCAAAACGAAGCAATTCCTTTTTTATTTTCAAAATGTTTCCAACAGCTCAATTGTGTATATATATATTTCCAAATTGTTCCCATAGTAATATTTAGAAGGAGTATCTTTAATAGTGGATTCAAGTGATTGACGCTTGACTCGTCCATCAATGACTTGATAGATGCAACACAAGGAGTATCTTGTGTGGGGCAATGGTATTGCCATGATAAAGACTTCCAGCTAGACCTAGAGATCAAGTCAAGCTTGAGTTAAAACATCACCTCATCCTTTCTATATCGTTTTCATTTCCTCTGTAAACAGTGGTAAACCTACATATAACCAAGAGAGGGGGGCAGCTGCCTCCATTGATTCGAAAAAAAACACTAATATTTGTACTATGCATACAGTTTTTCCTCCTTATTTTTTTATTTGTCTTTAAAAATTTTACTGTCCCCACTTACCCTAGACGCACTTAGTTCTGGCATAAATGTTAATTGACCCATTGTTTTTACAAAAGAAAACTAATTGTGGTCTATTAGAGCAACCCTAGTGAATGAATTCTAGCCATGTTCTTTCATGCTTTTTGTAGAATAGATTAATCACTTAGCAAAATGCAAAATAATGAGAAGAAACTAGACAACTTTTTTCCAAGACTGTCTATGTTCTTCTCTCTTTTGAGAGAATGATTGAGATAATACTCTCTTCTCAAAAATTATCCCTACAACATCATTACCATTACAACATCACATCACACACAAATTATCTCTACAACTCTTCTATATTTATCCTCCAATCATCTTTCTCCATATCATCCAAACATCACCAATCAATAGCATTATCTCATAATCATCATTAGGGCCGCTCTTAGACCCACTCTCTTTTGACACAGTCAATTACCGATGCCAGATGTGAAATTGCCAAGCGAGGCAGTAAAATTTTTGTCTTACCTGCTTTATGTCACATCAATTGAATGCCTCTTAACAAAAATTCTCCAATCGGGTTGGACTGGATCCGACCGGGTCAGATCATTTCTACTATTTCTTTATGTTTGTACATATAATAATTGGTTTTCTGTTATTATATATATGTTCATTTAATGGACCAATTATGATATTGTATATATATGATAATGTCCCTAGTGTCAAAATGTGAAAGAAAAATCGAAATAGTGATTATGGTTGATGAGATCTTGACTCATTTTAAAAAGTTTGATACTTAAATGTCTCTAGTCGTATGTACTACTAAATAAGTCATTGATAGTATGGTTAGACTAGCACTTATTAGATGTCTTTTATCTTATTGAAGGTTGGGATAAATCTCATCTATCGAAGTGTATGGACACTTGGACTGTACGTGGACGTGTATTAGAGAATGCGTACGTTAGACTGGCCAACTTATTTTATTAAGTGTCGCACTATGTGGCGTTTGCGTAATTATCTTAAGACAAGAGTCTTCATTGCATCACGGTGTGGATTGTCATACTTTGACACTATTGAGCTTTCCCCTAGCCATGGGGCGATCATGCGGTAGTGATTGAGTGTGATACTGAAGCATTGGTAGGATTCATGTTGCTCGTCCGGAAATTGCGTATCCTAATGGTAGAAGTAAATTTCCGAATATGCCTTCTTATAAGGAATGTCTTATTCTAGAAAGTCTTTGCAAAGCAGAAGTAATGTGTTACTTTGTGAGGATAGGAAATCCGGATTATAAGATGAAGTCGTTAATGAATGACACTCGAGATACGACTGTATGGATATTATAACATCGATAAAATTCTATTTACACGGTAACCGTTTCACATGAAAGGTAGTAGTCATTGCATTTAACTGTTCCGATGATTGGGGTCATGACGAGTTGTTGGACACTATTCAGTATCGTTAGGTGTGAAGGGTATTTTAGTAAATGCACTTTATGCCTACGGCCAACATATTCGGAAGCCTATCGGGTCACACACATAAGAACATCTAGTTGGATTATAATGCGGTTATAGTGATAACCAAATAAGGAAACTTTTTATCTCGACTATAAAGTTTTATAGTGATAACTTAACATTTTTTTTAAATTATTTATTATGAATAAATATATTACAAGATAATAATTGTGTTGATTATATATATATATATATATATATATATATATATATATATATATATATATATATATATATATATATATATATATATATATATATATATATATGTAAATGGATTTATGGTAATGCAATAAAGATATTCAATATTAGATATTGACAATATCTTGAAAATATTTAATATAAGATATTAGATATTAATGAGATAAATCAAGAAAAGATGTTTTCCTTATTTTATTAGGAAAATGTTTTCTTTCTCCCCACTCCATGCAAGAAGCTTCCCAGAATCAGAGTGGGAACAAGAGGGGCGCACACACTATTATATCTATGTAATGGGTGTCAAGATCTTTTGTATCATTCAACTACAAGAGTTCTATAATTCTTGAGAAAAATAAAGAGCTTCATATAGAGAATTTGAGAACGAGAAAAGGCCGGTCTAGCAACCGATTTATTCTGGTAGAAATCTAAGGCGGGATTCTGGTTGTTCATGTGGATCAACAGTAGAGTCAGAAAATTTGGGCAGCTCTGCGCACTACTATTCTTTCGTAGACGATAAGGCTTCGATCATTTAGATCACCCAAAGGAACTTTCTCGTTTACTACTTTTATACTTGTTGCTTGAATGAAGTCCATCTTGGTAAAAAGAAATCAAAATTTTAAATTCCGCTGCGTTCCCGCGTTGATTTCCTAACGGTTGTATCGGAGCGGTCTTCGATTTTAAGCAATAAGCATTAGTGAATTTGCATAGTTAGTTTCATCATTTAAATCATGTAATTAAAAATGAAAGATTTTGATTTGCAAACGACACACAGAAAGAAAAAAGAGGTTTGGCCAAGGTGGTGCTCGGCCGATCAGCGGCGGCACCACCACCGATGGATCGCCGGTGGCGTCGGAAGCATCCGAGCTGTCGGCGTTGGGTGGTGTGTTGCGGCGGCTCCCCTTGTTTTGTTTTGTGTATTTTATGTTTCAATATGTTTCATAACAGTGATAATATCTTTTGTTTAGGCTATTCCAATTTTTTGAAATAGGCCTAGGCCTTATTTTAATTTTAGAAAAGGCCTAAGTTGATGCTTTTTGGTTTAGAACCAAATGCATCCCTTTTGGTTATAACCCAAAAGGGAATGAAACATAAGAAACATATTTTTGAATTCGATTTTATTTTTGGAATCGTTCTGATTATGAAATTCAAAATTAAAAGTAAATTGATTTTAAAATTAATCGTTAATTTAATTTCAATCAATAATTACTTAATTGATTAAATGTTAATTAATTAATTAATTGGATGAAAAGGACGCAAGTTGGTAATTTTAAATTTAATCTTTTTCATAAGATGTTATTATATGGATTAGATGTTGTAGATATAATATGATTATATGGACCCCGATTGATAATGGACTCGAGCAATATGATAGATGTGAATGATTTATTTTTCTGTTAGTGTAACTTTGTCCTAGGCTGTTATGAAAACCGAGCCTAGTTTATTTTTGCATTTATGCCATTCCCGTTAGCTCCCCTGTGTGTGGCGGGTGTAAATTTTATTAGATAAATTTTATGTAACAAGATGGAGCAGAATTCGAAGGCCAAAGAAAGACGACATAGAGATCCCGTTGGTGGTTGCAGTTACCCTTAGATTTGTGACCCGTGGTTTCGTCGTTTTGTATTCGAAACCGTACTTCGAAAAATTCCATGATCATACCGGTTACTTTATGTATTTATTTATTTTATGCATGTTTTTATTTTATATGATACGATAGATTCATGATTAGGCATGGTCTAGATAAATGTGTAGGGTATATGTCTATAGAGATAGGTATACTTTATGAGACCGTAATTAATTAATAAAGTGAATTACTTTAAAATACTTCCACAACAAAAATTAAGTCGGAATTTTGTCTCCCAATATTATAATGACGGTGAAGAGCACTTGTTCGGATCCAACTGATCGGCCCATGTCGGGAGTTGACCTACCTTGGGTATATCGTTAGTATTGAGATATGATCGCATGAGATCTCGCGAATATTGGGTTATGACTTGACTAAAATTTTGTGGTGATTGGCCTACGTCAGGGCCGTCTAATTTTAGAGACAATGGTTGACTATCACATGGTGATGTGAAGTGCCAAAGAATTGAATAGTCAACAACCAAGAGTCATATAGAAATGTGATTGGTAAAATGTTACCTACTTGTCGAATTATCTCGGTTGATCGGCCCATGTCGTAAATCGGGGTAGCTAGATGATATCTTGGCCACTAAAGAATTTTGTGAAATTCTTGAAACTCAATTGAGAGTAGTTGACTAGTGGGAGCAAAATCATAAAACCGAAAGACCATTTTTGATTTTGCATGTATAAACAACAACACCCCTTTTATCTTTATTAAATGTTGCAGTTTTTTAGCAAACTATTATTTATGTTTTTTATTCTTATTTGTTAAAACCGAAATTAAATGACTGTCACCTTTTGAGAAACGTTCTCAAGTATGGTTAAGTAATTTTAATCCTTTATAAGCATTGACACGAGCAACTATAGGAGTTAAGGACAAGGAGACTACATATATGATGGAGTGCTCTAAGACTTTAATTATTAATGAAAACGGAAGCTCATGATATGATTCAATCACTTGAAATGAGTTTCAATGAATTAATGTTATATTGGATATAACGATATCCAACGGGTCATTCTGTCATACGATGACAATTAATTTGAACATTAAATGTGTTGAATGAGAATGACCACAACGAATTTTGGAAAGTTTGCTTTCAAAATTGTAAGACTTAAGTATCGACTTAATGCTTTGATCATTTCTTGAAGGTTAATTAAATAGTTCATGTTTTGAATATGATTCAAAAGGTTAAATAAACTATCTAATAAACTTTGGATTTTCTTTATGAAAACATTAAGGACATAGCTCTTGTGATTTTTCGTATATCTTATGAAGACTAAACTAAGAAATATTTACAAGTGCTTATAAGATTAAAAGGAAAGTTAGAGCATGTGCATAAATAGCGAACTTATCGAAGTCTCTATTCTAAGCAAGTAAGTTGAGATAAATCTATCTAGGTTCAAGTCAACTCTTAGATATATGATATAATTACGAGTATGATTTAGAAAGATTAAATGTAGAATACTCTAAGATATGGAAAGTGAAGCAAACGTTGCAATATTTGCCATATCATATTTTGAATCTGGTAAACTGATAAAGGAACTGAATAAATGTTACTGTGCTCTGGTTCTTATGAAGAACACGAATTCCGTTGTCTATTAGGATTTGACAAACAATTCAATTAGAAAGAATAAATGTTATTTCAATAAAGTTGAATAGTCATCGAATCTATCATACTAGATTGTTGTCACCATATATATAGTCGATATAGGTGATGAAATATCAGTCAAATATTTGTATGGCTGTTATCCATGATATTTTATGGTTGTTCTAGACATAGTCTCTGTGTAAGAGAAACGTGTAATCAAATGTCATTCTGATGATGTCTGAACCATGTGATTACGAATCATGTAGGTTATACGTATCTTACTTATTGATGACTAAAATACCCTTTTAATGAAAAGGTTATAGATTTGGAATAATAGCCTAAAGTCTAAACATACTGATGTTTGATTGACATATGACAATTCATGCCACGAATGATATTAATGTTTATTACTCTCTTGATTATTTTAGAAATAGTTGAACGTACTTAGTGAAGTGGAATGTTCAGAATGTCCGAAAAGTTCAAGATAGTACGAATATGAGCTTGATAAATAACTTAGGAATTAATCTTCAATTAGATTGAAGCAATTAATACCTGAGGGGTGTTTCAGAAGTTGTCTGAAAAAAGGGAATCAGATTCTCCCTTGAATGATACCATTTGGGTGTTGAATAGGTGTCATAAACCCAATCGGGTTGGACCGGATCCGACCGGGTTGGGTCATTTACAGTCTATTTAAGTTCATGTAATAACTTTATTATGATTAATAAAAGCATTTTTGTTATTATATACTTTGTTTATTTATTAGACCAATTAGTGTTATTGTGTATATGATAACGCCCTTAGTATTAAACTGTGATAGGGAAACCATGATAGTGATTATGGTTGATGAGATCTATAATAAATTTAACAAGCTTGATACTTAAATGTCTCTAGGCTGATGTACTGTTGAATAAGTCTTTGATAGTGCGAATAGGCTAGCACGTATTAGATGTCTTCTGTCTTTAAAGGCAGGGATAGATCTCGTCTATCGAAGTGTGGTGACACTTGGACTGTTCGTGGACGTGTATTAGATAATGCGTATGTTAGACTAACCCACTTACACTGTTAAGTGTTACACTATGTGACGGTTGTGTAATTATCCTTAGGACCGGAGTCTACATGGCATCACGGTGTGGATTGTCATGCTTTGACACTATTGAGGTTTCCCCTAACCATGGGACGATCATACGGTAGTGATCGGGTGTGATGTTGAAGCATGCGGAGAATACATGTTAGTTCGTCTGGGAATCGCTTATCCTAAGAGTAGGAATGAATATCCGAAAGGACCTTCCCGTAAGAAATGTCTTGTTCTCGTGAATCTTTGCAAAGTCGGAGTAAATGAGTTATTCCGAGAGCGCATGATATCCAGATTATGGGATACGATCGTGATACGATCGTATGGAGATTAATATAGCCATAGGATTCTATTTACCCACTAACCGAGCACATGAAAGGTAGTAGGCCTTGCGTATTGACTGTTCCGATGATTGGGGGTCATGGACATGTTGCTAGACGCTATCCATGATCGTTAGAGTTGAAAGGGCATTTTCGTAATTTGCACCTTATGTCTACGGCCAACATATTCGGAAGTCTATCGGGTCACACACATATGAATGTCGATTCGAAATAAAATGCGGTTATAATTGATGACCAAATAAGGAAAGTTTTTATCTCGAGACTATAAAGGTAATAGTGGTAAAATTAATATGGTTGTATTTATTTATTATGAATAAATAAAATACAAGAGATTAATTATACATAAATTATATTAATTAAAGAATATTCCGGAAGCCAATTAATTGGCACATGGGGCGCATAAGACTAGTGTATAGGATACACTTGGATTATGCAATTTAATTAATAAGATTACCATAATATTAATATTGGATATTAATTGATTTTTGGAAAATAGATTTATGGTAATAAGATAAATATATTCAATATGACATATTGGCAATATTTATTTTGAGATAATAAAATAAAAGAGATAAATCAATTAAGGAGATTTTTATTTTATTTTATTAGGAAAATGTTTTCTTTCTCCTTACTCAACACAAAACTTAATCCCCAAGGATTTTCTCTTATGACCTGCGCCCCATATGCCTATATAAGCAAAGGGGTGGCTAGCTCTTTTGTACATCATTATTCCAAGAGTTAATTGTTCTTGAGAAAAATAGAGAGCTTCTTAGAGAGAGTATTGAGAGGGTGAAAAAGGTCGACCTAGAAGTTGAATTTTTCTAATAGCAATCCGGGAGGATTCCGGCAAGGCGTTCGTGTGGATAACTGATAGAGGCCGGACGCTTGGACAGCTTAGGCGCATCTAATTCTACCGGACTGTCAAAGCTTCGATCTTTAAGATCAAGAAAGGTACTATCTTTGTCCTCTTTCTTATATGTTTATTGTTTAAACGAAGTCGATCATTGGATCGGAAATCAAAATTTTATTTTCCGTTGCGCCACTCGTTTGATTTCCTAACAGTGGTATCAAAGACAACTTCGAGCTTTAGCAATAAGCATTAAAAATCGCGTAGTAAATAGATCCAATAGATTAATTCATGGTTGATATTAATTATATTAAGATGCGCGAAAAGAATAAAGAAGGGACGGCGGCACTAGGCCGACAGCGGCGGCGCAGCCACAGCAGCAGCTCCGGCAGCCACTCGGCGGCTGGGGTCGGCGGCTGAACCCCCTTTTGTTTTGTTTTGTGCATCTTGATTTAATATAGTCCTTGAATTTAATTCTTTAATTATTTATTAATTGAATTATCATTAATTAATTAAAAGTCAATTAATTAATAGATTGGATGCTATTAAGACGAAAGTAGTTTAAATTAATCTTTTTCATAAGATGTGATTGTATGGATTTGATAGTAGATATAATTCGATTATATGGACCCGATTGATAATGGACTCGACCAATAGGATAGATGTGAATGCTTTATTTTTCTGTTGGATTTAATTGTTGTCCTAGGCCGTTATGAAGAACGTGACCTAGTTTTATATATGCATTATCCCATTCCCGTTAGCTCCCCCCGTGTGCGGCTGGTGTAAAATTTATAAGTTAGATTTTATGTAATGATGTATTGAAGACAAAGAGGAAGATGCAAAGAAGGAAAAAAAAATCCAAAGAAGGAAAGAAAAAAATAAAAGATCCATGGTGATGGTGCATGTCAAAGATCCATTGGTAGTTGCGGCTACCCTTAGTTGTGACCCGCGGTTTCATCAGTTGTATTCGAAATCGCACTTAGGAAAAGTCCATGATCATACCGGTTATTTTATGTGCGGAATGTTGTGATGTTTTAATTTATACGATATCGTAGTCATATGCACATAGTAGATGAGACCGTAATTAATTAAAATTACTCCCAAATTAAAAGACTCAAGTCGAATAGCCTCCCCATATTATAATGACGGTGAAGAGCCCTTGTTCGCATCCAATTCATCAGCCACAGCTGGGGGTTAACCTACCTCGGGTATATTGTTATTATTGAGAAATGATCGTATGAGATCTCGTGAATATTAAGGTTATGACTTGACTATGATTTTCTCGGCCACTTGCCACAACGGGGTCGTTTGAATTTCAGAGGCAAGGGTTTGACTAAATTCATAAGATGAAAGATTGTCAAAGAGTTAACTAGTCAAACAACAAGAGTCGTATAAGATACGATTGGCAAAGTGTTGCCTACCTATTGTGCCATTTTCGGCCCACCAGCCACAGCAGGGGGTCGCGATGGTTCAACAAAGGAAATAATTTTTTTCTTGAAAGCCAATAAGGAGTAGTTGGCTAGTGGGAGCAAAACCATATATAATTTTTAAAGTGCAAATTTTAGGATTTGTATGCATGATCTTTTACTTATTCTGTTGTAGAATGTCGAACAAATTGAACCTTCGTTTTATCATCGAGAACAATATTGACGAAACCAACTTTCTCGACTGGGAAAGAAACCTCAAAATCGTTTTGAGGCATGAAAAGATTGGCTATGTCTTGGACGAACCCATACCGCAAAACCCCGCAGAGGGCGCGGCTGAAGATGCTGTTGAGAAGTATAACAAGCATTGTTCTTACAGTCCTGATGCTACATGTATCATGCTTGCTTCTATGACACATGAATTGCAGAAACATTATGAGTCTATGGACGCCTACACGATCATGGTTCACCTAAAGGAGCTCTATGCTTCTCAGTCTCGCACTGAGAGGTACAAGGTCTCGAAGGCCCTATTCGGTTGTAAGATGGCGCCCGGGACTGCTGTAGGGACGCACGTACTGAAGATGATCGGGTATATTGAGAGACTTGAGAAACTTGGCCAAAAGTTGGAACGCAAGTTAAGTATTGACTTAATTTTTCAATCATTACCCGAATTTTTCTCGCAGTTTGTGATGAGTTATCACATGAACAAGATAGATTGCTCCCTCGCGAGTTATTGAACATGTTGAAAACTGCTAAGGGTACTGTGCAAAAGGGCAAGCAAGTGTTGCTCGTCACTTCTTCAAAGGGAAAGAAAAAGGTCCAGATGAAAACCAAGAAGGCAAAGGCTCCCCCTAAACCTACGCCTAAAATAGCCAAAGACAAGTCCGCGGATGCTTGCTTCCATTGCGGTGTGACTGGTCATTGGAGGCGCAACTGCAAGGCTTTCTTAAGCACGAAGAAGAGGCATAAAGATGCTTCAACTTCAGCTATGTTTATGATTGAGATCAATATTGCTTCTTCTAAGTTTAACACTGGGTATTAGATATCGGTTGTGGTTCTCATATTTGTACGAATATACAGGCACTAAGAAGGTCTAGAGATCTGAAGAAAGGAGAGGTGGACCTACGCGTTGGGAATGGAGCAAGAGTTGCTGCATTAGTCGTAGGAGTTTATTTTCTTTCGTTGCCTAGTGGGCTAGTACTAGAGCTTAATAACTGTTATTTTGTTCGTGCTCTTACGAAAAGCATTATTTCCATTTCCGTATTAGATGTAGAAGGATTTTTGATGTGATCCGTAAACGAATCAGATTTGAATTTGCCTAAGGACCGACTAAAGATATCAATGAAGAACGAGCACCTCGACCTTTGGTTAACCCGTAACAAAAAACCTTGGTATAACCTAAACCCTTAGATAACCCGTATCTAAGAACCTCTGTGTGTGCACATCCACAAGGTATGCTCACGACCTTGATAAGTCTGTTTGGAATCCTCCACGTGAGAAAACTCACCAAAGCTTAATCGCTTTAAATAAAATATATATATCACTCAAATTATTCAACTCATTGTAAAAGTTACATATGATGCCTTTTCATAGGCTAGAATGGAAGACATAAATTGCTCCCAAAGCGATGTGGGACAAATTTATTTAATAGAAATAAAAAAAAATATAAGAAATAAATACTAATAAAATTCTAAGAAAATCTCCTAAACTTGCAATGTGGGATAAAATGCCGGCTTCTTCCACTCTCATTCGTTTTCTTCTTTTTCCTTCGAAAACCACCATGAATCTTGCCCGGAATAACATCATTCCCTCCCGGTTCGGAAAGGATTCGACCTCGAATCCGAACATCAACATCTCGAACAATGCTCGATGTAATGGATCTCCTCTCCAACTTGGCTCCAACTTTAACAACGTGAAGTGGTGGATCTTTATGTACCTGCAATAAAGAAAAAAAAGAATCCAAACGAACAGCCAATGAAGTTAAACACGTCTTCTTTTCTCCCCTTTGCACCACAGAATTTGCACCCATTGTTTTCTTTTTAACCTCCCAACTTTGAGCAAATTTATGTTTCTCCGCACGTGCTTCTTGGGGTGATAATGAAACCAAAGTAACCTTCTTGCCCCAGTGATGTAATGCGTACATGTTCAAGAACCCATCATAGTTAACTCGCCGATCAAATTGCCAAGGCCTACCAAGAATAACATGTGCAATATGAATAGGCACTACATGACACATAACCGTATCCTCAAACTTTCCAACTTTAAAAGTGATCATCGCTTGATTTGTAACTCTAACTTCCCCACATTCATTCATCCATTGTAGCTTGTATGGTTGGGGATGTAGTCTTAATGCTCATGTCTTCAACCAACTCCTTGCTAACAACATTGGTGCAACTACCTGAATCGATGATCAAACCGCACAACTTATCTTCTATAAAGCAACGTGTTTGAAAAATGTTTTCATAGTGCACACTAGCATCTACTTTGACTTGGTCCTCCACAACTTTCTTACTCACACAAATAAATCCTTCAGGTCCAAGCTCGAGTGGGCTTATCTTCTCGGAATCACTCCCATTTTCCTCTTCGGACTGGGACATGTATTCTTTCCCACCATGCTTTTCTCCCACAACAATCATTACTCGCTTATTCGCACAATCACTTGCCTTATGCACAATACCTTGACACTTGTAACATTTAAGCTCGTGAGTGGGTGGATGTGGTGTGGCTTGAGCTTTACCACTGTTGTTTTCCTTAGTTTTGTAAGCCTCATTGGAAGACAAACGGTTTGGCCTCGGTGGGCTAGAACGTGAGCCATCATCTGTAGAAAAGAACGATAAGAATAGGAATTACCTGAACTTCGTTTCTTCAAATGCTTTTTTGTCAAAATTGCCGCATGAACCATCTTCTCTAAAGTATCACAATCCTTAATTTCAACCGGATGTGCAATCTCAGGCCTTAAACCACTCAAAAATCTAGCCATGGTTGCCTCAGAATCCTCTTCTGTACCTGTGCGAATCAAAGTCAGCTCCATCTCTTGATAGTAATCTTCCACGGACTGATTACCCTGTGTAAGTGTTTGCAATTTCTGGTACTATTCACGGTAATATGAATTTGGTACAAATCTTCGCTTCATTTCCCGCTTAAGTTCATTCCATGTCTTGACAAGGTCATCCCTTGCCCTACGCCTACTAACAATCAGTTGTTCCCACCAAATTGCCGCGTATCCCTCAAACTCAAGCGTTGCCAACCGCACTTTGTTTTTCTCCGAGTAGTTATTACACCAAAAAATCTGCTCCACTTTACGTACCCAATCTAGATACGCATCAGGATCATTTGTACCCTTAAATACCGGAATCTTCATCTTTATTCGCCTCATATTGATCTTGTCATCATCACTACCATCACTGCTAGTATTACCCGAATGCACAGAATTATCTTCATCTTCTTCCTCCACTGAAACCCCCACTTTATCTCATCGCCTATCACATGTACCACTACGATTATCTCTACCAACAACTTTTTCTGTTAAAACATGTCTTCAAACTTAGCCCTCATCTCTGCAAATTTTCTATTTATCACGGCAACTTGTGCCTCCGCCAGTACCTGAATACGAGCATCAATAGCATGCTCCACTCCCTCTGTGAGCTCTTCTGACATGATGGACGTTGAACAAAACTATATATGTATATCCTCATAATGACTCGTGTTTACACTCACCCTCGTGTGGAGATCAAACCGTGGACAAATCAAAATAATAAGCAAACCGAGCGACCACAACCAAAGAACCTAAATTGGGACCTAGGACTGAGATTGAAAGGTTTAAGAAAGGTTAGGATGAAGTAAGGTGCAAGAAACAAGAGCAAAGAATGAAGTAAAAAAGGAAAAAGGGATGAATTCTTTTGACAACAAAATTTTACGGGTGTGAAATTTTTAACACCAGGGTCTGAAAGTCTCGACAATTTGGCTATTATGATTTTTTTGGTGTGGGGTTTAACCAATCAGAAAAAAAAAATCCAAATAGGAAAAGCAATTGTCAAGTGGCTGCAATTGCTAAGGTCAAGATTGGAATCCTATTTTTTTTTTTTTTTGCTTTAAAGGTAGGGCCGGCTGCTTTTGTTTTCTTTTTTTGATAAAAGAGGAACGCTACAGGCACAGTAAAACAAAGCTGAACAATAAATTTGATTTTTTTTTTCGCTTGAAGAATGGAACGAGAACGCAAGAACCAAGGGACGAAAAGGAAAAAAAATATAACACAGAGAAAGAAAATAAAGGGATATTTGATACCTTTAACGACTGATCTCTGATACCAACTGATGTGATCCGATCGAATCAGATCTGAAAATGCCTGAGGATTTGAATGAAGGCACCAATAAACGAGCACCGCAACCCTTAACTAACCCGTAGCTAAAAACCTTAGTATAATGGACACCCACAAGATTCGCTCACAACCTCAATATGTCCTGTTTGGAATCCACCAAAATCGGTTTGGAATCCACCAAACACTAACGTGACAAAACTCACCAAAACTTAAAAGCTTCAAATATAATATATCAAAATTTGTCTGTCAAAAAAGATTACAACTAAAACCTTTTTATAGGCTACAATGACAGAGATAAAACATCTCCTAGGCGATGTGGGACAAAAATAAATAATAGAAATATAAAAATAAAAAAAACCTAATAAATAATAACAAAAGTCTACTAAACTCTACCACGGAAACAATGTGGGATAGATGATAAAATAAATAGACTCCAAGCCAAAACGTCTCATCTTCGATCACATCATTCCCTCCCGGTTGGAAAGGATTCGACCTCGAATCAAAAGGATGTCGTAAAAAGCGGCAATAAGCACAAATCAGGCCGAACCAACTACAACACCAATGGTATGCCCAGATCAAATACAAAGCATAAATATCACTTCAAATCAATGGAACGGTTTGATGTTGAACCAAACGTCACAAATGCAACATCAATGAAGTTGTCTGACGTGCAGAAAACTTGGAGAAACCTCGGCAATGTAGCAATATAATGAGAACAATTCACAGTCGGACAGTCAAAAACATACTCGGAAAAGTTATCCGGTTTGCCACCAAGTAAATACTCTTGAGGTACCTGCAAATAAGAGGAAATAAAACCCGAACAAGTGGTCGGCGAAGTAGGACCCACTTCCTCATTTGCCTCGATTTTCTCCACCGCCTTTTCATTCGCCTCGGTGATCTCCTCTGCCACGATCGACTCTTGGATTACCTCCACTAATTCTGCTCCAACAACCTCCTCCAAATTCTCCATAAAATTTCGTTGACCCTCCTCTACCATGTTCTCATCACCATTGCTTTTCAACTCTTCCTCTCGAGTGTTAACAATCACTTCGTTTGTCGCTTCAACCAAGTCTTTTTCCCTTGCTAATTCATGTTTCAAACGAGCTTCCTCGTCGATTCTATGTAGTTCTTGCAAGAAATCAGGGCAATCATAATAACTGCTCACGACCTTGATAAGTCCATTTGGATGATAAGTCCGTTTGGAATCCTCCACGTGAGAAAAGTCACCAATGCTTAATCGCTTTAAATAAAATATATATATCACTCATATTATTCAACTCATTGTAAAAGTTACATATGATGCCTTTTTATAGGCTAGAATGGAAGACATAAATTACTCCCAAAGCGACGCGGGACAAATTTATTTAATACAAATAAAAATAAAAATATAAGAAATAAATACTAATAAAATTCTAAGAAAATCACCGAAACTTACAATGTGGGATAAAATGCCGGCTTCTTCCACTCTCTTTCCATTTATTGTTTTTCCTTTGAAAACCACCACGAATCTTGCCCGGAATCACATGAATTTTCCTTTGTGTTTGAGATTAAATGTTCTTTTTCACGCGATGGAATGTTATATGGTACTGGTATACTTAGCAATGGTCTCTACATATTAGATGTGAATATTGACGTACTTAATATAAACAATAAGAAAGCTAAAACAAGTGACTTGAATGAATCCTACTTATGGCACTGTAGACTTGGCCATATAAATAAGAATCTCATTTCCAAACTCCATAAAGATGGATTATTGGATCACTTCGATTATGAATCGTTTGATACATGTGAAGCTTGTTTACATGGCAAGAGGACAAAGTCACCATTCAGTGGAAAAGGGATAAGATCCAATGAATTACTTGAGCTCATACATACTGATGTGTGCGGCCCAATGTCGTTTCAAGCCAAAAGAGGATATTCTTACTTTATCACCTTCACAGATGACCATTCTCGCTATGGTTATATACACTTAATGAATTCAAGGACTCCAAAAGTGAAGTTGAGAAACAACTAGGTAAAGAAATTAAAACACTTCGATCCGATTAAGGTGGTGAGTACCTAGATGGAGAGTTTCAAGATTGCTTGAAGGAGAATGGGATTCTGCCTGAATGGACCCCTCCCGGGATTTCACAGATGAATGGCGTATCCGAGAGGAGGAACCGCACCTTGTTAGACATGGTGCGTTCCGTGATGAGCTATGCAGTTCTTTCAAAATCGTTTTAGGGGTATGCTCTAGAAACAACATCCTATGTACTTAACCGAGCTCCATAAAAAACTGTTAGTTTCACACCTTATGAGGTGTTCAAAGGAAAGAAACCAAGTCTAGGTCATCATAAACCTTGGGGTTGTCCGACTTATGTGAAGTGGATGATGTCTGACAAACTAGAACCTAGATCTGACAAGTGTCTTTTTCTGGGATATTCTAGGGAAACCAAAGGGTACCAATTTTACCATCATGGAGAACAAAAGGTGTTTGTTGCCAAGACTGGCCACTTCCTAGAGAAAGAGTTCATTCTAGAAGGGGCCAGTGTGAGTAAGATTGATCTTGAAGAAATTCAAGAACCACTTACGGAGAATAATTAGTTGATGGAGGTAGAGCAGGCACCACCTAATGAGGTGGTACAAGTCCCTGCTCCGAACACAGTAGCACCTCAAAGATCCACCAGGGAACACCATGAACCCGATAGATACACGGGCGTATACTTAATGGAAGATGAGGACCCTAAAACTTACGAGGATGTGCTAATGAAGCCTGACAAAGAGAAATGGCTAGAAGCGATGAATTCTGAGATTGAATCCATGAAAGGCAACCAAGTTTGGAACTTGGTTGATCCACCTGAAGGAATAGTTCTTATTGGGTGTAAGTAGGTCTTTAAGAGAAAGACCGACATGGATGGCAACGTAGTAACCTACAAGGCTAGGTTAGTGGCAAAGGGTTATAAGCAAAAACAAGGTATTGACTATGATGAAACCTTTTTTCCCGTTGCCTTGTTAAAGTCCATTAGAATTCTGCTTGCTATTGCAGCATACCATGATTACGAAATCTGGCAGATGGATGTGAAAACAGCTTTCCTTAATGGGAATCTGTCTGAGGATGGTGTGCAAGTTGCAGAGGTCCATTTATGGACTGAAGCAAGCTTCTCAGAGTTGGAATCTTTGCTTTGATGAGACAATCAAACAGTTTGATTTTATCAAGAATGAAGATAAGCGATGTGTTTACAAGAAGATTAGTGGGAGTGCAATCGTTTTCCTAGTGCTTTATGTAGATGACATACTACTAATATGGAACGATGTACCCATGTTATAGTCGGTTAAGGTTTGGTTGTCCAAGAACTTCTCTATGAAGGACTTAGGAGAAGAAGCTTATATTTTGGGGATTAAGATCTACAGAGATATGTGTAATATTCCGATTTTCGAGAAATGGCAGACGTGTCATTTTGCGAAAACGAAATATTGGTTTCGGTTCCTTTTATTCGGAGTTTAAGTATTTGTTAAATTATATATATATATATATATATATATATATATATATATATATATATATATATATATATATATATATATATTTTCGAGATATATGTATATATTTAAGGAGGAAAATCTGATTTTTATGATTAAGGAAGATAATAAGATCTTTATCTTTTTTGATTTGATAAATCTGATTTTTTTATGATAAAGGAAGATAATAAGATCTTTATCCTTTTTTTGGGATTTGTTATTTAAGGAAAATAAATCCCCACAATTCTTATAACCTAATAGAAATCAGATTTCTCCACCTCCTAAATTGTGTTCTGCGTGTGTGGGCAAGAAATTAGGGCTGAGGGATTTTTCATCAATTGCTAAGTCGATTCTCAACGGTTTTCAGATCAGAGTAGAGCGCCGGAATCGTTGTGAAGTGTTGGAAAGGTGTCCTAAACCCAATCGGGTCGGACCGGATCCGACCGGGTCGGGTCATTTACAGTCTATTTAGTTCATGTAATAACTTTATTATGATTAATAAAAGCACTTATGTTATTATATATTGTTTGTCTTCATATTATTTGTTGTATATATATAGTAACGTCCCTAGTATCAATCATGATGTAGAAACCATGATAGTGATTATGGTTGATGAGATCTCTAATCACTATAACAAGGTTGGTACTTAAATGTCTCTAGTCTCTTACATATTATCAAATGGGACATTGATAGTATAATCGACTAGCACGTATTGGATGTCTTCTATCTTTTAGAAGGTAGGGATAGATCTCGTCTATCGAAGTGTAGAGACACTTGACCGTACGTGGACGTGTATTAGAGAATGCGTACGTTAGATCGACCCACTTACATTAAGTGTCACACTATGTGGCGGTTGTGTAATTATCCTTTTGACCGGAGTCTTCATGGCATCACGGTGTGGATTGTCATGCTTTGACACTATTGAGATTTCTCCTAACCACGGGGCGATCATGCGGTAGTGATTGGGTATGATATTGAAGCATGCGGAGTATACATGATTGGTCGTCCGGGAATCGCGTATCCTATGATCGGGATTGAATATCCGAAATGGCCTTCTTATAAGGAATGTCTAGCTCTCGAGAATCTTTGCAAAGTGGGAGTAAATGTGTTATTCCGAGAGAGCATGATATCCGTATTATAAGATACGATCGTCAATGTATTGACACTCGAGATACGATCGTATGGATATTATTATAGCGATAGGATTGTAAGTTACACGGTAATCGCTTCACATGAAAGGTAGTAGTCATTGCTTTTGACTCTTCCGATAATTGGGGGTCACGGTGTGTTGCTGACGCTATCCCGTGATCGTTAGGTATAAAGGGCATTTTGGTAAATTGCACTTTGTGTCTACGGCCAACATATTCGGAAGCCTATCGGGTCACACACATATGAACATCGAGTCGGATTAAAATGCGGTTATAGTTGATAACCAAATAAGGAAAGTTTATCTCTAGACTATAAAGGTTATAGTGGTAAATTAATATGGTGGTATTTATTTATTATGAATAAATAAAATACAAGATATTAATTATATACATAAATTAGATTAATTAAAGAATATTCCGGAAGCCAATTAATTGGCATATGGGGCGCCACTTTTGAGTGTACAAGATACACTTGGATTGTGCACTTTAATTAATAAGATTACCATAATATTAATATGAGATATTAATTGATTTTGAAAAATAGATTTATGGTAATAAGATAATTATAATCAATATAAGATATTGGCAAAATAAATTATAATTAAAGAGATAAATCAATCTAGAAGATTTTCTTTATTTTATTGGAAAAAGGTTTTCTTCTCCTCCACACCATACGGGCGCCCCAACCACTATATATAGGAGGTGGGTGTCAAGCTCTTTTGTACAACACAATTGCAAGAGTTCATAATTCTTGTGTAAAATAGAGAGCTCCCCATAGTGAGTTTGTGAGGGAAGAAAAGGTCCGGTCTAGCACCGGAGTTTTTCCGATAAAGAATCCAAGCGAGGATTCCGGCGAGGGGTTCGTGTGGATTAGCGATGAGGCCGGACGCGTGGACGGCTTGCGCATTGAACTACTCTCCGTTGGCGGTCAAAGCGACGATCTTGTAGATCATCCAAGGTATAACCGTCAAACTACTTAACGTGTTTATTGCATTAAACGAAGAACGATCTAGAAAAGGAAATCAAAATTTTAAATTCCGCCGCGTTAAACTAGTGATTTCCTAACAAAGGGTATCGTAGAGACGTACTTCGAGCTTAAGCAATAAGCATAATTTAAATGCGTAGTATTTAATCGATAGATGCAAGATTTAAATCACGAAACGTTAAAACAAAAAAAAAAAAAATTAGGGTTCATGGGGGTCGGCCGACTGGCGGCGCCCCCATCCCTCGGCGGCGGCGGCGGCGGCGGCGGTGGCCTTCGGGCTGCTGTCCGTCGGCTCTCCTCTTCCATTGGGGGAGATCAACCCTTTTTGTTTTGTGATATTTTATTGTGCATAGATATCTCGTTTGTTTAGTTGTGTCATATATGGCCAACCAATGGTTCAAATAGTTTGGACCATCGTGGGAAACCATATGGGACATTGGCCTTTCCAAATTTTGATTTGGAATAGGCTAGGCCCTTTCCAAATATTTGATTTGGAATAGCCTAGCCTAGGCCACTTCCAAAATTTTGATTTTGGAAAGTGGCCAGTGCCTAAACCAAAATTATTTGGCCTTTCCAAATATTTGATTTGGAATAAAGCCTAGCCCTTTCCAAATATTTGATTTGGAATAGCCTAGGCCTGTGCCACTTCCAAAATTTTGATTTTGGAAAGTGGCTGTGCCTAGACCAAAATAATTTGGCCTTTCCAAATATTTGATTTGGAGTAGCTTGCGCCCTTTCCAAATATTTGATTTGGAATAGCCTAGCTTGCGCCACTTCCAAAATTTTGATTTTGGAAAGTGGCGTGCCTAAGCTAAATTTAGTATTGGAAATGAAACAAATAGAGACTTTATAATTTTAATTTTATTTTGAATAGTTCAAATTTAATTAAAATTGAAATCGATTTAAAATTAAATGTTAATTTTAATTTTCGGTTAAGTCATATAATTAATTAAAAGTTATTTAATTATTTGACGCGATAAAATAAAGACGCATGAGTAGTAGTAGTTAAAATTAGAATTTAATCTTTTTCATAAGATAAAATTGTATGGATTAGATGAGTAGATATAATGTGATTATATGGACCCCGATTGATCATGGACTCGACCAATAGGATAGATGGGAATGTTTTCTTTATGTTGGTTTTGAAAATTGTCCTAGGCCGTTATGAAGAACGTGACCTAGTTTACTTTTTGCATTTATCCCATTCCCTGAGTTCCCCCCCGTGTGCGGCGGGTGTAATTATTAATTATGTAACAAGAATGGAGCAAGAAGTTCGAGACCAAAGAGAAATAAAGAACCCATTGGCGTACAAAGAATAAAGATCCCGTTGGAGGTTGCGTATACCCTTAGTTTGTGACCCGCGGTTTCGTCGCTTGTATTCGAAACCGCACCTAGGAAAAGTCCATGATCATACCGGTTATTTTATGCGCGGAATGTTGTGTATGTTTTACTTTATATGATATCGTAGTAATATGCACATAGTAGATGAGACCATAATTAAACCAAATTAATTAAGTGAATTAATTAAAATTATTCCCACGCCAAAAATCGAGCCAAAATTGTCTCCCAATATTATAATGACGGTGAAGAGCCCTTGTTCGGATCCAACTGATCGGCCCTCGTCGGGAGTTGACCTACCACGGGTATATCGTTATTATTGAGATATGATCGTTACGAGATCTCATGAATATTGGGTTGCGACTCGACCGGAATCTTGCGGTGATTGGCCCTCGTCGTGACCGTCCGATTTTAGAGACAAGGGGTTGGCTATCACATGTAGAGATGTGAAACGTCAAAGAGTTGACTAGTCAACCACCGGGAGTCGCATGCGATGCGACCGGCAAGAGTATCTACCGTCGAAATTATCTCGGTTGATCGGCCCTCGTCGGGAATCGAGGTAACTAGATGGGATCCCACCACTAAAGAATTAATTAAATTCTTGAAAGTCAATAGGAATAGTTGGCTAGTGGGAGAAAAAACCTTAGAAAATTTAAGTGCAAATTTAGGGTTTTTATACATGAGCTTTTACTTATTCTATCTTTTATTTATTGTTGTAGAAAATGTCAAACAAATTGAACCTTCGTTTTATCATCGATAACAAGCTTGACGAAACTAATTTTCTCGATTGGGAAAGAAACCTCAAAATCGTTTTGAGGCACGAGAAGATTGGCTATGTCTTGGACGAGGCCCTACCTGAAAAGCCCGCCGAGGGTTCGGCGCGTATGTTGTCGAGAAGTACAACAAGCACCGTTCGACAAGATCGATGCTACATGTATCATGCTTGCTTCTATGACACCGGAACTCGCGAAACAAAGATGAGTCTATGGACGCCTACTCTATCATGGTCCACCCGAAGGAACTTTACGCTTCTCGCCCGCACCGAGAGGTACGAGGTCTCGAAGGCCCCGTTTAGTTGTAAGATGGCATCCGGGACCGCCGTGGGGTCACACGTGCTTAAAATGATCGGGTACATAGAGAGGCTTGGGAAGCCGGGCCACAAGTTGGAACGAGAGTTGAGTATTGACTTGATTCGCAATCTCTACCCGACTCATTCTCGCAGCTTTGTGATGAACTATCACATGAACAAGATAGATTGCTCCCTAGCGGAGTTATTGAACATGTTGAAAACTCGCCGAGGGCACCGTAGGGAAGGGAAAGCAAGTGTTGCCGGTCACTTCAAGTAAGGGCAAGGCAAAAGCCCGTAAAAAGTCCAAGAAGGCGAAGGCCGCACCTAAGCCAACGCCTAAGATAGCAAAAGACAAATCCAAGGATGCTTGCTTCCATTGCGGTGAGACCGGACATTGGAGGAGAAACCGCAAGGGCTTCTTGAGTACCAAGAAGAAGCATACCGATGCTTCGACTTCGTGTATATTTATGATTGAGATCAACATTACTTCTTCTAAGTCTAACCACCGGGTATTAGATATCGGTTGTGGTTCTCATATTTGTACGAATATGCAGCACTAAGAAGAACTAGAGATCCGAGGAAAGGAGAGGTGGACCTACGCGTTGGAAATGGAGCAAGTGTTGCGCGCCGGCCGTAGGAGTTTATTTTCTTTCATTGCCCAAAGGGGCTAGTACTAGAACTCAATAACCGTTATTTTGTTCCCGCTCTTACGAAGAGCATTATTTCTATTTCGCATTAGATGTTGATGGATTTTCTTTTACGTTTGAGAATAAATGTTGTTCTTTTTCACGTGATGGAATCTTTTATGGTACTGGCATACTTAGCAATGGTCTCTACATATTAGATATGAATGTTGACGTACTTAATATAAATAACAAGAAAGCCAAAACAAATGACTTGAATGAATCCTACTTGTGGCATTGTAGACTTGGCCATATAAATAAGAATCGCATTTCCAAACTCCATAAAGATGGAATGTTGGATCAATTCGATTACGAATCGTTTGATACATGCGAAGCTTGTTTACTTGGCAAGATGACAAAGTCACCTTTTAGTGGCAAAGGGATAAGATCCAATGAATTGCTTGAGCTCATACATACTGATGTGTGTGGCCCAATGTCGATTCAAGCCAAAGGAGGATACTCTTATTTTATCACTTTCACTGATGACCATTCTCGCTATGGTTATATATACTTAATGAAGTACAAGTCTGAAGCCTTCGAAAAGTTCAAAGAATTCAGAAGCGAAGTGGAGAAACAAATGGGTAAAGAAATCAAAACACTTCGATCCGATCGAGGTGGAGAATACCTAGATGGAGAGTTTCAAAGTTATTTAAAGGAGAATGGGATTCTACTCCGAATGGACCCCTCCAGGGACGCCTCAAATGAATGGCATTTCGAGAGGAGGAACCGTACTTTGTTAGACATGGTACGATCCATGATGAGCTACGCAGCTTCTTCCAAAATCGTTTTGGGGGTACGCTCTAGAAACCGCATCCTATACACTGAACCGAGTTCCATCAAAGACGGTTGAATCCACACCATACGAGGTATGGCATAAGAGGAAACCGAGTCTAGCCTATCTTAAACCTTGGGGTTGTCCGACTTATGTGAAGAGGATGATGCCCGATAAATTAGAAGCTAGATCTGACAAATGTCTATTTGTGGGTTATCCTAGAGAAACTAGAGGATACCAATTTTACCATCCTGAGGAACAAAAGGTTTTTGTTGCCAGGACTGGCCACTTTCTGGAGAAAGAGTTTATTCTGGATAGGGTCAGTGGGAGTAAAATTGATCTTGAAGAAATTCGAGAACCACTTACGGATAATAGTCGGGCTGATGGAAGTAGAGGACTTGCCACACATAGATGTGACACCAGCCTCTACCGTGGACACACTAGCACCTCGAAGATCCACCAGGGAACGCCGTGAACCTGAAAGGTACACAGGCGTGTATCTCATGGAAGATGAGGACCCTAGAACTTATGAGGAAGTGCTATTAAGGCATGACAAAGAGAAATGGCTGGAAGCCATGAATTCTGAAATGGAATCCATGAAAGACAACCAAGTTTGGAACTTAGTTGATCCACCTGAGGGAATAGTTCCCATAGGGTGTAAATGGGTCTTTAAGAGAAAGACCGACATGGACGGTAACGTGACCACCTACAAGGCTAGGTTGGTGGCAAAAGGTTATAAGCAAAGACAAGGAGTTGACTATGATGAAACCTTCTCGCCCGTTGCCATGTTAAAATCCATTAGAATTTTGCTTGCTATTGCAAAGATACCATGATTACGAAATCGGCGTATGGATGTGAAAACAAATTTTCCTTAACGGGAACCCGTCCGAGGAAGTGTATATGACACAAACTCGAGGGTTTCACAACCAATGACGCCAGGATGGTGTGTAAACCGCAAAGATCCATTTATGGACTAAAGCAAGCTTCTCGGAGTTGGAATCTTCGCTTTGATGAGATAATCAAACAGCTTTGATTTCATCAAGAACGAAGATGAGCCCCGTGTTTACAAGAAGGTTAGTGGGAGTGCCATTGTGTTCTTAGTGCTTTATGTGGATGACATACCGCTCATAGGAAATGATGTGCCTATGTTACAATCAAAAAGCTTGGTTATCCAAGAACTTCTCAATGAAGGACTTGGGTGAGGCACCTATATTCTCGGGAATAAAGATCTATAGAGATAGATCCAAAAGGTTGCTTGGTCCGTCACAATCCACCTATATAGACAAGATGTCGAAGAGATTCAAGCATGGAGCAAGCCCAAGAAAGGATTGCCGCCCATGTCACATGGGGTCTACCCGTCAAAGGGAATGAGTCCTAAGACAGAGGAGGAAAGGGCACAAATGAGTAGAGTCCCTTATGCTTCGGCAATCGGGTCTATCATGTATGCCATGTTATGCACAAGACCGTACGTCTCGTACCCTCTTAGTATGACTAGTAGGTACCACCAATCCAGGTGATGGTCACCGGATTGTCGTCAAGAATATCCTTAAGTACTTGAGACGTACTAGGGATATGTTCCCGGTTTTCGGGAATGATGATTTAGTATTACGAGGTTACACGTATGCCGCTTCCAACCGACAAGGATGACTTTAAGTCACAATCTGGATTTGTTTTCACGCTTAACGGCGGAGCAAAGGAGTGGAAGAGTTCCAAGCAGAGACTACCGCAGATTCTACAACGGAAGCCGAATACATAGCAGCCTCGGAGGCGGCAAAGGAAGCATTTGATGAAGAAGTTCATTACCGAACTTGGTGTGGTTCCCTCCATCAAGGTCCGCACCTCTCGTACCGTGATAATAATGGAGCGATATCTCGCTCAAAGGAACCAAGGTCTCATCGAAGTCCAAACATGTGCTACGGCGCTATCACTTGATTAGAGAGATAGTAGATAGAGGAGATGTAAAGATAGAGAAAGTCCACACGGATGATAACATAGCCGATCCGTTAACCAAGGCATTGTCTCAAGCTAAGCATGAGAAACATGTTCACTTGCACGGGCTTAGGCATATGGGTGATTGGCTTTAGGCCAAGTGGGAGATTGTTGGAAAGGTGTCCTAAACCCAATCGGGTCGGACCGGATCCGACCGGGTCGGGTCATTTACAAGCCTATTTAGTTCATGTAATAACTTTATTATGATTAATAAAAGCACTTATGTTATTATATATTGTTTGTCTTCATATTATTTGTTGTATATATATAGTAACGTCCCTAGTATCAATCTGTGATAGAGAAACCATGATAGTGATTATGGTTGATGAGATCTCTAATCACTATAACAAGGTTGGTACTTAAATGTCTCTAGTCTTACATATTATCAAATGGGACATTGATAGTATAATCGACTAGCACGTATTGGATGTCTTCTATCTTTTAGAAGGTAGGGATAGATCTCGTCTATCGAAGTGTGTAGACACTTGGACCGTACGTGGACGTGTATTAGAGAATGCGTACGTTAGACCGACCCACTTACATTAAGTGTCACACTATGTGGCGGTTGTGTAATTATCCTTTTGACCGGAGTCTTCATGGCATCACGGTGTGGATTGTCATGCTTTGACACTATTGAGATTTCTCCTAACCACGGGGCGATCATGCGGTAGTGATTGGGTATGATATTGAAGCATGCGGAGTATACATGATTGGTCGTCCGGGAATCGCGTATCCTATGATTGGGATTGAATATCCGAAATGGCCTTCTTATAAGGAATGTCTAGCTCTCGAGAATCTTTGCAAAGTGGGAGTAAATGTGTTATTCCGAGAGAGCATGATATCCAGATTATAAGATACGATCGTCAATGTATTGACACTCGAGATACGATCGTATGGATATTATTATAGCGATAGGATTGTAAGTTACACGGTAATCGCTTCACATGAAAGGTAGTAGTCATTGCTTTTGACTCTTCCGATAATTGGGGGTCACGGTGTGTTGCTAGACGCTATCCCGTGATCGTTAGGTATAAAGGGCATTTTGGTAAATTGCACTTTGTGTCTACGGCCAACATATTCGGAAGCCTATCGGGTCACACCCATATGAACATCGAGTCGGATTAAAATGCGGTTATAGTTGATAACCAAATAAGGAAAGTTTATCTCTAGACTATAAAGGTTATAGTGGTAAATTAATATGGTGGTATTTATTTATTATGAATAAATAAAATACAAGATATTAATTATATACATAAATTAGATTAATTAAAGAATATTCCGGAAGCCAATTAATTGGCATATGGGCGCCACTTTTGAGTGTACAAGATACACTTGGATTGTGCACTTTAATTAATAAGATTACCATAATATTAATATGAGATATTAATTGATTTTGAAAAATAGATTTATGGTAATAAGATAATTATAATCAATATAAGATATTGGCAAAATAAATTATAATTAAAGAGATAAATCAATCTAGAAGATTTTCTTTATTTTATTGGAAAAAGGTTTTCTTCTCCTCCACACCATATGGGGCGCCCCAACCACTATATATAGGAGGTGGGTGTCAAGCTCTTTTGTACAACACAATTGCAAGAGTTCATAATTCTTGTGTAAAATAGAGAGCTCCCCATAGTGAGTTTGTGAGGGAAGAAAAGGTCCGGTCTAGCAGCCGGAGTTTTTCCGATAGCAATCCAAGGAGGATTCCGGCGAGGGGTTCGTGTGGATTAGCGATAGAGGCCGGACGCGTGGACGGCTTGCGCATTGAACTACTCTCCGTTGGCGGTCAAAGCGACGATCTTGTAGATCATCCAAGGTATAACCGTCAAACTACTTAACGTGTTTATTGCATTAAACGAAGAACGATCTAGAAAAGGAAATCAAAATTTTAAATTCCGCTGCGTTAAACTAGTGATTTCCTAACATGAAGAAGGCAACGTTTTGATTGCAGAAAGTTGAAGCTTTGATAAGAGAAAGATCGGTTTTAGCTGCTGTTTTTCTGAGTTTTTCTGTTGGAATAAGCTTGCAAAAGGTAAGAAGCTCTTCCTACAATCTAATTGTGGTTTAGAGTAGAATAGATCATGTTTTGGATGCATATTGTATCAAGTTTTAAGCTTAGATGATGTCTAAGGATTAAGTTTTGTTTTGGATCTTAAAAGACATGTTTTTCTACTGTTTTTCTGCTATAATTCATGTGCAAGATGTTTGAAAACGAGTAGAGATCGGTAAGGGCTGAAAAATAGGTTTTAGGGCTTTTTCTACGTAGGATGCGTACGCATTGGCTAGAATGCGCACGCATTCCTAATACCGGATTGCTTAGAATAGTTGCAGCAGGATCAATGCGTACGCATTCAAGGGAATGCGCACGCATTGTTGGTTCAGAGTCATACAGGATGCTTTCTGGTTTTGGGATGCGTACGCATTCACCAGAATGCGCACGCATTGATCAAACAGAAAGTTTAGTTTAGGTTCTGGTCAGAGAATGCGCACGCATTGAGCACAATGCGCACGCATTTCTTGAGCAGAGAGTTTTCAGCAAGGTTTCAGCAGTAGGAATGCGTACGCATTCCAGAGTAATGGGCACGCATTGCCCCAGTTTTCTATATAATGTTGCTTTAAGCTATGTTTTGAATTTTAAACCTTAATTCATGATTAAATAACACTAATTAAATATGAACAAGCCCCGATTGAGTTTCTGATTCGTTCAGTTAAAACACCGAATGTACTCTTAAAGGGAGTTGAAGTTCGGATCCGTCGGAAGGGCATGAAAGGGTTTGTGCTTTGATGAACTAAGGTTCATCAATGTCTGTGTAATTGATAGGATGTGATGTCTAGTTGTCTAAGTGAGGGAGTAGAGCTGATAAGGTGAGTATTATTCTGAAAACACTTAGGTGACTAGTAAACTCACATTAATAATTGCATAAGTGTAGTAAAAGCTGAAACGTCATCTATTCTTGGTTAGACACTGATTCAAATCGGCGATGTGATACATTCATAAAAGGTGGACAACGCTACTGGCTCAAAAGACTGAAGGGTAGTGGAGGAAATCCATCGAACGTATATGCATACCGGGGAGATCCCGGGACTACCGGTGCTAATCACCGTAGTTGGCAAGTATATCTCATGGTGGAATTTTCACCATGCATTGTGTCCTTGAGTAATGATGTAACAAAGATAAGCTAAGTTAGAAACGTATAGGCACGACGTGTCGATGGGCATGTAGTGAACCCTAGATCGAGTCGGTCTCAGTAAAGCAAATCTTTTAATAATAAACCTTAATTATATTGTAGCTTCTACTTCTTACTTTGTACATTGTACTTACCTCAAATGCATGTTTATTTATGTGTTTGGGGGAGAGAAGACGAACATGTAAATGATGAGTTCGAGGAGGACTTTGATGACGACGTTTGAGGACGCCGGACTTGAAGACCTTGTTTATTATTTGTTTATTTACGTTTATTTCATAGATTTGGGTTATTGGAACTAGTAGCTTACTTTTAGTACTTTGGAATTCGTACAATTTTGGATTCGTTGGTTTCGTTTCGGATGTAATAACTTTACATTTCCTTCTCTAGTTCTTGAATTTCTATTCTGAGATGTTTGAAAAAATTACCCGAGTCTTTTAGCTTCCGTTTTCTTTTATTTGATACGACGTAGTAGAGGCTTACGTGTAATATTATTTATTTAATATTATGCGTGCCGAACGTTTCGATTTCCGGATAAGGACTCGGTGTCCGGGAATAGGGCGTTACAATATGTCTCAAAGGTTCATGCATAGAGCAATCCAAGAGAGGGTTGCTACCCATGTCACATGGGGTCTATCTGTCAAAGAAAATATGTCTTAAGATAGAGGAGGAAAGGGCACGCATGTCCAATGTCCCTTATGCTTCGGCTATAGGTTCTTTCATGTATGCAATGTTGTGCACAATACACTACAAGAAAAAGGACTATGAATGACGAAACCTTAATGACATGTGTAAATCTCGTCATAAAAAATGTGTTTTAGTGAGAGGAAAAAGGAGTCCAATTAATGAAGACCAATAATGACGAAATTTTAACTCCCGTCTTTTTTGTTTATAATTCCCTGTCATTATCCCTTTTAGAAAAAAATTTCCAGTCATTATGATACATTGTAATAATAACTCATATTATTTCTATTAAAATTTTTTGAAAGGTTCTTAGTAAAATTGCCAAAAATTTTAGGCGGTTCTTAGTAAAAAAAAAAAAACATATATAAAATTTGCTCAAATTTTAGGCGGCAACTTTCACCCCAAATTTAATCCTAAAATTTCAATGGGTTTATCCTTGAAAAATAATTTTTTTTATTGGAATCTTAATTTCATTTATATTAGTAATAAACTCCACCACGTATTTTTCTCGATAGAATTTACCAGCTCTCATCTCCATCACACAACTCTCATCTCCATCGCACAACCGCAGAACTCTCTCTGGTAATTAAAAAAATACGACGGTGCTTCCACCGTTCTATCTCCTCTCTTTTTTGTCACAGATCGTACACTTGCATACTTATATCCATTTGATGATTTTTGCCTTTTGATGTAAATTTTAGGGTTGAATCGCTACCAAATAATCGGTGTCTTCGATTGGCAGGACAAGGAGTTTTAGTTACACCCACAAGTAAAGGTGGGTTATTTTACAATCGTAGCTTACATGATTAATTCTGCAAGTTAAAGTCTGTTTTTGTTCTTTGTGACTTGAGTAAGTTTTGTGTTCGATTGATTTTTTTGGTGTTAGGTGTGTTTTTTGGGGGTTTCTGTGTTGCATCTGTAAGGGATTTGGAGAAGGCCGTTAATTTTATTTCAATTGATCCTTTAGTGTCTTTGGAATGTGTTTTCAATAGCTAAGAGCTTGGGTTTGTGTCCCTTTCGTGGGTGGATTGAGAGCTCCATTATATCCATTATAGCTAAAGCTTGAACCCCAGTTGTTCCTTTAGATAGGATTTATATTTTTCTTGAACAGTTTTCTGTAGAGGGGAGAATATATAATGTAGATATGTTGTTGCACATTGATAAAACATAGGTGCCTGCAAGTGAATGGGTTCATGACGTTCAGTATAGCTGGAAAAGTGGCTCTGTTTCCTTTGCAAATTGCAAGGGTAAAGTCTACTGAGGTGTTTTATGGTACCTTGAATTGCCAAATCTGGTTATTTTGTCCAGGAGATCTCTGTTATTGCTATTTGTAAAAAATTTAGTTGTGCTGATTAGTGACTTACAAGTTGCTGCATTGTGTGGTAACAGATGATCCCAAAAAGTAAAAATAACACAAAACAGAAGGCTATTTCTTTCCTTGCACCTGGTCAGCTGGCCAAGGAGCGCAGTTGCTTTGGAAAAAAACTTTAAATGTTGCATTTGGGAGTAAGAGGATAGATGTTGTAGAACAATGGACAAATAATTTCTGCAATCATGAAAGGACAGGTAAAAATGTTAGATTTAAGTAGACTTTAAAATGTATTATAAATTGATGTAATTGTAACAAACATTTTATTCCTTCGTGTATGTAGAAATGGAGTCCACAATCTTTTTGATCATTATGGTGAAGATAAATAGGAAGAAAGGATTATAACAGAAGAAAGTTCTTTCTTGGATACCTTGACCATATGTAAGAAGTTTATTGACATTTATACCGTTGGCGTCAAAATTATGGATGAGAATGGTAATCCGTTGAGAAATGACAAAGATTTGTTGGGTTTGCTGAAAGAACAAGAAAATGCGGAAGATATATCTATTTATTTAAGTGTCGATGCAACTGTACAACCATTGCTCTTCAAATTGCCCGAGGAAAATCCATCATATGGTAAACTTTAATTAGAGTTCTTTGATTTTGTTTGTTCAGTTCTTTTTATCTTTCTTTTATGTTGTGCCATTTCAGTTTCTTCCCCAAGTACTTCACAAGTGAGATTTGAGATAACAAAAGATGGTATTCATGGTGAAAAGATGTATGCGAATACAAGAAAAAGTGTTGAAAGTAAGTATGATATACGTAACATGTAGATTATCATAAATCACATGTTATATTTTTGAGTTAAAATATGAACATAGTTTTAAATACTATTTTTATTGATTACAGTTGGCAGCTGAAAAAGTGAGAAAAGTGAGAGGAATGAACAAGAACCTGAAAATCATTTCTCTGGAAAGTGGAGAAAAACATGTGATACAATTTTACAACAATCATGGAGTAGGACCTAATCACACATATTGGCCTAGACACTTGGGGAAAATTGTGCGAGACAAGCAAGTATGTCCTATACGAGTGCATACGTGGAAGGATGTGACTGAAAGTGAAAAGGTCGAACACATGTGGGCTATGGTAAAAGTATGTGAAACACATATGATTTTTTTGTTATTCTCAAGGTGTTATATGTGTTTGGTTTATTCTCAGCATTTTGTCTTTTGTTAAATGTATACTTATTTTGAATCTTTAGCACTTATTATCTAGACATACTAGTTTGGAACTTGAAGGATGCAGGTTCTTAGATCTAAACGAATTAGATCTACGCGCAGCGGATGGATCACGATTCATATATCACAATACATAATTAAAGGACTTAAACTACTACAAGGGGGTTAAGATCAAGTTACCAATAGTAGGAAGAGATGCCAAGATCTTCCGATGTGTTCTCCAAACGGCGGTTGGTGGACACCCTTCTTGATACACGAGCCTCCTTGATATGCAACACCAAGAAAAACTCAAAGTTTTTCTTTTACTAAAAACCCAAGACAGGAAAAAACTAATTTTTCTCTCTTTTTATTTGATATGGGGCGAAATTTTTCTCATTTCATATGTCTTGGAAGAACTCTCTTTATATAGAAGAGTAAATCCTTGGCCTCCAAGTTTCTAATTAATTAAATAAATAATTAAAAAGAAATCACAATAAAGGATAATTCCATTTATAAAAGATTGTGATTAATCAATCAATCAATTACAAATAAATCATCTTTTATTAATCATTAATCACACAAGAAAATCAAATCTTGCATTTAATGAAGTATGAGGCGCCACCCCTAGGGTTTAAAAGCCCACATAAAATGTCTTTTATGTGTATTATATTATTTAGCCCAACTAAATAATATTCATGCACATCAATTAATTAGCCCAGCCAATTAATTATCACTGAGGCCCAAATAACAAGATTATTAGTCCGAATTACAGAAGCCACATCGGGGACCATGGACCTATAACCAGTAGCTCCAATAATTAATTATTCATCGAACGATAATAAGTACATTAATTATTAATTCCGGGATTACGCCACCATAAACCCGAAACCGAACTCTACCGGTTATAGATGTATACTTATACTCAACCCATAGAGTGAATAAGCGTCCATTGATATAATCACTACATACGGATTAACCCTCCATAGACTGTCCATTCGAGTGGGAAGTCTCCGTGAACCCGACTCAGAATATCTTATCTTTATTTACCATCAACCCCCTGATGATCAATTAGTACACATATCTGACTAGTAGCTAATTAGTCAAATGTGAACTCCCGGGATCGATCACTTTCTTAGGGCTAACAAATAAGGGGATTGTCTCTCTACTTCCCGCAGGAAGGAATGGATTCCATGTCTGTGAAAATAAGAACTACTCACTCATCTGGAGATAGTGCCAATGAGAAGTGGCTTGGAACACATATTAAAGTGAACCGTAACTAACACATCAAACACTACCCCGGGACAAGCGACATCCCGTGATCACCTCGGGATTAAGGTTGATCCATATATGATCATCTAATGATTTAATAAGATTCCTCGATTACGGAATTATACCAAGAAATACGATTAAATCGGTCCAAATCTATATGAATGCCATCATATATAAATGCCCCACGTAGGTACCCTCTACCGACAAATCCGGACAAGACTATCACACCCTAAGGTGTTCGGGCGCATTATTGGTGTTTTAATCAAGAGACCCTAAACTCGATTAAGTTCACCACGGACTAACGCTTTAAGCATATCACCACTAACTCAATCCTCACGTGCATGCCATACACCGAGTTAAGCGGTTACATACCGATATACTTAGGGTTTGCGGCAGTGTATTACTTACAAGCACAAAGCAAGTAATAAGGTGAGATAAATTCTGTCATCCATTAAAAACAATTACACAAATTGTCTTTCGGGCACTACACCTAACAGAACTTTCTTAATGAACTGTGTTTTTGCAAGCCACAAGGTCAACGTTAGTTCCTATGTTTTAATATCATCGATAGATGACTTAGACAATCGTTACAATAAGCTCACTAAGAAAGTAAATGCTGATGAGACTATATGTCTTGTATAAGCGTTCTTTGTTGACGTATAATTACATGACATTTCCTTTTTATGGCCGATTATGTTTTTCAACATTTGGATGAGAACTAGCTAGACGCCTTTTTGAGAATGGTTTTGGTGGAATGAATCCTATTTCATATGATCTTTTGCAGGAGTGCTTTTCCAATCCCAATATGGAATCATATCGTGGACACACTTTGGAGCATATGTGTAGTTTGTGGAGTGCATGGAGGTCATCTCTTAATGCAAAGTATGTGAAACCTTGCAAAACTAAATTGCTTGCATTGAAAAACATTCCTTCGGGGATGAATGCTAAAGATTGGGATTGGCTTCTCATTGAAAAGTTCTTAAGTGATAAGTTTCAGGTATGTTCAAGCTAGTCAAAAATCTAAACAAAAATATCAAGATTCCGTTGTTAATTTTTATTTGAAGGTGGATAATTTAATTCCTATTTAATAAATTTTACTCCCTCACAAGTAGATGTTATGTTACATGCTTCGTCATATTTTTAACTTGGTTGAATGAGAGACGACACATTAGTACAAGATATGTTTAGACATTAAATTCTGTTAACAAGCTTAATAAAAAAATATTCGAATGGTGGTTTTATAACACATCTAGAGTTGTTAGTGGTTTTCATGGCCTACTAATTCTTCTCTAAGCAGCTATTTACATGGCAGCAAAATTTTCATCATTGTTTCATTGCTAATTGTTTTTGTTTATTAAGCGGGTTTTTTGTTCATCTCATGAAGTGTTTTTATCTACTTAAGTATCATAAAAAACATGATATTTGAGGGACATGCGGTTGCTTACGGTGTTTCTCATTTCACTGAAAGTTAGTGTTGATTTATTTAATACCATTTTATTGTTTAAATGTAGAAAATCAGTTCTCAGAATTCTGATAATCGTGTCAAAGGAGTGATGCATCATCGAACCGGAAGCCAACCGCATAGACAAATCATATATGAGATGGTAGAAATTGAGCAATTTTTTTGTGTTGGATTTATTATGTTGCTAATTGATATTTAATATTCACTTGTCTATTTTCAATATTCCAGGGAGGAAAGGAAGATACCCCACCCGACATTGCAAAAATATTTTATGCGACTAGACAAAAAAATGGAAAGCTTGTTGAACAGAGAGAGCAAGAAAAATATGTAAGTATCAATTCTTAACATTTAAGAATTTATTCATCATTTATCACTATTTTTTGACTTCTGGAGCTCGTGCTTTGTAGGATGAGATAATCAAGACTGTTCAAGCCAATGCATCACTGTCACCTATTAATGTGGTTGAAACTTGCTTTGGTCCACAAAATCATAGCAATGTATTTGGTTTTTGAGGTGGAATGAAGAGAAAACATTTTGATGATCCTAAGGCTGCTCAAATCAAAGAACTTAAGGCTAAGATCCATGAGAAAGAAGAAGAAAATAATGATCTTAGAAGACGTGTTGAGGGAATAGAAAGTATATTGATGCAAATAGGGAAGGAAAACCAACCAACTTCAAATGAGCCTCCGCGTAGCGATGACCTTGAATAGCTTTCACCCACGTATCTTTGTTCATGTATTTTGTTAATTTTAGTTAATTTTGGATTTTGGTGACCTTGTTATACTTGGTTCATGGATTTTGTGAACTTGTAAGGTTCTTCAACCCTAGTATGTTTTGGAATGTGCCTAACAGAACCCTGCATTAGTGTCCTGTTTTGTAGTCTTGAGTGAGCATGTCTTGGTTAAGTTGAGCTTTCCTTTTGAGCCTTGGAATGAGCCATTTTTGTTTGGTGAAGTTTTTAATTCCATCCATTTTGAGCCTTGGTATGAGCCTAATAACCTGATGGTTAGAGGTCTGTCTTTGTATCATCTATTTAAGACTTTTCATGCTAGTTAATGTTCCAAGTCTTATTCTGTTTGCTATATAATTTGTCCGCCATCGCATAAATGTATTAGCTGTTGTTTGATGTATGTCCATTGCTTAAATGTTGTTAGGTCTTGCATCATATGATCTGCAATCTTTCATTAAGTTGTTACAAGGTTGTCTATACTCATTATCATTAATTTATATGCAGGCATATATTTTAATGTTTTTTGAAGAAGTGTAGCAATGAATTGCTATCTATTATATCTTATGATGGTGTAATAATATGTAGACATACTTTTGCTGGTATTTTGATAGTGTATGGTTAGATAGAAGGGGGGTTTGGCTATTCATTCCAGTTTTTGTTATATTGTTTTGAAAGAAGTGGACCTAACTAATGGGCTTTTGATGTTATATTATCAATAGATAACGGTTAAATTGTATTATCATGTGTTGTGGAACATAAATTAATAGTGAGGGGAATACTCTTTAAAATGACGAGAAAATGCATCATTAAAAGCATATACAAAACATCATTTGAAACTATAGTGAGGGGAAAATAATATATTAATATGCGGAAATGTCGTCATTAAATTGATTCTTATGAGAGGTAATTGAACCTATAATGTGGGGATTTGTCCTCATTGAATCTTGATTCAATGACATAAAATAACCCTATAATGATGGGATAAGCCGTTATTAAAAAATAATGCTTAATGACGGGATTGCACCGACCTTGAAATGCACTACGATTAATGATGGGTATACACATCCCGTCATTTAATTGCCTTTATCTCCTAAACGTTCTCTAATTGATTGTTTCATAAATATGCTAGTATGATGAAGAATAATAATATAAAAATACAATTCCTTTTTGTACCAGGATATTTATTATTATTTAATTCATTACAGAGACAAAGTTTTATCCTATAAAGTGAACAATAATAATCCACATATATAGTTGGCGAACAAGAGATCTTAGTAATTCTTTATTTAAAGTAATTGTTACTAGTTCATTAATTACTGATTCCTTTTGATTTTAATAACAAATTAATAAGCTAAAGAAAATATTGTAAAGTCCTGCTCACACCAATATAAGTATGAGACATAAATATTTTGTCAATTCGGGTTAGTCCTTTTAGACCAAGCGAGGACGGCGGTTTAAGCAGTTGACCGAACCATTTATGACTCATTTAGCGCTACCAGGCCCGGGGTCTTAGGGCGTTACAGAATGGTGTTCAAAGCCGACTATCATACGGCACTAAGTGCCACACCGTGAGAGGCGGTGGGGGCCACCTCTAGAATCCTATGGTAGGGACGAACTGGGACAAGTCCACTGGGACAAGTGTTGGCCGTCCTGGCGATGACATCAGTCCCTTATAAGGGGGGGGGGGGGGGGGAATATAAAGTCCCATAACGGTAAAGTAAAGTCTTGCACACCCCCATATAAGTTTGAGACATAAATGTTTTGTCAACTCGGGTTAGCCCTTTTAGACCAAGCGATGACGACCGTCTAAACAGTTGACCGGACCATTTATGACTCATTTAGCACTACCAGGCTGGGGTCTGGGGCGTTACAAATACTCCCTCCGTCATTTATTAACCGGTCTAGATGCAAAAATGGTTTGTTAATCTTTCTACGATGGAGTTGCATTTTAAAAATATTATTTATCGTCTTTTTCTATTATACCTTGATATGTGATAGGCCAAAGATTAAAAAGGATATATTGAATTAAATATATCGAACAATGTTTCGGTCATTTCATTGTTAAAGTCAAAATATTAACTAACCTGTTGTTTTGTGATATTTTGACAATTGCACCGGTTAAACAGAAAGGGGGAGAGTGTTGACTTAGTCGGAAAGATTATTGTACTAACATACATATGTATTTTTTAAATAAAAATAAGGAAACATATATATAAATACATTGATTTGATATAGCGAAGAACATTAGCATACAAATTCTACCTCCGTCCACAAATATATGTCATCGTAGAAGTTTCACATAGATTAAGAAAGTGGTTGAATGTCATTTATTTGAAAGTTAAATGTCTAAAATATCCCTTGACTATCATTAATGCAATATAGTTGTTAAATAATAAAAAGTGGTTGGATTCATGGGAAATTAGGGGTCAAAAATAGAAATTGTCAATAAATGTTGCATTGGTAATGTAGAATTACTTATATTTTTTTGGGGGAGAAATTACTTATATTGTGAGACAAATCTGAAAGTGTAGGGTGACTTATATTTTGAGATGGAGGTACTATACTACATTTCGGCACAAATATTTAGAATGTTATATATACCCATAGCTTAGCATAGCAGTAGCAATTGCCAAAACAAGAAATCAGAAACTAGTATCATGGAAAGAAATCCTTTCCTTTTACTAGTGATTTTATCTGTTCTTTTTAACTTCAACATCAATGCGATCGACTCATTTCAAACAAGTTCTATCCATGGTATGGTATGGCTAGAGAATTGGTATCATGTGTATATTGAGAGTAGGCTTCCGGTAAAGAGCAACCTTCTTAAGCTTCATTGTTACTCCGGAGATGATGATTTAGGTTATCATAATCTGAAAGTGCTTGACGATTTTCGTTTTCAGTTTCAAAAGGATTGGTTAGGCCGAACAAAATTTTATTGTACTTTTTGGTGGGAGAAAAAGACAAGACATATGGCAGTTTTCGATAACAGGATAGATAAGCATCACTGTGGATTAATTGATGATAGAAAAAAAGCTTGTTGGTGGGTTGTGAAAAGTGATGGGTTTTATGTATCTAAAGTAGCAATGCCCAGAGATAAAGACTTGGCTTATATGAATTGGTGGGTGAATAATACTTTGATTATATGAATGCTTATGTAATCCCAAGTTAAACGAGTCTATCTTAAAACCATTTATGCAAGGCAATTGTTAACAGTGGTTTCAAGTGATTGACGGTTGACTTATCCATCAATCAATAATTCGGAATGATAGATGCAACACAATGGAGCATAAGGCTCATCCCAGGTGGTTAGCCACCTGGGTTTTACCTAGGCCACAGTGGGAGGACTAGGGTTCGAATCCTCCTTCCCCCTTCCTTTCGTATCCGTAAAAAAAAAAAAAAAAAAAAAAAAAAAAAAAAGATGCAACACAATAAGTATCTTTTGTGCGGCAACGTTATTATTTATTTTATTTGTTTTATACTTCATTTCACTCGTCCTAAAACATAAGTCATCCTAACTATTTTATTTTGTTCATATAATATAAGTCATTCACAATTCGAAAAGAACATTTATTACAATTTTTTCCTCATCTTACTACTAATTTATATCTATCAAACCACTTTACCTACCTTACCACATTTGCATTTATGATAGTCAACGGGTGTATTAGGCATTTTAGCCTTACATTAATGACGTTTAAGCACTTTCTTAATCAATGAAAACTCTAGGATTACTAATATTTTGGGACAAAGAGAGTACCGTTTTTAACGTATAGTTTTAAATATTAATCAATATTGATCCATATTGAACTATAATATGAAATACTATATTTAGTAGCTATAAAATATGACGAATTTCTGACTCGTATCCCCAAATTCCTGCTACCGCTCTTGTGTGTTCAAAAGAGTAAAAATGAAAAGTTATAATGTATGTCATTTGATACACTTCTTATAACAACTTTTCATTTTAAAATTTAATTTCTATACGCAAATTCTAGTTATAAACATCAAAATAAATCACTCCCTCTTTGGGAGAGGTGGGGTGAAGACAAAGACATTTCATCAATTGAGCAGAATGACAGTTTTTTGAAACTTTAGCATAAAGGATAAAACTATTTTATATTATTTTTTAATTTTATGGACGTTTTTTTGTACAAAAAAAAACACCTTCTCTCTCATCCATTTTTTTAAACACTCATATCTTTCAATCTAGAATTTCAAATTTGAAAATTCTTTCATCAAATTTTTATTTTTTCATGATTATTATTGAGGCCACAATCAACATATTCCAACGCGATTTCAGAAAATTCGCTGTCGAAATTCACTATTAATCGAAATTCACTGTCGAAATTCACTGATTTTCGGGATTCACTGAATAAATTTCGACAACGAATCTCACGAAAAATGATGTAATTATATCGAACATGTCTCAAAACGAAAAACATCAAAAATAAAAAAAATCAGTAAATTTTTTATCGCATATGAAAATCTAGATCAAAGATATATAGGTTTGAAAAAGGATGAGGAAAGAGAAAAAAAAAAGTTAGTCCCATCAGCATCCCAGCTTCGTGTTTTTTTTAATTTTTTTTTTTTAATTTTATCTTTTATGCTATAAATTTTTTTTTTTTCCACGAAATACGAAAGCTTTTATTAATCGGACAAACCGAACTTACAACGCGGTAAAAACCCGCACTACAACACGGCCAAAAGCCGCACTACAACGCGGCCTAGCCGCAAAACAGACAATCTACAATACAACATAGCCGAATAATAGGTCGAATCGAGGGTCTTGAACGGATGGAAATTTTCCAAAAGAAATAACTTCGTAAGGAGGCGTTCGGACACGTGTATCCTCTCGGCAACCTATTATTCGACGCACACCAACAAAAACTAAAAAAAAAAAAAAAAACAGAAAAAAGCCCATCATCCGCCGCCGCCTATGCTCCGCCGCGCCTGCAAACCGGCCGTCCCTCCTAAAACCAAAACCAAATAACAAATCACGAGCCGCGCCGAACGATGCCACGGGTGGCGGATAAACGAAAGCGCCACAAATGACGATCAACAACTCGAAATCGGCAAACGGTAATAGAAAGCCGAAGGCCGAAACTCCGAGAAACAACTCCCCGGAACCGAACTACTCGGCCGCCTCAACCATAGGAAAGCCGGCGGCGAGAACACACAAGAGTAGAAGCAACGCGACGGTGCAAAAAATGGACATAGACAAACAACTGTACAATACGAAAAAACTAAAACTATAACCACGAAACTAAGACTAGGGGAGCCAAAAGCTCCGGCGGCCAACGAGCGCCCCAACACCGCCACCAAGGAGATGAAGCAAAGCCGCCACCGAAGATACCCACCAGACGAAAAACACCGCCGCCGCCATCGAAATTTTTTGAAGGCAGCCGGAGAAGGAAAGGTTAGCAAAACAAATCCACCAAAATTGGGACAAACCAACCAATCCCTGGATTCCTTCTCCAAATTAAAAGATAGAGATTAAAAGACATAAAAGAAAAAGAAAAAGGCGAGAAGGGTGAGACGCCGGCAGCCGGAGGCCACCGGCGTCGAAGGCGTTTTCTGCAGGAAGGGTCGAAAAGAGAGAGGGGGAAGTTTCTAGGAACTTAGAGAGAGAGAAGAATTGGTACTTTTTGTGTTTTGACTATTTTGTTATGGGATGCTTTTTTGGTAGTTGTTTTTCTTGCCACAAAAAATAATGGATTGTCCTGATCATTAAAAATATTTTAAAAAAACTGTCATTTTACCTAATTCTCTACTTAATCTATACAATGAAAGAATAATATTACAAATTATCAATAGCATCAATTCTTGAATTAAGATTAGAAAATTAAATCTAGAATCTAACGATCTAAAACATTAATATGTTAAAAACATGGGAAAAAAAAACATTAATATGTTGTAGAAACCCCCGTTGCCACTTGTCTGATAGAAGATTTGTACAACCCCCCATTGCCACATGATCCGATTGTGTCTCTATGCGGTTGTTATCGTGGATTTTCCATGAAGCCAGCTCTGTGGACTTTTTTAAGCATGTTTGTTTGCTTTTATCTGAAACTAAACCTAATGTCCCTTTTTTGGACAAACGAGTCCTTATCCGGAAAGGGCGCTCGGCACATATATTATCAAATAAAAACTCAATAATACATGCAAGCCTTACGTCATCCATCAAAAATCAAACGACGCGGAAGCTAAAACAACTCAACTACTCGGGAAACCAAACGATCGAAACATACGGTAATCAATGCTTTGAAGAAAACTAAATCCAATAAAAGATCTAAACATCCGAAATTCAATCCAAAAGGTCAACAAGATAACTAAACCAAAAGAAAGAACAACATTGTTCAAAACTGGATATAACTGTTTTTAAAGAGACAAACTAAATGATCTAAGCCTTCAAACTCCAACTCAAACGTCCTCGTCATCAAAGAACTCATCAGCGGTAACCACCTGTTCATCTTCTTTGGGGAAAGGGAAAGACAAAGATAACGTAACGGGGTAAGTACAAAAGTACTCAGTAACGTGTAGAAGATCGTATAACCATGCCCTCATAAAGAAATAAAAGCAATACCGTCTTTTATTAATTCATTTTCCGTTATTAGCCCTAACTACCTATCACATTATGTTCATTGCATAACATGAGGTTCCAAGGGTTTCTATCTTAGCTCAAGTTTGTTACATCATGAATAACAAGGGCACTACGCCTAGTAATAGGATGTACTAGGACAACTGGGTGCAACCTACTTAGAGACTCGCTCTAGTAGCCCCGGGAATATCTGAGTCCCGATAGTGTGATGACCGGCAGAGTGCACCAGACGCTTTATCTGGCCAATCGATTGACCGGCGTGGGTACAGTCTACTTTGTCTGGTCAGAGGACACATCGCGATATTGTACTATGCCTTACCAAGCATTGCATGATGTTTAAGATTTTAATCTAACACATACGTTTGATTAGATGTTTAACTAGCCACCTAAGTGTCTTCAAATAAGCTCCCTTACACCTCCTACTCTCATACTTAGACCACTAGACACGGACAGGTCCTAGCAGTTACACAGACATCGATAAACTCTAGCTTATCGAAGCACAAGGCAAATCCGAAGCTTCCAGTGGTCCCACACTTCATCTTTTTAGGGAATCCATGTGGTGCCGGAACTAAACGCACCAGAAGCTAGTTCAGAGCTTTGTCACATAGGGTTAAGCAGTAAAAATCATGTTATAACGCCTGAGAAGCAAGCTGACATCACAAGACAATAGAAAACGAGAGACACGGACCAAACGCCCGTCCAAAAGGCGAACGCCCGTCCAAAAGGCGAACGCCCGTCCACCTTCAAGCCATCACATCCCGTATGAAAAACGGCCCCGGGCGCCCGTCCGGGAAGTCCGGACGCCCGTCCAATTTGCAGAGGAAGCAGACGCCCGTCCATTAGGCCAGACGCCCGTTCACCCAAACTCCATTCAATCCTGTATCCAAAACTTCACTCTGAACGCTCGTCCAAGGGAACTGGACGCTCGTCCACTTTGCAGAGGGACCGGACGCCCGTCTGCATAGGCAGACGCCCGTCCACCTGGGATTTTCCCAGATTTCCTGCAACTTTCTCTGCGATCTCCATCCCATATACAACCTAAGACTCGATTTTTAGCAGATTAAAAACAGCAGAAAAACCAACAAATTGCCTACAACCTTACGAGAACTTAGCCATACGATAAGAAAACCACGTTACCTTGATTTTGCGAGCTACAACGATCCACGCAACCAAAGCTTGAAAAAGGTTAAACCTTTAACCTCAAACCTAAAACGATCAAACCCAAAGCGGTCACTACGAAGCTTAGACTCGAAAAACGCCGTTAAACCATGAAGAACGACCACTAAATCAAAACGATGAAGAAACTTACGTTAACGGTTCTAGGGATTGTTGGTATCCAAACGATCCTCTGTAGCGGTGATCCTTTTTCTCTTGATGAATCTGTTCAAACGAACGACGGATTAACCTTGGGATTCAAAAGCTTCTCCCCTCTCCTTTTTTTTTTTGAAACTTGCGGCCTCCCCTCAAAAAGATGCGCCCCTTCTCTTTTTTTTTTGACAAAAGTGATTAGGTTAATTTAGGATTATTTCCTTTTTATACATCCCAAATTTTCCTAATTATTATATAATTCCTTAATTATCCCCCTTTTTCTTTTATAAAACCTTTAAAAACAAAAGAACATAATATTCCGATTTATTAAAAGACCGAATTGCCCTTTATCCAAAGATCGGGATATTACATTCCTCCCCCCTTAAGAGGAGTTTCGTCCTCGAAACTAGAACATACCTGGAAGATGAGGGAACTCTGGGAACTCGTCTATCATGTCCGCTTCCACTTCCCAAGTGGCTTCCGTCGGTGCATGGTTGCTCCACTGCACTAACACTAACGGGATCATTCGCCTCTTGATTATTCTTTCCCTTCTGTCCAAAATCTTGATCGGTTTTTCCACGTAAGATAGGTTGTCTTGTAACACCTCCGGATCAATCTCAGATTCCACATCCACTTTTGATAAACACTTTTTAAGCATTGATACGTGGAAGACATTGTGGACTCTAGACATCGATTCTGGCAACCGTAGTCTATAAGCCAACTTCCCAACTCTTTCGGTGATATCAAAAGGTCCTACGTATCTTGGACTTAGCTTTCCTTTCTGACCAAACCTCTTGACACCCTTCATTGGAGACGCTCGAAGGTAAACTCGTCCCCAACTTCGAACTCTAGCGGTCTCCTTCTAACATCGGCCCAACTCTTTTGGCGATCTTGTGCGGCTTTCGGATTCTTCCGTATCAACTCGATCTTCTCCTTGGCTTGCTTGAACCATCTCCGGCCCGGTGATGTGTTTTCTCTCCCACTTCATCCCAATAAAGTGGAGTCCTACACTTCCTACCATACAAGGCCTCAAAAGGTGGCATTCCCAAACTTGCGTGGTAACTGTTATTGTAAGCAAACTCCGCCAAGTTGAGGTAATCTATCCATGAACCTCCGGCATCCAAAACACAAGCTCTAAGCATATCCTCAAGAGTCTGAATCGTCCTCTCGGACTGCCCATCCGTCTGAGGATGAAACGCTGTGCTCAAATCAGTCTTCGTTCCAAAAGCTTTACGACCCTCTCCAAAAGCGGCCGATGAATCTACTATCCTGTCGGATACAATAGATAAAGGCACACCATGAAGCTTCACTATATTGTCGATGTACATAGTAGCGAACTTCTTTATAGGCATGTCTACCTTACACGGCAAGAAATGGGCTGATTTGGTAAGTCTATCCACAATCACCCAAATCATGTCATGACCGCCCTTCGTCTTAGGCAAACCGGTGATGAAATCCATCGTGATATTCTCCCATTTCCATTCCGGTAACTCCAAAGGTTTCAGCAAACCTCCTGGCCTCTTATGTTCTGCTTTCACCCTCTGACATGTATCGCATCTCGCCACGAACTCTGCGATCCCTAACTTCATACCAGGCCACCAGTATTTTTCCTTGAGATCTCTATACATCTTAGTGGCTCCGGGGTGAACCGCAAAAGCAATCTTGTGAGCCTCATCCATAACCTTCTCTCTTAGACCATCCACATCTGGTACACACAAACGGTCTCCATACCAAAGATAACCACTCTTGTCCAACTGATAACCCACTGTAGGCTTTTCTCGAGCCACTCGCTTCAAATTAACCATCACTGGGTCCTTATCTTGTTTAAACCGTATCTCATCTAGCAGATCTGACCTCGCCATCAATGGCGCCATAAACTGGTCTTCATCCTTCTGCTCAACCACTTCAATCTGCATTCTATCCAACTGATCCACAACTTCTTGTAAGGTGGTGATAGCATTAACCGCTCTCCGGCTAAGTGCATCAGCTACGACATTCGCCTTACCCGGGTGGTATTGAATGTCCAAGTCGTAGTCTTTCACAAACTCTAACCATCTTCTTTGTCTCATGTTCAGATTCTCCTGGGTAAAGAAGAACTTAAGGCTCTTATGATCCGTGAAGATCCTTGTCTTGACACCATACAAATAGTGTCTCCAAAGCTTCAGAGCAAACACCACTGCTGCCAACTCCAAGTCGTGTGTAGGGTAATTCCTCTCATGCACCTTTAGCGCCTAGATGCATAAGCAATCACCTTTCTGACCGCATCAAAACACAACCCAAACCTTGACCCGATGCATCCGTATAAACATCATAATTATCAAAAACCTCCGGTAACGCCAACACGGGAGCCGTGGTCAACTTTTCTTTCAAAGTCGAAAGGCTTCCTCACATTCATCGGTCCACTCATACTTGACGTTCTTCGAGTAAGTCTCGTAAGAGGTGTAGCTATCTTCGAGAAATCCTTTACAAACTTCCGGTAATACCACCGGACCCAAGAAACTTCTTATCTCTGTTACGATGTCGGTCTAGGCCACTTAGAGACGACTTCTATCTTTCTTTGGATCCACCTTAATACCTTCTCCGAAACTATATGTCCAAGAAAACCGACTTGATCCAACCAAAACTCGCACTTGGAAAACTTGGCATACGGCTTGTTCTCTTTTAAGGTTTGTAGTACTACCCTTAGATGTTCTTCATGCTCTTTCTCGTCTTTAGAGTATACCAAAATATCGTCTATGAAGACTATCACAAACTTGTCGAGATAAGGCATGAAAACTCTTTGCATTAGGTCCATGAACTTTGATGGAGCATTAGTGAGTCCAAATGGCATGACCAAAAACTCATAATGTCCATACCTCGTACTTGAAGGCTTGTCTTAGGTATATCGACACCTTGATTTTCAGCGATGGTAACCGGACCTAAGATCAATCTTAGAGAACACCTTCTTACCTTGCAACTGGTGAACAGATCGTCAATCCTTGGTAAAGGATACTTATTCTTGATTGTCGGTTTATTCAACTCTCGTAATCGATGCACAAGCGCATACTCCCATCTTTCTTCTTTACAAACAAAACCGGTGCTCCCCATGGTGATGTACTTGGGCGGATGATGTTTTTCTCTAACATATCCTTAAGCCGAATCTTCAACTCTTTCAACTCGGTGGTGCCATCTGTATGGCGCTTTAGCTCTTGGTGAAGCTCTGCGATCAACTCGATCTCAAACTCTATGGCCCTATCAGGCATGTGTCCTGGCAAATCTTCCGGGAAAACTTCAGGAAAGTCCTTAACTACACGAGTCTCCCCTAACTCGGGTTTGAGCTTTTCCTTATCTAGCGCGTACACCACAAAACCTTGGCAACCCCGCCTCGAGGCTTTTAAGGCTTTAGCTATTTGAGATGATCGGATGTTGTTTCTTGCTAGGCTTGTATACGGTACCACGAAAAGTCTTAGCGATTTTCCTGGAACTTTAAAGATTACTCTCTTGCCTTTGCAATCCAAATAGACATGGTTCTTAGACAACCGGTCCATACCTAGGATAACATCAAAGTCGAGAAATCCAACACCGTCGGGGCATGCGGCACTTGTAAGTCCCAACTCTAATGTCGGCGAGGGTGTGACTTGAGCACATCTGGTGACTCGGCCCAAAGGGGTGGATATACTCAAGGGTCTCTCCAACTCCTTGAGCGGTAGGTTTAACTTCTTGACTATGTTTGAAGAAACAAAAGTTCTGAAGCTCCGGTATCAAACGGAGCCGAAACTTGCTAGATTATCTATGATTATGGTACCTAAAAGTGAATCAATTTACGTATAAATATGTAATATCATATGCGCGCTATATCATATTAAATATTTATAAGAAACACAAACACTTAAAAAGTACCTGTCACCACAAAGTCATCTAACTCCTCTGCGGCTCCGCATCCGTTGCAAAAACACGAACCGGTGCTGCTACCCGTGGGACGACTACCTGCTGGTTACTTCGCCCTCTGCTGATTGCCCTGTGATAGCTTCTTAGGACACGCCCTCGAGTAGTGTCCCGCTTCCCCGCAGTGGAAACAATTCAAGCTACCAGCCATGCAATCTCCTGTATGTGCCTTGTTACATTTAGCACAAACCGGTGGCGTCCCACTTGTCGAACTCTTCATTGCTAAACTCACTGTCTTCTTTACATTCTGCTGTGGCGCCCCTCTACTACCTCCTTGAAAATTTGAGAATGGCCTCTTGTCCCCAACTACAACTGTCGGCCTGTTGGCAAACCTCTCCGCTGTCAATGCTCTATCCATGACGCTTGCCATACTCGTCGGTCTATCTCCAAGCATACCCTTTGCCACATCATGTGACAACCCTTCCATAAACTTGTCTATCTTCTTTTCTTCACTCTTCATAATCTCGGGGTAGAACCTGCCCAGCTCGTGAAACTTCTGCGAGTACTGTGTCACTGTAGTATTTCTTCCCTGTTTTAAACTCAGAAACTCGTTGGCCTTTGCATTTTGTGCCGTTCTAGGGAAGTATTCGATAGAACAAATTCTTGAATTCCGCCCAATGTGATTCTAGGATTAGCTTGCTCATAAGACTCCATCCAACTCTCTCGCATTACCCGCCAACAAGGATACGCCAGGCGAGCCCATTCGGATTACGGGGCCCTCGTGTTTCGCATGCCTTTTCAAAACGACGAAGCCACAAGTCTGCTGCTGCTGGCTCAACATTACCGAAAAACTCTGGTACCCTGTGCTTCTTCACCTTCTCATACCAGTCTATTGGTCTATCGTAACCCCCAAACCGCTGGTGTGCTTTGGCTAACTGCTTTGTACCGGTGGGGCATTCGATAACTCTGCTGCTGGCGGCCGGGTGTAGCCGGAGTGCTACGAAAGAACTCGATCTAGGTGGTGGTGGAGGTCGAGCTGTCGGGCGAGGAGTGAAACTCAACGGTGTAGACGGAAACATGGATACCTGTGGATAAGCGAAGAAGAGCGGCGGCGGTGGGTTAGAAAGTCCCAACCCGGTCCAAGTGGTGGTCCTTGGGGCGATGTAGAAAGCGGTACGCGGGTGCTAAACCTTGAAGGACCCGCTTGTTCCACTCGACCTCTAACGAAATTACTTGGTCCTTGATTTCCACCATGGCGGGGTTGTTCACTTGAGTGACCGGAGGAACTGACGAGTAGGCGGTCCACTCCTCCTCCTTCTCGGAACCACAACCTCGGTAAAATCCGCCTGCGTTACTTGTGCGGGTATTATCGCCTCGGCGTTATACGAACTAGCTCCTCCTCTAGTAAGCACCATCCTGTAGCCAAGAAAGAGAGGGGTTACTAAAGCTCTAACCTTATCTTAAAGAAAAATCAAGTCCTACACAAGGAAAACCTTTCTCTACGATACCAAGCTCACACGCCCCGTTTCCGGACACCGAGTCCTTATCCGGAAAGGGCGCTCGGCACATATATTATCAAATAAAAACTCAATAATACATGCAAGCCTTACGTCATCCATCAAAAAATCAAACGACGCGGAAGCTAAAACAACTCAACTACTCGGGAAACCAAACGATCGAAACATACGGTAATCAATGCTTTGTGAAGAAAACTAAATCCAATAAAAGATCTAAACATCCGAGAATTCAATCCAAAAGGTCAACAAGATAACTAAACCAAAAGAAAGAACAACATTGTTCAAAACTGGATATAAGCTGTTTTTAAAGAGACAAACTAAATGATCTAAGCCTTCAAACTCCAACTCAAACGTCCTCGTCATCAAAGAACTCATCGGCGGTAACCACTGTTCATCTTCTTTGGGGAAAGGGAAAGACAAAGATAACGTAACGGGGTAAGTACAAAAGTACTCGGTAACGTGTAGAAGATCGTATAACCATGCCCTCGTAAAGAAATAAAAGCAATACCGTCTTTTATTAATTCATTTTCCGTTATTAGCCCTAACTACCTATCACATTATGTTCATTGCATAACATGAGGTTCCAAGGGTTTCTATCTTAGCTCAAGTTTGTTACATCATGAATAACAAGGGCACTACGCCTAGTAATAGGATGTACTAGGACAATGGGTGCAACCTACTTAGAGACTCGCTCTAGTAGCCCCGGGAATATCGAGTCCCGATAGTGTGATGACCGGCGAGTGCACCGGACGCTTTATCGGCCAATCGATTGACCGGCGTGGGTACGATCTACTTTGTCGGTCGGAGGACACATCGCGATATTGTACTATGCCTTACCAAGCATTGCATGATGTTTAAGATTTTAATCTAACACATACGTTTGATTAGATGTTTAACTAGCCACCTAAGTGTCTTCAAATAAGCTCCCTTACACCTCCTACTCTCATACTTAGACCACTTAGACACGGACGGGTCCTAGCGATTACACGGACATCGATAAACTCTAGCTTATCGAAGCACAAGGCAAATCCGAAGCTTCCAGTGGTCCCACACTTCATCTTTTTAGGGAATCCATGTGGTGCCGGAACTAAACGCACCAGAAGCTAGTTCAGAGCTTTGTCACATAGGGTTAAGCAGTAAAAATCATGTTATAACGCACGAGAAGCAAGGCGACATCACAAGACAATAGAAAACGAGAGACACGGACCAAACGCCCGTCCAAAAGGCGAACGCCCGTCCAAAAGGCGAACGCCCGTCCACGCTTCAAGCCATCACATCACGTATGAAAAACGGCCCCTTGGACGCCCGTCCAGGAAGTCCGGACGCCCGTCCAATTTGCAGAGGAAGCAGACGCCCGTCCATTAGGCCAGACGCCCGTTCACCCAAACTCCATTCAATCCTGTATCCAAAACTTCACTCTGAACGCTCGTCCAAGGGAACTGGACGCTCGTCCACTTTGCAGAGGGACCGGACGCCCGTCTGCATAGGCAGACGCCCGTCCACCTGGGATTTTCCCAGATTTCCTGCAACCTTTCTCTGCGATCTCCATCCCATATACAACCTAAGACTCGATTTTTAGCAGATTAAAAACAGCAGAAAAACCAACAAATTGCCTACAACCTTACGAGAACTTAGCCATACGATAAGAAAACCACGTTACCTTGATTTTGCGAGCTACAACGATCCACGCAACCAAAGCTTTGAAAAAGGTTAAACCTTTAACCTCAAACCTAAAACGATCAAACCCAAAACTGGTCACTACGAAGCTTAGACTCAGAAAACGCTGTTAAACCATGAAGAACGACCACTAAATCAAAACGATGAAGAAACTTACGTTAACGGTTCTAGGGATTGTTGGTATCCAAACGATCCTCCCGTAGCGGTGATCCTTTTTCTCTTGATGAATCTGTTCAAACGAACGACGGATTAACCTTGGGATTCAAAAGCTTCTCCCCTCTCCTTTTTTTTTGAAACTTGCGGCCTCCCCTCAAAAAGATGCGCCCCTTCTCCTTTTTTTTTTTTTGACAAAAGTGATTAGGTTAATTTAGGATTATTTCCTTTTTATACATCCCAAATTTTCTTAATTATTATATAATTCCTTAATTATCCCCCTTTTTCTTTTATAAAACCTTTAAAAACAAAAGAACATAATATTCCGATTTATTAAAAGACCGAATTGCCCTTTATCCAAAGATCGGGATATTACAGAGATGTTCCGGCTCAAGAGCCAAATAAATCCTCGTGAATACTTACTTCAGGAAGGTATATGTCGTTGAAGCCAGAGGTTATTCCTGTGGTTTATGGTGTTTTTGGAATGAGGCAACCATCTCTTACATCAATCAGTTTTTATTTTTTAAAAATGGCGGTTACTCGTAATAGCAAAATTTGTTCACTCTAGTCTTTAATTTATGCATCTCAAACACGTACCCACTGCTAGAAATGACTTGTGGGATTATCTTGAGAGACTCTCGACTATTATTAGTTATCCTTGGTGTTCTATTGGGGACATGAACCAAGTGATTTTCCATAAAGATAAGCGAGGAGGTCGGCCTGTTGGAGGTTTCCATGCGAATAAATTTTGGCAGATGACTCAGCACTTCCATCTTATAGAGCTCCCATTCTAAGGACCTAGATTCAAATGGACTGACGCCACGTGTGGGACTAGAAAAATTCATCAGAGATAGATCAAACGTGGTGTACTACATCTTGGATTGAAGAAACAATAGAAGCGCAAAATTTTACGCCTAAAGGACTCCAGTGGGAATTGGACCTGTGATTAAGAAAAAATTCAGCATGTGAATCAAGTTCTTACGGAAAAATTGCGTAAATGGTCCTATAATTTATACTAAGCCTTTTAATCATGCTCCTGCTCCGGCGAGGAAATTGGTCTTACCCACCGGAGAACGCTGACTGGGCACCAGATTCTTTTAAAATTGCTTACGTGGATTCCACTAGGCTGCCGCGTTGGATCCTACATGACTGTGGGTGTCATTTCTCCTCCATTAAAAAAAACGGGTCATATAAGGGCAAGTCCAATGGTGTAGGTATCAAAATTTAAATATTGATACCTATCAACACTATTCATATAAGTATCAAATTTTAATCTCCAATCATAGGTATGATTTAATACCTATAAACCACATCTCCAATCATAAGTATCAATTTTTTTTTTAATTTGATTAAATTTATGAATGTTTATAACATTATCAATACTATAAAATATTATTATCGTATTTATTGATAACTTTTTTGACCTAACAATATTTTGAAAAAATTATATACATGTTCTATATAGTTTGATCTAATATTAATTTAAAAAAAATATATAAATTTCAACTAGATTGTATATTTTTTTATGTTTTCATGTTCGATATATTTTTTTAAAGAGTATTCCATAAAATTTAACGTAAATTTATGTTTGTATTTTGAGGAAGAAATGGCCTAAAATGTAGCCGCATAACTATTTTCTTTGAAGCCAACAATTTCTGGTACAAAGAGTGCTATGATAAAGCACATTCTTAGAGAAAATTAAGCTTCCTGGCGTGCGTGGTGTTAGAAAAGGTGACTTGACCTCTCATCTGATCTGCTGAGTACTAAGTCAGCTAAGTATTCAGCAGGGCTAAGTCAGGTGAGCAAAGTCAGCAGGGCAATGTCAGCAGGTTACGTCTGGTGGACTCCACTGAGTTCACATTTGGGGTATTTTAGTCAATCTGCTAGCAGGTCTTTATGTCGGCTAGGTCTAGGGTTTTATGACTATAAATACTTATCTGTTGTAACCTAGAATATTAGCAGAGGCAGTAGCAGTCAGTAACAGCAGCAATTGTGCAAGCAATTGCAGAGTCAGTAAAATCTCCAGAGATAATATAATCTCCTCCGTGGACTAGTCGGCATGTTGCTGGAAACCACGTTAAATCCTGTGTTATTTTTTCTTGTGTGATTTATGCTTTCTCGTTTATTCTTTATTATTGCAATCCATTTTGGATCCCTGACGGTCCTCTCATAACAAAGTGGTATCGAAGCATCAAGGTTATCATCAAGGAATCTGAAATATATCGAGTTAGGTTGATTGTCACCATGGTTGTAAATGATGCTAGGTTCTGGGATCAACGTTAGCTTTCCGGTGAGATCAAGATGTCTTGGTTAGATGTAAAGATTGATAAATTCATAGGAAGGAACAATTTCAATCTGTGATAATGCTCTATTGAAGAAACTAGGGCTCTGGGCTTCATTGAAAAAATCGGTGGATGCAGGAAACGTTGAGATGGCCAATCTTGAGGAGATATCACATTCAATGATTTCGTTGTGCATGTCTGATGATGTTATCACTGAAGTTGCTGAAGAGGATTCAGCAGTAGGGCTGTAGCTGAAGCTTTAGGGTCTGTATGACAAAGTCGTTGACCAACAAGTTGCTGATGAAGAAATGTCTGTCCAGTTTAAAGATGCATGAAGGAATGCCTCTCAGAGATCATCTGGAAAAGCTGAACACAATATTGCTTGATTTAAGGAGTATTGGTGTTAAGATCGAAGATGAGGATGTAGCTCTAATTTTGTTGGTATCACTGCCAGCATCATATGATAATTTTGGAAGAAATAAAGTGTCATTGGAGGATGTTAGGGCATCTCTCCATAATCAAGAGCTAAGGCATAATGTAGCTGGCATATATACATACAATCGGGCGATTGGTTTAGTTGCTAGTAGAAGTTGCAAAGGGAATGGAAATCCTGAAAAGAAGACATTTTAGAAGGGTGATTCTAAAGACCCTAATGCAAATCTAGTCTGAATCTAGATCTAGAGTGTTGACAAGCAGGTGGAGCTTCAGGTCCAAACTTAGCTTTGTTTGCAGAACTTTGCTGAGAACAGTCAACACTAATCTGGCACTTGGTTGTGCATCTAAACCTGAAGAATCAATAGCTGAATCTGGTGGAACCAGAATTTGGAGGTCAGCTGAATGAAGGTCTGGTGATCTAGTACCAGCTGAGTGATGGTCCGATAAGTAGTGGAATGTTCAAGTCTTGGAAGTCGGCTGAGTGAAGAGTCATCTTAGTCCATCTGTCAGCAGGGTGGTGTTTGCTGAATTTGTTGAACATGTCTATGGTGGTTCTATATCTGTATGTGGATGTCTCAGCTAAGTAAAGTCAGCTAACATCTGGTGAACATGTCTTAGGTGGAGTTCTCATTTGGAGTAAAGTCTCATCTTGAGGAGTCTAACCTAAAGTCTGTTATATTCACATCTGGTCAGCTCAAAATCTGAATCTTCAAATCTATTTGGTTGAAGTTGAATATGAAGAACTCAGCTGAGTGTGCTTAGCAGAGGTGATTATATCTGAATCTGGTAATCACATCTTGTCTGGTGAACAAGTCTGAATCTATTGATCACATATGTTCTCAACTCATTCAAGTCTGAATCTCTTAACAACAGAGGATCTTATATGAATCTAGGAGGTTCTCATGTGAAGTTTCTTTCTCATCTGAAGTTAACTCTCATCTGGAGGAATCACATATGTAGCTGTTAAGTCTGAAGAAAGAGGAGGAATCTGGTACAGTACATCTGGCATTGACGAATGCATCTGGTACAGTACACTTGGTTACACATATGTTTGAACGAGAGTTCAAGTCAATGTGAAGATTGTTAGAAAAGGTGACTTGACCTCACATCTGATCTGCTGAGTACTAAGTCAGCTAAGTATTAAATAGGGCTAAGTCAACTTAGCAAAGTCAGCAAGACTAAGTCAGGAGGACAATATCAGCAGGTTACGTCTGGTGGAGTCAGCTGAGTTCACATCTAGGGTATTTTAGTCAATCTGCTAGCAGGTCTTTATATCGGCTTGGTGTAGGGTTTTGTGACTATAAATAATTATCTGTTGTAACCTAGAATATTAGCAGAGGCGGTAGCAGTCAATTGCGCAAGCAATTGCAGAGTCTGTAAGATCTCCAGTGATAATATAATCTCTTCGTTTCTACCCGTGGACTAGTCGGCATATTGCCGGAAACCACGTTAAATCCTATGTTATTGTTTCTTGTGTGATATATGCTTTCTCGTTTATTTTTTATTATTGCGGTACGTTTTGGATCCCTGACGGCCCTGTCATAACACGTGGGATTTATGGGAGAGTACTAGCAAAAGGATCGAATTTAGTATCTCGTCTAGTACCACATCTGTTTTAGATAACTAACAACTAGTTTATTAGAGATGCTAATACCTTCCTATAAGGGTCAAAATTTTATTTTGACCCCTACCATTGGACTTGCCCTAATGACTTATCCCATTTTCCCACACTTTCCATTTTCCACAAATCCAAAGTTCCAATTTTCCACGCTTTGGATCTCCCCTTTAATCATCTTCCATCTTCTTCCATTTGCAAAAATATTTCATCTCATCTCCCTCAAAACCAGAAACCCATGGACCTTAAAATCCATGAACCCCTGAATCCCACAGTACCCGAAACCCATTGGACCCATCATTTTCCTCATCAAACAAAAAATCTGAAAAAAGATTACAAAAGATTCTTGATGATGCTCTGGATGCTCTTGAAAACCAAAAAATTCTTGATCATGGCCAATTACACAGCTTACTAAGACTATTTCCATCTGAACCCCCATTATTTCCTCTACCTTTTCCTCCGCCTGTTTGCGGTTTTATGCAAAGCAGTGATAAAATATAATAAGTAAAACCGATGTCAACCCCAAGTGCGAAGGTTCGTAGCTATAGTGATGAGACCGGGTCGTATCCGCAGGGACTTGTACGAAAATAGTGTTTTTGCTTTCGATTTCTTTTGTAAGGTTGATGACTACGATCTTGGATTAAAAAACAATAAAACAAAGAGTTTGAAAATTGAAAATAAAAACTAGCACGTAACAAATCTTTCCGTAACAATTATAATTAAACAACTAGAAGCACCGTTGATCCACCACCCCACCAAAATTAACAAGAAAGACGCACATTCGTTTGCAAGCCTTGGATTATTATCTACTAAAAAGGCGTTTCCTCTCTCGATTTAACACCGTTAACTAGTCCACCTCTCGATGCAACTAACGAATTTACGGAACAAAGATATGGATATAAAATCCAAATCTAACAATATTCTCCCTCAACTTTCGTTTGTTAGAAGAAATATTATCACTCTCCTTCACGGAAATCTATGAATTCATCAACTATCGTATGTCTAAATTCAATCAGCATGCAACACAAGTATAGTCATACACATTGCACTTAAACAATTCAAAACATGAAGGAAGAACAAGAAACTTACTAGAACGAATAAATGCAAAAAATCCTTGTTTATTCCGACGATGGTGGCTTCACATTGGTGGTTCTAGCCTCGGGCCTTTAGCCACTCATCTTCTTCAAAAACATCCTTATTTGCTGAATTGAAATTGAAAGAAAAATGAAAGAAAGACTATCTATGAATCTAATTTATTGCTATTCTATTGCTAATGTTTTTTCTGTATTTTTCTGTGTCCTCGTTTCTGCTCGAATGGTGCTGCTTATATAGGAGTTTGTGGCCGACATAGGGAAGGATCTAGAAAACGCGTCGGATTAATTTCTGTAGCCTCGGTAGACCGAACCTCTTGGCTCGGTCGACCGAATAGAACGGCTCGGTCGACCGAGCGTGCCACTTCTCTGCGTTCACACTGTGCTTCGTAAAACGTGTTCCCCACTCCACTCTTTCGCTCTGATCTGATTTATCCTTCAAATGCTGATCCGATTTTCTTCTTTATTTTGAAATCCTTGATTGAATGACATAAATCTTCTCAATAAATAATATCCCCTTGCATTTCTTTATTTTCTGCAAAATTATTGTTACACCAAGTCATCGAATAATAATAATAATAAAATGTGTAACAAAATAACATTTAATCCCAATATTCCCTCCTAATTAAATTATAAACCCTCAATGAACATTATATGAATTTATTGGTTAAAAACATGCTTTTCTCATTTATTTCCTTTAAAAACAAGGTAAATTGTTTAGGGATTAAGTCCGAAAATATAGTAAAATATACCCTAAACAACTCCCCCACACTTAGCTTTTTTGCTTGTCCCCGAGCAAAACAAACAACGACAAACTATCAAAAACCCACATAATTTGACACGAGATGTAGTCATGCTCACATCAAGCTAGTATCTAGCAAATCGAACTCACTCAGTGATTGTGTGTGCTGAACCCGCTAAACTTCCACCGATCCTCTCTTGATGTATTAAATCAAGCACTAACAGTCATCCGGTTAAATAAACGAAGTTCGTTCTGTCTACAGCACTTACCCTACAAAAACTATTTATCAAGAACAATGTAACCAACTCACATTTAAATTCCTTTACTTGGTGCCAAGAAAATACCTTTCAGGTCTCTACTGGGTTTAGATCAACTTGACTTAGAGTTCCAAAAAGCATATAATTTTTTCTCTATCGTCGCGTCTCAAAAGTATAACAATCTCCCCTAAACTTTAGAGGCAGTCACCCTGAGATCACTCAAACCTATACTGTCCAAGGTAAACCACACTCCCCAATTGGGGCGGTATCCAAATGGACTCGAGGTGATAGTCGCAAACAACTTCCGCAATTTAATTTTTCAAAATTTTTTCTTCGTTTTTTCAAACTCTTTGGAAACTCCCGTTCAGGTATCATTTCTAACACATTCAAGACTTTTAAGGTTCTCAAGAACACTAAGGTACTTAGATTCTAACTGTGAGTATAGTACGAGTTTTTAACTTTCATCAGTGCTAAGTAAGTGGTTATCTGCAGCTAGAATTGGCTATCCCTTAACTAACCGGAGACTATTTTATATTTTTGGTTCCTCATCTAACAGGTTCGTGTACTGAGGTTCAAGTGAGTATCTGATCTACCAAACCTATTCTTAGAACATAATACGACTACTGATAACAATTAAAGGTGCCAAATTATAAAACTATCATGTTATTGAAGTTACTCGGGACTCACAAATTTTCAAAAAATTTATCAAATTTTTCAAAGGAGCAAAACTAGATAGCATGTAAAACAAACCAGTAAAACAAACCAATAAACCCTCCCCCACACTTAAGTTACATGATGTCCTCAGCATGTGCAAAATAAGAAAAACTTAGCTTTGGTTGTAATTCGAAAGTTGCAATTCTGGAAGTGGTCGCGAGTCAGATCCATAAATGCTTGAAGAAATCAGTAGACTGTGGACCATCCACCGGTAAACTGATATCATCTGAAAGCTCACAATCGCTATCACAAATATCCTGCACACATGGAGAAACAAGACGTACCTCGGGGATAGGGGCACAAAAGATGATAGACAAGGCAATATCATGGAACAAAGCAGAAGCAATGCAAAAATTGATAATAACCGAATCTATGTGAAATGTGGTGCACAAATGTAATATCGAAAGATACTTGGGGTACATGAGGAAATAAAAAGAAACAAACAAACAGGGGTCATGATGTGGGCAATCGTCCAAGTACGGATCCATAGTCAGAAACTGCTAGGTGGAAAACATTAGCAACCAACAAGAGAAACAAAGCAAAAAATAAACTACAAACAAAAAGAAAAAGATATCTAGGTTACCGTCCTAGTAGGGCTTAATTATAGTCGGGAGCTCGACTAACCAATAAAAACTCAACCGGGTCGGGCCGGTGAAGCCTCATCCCGGAATTATTCTCGACCTTCTCGGGGTCAAGAGGCCGGAATCCACAGAACAAAGTCTCGCCAACGTCTTGGCCATATCATCAAACTTCGTATCCACTTCGTACCTATGATTCTTCTCTTCTTCTTTTTAGGTTTACGTTTCACAAGCCGAGGTGCAACATCGGGGAGTACAACATCATCAAAGAACTCACGAGAGATGTAAATCATCGGGTGCCGAAGGATCGGAGCTGGTTTGACTAGGGACGTCGTTCGGATAGAAAACCACCGATCGTTCCTTTTGTTGACCAATATAGTGTTTTAACCGATGACCATTTACTCGAACAACCCGCCACGCTTATCTTTCAAATCGATCGCTCCATTAGGGAATACCGAAAGATTTCAAAGGGGCCGACCAACGGTTGCGTAGCTTACCGGGAAACAAATGTAACCTGGTATTATACGATAAAACCCACTCGCCCGCTTTGAATTCCCTAATCTTGATTTTCTTGTCGTGAAGCGCTTTAGTTCTTTCCTTGCGATTCTCGAGCTCTCGTAGGCACCGGAGTCCGAACTCATCAAGCTCCCGCAACCGCAATAATCGCTTTTCTCTCGCATAATCGGCTATCGAAATTCAAGAATTTAATAGCCCGAACGCTCTACGTGCTCAAGCTCGATTGGCGGGTGGCGGCCTTGCCATAAACCATCCGAAACGGAGACGTGCCAATAGGAGTCTTGAAAGCCGTCTGTAGGCCCGAGCACATCATCCGGTTTCGACTCCGGTCCGTCTTATTAGAATTCACCGTCTTCTCAAGAATGCTCTTCAGGCTTCGGTTACTCACTTCAACTTGTCCACTCGTCTGAGGGTGATAGGGGGTAGCAGTTTTGTGTTTTACCCCATATCGTTCTAAGATATTTTCTAGTGGAGTATTGCAGAAGTGAGTTCCCTCGTCACTGATGAGGGCTCGTGGACAGCCAAACCGCATGAAAATATTTTTCTTCAGGAAGTTCTTGACCACCTTGTGGTCGTTCCGCGGCGTTGCTATCGCCTCTACCCACTTTGATACGCGGTCGACGCGGACGAATGTACTTGGTTCCCATACGAGGATGGAAACGGTCCCATGAAATCAATACCCCATACGTCGAAAACCTCGCATTCTTGGATGGGGTGGAGGGGCATGTCCATTCGCCGAGAAAGTTTACCGGTGCGTTGGCACCGGTCACACCCTTTTACAAAGTTCTCTGTATCCTTAAAAATTGTTGGCCAGTAGAAACCGGACTGAAAAATCTTCGCAGCAGTCTTCCCAGCTCCATAATGACCTCCCACAAGTCCACCATGGCATTGCTCCATAATGTCCCTCTGCTCGAACTCAGGGACACACCTACGGAGCAATCCATCCTTGCAACGCTTGAAGAGAATGGGATCGTCCCACACATAATAATTCAAATCCGAAAAGAATTTCTTCTTTTGCTGATATGTCAGGTCAGGGTCCAGATATCTGCCGCTCAAGAAGTTTGCAAAAGGTGCAAACCAAGGAGAACCTTTTCCAGCACGGGCAGGAGCAACCTCGTACACATCAATGGTCATGAGTTGCTCGGTTGGAAAATCAATTCCAATCTCATCCGACTCTACCCGAGGATCGTCGGTCGGCCGAGACATGTGGTCAGCTACCACATTCTCCCTACCCTTCTTGTCCCGGATATGAACATCAAACTCTTGTAAAATCAAGATCCATCTCAACAAACGAGGCTTGGCATCAGCCTTGTTCAACAGATACTTCAATGCAGAATGGTCTGTCCAGACCGTGACTTCCGACCCAAGCAAGTAGCTTCTAAATTTATCCATGGCAAAAACTACTGCCAACAACTCCTTCTCAGTTGTTGCATAATTTACTTGCGCTGGGTTTAAAGTGTGACTAGTGTAGTAGATGGGTCGGAACCTTCCGTCCACTCTCTGACCTAGCACCGCGCCGACTGCATAATTAGAAGCATCACACATAAGCTCGAAGGGAGCTTTCCAGTCGGGTGCTATAAGAATTGGCGAGGTAACCAACTTGTCTTTTAATTCTTTAAACGCTCTTTCACACTCATGGGTGAAAATAAACTTCACATTTTCTCTTAAGAGATATGACAAAGGCTTGGCTATTTTAGAAAAGTCTTTGATGAATCGCCTATAGAAGCCGACATGACCCAAGAATCCTCTTACTTCTCTTGCATTTTTGGGGTATGTCATTTTTTCAATAGCTTCTACCTTCGCTTTGTCGACCTCAATACCTTCTTTGGACACCTTGTGTCCCAGAACAATTCCCTCTTCCACCATCAGGTGGCACTTCTCCCAATTTAAGACTAAGTCCTTCTCTATGCACCGGGACAAAACTTTATCAAGATTGTGTAAACGGTGGTCGAAACTGTCCCCGAACACGGAGAAGTCATCCATAAAAATCTCCATCACCTTCTCCACTAAACCATCAAAGATAGCCAGCATACATCTTTGAAATGTAGCCGGTGCGTTGCAGAGACCAAATGGCATTCTTCGGTAAGCGAAGGTGCCTGAGGGCCAGGTGAAGGTAGTCTTTTCTTGATCAGTGGGGTCGATAGCTATCTGAAAGTATCCTGAATAGCCATCCAGAAAACAATAAAATATCTTGCCACTAAGCCTCTCAAGGAGCTGGTCAATGAATGGCAAGGGGAAGTGGTCTTTTAGAGTTACCTCATTTAGTCTTCTGTAGTCGATGCAAACTCTGTACCAGTGACTTGCCGTAGGGCAATCTCTTCCCTCTTTTCATTCTCCTCAATAGTAATCCCTCTTTTCTTTGGCACCACCTGAGTGGGGCTCACCCATTCACTATCGGCTATTGGGTAGATGATACCCATGTCAAGCAATTTGATGATTTCCTTCTTAATGACCTCCTGCATGTGAGGGTTTAGCCTTCTCTGAGGCTGTCGCACCTTCTTCGCTCCCTCAACAGTCCTGATCTTGTGCATACGGATATCGGGGCTTATCCCCTTGATATCTCCCACTTGCCAACCAAAGGCGAGGATATTATCTTGCAGCACTTTGATAAGCTTTTCTTCCTCCTTTGGTTCTAACTTAGATGAAATGATCAAAGGGAGCTTATCACCGTCCCTCAGAAAAATGTATTTCAAGTGTTGAGGCAAGGGTTTCAATACTAAATCTGACGGTGGCTCCTTCACACTTGGTCTTAATTTATCGCCCTTAAGCTCCAGATCTCCAAGCTTATCATAAGGGCTCTGAAGCATCATGGTCTCCCAGCAGACAGGGGTTTCATCCCCTTTTGCAAATCTGGCCATGTCACCATGCCTCTTCCTCATTTTCTTTCTTACCGTCTCCTGGTAATCAGAACTTTCCTTTTCCTCCTTCTCAATCTCTTCTAAAAATTTCTTCCACTCCTCATCAGTCCAAGTTGCAGATTGTTTATTGAATTCTTCCTCATCCCAACTACCCATGAACACTTGTTCATCATACTCATCAGTGAAATCGTCCTTAATAGCTAAACATGTGTCACTGGATGCGTGCTTCACTGCATTGCCCACATTGAACTTTACACTCTCATCCTCCAAATGTAGGGTTATCTCGCCACTGTAGGAATCTAGTAAGGCACGGGCGGTTGCAAGGAAAGGTCTTCCAAGGATCAAGGGGGTTTTCTCATCATTGGTCATGTCCATGATTACCCAATCAGCTGGGTATATGAAGTTCTCAACCTTGACCAACACATCTTCTACAGTTCCCCTTGCATACTTCACACTTCTGTCTGCAAGTTGAAGAGAAATAGGTCTAAGAGTAATAGATTGATCCAATCCAAGAGATTGGAAGATTGAAGTAGACATCAGATTGACTGATGCTCCTGAGTCACATAAAACATTGTGGAAGTCCCTGTTCCCGATAGTACACGAAACCGTGAATTTACCAGGGTCAGGACACTTCACAGGAAGTTTAGTCTGGCCGATTGCGGAGCATTCTTCATTCAACACTATGTGCTCGAGCTCTTGAAGCTTCTTCTTCGAACTCACTGCGTCCTTTATAAACTTTGTATACTTTGGCATCCCTACCAAAAGATCAACTAATGGAATGTTTGCCTCAGTATTCTTGAGCAAATCGATAACCTTCTTATACTCCTTATCGACCGTTAATGACGGCTTGTTCTTGCTAGGTGGGTAAGGGAGATCGACAAAGTCCTCCTCGGTGAAGTTCTTCTTTGCTTTGTCTTATGATTGATTGCTTTGTCTTCCCTATCTTTCCACCTCACATGCTTCCCGAACTCAACTTAGAATCCGACTTCTTTTCGGCGGTATTCTCAACTCTCACATTTCTTTCGAAATTTCCTTTTTCACTTGGCTCAACAAAACCGTCCCGGCATCCTTCCGAGGAGAAAGAAGATCTTCCCCTCCCCGCCTCTCGCTCGCGGGAGGGGCTATTCGTTTCCTTGGTTGGCACGACCGCCAACCGCTTTCCCACTCCTCGGATTTACGACATTCAACTCATCTTGACCATAGTTCCATGGTGCGGCCCGGATCGGTGCAAGTATTCGGTCATTCGGATCACGTTAACCCCTCGAGGGTTCTTCTCAGTAAAACTCGGCAGCTGACCTTGAGGTCGATTTGCTTGCTGCCCCGAAATCTGTCCCATTTGCACCTCTAAATTCCTCACTGTACTGGTCAAAGTACTCAATGCATTTGCCAACTGAGTGTTGGCCGTGGCTTGCTCACTACACTTTTGTTCTAATATCTGAAATGATTGATTCTGATTTTGATTTTGATTGACCGGTGGATTATTGTTCCATGCCGGTCGAGAGTTGGATTGAAAATTGCTCAGATTAGGCCTAGGGTCTGAAACTGATGGGGATTTGCTACCCTAGAAGGGTCACTCCAGTAATTAAACCCTTGAGTGTTCGATTCGACCCAAAGGTCGATAATTTTGAGAACCGAATGCATTCACCTCCTCTCGAATGCGGCAATAGATGACATTGATGGAATGTGTGCCCAATAGTATCGCAATTTTGGCAAACAACATTGTTTTGCACGCCTTTGACACCGAGAGATCGGGTCAAGCCGGCACCGATTCTTGCGATGGCCTTGGCCATGGCGGTTGTCACATACAAGACTTTGAACATTCATTGCCGCCACTTGCTTCACGTAGTGCGGCTAACCGAGCCTTTAGAAGTGTGGTCTCATCTACCTCATACTTCCCCGGAGTCGAGCTCTTCTGACTGGATGCACCTTTATAGGTAGGGGCATAATTATACTTTGCAATATCTTCAAACAACGTCCATCCCTCTTCAGGTGTCTTTCTCAGAAATGCACCTCCAGCAGAACTATTCACCATTCCCTTGGTCAATAGTCAAACCACTATAGAAAGTGTTGACCAACCTTTGTTTATCCAACCCATGGTGGGGGCACTTTCTCAAGAGAGACTTAAATCGTTTCCATGCATCGCAAAACGATTCCCTCTCGCCTTGCACAAAAGTGAATATCGATTCGAAGATGAGCCATCTTTGCGGGTGGAAAGTACGGCTCGAAATTCTTTCTCCAACTCCTCCCACGAAGTAATGGAGTCGGCCGGTAAAGATTTATACCATTCTTTCGCTTCTCCCTTCAGTGAGAAGGGAAAAAGTTTCATCCTCAGGGCGTCCTCAGTGACCCCTTTGATTAAAGTAGTCCCGCACGATTCTAGAAATGAGTGAATGTGATCGCGTGGGTCCTCAGTGGAGAAGCCATGGAATGTGGAACCTCTCACCAAGTTGATTAAAGAAGTTTTGAGTTCGAAATTATCAGCCGTGATTTCAGGAATCACGACTACAGGATTTACTTTCACAGTAGACGGCATGGCATAGTCTGCCAATGTCCTTTGATCTGCCATTTCCTCAACTTGGGCTTCTTCCTCAACGTATTCTTCAGGATCGTTTGCCTCGTCCGTCGATCCGGCGAGTCGAGCCAAACGTCTATTCGGTCGAACGATGGTTCGCTCTAGCTCCGGGTTATATAAAAGTGGTCCCCCTTGAGTTCGAGTTTGCATAAACCAAGTTCGAACCAAATGTTCGGGTCAAAATAAATTTTTTATTTTTTTTATTTTTATTTTTTATTTTTTTTTAAAAATTAAGTATAATCCTTTAATTAGACTCAACAACTAAAAACTAAACTAAAACAGACTCGAAACAGGCTCGAAAAACGCAAATAAAACAGAACAGAATACTGTAAGACTATCACAGAACAGAAACATAGAAAAGAAAAAAATAAAATAACTCTCGGTCGACCGAGAGGTCAGGTTTGGTCGACCGAAATGAATTTTTATTTTTTATTTTTATGCAAGATTAGTACGCACCGGAATTAGCGACCGTCTAGAAATTACAGAGACTGAAAAACGAAAACTTTCCGTGCCAAGTCCCCGGCAACGGCGCCAAAAACTTGTTTGCGGTTTTATGCAAAGCAGTGATAAAATATAATAAGTAAAACCGATGTCAACCCCAAGTGCGAAGGTTCGCAGCTATAGTGATGAAACCGGGTCGTATCCGTAGGGACTTGTACGAAAATAGTGCATTTGCTTTCGATTTCTTTTGTAAGGTTGATGAATACGATCTTGGATTAAAAAACAATAAAACAAAGAGTTTGAAAATTGAAAATAAAAACTAGCACGTAACAAATCTTTCCATAACAATTATAATTAAACAACTAGAAGCACCGTTGATCCACCACCCCACCGAAATTAACAAGAAAGACGCACATTCGTTTGCAAGCCTTGGATTATTATCTACTAAAAAGGCGTTTCCTCTCTCGATTTAACACCGTTAACTAGTCCACCTCTCGATGCAACTAACGAATTTACGGAACAAAGATATGGATATAAAATCATAATCTAACAATATTCTCCCTCAACTTTCGTTTGTTAGAAGAAATATTATAACTCTCATTCACGGCAATCTATGAATTCATCAACTATCGTATGTCTAAATTCAATCAGCATGCAACACAAGTATAGTCATACACATTGCACTTAAACAATTCAAAACATGAAGGAAGAACAAGAAACTTACTAGAACGAATAAATGCAAAAAATCCTTGTTTATTCCGGCGATGGTGGCTTCACATTGGTGGTTCTAGCCTCGGGCCTTTAGCCACTCATCTTCTTCAAAAACATCCTTATTTGCTGAATTGAAATTGAAAGAAAAATGAAAGAAAGACTATCTATGAATCTAATTTATTGCTATTCTATTGCTAATGTTTTTTCGTATTTTTCTCGTGTCCTCGTTTCTCGCTCGAATGGTGCTTGCTTATATAGGAGTTTGTGGCCGACATAGGGAAGGATCTAGAAAACGCGTCGGATTAATTTCGCGGCCTCGGTAGACCGAACCTCTTGGCTCGGTCGACCGAATAGAACGGCTCGGTCGACCGAGCGTGCCACTTCTCTCGCGTTCACACCGTGCTTCGTAAAACGTGTTCCCCACTCCACTCTTTCGCTCGATCGATTTATCCTTCAAATGCCGATCCGATTTTCTTCTTTATTTTGAAATCCTTGATTGAATGACATAAATCTTCTCAATAAATAATATCCCCTTGCATTTCTTTATTTTCGCAAAATTATTGTTACACCAAGTCATCGAATAATAATAATAATAAAATGTGTAACAAAATAACATTTAATCCCAATATTCCCTCCTAATTAAATTATAAACCCTCAATGAACATTATATGAATTTATTGGTTAAAAACATGCTTTTCTCATTTATTTCCTTTAAAAACAAGGTAAATTGTTTAGGGATTAAGTCCGAAAATATAGTAAAATATACCCTAAACAACTCCCCCACACTTAGCTTTTTTGCTTGTCCCCGAGCAAAACAAACAACGACAAACTATCAAAAACCCACATAATTTGACACGAGATGTAGTCATGCTCACATCAAGCTAGTATCTAGCAAATCGAACTCACTCGGTGATTGTGTGTCTTGAACCCGCTAAACTTCCACCGATCCTCTCTTGATGTATTAAATCAAGCACTAACGATCATCCGGTTAAATAAACGAAGTTCGTTCGTCTACGCACTTACCCTACAAAAACTATTTATCAAGAACAATGTAACCAACTCACATTTAAATTCCTTTACTTGGTGCCAAGAAAATACCTTTCGGTCTCTCTACTGGGTTTAGATCAACTTGACTTAGAGTTCCAAAAAGCATATAATTTTTTCTCTATCGTCGCGTCTCAAAAGTATAACAATCTCCCCTAAACTTTAGAGCGGTCACCCCGAGATCACTCAAACCTATCTTGTCCAAGGTAAACCACACTCCCCAATTGGGGCGGTATCCAAATGGACTCGAGGTGATAGTCGCAAACAACTTCCGCAATTTAATTTTTCAAAATTTTTTCTTCGTTTTTTCAAACTCTTTGGAAACTCCCGTTCGGTATCATTTCTAACACATTCAAGACTTTTAAGGTTCTCAAGAACACTAAGGTACTTAGATTCTAACTGTGAGTATAGTACGAGTTTTTAACTTTCATCAGTGCTAAGTAAGTGGTTATCTGCAGCTAGAATTGGCTATCCCTTAACTAACCGGAGACTATTTTATATTTTTGGTTCCTCATCTAACAGGTTCGTGTACTGAGGTTCAAGTGAGTATCTGATCTACCAAACCTATTCTTAGAACATAATATGACTACTGATAACAATTAAAGGTGCCAAATTATAAAACTATCATGTTATTGAAGTTACTCGGGACTCACAAATTTTCAAAAAATTTATCAAATTTTTCAAAGGAGCAAAACTAGATAGCATGTAAAACAAACCAGTAAAACAAACCAATAAACCCTCCCCCACACTTAAGTTACATGATGTCCTCAGCATGTGCAAAATAAGAAAAACTTAGCTGGTTGTAATTTGAAAGTTGCAATTCTGGAAGTGGTCGCGAGTCAGATCCATAAATGCTTGAAGAAATCAGTAGACTGTGGACCATCCACCGGTAAACTGATATCATCTGAAAGCTCACAATCGCTATCACAAATATCCCGCACACATGGAGAAACAAGACGTACCTCGGGGATAGGGGCACAAAAGATGATAGACAAGGCAATATCATGGAACAAAGCGAAGCAATGCAAAAATTGATAATAACCGAATCTATGTGAAATGTGGTGCACAAATGTAATATCGAGAGATACCGGGGTACATGAGGAAATAAAAAGAAACAAACGGGGGTCATGATGTGGGCAATCGTCCAAGTACAGATCCATAGTCAGAAACTGCTAGGTGGAAAACATTAGCAACCAACAAGAGAAACAAAGCAAAAAATAAACTACAAACAAAAAGAAAAAGATATCTAGGTTACCGTCCTAGTAGGGCTTAATTATAGTCGGGAGCTCGACTAACCAATAAAAACTCAACCGGGTCAGGCCAGTGAAGCCTCATCCCGGAATTATTCTCGACCTTCTCGGGGTCAAGAGGCTGGAATCCACAGGAACAAAGTCTCGCCAACGTCTTGGCCATATCATCAAACTTCTGTATCCACTTCGTACCTATGATTCTTCTCTTCTTCTTTTTAGGTTTCTGTTTCACAAGCCGAGGTGCAACATCAGGGAGTACAACATCATCAAAGAACTCACCAGAGATGTAAATCATCGGGTGCCGAAGGATCGGAGCTGGTTTGACTAGGGACGTCGTTCAGATAGAAAACCACCGATCGTTCCTTTTGTTGACCAATATAGTGTTTTAACCGATGACCATTTACTCTGAACAACCCGCCCTGCTTATCTTTCAAATCGACTGCTCCACTAGGGAATACCTGAAAGATTTCAAAGGGGCCAGACCAACGGCTGCGTAGCTTACCAGGAAACAAATGTAACCTGGTATTATACAGTAAAACCCACTCGCCTGCTTTGAATTCCCTAATCTTGATTTTCTTGTCGTGAAGCAGTTTAGTTCTTTCCTTAATGATTCTCGAGCTCTCGTAGGCCTGGAGTCTGAACTCATCAAGCTCCTGCAACTGCAATAATCGCTTTTCTCTGCATAACTGGCTATCGAAATTCAAGAATTTAATAGCCCGAACGCTCTCGTGCTCAAGCTCGATTGGCGGGTGGCGGGCCTTGCCATAAACCATCCGAAACGGAGACGTGCCAATAGGAGTCTTGAAAGGCATCCCGTAGGCCCGAGCACATCATCCGGTTTCGACTCCGAGTCCGTCCTATTAGAATTGACCGTCTTCTCAAGAATGCTCTTCAGGCTTCGGTTACTCACTTCAACTTGTCCACTCGTCTGAGGGTGATAGGGGGTAGCAGTTTTGTGTTTTACCCTATATCGTTCTAAGATATTTTCTAGTGGAGTATTGCAGAAGTGAGTTCCCTCGTCACTGATGAGGGCTCGTGGACAGCCAAACCGCATGAAAATATTTTTCTTCAGGAAGTTCTTGACCACTCCACTCTTTCACTCTTTCGCTCTGATCTATGCTTCGTAAAACGTGTTCCCCACTCCACTCTTTCGCTCTGATCTGATTTATCCTTCAAATGCTGATCCGATTTTCTTCTTTATTTTGAAATCCTTGATTGAATGACATAAATCTTCTCAATAAATAATATCCCCTTGCATTTCTTTATTTTCTGCAAAATTATTGTTACACCAAGTCATCGAATAATAATAATAATAAAATGTGTAACAAAATAACATTTAATCCCAATATTTCCTCCTAATTAAATTATAAACCCTCAATGAACATTATATGAATTTATTGGTTAAAAACATGCTTTTCTCATTTATTTCCTTTAAAAACAAGGTAAATTGTTTAGGGATTAAGTCCGAAAATATAGTAAAATATACCCTAAACACCGCCCCCACTACCTCAACCACCACCACCACCCCTTTTCAGCTCATATCCTTCTTCTTCATCTCAATCTCTCTGAAATAGACCTATCTTGCCATTGCTGTTGTCATTTCTTGGAAAATTAGGCATCTCTTCTTCCTCCATACAACTAATTTCATACATTTCTCAAAACCAAACCTCTTGTGAGCATAAATTCAAACATCTTATTATCCTTTTCAAGAACACTTTGAATAGAGTATCCAAAAAACTCAAAATGGCCGCAGGTACAGTCCAAAAAAATAGCAAGAATGATAGAAAAATAAAGCTCCAATCTTTGCTTATATCCCTCAAATTAACACTAATAACAACAAATAATTAACAGCAGAAGAATAAAGCCCCAATCTTTACATATTTCCCTCAAATTTCACAGCGATAACAATAGAATTTAACAACAAAAAGGCACCTTTGTATATTTTCCCCCCAAATAAACACCGATAATGGCAGAAAACAGAGTCCAAGAAATGCCCAAAACTGAAAAGGAACCAAATGTACAGCTAATCATCAACAAAATGCTTCTTTCCATATTTTCCTGAAATTTGCACCAACTAAATCTCCAATCTTTGCATATTTCTCTCAAACTAGTGACTGAGGTATTTGGAAGAAATTAAGGACCAATTAAAAAGCATATTCCCCTGAAATTTGCACCAAGTTAATCTCCGACATTTGCATAATTCTGTTAAATTGACAGAGGCAATTAAAAGAAGGCAGCTGGTTGGAACAGGGCGAGTTTTGGTAAGTACAGGGCAAATGTGTCGCTAAAAATCATTTTAGCGACACATCTTCCCTATATTTACCAAAAATCGCCCTGTCCATACCAGCTGCCTTAGAAGAAGGATGATGGAAATTGCGAGTAGGTGAAATTAGGGGAAATTGGAAGGAGAAATTCGTTTTTTTTAGAAAAATGGGTCCATAGCCATGTAGGATCGAACGTTACAGCCATGTAAGCATTTTTAAAATAATCCGGTGGCCAGTCAGCGTTATCCGGCGGGTAGGACCATTATTTTAAAAGTAAAACAATTTAGAGAACCATTTTCCTCACCGGAGCAGGACAAAAATTCTTAATATGCCAGGTCACATTTCCATTTTTGCAATTTTGCCAAGTTCTTACAGCCTGCTTTATACCAAAGATCATGAAGTGGCCAACAATAATTCGGTTATTAGGCTTAATTCTCTGGTAAATTGCAGATTTAGTCCCCTATCTTTTCCAAAAAGGAGGGACTTAGGGCTCATCTTTGATTTTGGTTTGACTGGTCCTTCATCAATCTTTTGCAAATTTTGTCCATTTAATAGCCGGCTAGCGGTATTGCAAGGGCGGTTTTTGGTAAATACATGGTAAATGTGTCGCTAAAAAGATTTTTATCAGCACATTTGCCCTGTATTTAACAAAAATCGCCCCTACAATACTGCTAGCTTTAATAGCCAGTAAACAAAAAAAATTGACGGAAAACCCGTGCGTATCTTTCACGCGTTCTTAGCATTTAAAAATATTATTATTTTAATCAATTTCCAAAAAAAATTATAAGTAAATAAATAAACTATCTCATTAATGTTATTACCGTGTAGCGTGTAAAACAAAACATTCTTTCACCATTCTTCCTCCCGTCATTTTTCGTTCATCTCTCTCAACCTTAATGTAGCTCGAATTTAAGGGATTTATCTTCAATTTCATCTTCTTTAAATCATTCCTCTAATCTATATTGCAAATCAACAAATCATTTTCCAAGATGAATGATTAGAGGAATGATTTAAAGAAGATGAAATTGGGGATAAACCCCTAAATTCGAGCTACATTATGGCTGAGAACAATGACTGGTTGAGAAAGATGAACAAAAAATGACGGGAGGAAGAATGGTGAAAAAAGGTTTTGTTTTACACATTATACGGTAATAACATTAATATAATAATTTATTTATTTTTCTTATAAATTTTTTGGGGAATTGATTAAAATAATAATATTTTTCAATGTTAGATCGCGTGAAGGATACGCACGGGTTTTCCGTCAATTTTTTTGTTGACTGATTGTTAAATGGACCAAATATGCAAAAGATTTAAAAGATAAGGGACCAGTCAAACCAAAATCAAAGATGAGAGCAATGTCCATCATTTGTGGAAATTATAGGGGTCTAAAGCTGCTATTTACTCCTTAATTCTCTATCTAATAGAAGCAAAAATATGCTCAACAGAGATGTTTCAGAGATTGAGATCAAGGACGCACTTTTCGATATGGGAAGTTTCAAATCACCTGGACTGGATGAACTCCCAGCCATTTTTTTTCAAAGGATGCCTTTAAAGGCACCACAGTTTTTTTACCCGTGGCACCACAGCCCTTTTAAAATTAAATGATTACCTTTGGCACCACATATTTTATTAAAATGATTATCTTACTTAATATACCACACTTGTTAAAAAACCAAATATATTATTTCCCGGGCATTTTGACTATTGTCAATTTGTTTATTTATGAATTAGTCCCTAGAAATATATAGTCGTTGGATGTATCACAGAACATCTGGAAAAGATCCAATTGTGGAGTTGCTGGATTTGCAGGTCCAATTACACAACTGCTGGATCTCAAGGTCCGAATATGACACTGTCAGAAGTATTACAGAACATTCTGAAAAAGATCCAACTATCGAGCTATTGGATGTCAAGGTCCGTCTATGACATTGTTGGATGTATTACAGAATATTTGAAAAAGATCCAACTGTGGAGCTGTTGGACGTGTATGTCCAACTATACAGTTGTTGGATGTCAAGCTCTGACTATGATACTTTTGAATGTATTATGGAACATTCTGATTAATATCCAACTATAGAGCTATTGAATGTATTACAAAACATTCTAAAAAAGATCCAACTGTGGAGTTGTCGGATCAATCTAAATTTCACAAGAAAATCACCAAAATAACACCGGTGAGTACAGAATGCCAGTTTTTATCACCAATAGGCAACGCAAAAAAACATGAGATACATCGGTGACTACAAAATATCAAATTTTTTGACCAACAATACATCGTCAAAAACTAGGCCATGTCGGTATCAGAGGTACCAAGCCACCCCTTCAATGAAGCTTGAGTACTTTCAATCCGGCTAGTTTCAGTGTTCCCAAAGTGAAAAACTTTGTTGGTCGAAAACGTTACAAACTTGTCTTTATACTTTGTAAGCCATGTATCCTCCATGTATTGAAATTTATCTTCACCCTCTTTACTCTTCATTTCCTCAACTGCGGCATTGACACTTCTTATGTATTACTAAACACAATCTTGTTCCACTCTTCCATGATCAGGTTACAATCATTTGCCTTCATACCCTTTCCTTAATTGGGCTTTAACCACTTGTTCTATGTGCCATCGGCATAAAGGATGGGTGGGCTCTGGGAATATGAGGCTAACTACCTTCACTAGGGTCAACTCTCACAATAAATTTAGGCACTCTCCTTAAGTATTGCATTAAAGCACCACGAAGCTGCTGCAAAGCCCATTCATAGGAGAATGTCACATGTGTTGAACATACCCCAACAACATGGAACAATGGCACCTTGTACTTATTGGTCTTGTAGGTGCAGTCAATTAGAATCACATTGGGGAAGAGTCTAGCCAACTCAAGAGTATTTTTATGAGCCCAATACACGTTCATGAGCCCAAGTTTCATTTTCTCTTTAGTATCATCTTTTAGTAAGCCTCTCAGAATTGATAGTGCTACTAAACAACTCAAAAGACCCTCAATTGCAAGGGTTCAAGTGGAATTCGATATACTCGATTTATGGCCCCCTGGGTATGGGTACAAAGAGAAACGGGGACTGGTTTTTGGCAATCTATTGAAATTGGGGAGGATATTTCTTTGTATTGTAGTTTTTGTTGGCATATTGGGCATCAAGAACATTTTTGCACAGTTAAACACCCAAAATTACACCACAATTATACTCAAAAAAAAGGTCCAAACACACACACTGAATATAGGCCAAAACAACAGTCAAAGGAGAATGGTTTTGAGGCAACAAAGATGGCAAACAATATGCAAGGAAAGAGGAGCACACCTGCTGCGCAAGTTGCTGAGATTTTAGCAAATGCAGGATGTCCCGGATTTTATCAATATAAAACAACAAGTAATAAACCGGTTAACCTCAAGTGCAAGGATCGTAGTATGGAGGCTAATGCCGGGTCGATCTTACGGGGAACTAGACGAATGTGAATCCTAGCTTTTGTTTCCAACTAAACTATTGTCACGAAACTAACCTAAACAAAGAACTGACCTAAACAAATATGCATAAAAGTAACTAGACAGAGGATTGAATCCAATGCTAGGCAAGATTGAAAGCAATAAAAACTAACTAAGTCGCAGAAAAATAAAATAAACTAAACTAAGCTAAGCAATTCGAGTCAAGTGATTTAAATCAAGTTTTAACGAACGAACAAGCAATTGTTCCACCTATCCTATCAACGTTTGATACTAATTCGGATTATTTCGTGATCCCTACTCTAGTTGTGATTCACCTATCTAAGGCATGAACACCTACTTTCGTAGACAAGTTCGTTTCCTAATCTTTTATCTTTCGATGTTAAAGATTACGTCTTTCTAACCTAGGCATGAAATCTTTCAATTTCTAATCTAGAGATTCAATCTAATAACTTTCGTTGTGATTAGATTAAAGGTCTAAACTTTTATCATGGTGTTCTAAGGTTAACATGACTTTCATCAAGCAAACAACAAACAAAAGCATGGATCTTTCGATATAGCATGCAATCAACATATAAAAACATGATAAAAGTAACAACTTTAATAGACACTCACAAAATAATCACGAACTCGAGATCAAACTCGTTGAAACGGACGGCTTCACAACGCTCGTTCAAGGAGGATTTAGCCTCCTAGCATCCTTTGCACATCGAATTGTTGAATAAAAAGTGCATGAAATTATCTAATCTAATCTAGAAGTTTAAGTGCATAAAACTAGAGAAAAAACTCGAAGGAAAAACGCAGCCAAGCTGCCCCTAGGGTTTAGGGTTCGAAAATTGTATGATTAGGGTTTGGGAAATCGCGCCTATTTATAGATTTTTAGGTCGGTTTCGCCGAGTCGGTGCCGTGGACGCCCGTCCACTATCTTGGACGCTCGTCCAGCCTCTATGAACGGAGAATGAACGCTCGTTCGAACGCGTCCGAACTCTCTCGAATGTAAAATACGATTCGGACGCCGCTTCACTTTTATGGACGCCCGTCCACTACCTTGCTCTAGTATTTTGCTCATAACTTCACTTCTAGGGCTCCAAATGAGGTGATTCAACATGCGTTGGAAAGCTATTTCAATCCTCTACAACTTTCATCAAGACAACTTTCCCTGAAAGTGCCTACAAGTGTGGACAAAATCCCCATGAAGTGCCTGGTTCCGGTTTCTTCAATGATTCTTCACTTAAACATCTTTCAACTCTTCCATCTTCATGTGATCATCGTTTAAGCTCCTTACTCATCATGAAAACGTACCTAACAACTTGATAGAAACATGCAAAATGTAACATCATACGAATAAACATAAAACACCGATAAAATCACGTAAATATCTCGATTTTGCATTTAAACACATTTAAAACTCGTTTGCTCAATAAATCTAATAAGCACTTACTTTTCTATGCAATTTATCAGATTATGGGAGAAATCGTTACGAAATATAACGGTATAAATCACATAAAATCACCCTTAACAACTCCCCCACACTTAAACCTTGCTCGTCCCGAGCAAAACAAAACAAAATCAAGCTCGAGATAGTATAGACATCTCAACAAATATAACATATATTCAATAACTTAGAATTTCACCATCGTGTGTGTGCATAGCCATAGAAAACTTCCACTAAATCCAAACTTGAGGAACTCAAAGTAAAACTAGCTAATACCCCCTCGTAGACTAGCAATAAATGACACTCATAAGATGCACCCTACAAACGTGACATATCCCGAAAAGAATGATCGAATATATCTAGGGCCTTTCGAAATACTCGAGAGGATAATCCCTACAACATATCTATCGGTTTATACCGGGGATAAGATTAACGAAAGACTAAGTCTTATATTCATTTCATAACCAATTTCAAGTTGATTTAATTACTTCACATTTAAACACACATCGAATGAGCTATTGCCCGTCATAGCGAGAATAGGACATACGTGGTATACCCTACCTTACTCAAATAATAAAGCGAAACTTTTCTTCCGATCGTCGTGAGCTTTTGGTCATCATAGTGGAATAAAACATTTCGAGATAATGCCTTACCGCACTCAAATCATCGACCAGCTTCCGACACACACTATTGATTTCATTATTAACTCAACTTTTTCAAATGACATTAGCTACGTATTACTTATCACATTCAAACTTCTAGATATTCACAGTACCTCATACTACGGAACTAAATACAAACTACCATAAATCTCACGATATATACGTAGCACTAAGTACATGACTTATAAGAAAATCAAAAACTACTAATCCAAAACGGGGTATAACCTTATAAAAATAGCTCTTCATTCACTATAAATAAATCAGGTGAAACAACTAACTTATCAAACATATGACATAAAGCATCGATGAATATAACAAACCGAACAAAACATGCATTGCTCACTCGAGACAAAACACAAATTTTGAAAATTTAGCTCATTTTAGCATAGAAATAACATCATATAAGCAAATGGTAGATACATAGCGATCATTCCCCTCCCCCACACTTAAATAACAACATGTCCTCATGTTGTGCAGAAATAAAAAGAAAGAAAGAACTTAGCTGATAGTAGTTCGAAAGTGGCAAGTCTGGAAGTGGTCGCGATCCAGATCCAAAAATGCTTGACGAAAGCAGTAGACTGTGGACCATCCACCGGAAAACTGATATCATCTGAAACTCAAAATTGCTATCGCAAGTATCCTGCATACATGAAAAACAACACAAAACGTACCTCGGGGGATAGGGGGAAATTATATCATATGAAACACAAGAGATAATCGTATTAGATGGAAAAATCATCGTCCAAGGAAAAGTGCAGAACATCCAACCGTCAATTACAAATACAGAGCAGATTCACACAAAACCCTAACTAGACTAAAACTAAACGAAGACACACAAAAGAAAAACAAAAGAAAATAAACAAAATAAAAACAGATATCTAGGGTGCCCCTAGTAGCGCTTTTGGTTTATGTCGTTAGCTCGACACCATTTAAGCTCAGCCTGGGTCAGGCCATTTGACTTTTCTCGCCGGCCCACTACCTCGTGTAAGCTCTCATCGCAGCGTGGCCGCGAAAAACATCTCATACATGGGGTCAAATCTTTGATAGCTTTCCAAGCCCGCTTAAACTTCCCCATGGTCGATCTCTTCTTTGCCGCCTTCCTCTTAAGTTGTTGCTCTTTGAAAAACTCTTCCATATCCCAACTACCTGCTAGAACTTCTTCTGATGGACCAACACCGTCATCTTCCGAAAACAAGTCAGGCGAAAACTCGGTAAACTCATCGACTTTAGGGGTGTTACACCCGAGGATTTCGAGGAACTTAACAATCAAAGGACTTTCCTTGGCTTGACCAAGGTAATGTTTACACCTTTGACCATTCACTCGGAACGGTTGATCACCATAACCGCGCAGTTCTAGAACGCCCCCAGGAATGACTTGGAGAATCTCAAAGGGGCCGGACCAACGTGTCCTCAACTTTCCAGAAACAAATGCAACCTGGAATTGTAGAGTAACACTTGCTCTCCGACTTTGAATTCTCGCTTCTTGATCTTTGCGTCGTGGAGGAGTTTCATCTTTCCCTTACTAATCCCGGCACTTTCGTAAGCTTGGAGTCTAAATTCGTCTAATTCATGCAACCGCAGGTCGGTGTTTGCCACGGGATTGGGAGTCGAAGTTCAAAAACTTGGTAGCCCAATACGCCCGTGCTCTAACTCAACCGGCAAGTGGCACGATTTACCATAAACCATTTGATAGGGTGATGTACCCATGGGGGTCTTGTAGGCGATCCTATATGCCCATAGCACATCATCCAACTTAAGACTCCGCCTTTTCTATGACTATTCACCGTCTTTTCCAGGGATCTTCTTCAAGCTCGGTTGCTACGCTCAACCCGACCACTAGTCATAGGATGATATGGCGTGCCGGTCTTATGACGAACACCATACTTCTCGAGTACTTTCTCCGGTGGTCGGTTGCGAAAATGTGTCCCTTCGTCGCTTATCAAGGCCCGTGGACATCCAAACCTCACAAAGATGTTTTTCTTCGAAATTTCATGACCGTTTTATGATCATTGTGAGGAGTGGCTATTGCCTCCACCCATTTCGAAACATAGTCAACGCGACTAAGATGTATTTGTTCCCGCAAGATGATGGGAAAGGTCCCATAAAATCGATACCCCACACATCAAAGACTTCGCATTCAAGAATGGGTTTCAATGGCATGTCAAACCTCCTTGTTAAAGCTCCGGTTCTTTGGCATCTATCACAAGACTTACAGAATGATTCTGTATCCTTGAAGATAGTAGGCCAATAGAAACCGGATTGGAAGATCTTCGCAACCGTTTTCCAAGGACCAAAGTGACCACCTGCGGGTCCACTATGGCATTGCTCGATTATATCGCGTTGCTCAGATTCAGGAACACACCTCCTAAGCAAACCATCTTTGCAAATCTTGAACAGATAAGGTTCATCCCAAACGAAATATTTCATATCAGAGAAGAACTTCTTCTTCTCCTGATACGACATCTCGGGGTCAAGGTAACGGGCATGAAGGTAATTCACAATGGACGAATACCATGGAACATCAGGAGAGCGGCCATCGATCAACATGATGTTTTCTAGAGGAAAGTAAAGATCTATATCTTCAGGATCACCCTTTTCCTCACTTATCATCCTAGAGACATGATCCGCCACTACGTTCTCACTGCCCTTCTTATCTTTGATTTGAACGTCAAATTCTTGGAGGGTCAGTATCCAACGCAGTAAGCGCGGTTTAGCTTCCTTTTTGGTCATGAGATAACGCAAAGCAGCGTGATCAGTCCACACAATCACTTGAGCACCTAGCAAGTAACTACGAAACTTATCCATAGCAAAGACTACGGCTAATAATTCCTTTTCGGTGGTTGTGTAGTTAACTTGAGACGGATTCGAAGTGTGACTGGCATAATAGATAGGTTGGAACTTTCCATTAAGCTTTTGCCCTAAGACTGCACCAACAGCATAGTTGGATGCATCGCACATAAGCTCAAAGGGTAAGTTCCAGTCAGGTGAAATAAGAATTGGAGCGGATATTAACCGATTCTTGAGCTCCTCAAACGCTTGCTTGCAGTTTTCATCGAAATTGAACTCAACGTCTTCCTTGAGCAGAGTAGATAGGGGCTTGGCTACTTTGGAAAAATCTTGGATGAATCTCCTATAGAAACCGACATGTCCGAGGAAACCTCTAACTTCGCGTACATTCTTAGGATAACTCATCTTCTCAATGGCTTCTACCTTGGCCCTATCTACTTTTATACCTTTGGCGGACACTTTGTGGCCAAGAACTATCCCCTTATCGACCATAAAATGGCATTTCTCCCAATTGAGTACTAAGTCCTTTTCCACACATCTAGACAACACCTGATCAAGATTATTGAGGCAGTCATCAAAGGATTGACCAAAGACCGAGAAATCATCCATAAAAATCTCCATGCACTTTTCAACTAGCCCGTCAAAGATTGCCATCATACACCTTTGAAAGGTGGCTGGGGCATTACAGAGACCAAATGGCATCCGCCCGTAGGCGAATGTCCCATAAGGGCAAGTGAAAGTGGTCTTCTCTTGGTCAACAGGATCGATGGGTATCTGGAAGTATCCTGAATATCCATCCAGGAAGCAGTAGAATGCGTGTCCCGCCAGACGCTCAAGCATCTGGTCAATAAAGGGAAGGGGGAAATGATCTTTCATCGTGACCTCATTGAGTTTTCTGTAGTCAATACAGACTCTATAGCCTGTAACGAGCCTCAATGCTATCTCTTCTCCCTTCTCGTTCTTCTCAATAGTAATTCCACCCTTTTTGGGAACTACTTGAGTCGGGGACACCCACTCGCCGTCGCAATGGCGTAAATGATACCCATATCTAGAAGTTTAATGATCTCCTTCTTGACTACCTCTTGCATGTGAGGGTTGAGCCTTCTCGAGGTCGTCTAACTCGTTTTGCACCCTCCTCGCCTTGATCTTGTGCATACGGATGTCGGGAGATATCCCTCGGATATCTCCCACCCGCCATCCAAAGGCTTTTGCATTTTTGCGCGAACGTTTAACAATTTAAGCTCTTCTATACGAGATAGCTTGGCGAGAGATGATCAAAGGAAGCTTGTCACCTTCTCTTAAAAACACATACTTAAGATGTTTAGGCAACGGCTTCAGTACCAAATCTACGGGAGGATCCTCTAGACTTGATTTAAGATCGCCACTCTTCAACTCAACATCGTTGAGCTTACTTAGTGGCCCTACTGCCAAGGCTTCTTCTCTTAGCTCATCCTCAAATTCAGCTGCTAACTGATCTAGATTGACCACACCATGATTATTCAGATTATCAATTAGTCGCTCATATTCGATTCTACGACCAAGACTTGCGTATCCATGAAGTCATTGAAGTCATCGACGTCTCCTCAATGGAACAACCGGTTGGAGATCCAGAAGGTACATTGATAGATTTAGAGACACTATAACTCACCTCCTGGTCACCAACTCGAATGGTCACATGCCCACCATCACAATCGATGAGGGCTCTAGCTGTAGAAAGGAAAGGTCTTCCAAGAATCAGAGGAACATTTGCACCTTTCTCTATATCTAAGACGTACCAGTCAACTGGGAAGGTAAACCTGTCAACTTGAACTAATATGTCTTTCAGGATCCCCGAAGCTTTCTTGGAAGATCTGTCGGCGAACTGAAGGTTCATGGTGGTGGGCTCTAGAAGATCTTGTAAACCAAGCTGATTGCAAACAGACAACGGCATCGGTCGATGGATGCACCCAGTCACATAAAGAATTTGGGAAGACTAGGCCTCCCATCTGCAATGTGAGCACAAATTTGCCTGGGTCACCCCTCTTGGTTGGTAAGTCTTGATGATTTATCAAGGAACAATCCTCACCAAGTTGCCTTTCCATGCCTGGCTAATTTCTTTTTCGAAGACACGACATCCTTGATGAATTTTGTATACTTAGGCATCTCGACCAAGACCTCGGATAATGGCAGATTTACCTGAGTATTTTTCAAAAGGTTAAGCACCTTTTCATATTTCTTATCTTCACTCAGAGGGATGTTGCTCTTCCTCGGTGGAAATGGAAGCTTTTTAAGATCACTCTCGGAAAATACTTTCTTTGAGGATGCACTTACGGCCTTGTCTTCCAAATCTTTCCATCGAACCGTCTTTTCATTCTTTTTGTTAGTCAGGGGATCAGCCACCTGACTATCATTTAACTCATCAGTCCTCAGGGGATCAGCCACCTGAGGATCCTCAATTATTTCACTTCTCGGGGAACAAACACACGAGGACATCCGATCGATTCTTTATTCCTCAAGGGATCGGCCACTTGAGGAATCTCAACTCTTTCCTCTATCGGGGGATCGCCACCGATTTGCCTTCGCGACCAAGGGGATGATGGGTGCTCAACTTCCCTCCCCGCCTTATCAATGGCGGGGAGGGGCTAGTGGTTTCCCCGGAAGCCGGGGAGACCACCAACTTGAGAACCACTTCTTAAGTTCATCGCACTGGCCTCCTCTTTACCGTATTGCATTATTGGCACGAGGTCGGTGCATTGGCCGTTGCTTAAATCGGCTTGAGCGACTTGACCGCCTCTTGGATTCTTTTCCGTGAAGCCGGGCAACCGCCCGACGGTCTAGAGGCTAACCGCTCGGCCAATTGCCCGATTTGCCTCTCAAGGCTTTTCATCGTCCCGCTTTGCTCCTCCCGAAATGAACTCCATTCGGCTTTTATATCGTCCCGGTGGGAGGTGCCTTGAGAGTTTTGAAAGTTCTGGGAAAATGGCTGGCTTGGCCGACTTTGGAATGCAGAATTAGAATTGGCTGGCCAATTCTGATTGAACCTTTGCTGTGGATTGGAAGAATTATAGCTTGGGTTCTGATTATAACCAGGGTTTCTATTGAAGTTCGAATTAGGATTAAATCCCGAAGATTGATTAAACCCTTGGTTTTGGAAATTGTTCTGGCCAGAGAATTGGTTATTGAATCTCTGATTTGTCTGGCCAGAGAAAGCATTGACTTCCGCATTCTGCCCAATCATGGGACAGAAGCGAGCAGTATGCCCCATGCTATCACATACTTGGCATGTGATTGGATTATACTGTCCATTGTCATGAACAGCATTGATTTGATGAGCAGAGGGGGAGAAAACTGACATTGGCCAGTCATATGGCCAGTCTGACAGCATGCTTCACAATACAAAACTTGAGAGTTTTGTGAAAGTGAAAGAGCCTGATAACTCGGGTAGGGGCCGGTGTGAGAGGCTGTCAGTTGAGAAGGTGCCATCTGCTTTTGCAGTATGGCAACAAGACTTTGCATAGTCACCTCTTCGACCTTGGGAGGGGAGGAGGTGCTTGGATGGCTTGATAAGAGGGGCGTAGTTATATTTGGCAATGTCCTCGAACAACGCCCACCCCTCATCGTGTGTTTTCTTGAGAAATGCCCCACCGTAGGAACTATTGACCATGCCCTTGGTGAGCTCGGTCAATCCGGCGAAGAAAGTATGGACTTGCCTTTGCTTTGGCAAGCCATGATGGGGACACTTTCGCGGGTTAGACTTAAACCTTTTCCACGCCTCAAAGAATGACTCATTTTCCAAATTTCGACGGAATGTGAAGATTTCGTTCGGACAGTGGGCTCGTTTTTGAAGGAGGAAAGTATTGACTTAGAAATTCCTTCTCGAGCTCCGCCCACGTAGTGATGGATTCGAGAGGGGAGAGAGTGATACCACTCGAGTGCCTCCCCCCGTAAGGAAAATGGAAATAGTTTAAGCTTGATGGCGTCCTCACTTACACCTTGGATACGGGTAGTACCGCATATTTGCAAGAATGTGTGTAAGTGAGTGTGGGGGTTTTCAGATGGGAAACCATGGAAAATTGATGCATGCTTTGCATCATCCGTATAAGTCCGGGTTTAAGCTCGAAGTTTGGAGCGTAATGGTAGGCATGACGATAGCCGGGTTGATGGTGACCGTACCGGGCATGGCATAGTCGGCCAACGTCCGTCTATCTTCCGCCGCCATTATTACTATTCTTTCGATTTCTCTGAAAGATATTGCTCAAATTCTTGATCTAGAGCGTTTCCTTCGTCGAAACGAAATCTCCGCCTATTGGGTCGGACTATGGTCCGCTCGGGGTCGTGGAATAGATTAGTGGTCCCTTATGACTACGAGTTTGCATAAACCGAACACCAACTCAAGGTGTTGAGCAAGAAAGGATAGAAAGTGACGAAAGGACAGATCGACAGAGGGAAAGGATAACTAAACCTAGAGGAATCAAAAACTACGAAACTTAACTACGAAAAATTTAAAAACAGAAAAACAGGAAACACTAAAAACGTGTTGAAATCTTCTGAGCCCAAAATGGAAGGGAAAACAGTGGATTTTGACCTCGAAAACGGTGTCGGACGGCCTCCGGCAGTTTGCCACGTCGTCGGCGTCGGAACGAGCTTTCCGAATTGGGGTCCTGCGCGCCAATCCGACACTCGAGCCGAAAGTTATGTCCAAAATACTATCAAGTGCTAAAACGGACCCTTTTATCCTAAAATTTGATCGTGAAAGGTGTGGAGTCAGATGATTCAACCTAAGAAACCTACCTACGACACTTACCTACGGAAAAAAAACAGAAAACCTAATTGAAATAAAAATAAAAACTGATGGCAGACAGGACAGACGGGCGTCCAATTAACTGGACGTTCGTCTGACTAGTTTTCAGAATGGACGGGCGTTCAAAATATGAACGCTCGTCCGCTTTTTTTTTTCAGAACTCCTTTGGACGGGCGTCCAGAGGTATGAACGCTCGTCCGACTAGAGCAAGAACCGGACGGGCGTCTAGTACAACGGACGCTCGTCCAACTGGCCAGAAACGATTAGAAAACGAGTACAAACACGAGAAAAACGAGTCTAGACTAGAAGCAAAAAAAATTTATATTAACTACTCACAGAAATACAAATAAAACGACAGATAAACGAACAAAAACAACTAAACTACTAACAACAAACAAGAGACCGAAAAGATCTAACCTAAAAACAAGAATTTAAAACAAACTAAAAAAAAAAAAAAACAAAAACTAGGCAACCGTCCGGTTCCCCGGCAACGGCGCCAAAAACTTGTCCCGGATTTTATCAATATAAAACAACAAGTAATAAACCGGTTAACCTCAAGTGCAAGGATCGTAGTATGGAGGCTAATGCCGGGTCGATCTTACGGGGAACTAGACGAATGTGAATCCTAGCTTTTGTTTCCAGCTAAACTATTGTCACGAAACTAACCTAAACAAAGAACTAACCTAAACAAATATGCATAAAAGTAACTAGACAGAGGATTGAATCCAATGCTAGGCAAGATTGAAAGCAATAAAAACTAACTAAGTCGCAGAAAAATAAAATAAACTAAACTAAGCTAAGCAATTCGAGTCAAGTGATTTAAATCAAGTTTTAACGAACGAACAAGCAATTGTTCCACCTATCCTATCAACGTTTGATACTAATTCGGATTATTTCGTGATCCCTACTCTAGTTGTGATTCACCTATCTAAGGCATGAACACCTACTTTCGTAGACAAGTTCGTTTCCTAATCTTTTATCTTTCGATGTTAAAGATTACGTCTTTCTAACCTAGGCATGAAATCTTTCAATTTCTAATCTAGAGATTCAATCTAATAACTTTCGTTGTGATTAGATTAAAGGTCTAAACTTTTATCATGGTGTTCTAAGGTTAACATGACTTTCATCAAGCAAACAACAAACAAAAGCATGGATCTTTCGATATAGCATGCAATCAACATATAAAAACATGATAAAAGTAACAACTTTAATAGACACTCACAAAATAATCACGAACTCGAGATCAAACTCGTTGAAACGGACGGCTTCACAACGCTCGTTCAAGGAGGATTTAGCCTCCTAGCATCCTTTGCACATCGAATTGTTGAATAAAAAGTGCATGAAATTATCTAATCTAATCTAGAAGTTTAAGTGCATAAAACTAGAGAAAAACTCGAAGGAAAAACGCAGCCAAGCTGCCCCTAGGGTTTAGGGTTCGAAAATTGTATGATTAGGGTTTGGGAAATCGCGCCTATTTATAGATTTTTAGGTCGGTTTCGCCGAGTCGGTGCCGTGGACGCCCGTCCACTATCTTGGACGCTCGTCCAGCCTCTATGAACGGAGAATGAACGCTCGTTCGTAACGCGTCCGAACTCTCTCGAATGTAAAATACGATTCTCGACGCCGCTTCACTTTTATGGACGCCCGTCCACTACCTTGCTCTAGTATTTTGCTCATAACTTCACTTCTAGGGCTCCAAATGAGGTGATTCAACATGCGTTGGAAAGCTATTTCAATCCTCTACAACTTTCATCAAGACAACTTTCCCTGAAAGTGCCTACAAGTGTGGACAAAATCCCCATGAAGTGCCTGGTTCCGGTTTCTTCAATGATTCTTCACTTAAACATCTTTCAACTCTTCCATCTTCATGTGATCATCGTTTAAGCTCCTTACTCATCATGAAAACGTACCTAACAACTTGATAGAAACATGCAAAATGTAACATCATACGAATAAACATAAAACACCGATAAAATCACGTAAATATCTCGATTTTGCATTTAAACACATTTAAAACTCGTTTGCTCAATAAATCTAATAAGCACTTACTTTTCTATGCAATTTATCAGATTATGGGAGAAATCGTTACGAAATATAACGGTATAAATCACATAAAATCACCCTTAACACAGGAGCATCAAATGAACTATTTTACGGGCCAACTGCTGGGGTGCAATTGCCTTTAGACAGAAGCACACAACATGACTTAGTTATGAATGATGTTACTGTAACGCCCCGTTCCCGGATACCGAGCCCTTATCCGGAAATGCGACGTTCGGCACATATATAAATAAAATTTAATTCATTTATACATGTAAGCCTACAATCAATACAATCGAAGCGCGCGGAAATTAAATGCTCGGGTAATAAATATCCATAAAGATACTAGAATAGAAAAAGGTACTAAAAGCTGAAAGTGTATCAAAACAATACAACTGAAGTCTCTCGAATAGTCCAATGGAAAGTACTATGAATCAAAGTATATAAAACAGTGCAACATCTCAAATGTAAACAAAAGTGCAAGGAATGAAATATCATGTTCGAGAGATCCTCTTCGGGAACATACTCCTCGTAAAACTCGTACTCCCGTTCGCCTTCTCACCCCCAAGCACATACAACGAAAATGCACAAGGGGTAAGTATATAATATACTCGGTAAGGAAGAGAAGTACGTTTCGGTTTAGAATATGAATAAGATTTATTATCAAGTTTCTATTAAAAGGCAAGACAGACTCGATTCTACGCATAAAGGTTACATCTCCCAATATGCCTAAACTCGTAACTACTTAGCTTATCTTTGTTACAACATGCTATCAAGGTGGAACGTGACATATTGAAATCTTCGTAGATACAATAACCCCGGAACGTATTGAAATCTTCGGGATACAATAACCGGTTCCGATAGTATGAACATACGGCGATGCCTATAGGCCCGCAGCCGATAGGACACTCACTTTGTCCGTCTATTCATACATCACGCTATAGATCTTCAGGATCTACCCAAGACCACATGGTGTTTAATCTTTTATCTAGCAAGTTGTGTTATATTAGGTGATTAACTGACCATCCTAGTTCATTAGATAACAATCCCTCATCGAAGGCCAAAGATAAACAAGCCGGAAGACCGGCTCCGGTGGACGCTCGTCCGAAGGACCGTACGCTCGTCTAAAGGCCTTGGACGCTCGTCCAAAATAGTGGACGCCCGTACGTACATTCCCTTTCAATCCCGTATCAAAATTTGCACCTCGGACGCCCGTCCGAAGTATCCGACGCTCGTCCAAGTTTGGACGCCCGTCCGTAAAACCGGACGCCCGTCCGACCTGGCGATTTCCAGAAACTGGTTTTGCACATCATCGTATTCATCCGTTTTCCAAACAAAAACCCAATCTTTCCTGACCAAAAGCACTCGAGTTAAACTACCACCCATACTAAAACATCAACCATCATTTAGGCATAATATTAACCCAATTTAGAACCCCAAAACCACAAGAAATCAACACAATCACCACCTATACAAAAAAAAAACTGAAACGTAAGGGTTTCTCCTTACCTAATGCAGCCCAGAAACTGATCCGAAACTCAGCAAAAATCTGCAGCTTTGGTAACCAAACTGGTATCAAAACGATCCTTGTTATTCCACGATTCTCCTGCTTCAAACGGAACTTCAAACGGTGAAGTATCGAACCGGGAATTAGCAAAAGTCTTCTCCTTCCACCCTTTGCTCTCAAAACTCAAACTCTCGATTTCTTTCAACGTAAAGGCTTGCTTTGTTTTGTAACCTCCCTTTGAATTAAATGGGGAGTTTTATTCCCCCAATAATCTCCCATTATCTACTTGCCACAACCACCCCTAAAACAACACAATTTACGAATCGACCCCAAACTTACATATATATACATACTCGTATTATATATATATACATAAATAAAATACTTAAATTCCATAATAAATAAATATAATATTTCGTTCTCGCAAATTGACACGTCTGCCCTTTCTCGAGAATCGGAATATTACATTCCTCCCCCCTTAAGAGGAGTTTCGTCCTCGAAACTTGAACGTACTGGTAAATCCAAAAACTCCGGAAATTCGTTGATCATATCACCCTCAACTTCCCAAGTTGCTTCCTCGTGTGTATGGTTGCTCCACCGAACAAGAACCAACGGAACCATCTTTCTCTTAATCATCTTTTCCTTCCGTTCGAATCTTAATCGGCTTTTCATCATAAGCGAGGTTGTCCCGAAGTATCTCTGGATCCACTGTAGACTCAACCTCTGTCTTCGTCAAACACTTCTTCAACATTGAAACATGGAAGACGTTGTGAACTCTGGACATAGACTCTGGCAACTGAAGTCTATAGGCTAAAGGTCCAATCCTCTCCAGAATTTCAAAAGGTCCAACATACCTCGGGCTCAACTTTCCTTTCTGACCAAAACGCTTTACTCCTCTCATTGGTGATGCCTTCAAGTAAACACGGTCACCAACCTCAAACTCAAGCGGTCTCCGTCTGACATCTGCCCAACTTTTCTCGCCTATCTTGAGCTATCTCGCATTCTTCTTCACTAACCGAACCCTCTCTTTGGCTTGCTCAACTAACTCGGCCCAAAGGAGTCGTTTCTCCCCAACATCATCCCAAAACAAAGGCGTCCCGAGTCTTCTACCATACAAAGCTTCAAACGGTGGCATGCCTATGCTCGCGTGATAACTGTTGTTGTAAGCAAACTCTGCAACTGGTAGATAATCTACCCAAGATCCTCCTACCTCCAAGACACATGCTCTAAGCATATCCTCAAGTGTCTGGATAGTCCTCTCAGACTGACCATCTGTCTGAGGATGAAATGCTGTACTCAAATCCAACCGGGTACCAAATGCCTCCTGTAAGCTCTGCCAAAACCGACTGACGAACCTCGAATCCCGATCAGAAACAATGGAGACTGGAACTCCACGAAGCTTCACTATATTGTCCATATATAGTTCCGTCATCTTTGCCAAGGGCATATTCATCTTGAAAGGCAAGAAATGAGCCGACTTGGTTAATCTATCAACGATTACCCAAATAGAATCATGTCCACCCTTCGACTTAGGCAACCCCGAAATAAAGTCCATAGTGATCTTTTCCCATTTCCACTCTGGGATATCCAATGACTTAAGCATCCCGCCTGGCTTCCTATGTTCAGCTTTCACTCTCTGACAGACGTCACACTCAGAAACAAACTTAGCAATCTCTAGCTTCATTGAGGGCCACCAAAATCTTCCTTTCAAATCCCTGTACATCTTGGTAGAACCTGGATGCACTGCAAAAGCAATCTTGTGCGCCTCTTCCATAACTCTTTGTCTCAGATCTCCAACATTAGGCACACAGAGACGATCCTGATACCACAGATTTCCACTCTGATCCAACACATAGCCAACTGTAGGCTTCTCTCTTGCAACCCTCTTCAAATCAACCAAAACTGCATCTTCATCTTGCTTTGCTCGATCTCATCCATCAACTCTGATCTAGCCAACAACGGTGCTGCAAACTGACAGTCCTCAATCTGATCAAATCTGCTAAACTGTAAATCATCAACCCCTGCTGTGATAGCCTCAATACTGGGCTCTAAAGCCACTGGTTTCCTGCTCAAGGCATCTGCTACTACATTTGCCTTTCCCGGATGGTACTGAATGTCCAAGTCATAATCCTTCACGAACTCTAGCCATCTCCGCTGCCTCATATTCAAACTCTCCTGGGTGAAGAAATACCTTAAACTCTTGTGGTCGGTGAAGATTCTAGCCTTGACTCCATATAGATAGTGCCTCCAAATTTTCAATGCGAAAACCACTGCTGCCAACTCTATGTCATGTGTGGGATAGTTCTTCTCATGTACTTTCAATTGCCTAGATGCATAGGCAATGACCTTTCCTCCCTGCATCAACACACAACCTAGACCCTGCCCTGAAGCGTCGGTGTAGACATCATAATCATCGAACACCTCGGGTACCGCCAATACTGGTGCTGTAGTTAACCTGTCCTTTAACAACTCAAATGCTAACTCACACTCGGGTGTCCAATCAAACTTGGCGTTCTTCTGTGTAAGTCTGGTGAGTGGAGTAGCTATCCTTGCGAAATTCTTCACGAACTTTCTGTAGTAACCAGCCAAACCCAGAAAGCTCCTGACCTCTGAAACTGTAGTCGGTGTAGGCCAACTCTTAACTGCCTCAATCTTGGCCGGATCAACCTGAATGCCATCACCTGAAATGACATGACCCAAGAAGCTCACTTGGTCCAACCAAAAGTCACACTTGGAAAACTTTGCATACAATCGCTCCTTCTTCAACGTTTCCAAAACAATCCGTAGATGTTCCTCATGCTCCGCCTCATCCCTAGAGTATACCAAAATATCATCAATGAAGACAATCACAAACTTATCTAGGTAAGGCATGAAGACCCGCTGCATCAAATCCATAAATGCAGATGGGGCATTAGTGAGTCCAAAAGGCATAACAAGGAACTCATAATGTCCATATCTAGTACTGAATGCTGTCTTCGGAATATCTGCCACTTTAACTTTTAACTGATGGTAGCCTGACCGCAAATCAATCTTTGAAAACACTTTCCGACCCTGCAACTGATTGAACGGATCATCTATCCTCGGTAGTGGGTACTTATTCTTGATAGTCGGATTGTTCAAAGCCCCGTAGTCAATACACATCCGCATGCGCCATCCTTCTTCTTCACAAACAAAATCGGTGCTCCCCAAGGTGAAGTACTAGGGCCGAATGATGTTCCTTTCTAACATCTCCTTGAGTTGAGCCTTCAACTCCTTCAATTCAGCCGGTGCCATCCCGTATGGTGCCTTGGCAACCGGTGCCGCCCCGGGACTAGCCGTATCTCAAACTCAATGGCCCCGTCCGGCATGTTCCCCGGCAACTCATCCGGAAAAACCTCTCGGATAATCTCTCGACCACTCTAGTATCTTCCAACTTAGGCTTTGCTTGTTCCACATCCACTGCGTACAACAAGCAGCCCTCACATCCTTTCTGACATGCCCTGATGGCCTTGACCGCTGAAATGATAGGATGTCTCTTCTTGCTTGGCCTGTAAACGTTCCCCTGATAAGTCTTATCTGCTTTCCCCGGGACTCTGAAAATGACTCTCTTGGCCCTGCAATCCAAGTGAACATAATTCTTGGATAGCCGCCTATCCCAAGAATCACGTCGAAGTCTGAGAAATCCATGACCGTGAAGTCACTCTTACACTGATAAGGTCCTACCTGAACATCCACTTGTGGTATCATCTTAACCACCTTATTTACCTTGCCTAGGGGTGTAACAATCTCCATAGTATCTAACAAATGCTCCATAGGTAAATCTAGTTTCTTAGCAATCCTAGAGGACACAAAGGTGGTTGAAGCTCCTGTATCAAATAAGGCCCGACTACTAGATTGCCTACTCTTATCATACCTATCATGCATTTTGCCCGGTTAACTAAAATTACAACATGTTCCAAGCATGCTATAAATAACTCAAAAGAACAAAATCAAACATAAAAGGTACCCGAGATCACATCATCCTCTCGGCTCAAACTCGGCATCCATAGCAAACATCCGCACTTGCTTACTTGGACCCGCTCTCGCTAGGCCGACTCGCCCGAGCACCGGCTACCCCGCGTGGACAATTCCCGGAGTAATGACCCCGCTCGCCACAAAAGAAACAACCCGAGGTAGCCGGTGGCCTAGCCGCCGGTGGAGCGCCAACCGGTGGCCCGACTCGCGGTGCGGGCACCACCCGGTGGTCTAACTCGCCGTCCGTGCGGGAAACCTCCCCGAACCGCCGCTGCGGAGCCCCTCTCGCCATCGTTCGACGGCGGTCCCGAAACCGCGTTTCGACCCACTCGTAACTTTCTTTCTAAAGGTCTCGACCTCTAAAGCTTTATTCAGCAGTTCTGCCATGTTCCTTGCTGTAAAGCCTAGCATGCCTGCCTGAATCTCATGCGCCAAACCGTCCTTGTAACGGGCCATTTTTCGTTCTTCCACTTGCATCAACTCCGGATAAAATCTCCCTAACTCATTGAACCGATTTGTATACTGGGACACTGTCATTTGATCACCTTGCTGAAGTTTCAGAAACTGGCTAGCCTTTTCCGCTTGTACCGTTGCTGGAAAGTACTCGTTGTAGAACATGGCTTTAAAAGCCGCCCAATCTGTTACCTTACCGCTGCTACTCTGAACCGCATCTATCCAAGCCTCGTCCGAGCCCAAAAGAAAACCGACCGCTAACTGGGCCATCTCTGTCTCAGGAACGCCTATATTCCTGCAAGATTTCTCAAAACTTCTGATCCATTCCTCAGCCTTGGTATGTTCCACATTCCCATAAAAATCTTGCATACGGTTTCTTCTCGGCCCTAGTGTGCCAATCTACCGATGGTGCCGACTCAACAACCGGCCTAACTCGGTGGGTAAACCGGAGGGTAACCATAGGGTATCCGTCGCTCGCTCGTCGAACCGGTGGCCCGAAAGGCTGATAGACCGGGGAATGACCCAGGGGTACCTGCGGCTGTTGCTGATAGTAATACGGAGCCTGATGCTCAGCCTGATAAGGAGGATACACTGGGTACCGCGGAGGATACGGCGGATGGTACTGTGGCTGCTGAAAACCATACTGAGGGATAGCCTGCTGTGGTGCCTGTGTCACTGGTGGTGGATAAACAACCGTCCTCTGCTGAAACTGCCCCGACCTGGGTTGATACGAAGAAGGCCAAAGTGACGCTGCATGGTTAACCACAGGTGGAGGAGGTGGTGGTGGAGTCTGATGTTGATCCTGCTCCGGCTCAGGTGAAGGTGTAGCTGTGCGAGGCGGTGGTGACAAACTGCGACGACCCCTAGAGGTTTCACCCCTCTCAGATGGCTGATTACTAAGAGCCAAAGTCTTCGATCTTGTGTTTCTACTCATCCTGACAACCAAGAGAACCAGAGTGTTACTAAGGATCTAAAGATAAGATTGAGTTAAACTCAAGAATAGAAGCCTAAGGAACACGTATCTCTGATACCAACTGTAACGCCCCGTTCCCGGATACCGAGCCCTTATCCGGAAATGCGACGTTCGGCACATATATAAATAAAATTTAATTCATTTATACATGTAAGCCTACAATCAATACAATCGAAGCGCGCGGAAATTAAATGCTCGGGTAATAAATATCCATAAAGATACTAGAATAGAAAAAGGTACTAAAAGCTGAAAGTGTATCAAAACAATACAACTGAAGTCTCTCGAATAGTCCAATGGAAAGTACTATGAATCAAAGTATATAAAACAAGGCAACATCTCAAATGTAAACAAAAGTGCAAGGAATGAAATATCATGTTCAGAGATCCTCTTCGGGAACATACTCCTCGTAAAACTCGTACTCCTGTTCGCCTTCTCACCCCCAAGCACATACAACAGAAATGCACAAGGGGTAAGTATATAATATACTCAGTAAGGAAGAGAAGTACGTTTCAGTTTAGAATATGAATAAGATTTATTATCAAGTTTCTATTAAAAGGCAAGACAGACTCGATTCTACGCATAAAGGTTACATCTCCCAATATGCCTAAACTGTAACTACTTAGCTTATCTTTGTTACAACATGCTATCAAGGTGGAACGTGACATATTGAAATCTTCAGGATACAATAACCCCGGAACGTATTGAAATCTTCAGGATACAATAACCGGTTCCGATAGTATGAACATACGGCGATGCCTATAGGCCACGCAGCCGATAGGACACTCACTTTGTCTGTCTATTCATACATCACGCTATAGATCTTCAGGATCTACCCAAGACCACATGGTGTTTAATCTTTTATCTAGCAAGTTGTGTTATATTAGGTGATTAACTGACCATCCTAGTTCATTAGATAACAATCCCTCATCGAAGGCCAAAGATAAACAAGCCGGAAGACCGGCTCCGGTGGACGCTCGTCCGAAGGACCGTACGCTCGTCTAAAGGCCTTGGACGCTCGTCCAAAATAGTGGACGCCCGTACGTACATTCCCTTTCAATCCCGTATCAAAATTTGCACCTCGGACGCCCGTCCGAAGTATCCGACGCTCGTCCAAGTTTGGACGCCCGTCCAGAAAACTGGACGCCCGTCCGACCTGGCGATTTCCAGAAACTGGTTTTGCACATCATCGTATTCATCCGTTTTCCAAACAAAAACCCAATCTTTCCTGACCAAAAGCACTCGAGTTAAACTACCACCCATACTAAAACATCAACCATCATTTAGGCATAATATTAACCCAATTTAGAACCCCAAAACCACAAGAAATCAACACAATCACCACCTATACAAAAAAAAACTGAAACGTAAGGGTTTCTCCTTACCTAATGCAGCCCAGAAACTGATCCGAAACTCAACAAAAATCTGCAGCTTTGGTAACCAAACTGGTATCAAAACGATCCTTGTTATTCCACGATTCTCCTGCTTCAAACGGAACTTCAAACGGTGAAGTATCGAACCGGGAATTAGCAAAAGTCTTCTCCTTCCACCCTTTGCTCTCAAAACTCAAACTCTCTGATTTCTTTCAACGTAAAGGCTTGCTGTTTTGTAACCTCCCTTTGAATTAAATGGGGAGTTTTATTCCCCCAATAATCTCCCATTATCTACTTGCCACAACCACCCCTAAAACAACACAATTTACGAATCAGCCCCAAACTTACATATATATACATACTCGTATTATATATATATACATAAATAAAATACTTAAATTCCATAATAAATAAATATAATATTTCGTTCTCGCAAATTGACACGTCTGCCCTTTCCCGAGAATCGGAATATTACATGTTACAAGGTATGAGCTTAATTTTGATCATTTGGAAATACCAAGCACATAGAAGATTTGGAAAATGACCATTTGGGGGATATAAATTGTCCAATTGAGCTGGCTGCTGTAAATAATAAGAAGGTTGCTCAGTGACGGACCCAGGAATTTTTTCCAGTGGAGACCAAATTTAAAAAAAAATGTTAAAAAAAATGCAACAGCTGGGTCTTGACCAAGTGACCTTAGGTATTAAGGCTATGCTTCTAACCAGTTGAAGTAAATAGGCAATTACAGTTGAACTTGTCTGAAATAATATACATGATCTTAATATTATTAGAGGGGGTATTTTAGTAACTTCGCATGAAAAGTTGAGTGGGGGCCGTGCACCCCTTTTCTATGCTAGGTCCGTCCCTAAGGTTGCTGATGTACAACAGCAACAAGGAACATCTGAACTTGCTACAGTCTTAGAGAAGTTGGGCAGCGGGAAATTGGACTCAAATATTATTTTTACAACAGACCAAATGGTAATAAAGTGACCTATGGTGGTTGAAAAGTTTAACGCTGCTGTAGATGGCAAGAGCTATGAAATGCAGTCACACTTGTGGAAGAAAAATTAGAGGCTCCGGAAATAATCACTATTAAATCATCAAATTTGGATGCTTCAGCACTTCTTGGGCACAAGGAAGAGTCTGTATTGAAGCCCACTGAGCAAAGTTTGAAGGGCAGCACTAGACAAGAGTATATCAAGAAGGTCAGTAAAGAATTTGGCCAGAATGCTGTTATTGCAGATCAGTTGGCCAAAGTTGCTCAGGATGGTAAGGTTGTGAAGGATTCTAAACGTTTAACCAAGAAAAATTCCTTTGAGGTACAATCTATAGCAGATATAGATCAATCCAATCCATTGGACATAGAAGGTATCCAGGCCGAGCTCCAACTTATCAACCTAGACTGCCCCAACATTCGGTTGAAAGGACAAACTTCTGGCAAAGACACTAAACTAAAATTAACCCCCTCTCAGAAGATAGCTAGGACTTGGAAAAAGAAGAAAAATTTGTATCTTCAGTTTGTTTATGTTATACCCGTGCGCAATTAAAATAAATAAACGAAAATTAAATCAACAATTTTATTTAATATATTTAAAAGACTATATTACAATAGTAATTGAAATAAACTACGATGCACTACAAAACCGAGACGAGTCGAAACACTGTCCTTAAGACAATTTTGGCCCGGTATGTACCCCGGTTGTTACCAATTGTCTCCCAGGATAACTCGGTTATACCTGTTCAAGTAGTGGTACTTCAGACTTGAACCATAGCGAACTCTGACAATGCCCAGAATCTCTTCGACTCGAAATGAACACCACGAACTGAACAGAGGTCGAAAATGCTCAAACTACAGGACTCGAAGTACTAAGCTGTATGTGTATGATGCAATTTCTGAACTCTATCTGAACTCTATCAACTCTCTGTATTTCCTCCATTCATTTGAGGATGTTTATATAGTGGACCTATTGTGAAACTGATGCCTTTTCATTTCCTGAATTAATGCTCAAGCATTCATGGCATTAAATTAGGCATACATGGTTGAATATAAACCGAAAATGATTCAACTTCTCCACTCATTAATTCTCAAGATGCTTTCTAGAATTCGAGCTACCGAGCCGAGCTTGTGTTGGACAACCGATCCGACCGAGCTTATTCGAATATAGCTCATTCCGAATGTGTATTGATATGGGCCAAGACCAATAGACTTTTGTATAAAAAGTTTAATACTGTCCTGGGCCCCCAGGCCCATTCCCCAAAGCCAAAGCCAAAGACCAAGACCAAGACCAAGGTCAACGGTCTCGGGCTCGGGCACGGGCGGCGGCGGCGCGCGCGCGTGTGGCCATTTTAGCAGAACACCTGACCGCTAAAACCAACCCGCTATCTCTCCTTCTTCTAGGAACTTATACTACATACAAAATTCTTCCCACATATATACTAGGAATTGATTCTCTCAACTCCCAATGTGGTACACTGTTTAGTTGAATACTCTTCAACTTTCACTTCCAACATTAGCTCTTTCAACCACCCGACTTTAAGCGTTAATTTCTCATTCACTCGTTATCCGAATTGAATGATTCCAAATCCCGAATTCATCTACGACTCACGTAGTTTTCGAATTATCAAAACATTACATATATTCTATACAAGAATATATCCGAAATACGCTTACAAAGTCACAGAATAAAATGATTATAAAATCATTTTTAATTCATTTTTAATTCAATTCCTCTATATCTCCAACAATCCCCCACATGAATGGAAATTAATGCAAATGCAGACTCTGAAGAGATTCTGACAGAAAAATATTGCATCAGGAGAGGTTGCTTCTGGATTTGAACCTGCCTTAGTGAAATACTATCGGATCTACTCGGCCATTCAGTGAACTTACGTCTTGAACTCGTTCACCTTTTAGTGTAGAACCGTACAATAATACTCACACAATATTTTCCTTAACACCGTACTTGGTTCTCATGACCGGATTCGTTTTGGCCCTGAATCACACCTGGTTTCAGAAAGTGCATTAGAGAATTCTAGCCTCTGAATTCTTATAGAAGCGGCCCCACTTCGCACTTACATAGGTGACCTCCTATCAAGAGTATTCTGCCATACCCCACTCGAATTTAATCAAATTATAGGAATCATTAAAAGATTTCACTTAACCTCAACACTTTTGCGTACAACACTTTTATTCACGTAATGGGAAAGTGTTCATCGAACGCTTCATAAGTTAGTTGTCCCTTTGAACCAAGATCTTGGGATCTCCAAATAACATGGTAGGGTTACCATTACAAAGCTTATCTTTCAATAGGCTTAAGTCCCATTCTGAGTGTCAAAACTGACAATCGATCTCTCGTAAACATTTTGAAAGCAGATCTGCAAGATTTTCCTTCGATCCAATATAATCAATGGAAATCATACCACTAGAGATCAATTATTTAACGGTATCATGTCGTTGACGTATATGTCTAGACTTACCATTATACAAACTACTTTGTGCTCGGTGTAAAGCCGATTGGCTATCACCGTGGAAGCAATCGGTGTAGTCCAACAAGAAATCTCCTCTAGGAAATTTAAACCAAGCTTCTTCACCAGTTTGTCAAGTGCAATGCACGTTTGCTTTGTGGACTTCCATAACACCGCAACATCACCAATCATGTGAATTGTAATTCTTTAGAATCAGAAATCCACTTGGCATCACAATATCTTTCTAATCCCAGATTCATTGAATATTTCAAGTACTTGTGTACTGTAATATCGCTTTCCAATGATCCGCACTAGGATTACTTGTAAACTCGCACGCTTATTCACAACATGTACATTAGACAATATGTGAATGTGTGCTTTAGGACTCTCATCAAACATATTGAATTCCTCGACGAATTCAATATAATGAGACCGTGATAACACTAGTCCCTCGTATATTCTAAAATTATTATTAGAATTACATCTATAAGTCCCATATCATGAGTACTCCTCATTATTAGCATATATTCTTCTAATTCACTATTTAAGACACAAGCCTTAATATCCATTTGATGGATTTCAAGCTTACATACCACAACATCTGCGATAAGTACTCATATCGACGAAAGTCGAGTTTCTAGTGAATTTGTATGAAGAAATCAAGACCCTCTTTTGGTGATAACCTCTGGCTACCATCCTGGCCTTACATTGTTTAGTTTTAGGTATTCCCACCTTTGCTAAACACCCCCACATTTCCAAGTATTCGTAGATAAGCTCTCAGCTTTCCCTCAACTCATATGGGATCTTTATCCATCTGTTCGATGTAAACCTATAAAGAATGAAATCGGTGGAAACTATCGCTTCCCCCCACAAGTTCGGAGATTAACTCGAACTATTCACCATGCTTTAACCAACTATTTAAGAGTTCGTTTGAAATTCAAAGATTTCTCGATAACATCCGAAAACAATCAACACCGGTCAGTAAATCTAGCGTAAATAGCATTTTTCCGAAAATCAAGCAGCTTTTGTTTAAAGACAAGAAATTTTGCGAAACCAAATGGCTTTTGTTAAAAACAAGAAATTTTTGCCGAAAATCAATGAACAAAAGAAAGAGTGTGGCCAAGACTTTTTCCACTACGATTCTCGCTAGGTTTATTCGCTTAGTTGTTTTTCCAACTTCATTCTTATGGTTTATAACTCCTTTGTTGTCTTATCTTTGCTATTTTAGCAAAATTAGACACAACTTTATTTTATACAATGATCGATAAATAATCTTTACCGACTCTCGATTAGCATAAATATTTAAATCATACAACTCGTATAATTTAACTTTTTTGGACATGTCTATGTTTCTTTCCACAGAAGGAAACCGTGCCTAAGTCATATTTGCTTTGAAACATCTATGGCATGTTTAATAAATCATTTGACATAATGATTTATATTCATCCATTTTTAGATAGGAAATAATTTCCACTCCTAATCGTTATGCCATAGGCTTGTGACACCACATTGTATCACCAACCATTTCAATTTTAGTCATATTTCGACTCACGGTATAAAAAAAAACTATTTATTGATTCAACAACTTGTACCACCACTGGTACGCATTTCAAATCAAAACACCTCGGTGTTTCATTTCATTTTTATTCAACGAATAAAAGTTCTACGAGTCGTCACCAAAATGAGAATTTTATCATGAATATAATTTCTCCAACTTACACGGCACGACAAACTAATGTTTTCACTAAACATTTTGGCATATTTTCCTTATGATTAATCTGCCAATTAAATAATTTTTAGGTACATTCGTCATAGGAAATTATTTCTCGTTTGCAATGTATTAATCATACATTTCAACTGGCAACAACGGTTCAAAACACAAGAAATTATTTGAACGAATACACATTAAGAATATTTATTATTCCATACATTAAAATAGAAATTACATTTTCTACTTTTCGTAACAACACGGAGATCCATCATCCATAGACCTCCATCTATCGTTCCTTCAGCAATTACCTCGCCTTCATCTATTAGTCTGAATTTGTATGTATCAAATACCAACACGACCCTAGGTAGGTAAGTCGGCTTGCGTAAACCACATTCATCGCAAGTCGGCACATGCAGACATCTCGAAGAATCAATGCTCTCCCGTACGTCAAATTCAATCGAACATGACCGCATCCAATGATATCGGAAGTAGTTGAATTTGGCATTACTATTTTCTCATCCTTGAGATGTTGGTAACTAAAAAAACGATGATCCGTTCGCACACATATGTCGGGTAGCCCCGTTGTCTACAACCCAAGCATATTCCTCTTCCTCGAGGTCTCTCGTCGTGCTCAATTTTGACCCGTTTTAAAATCACTTCACTTCCCGCAACCTCGGGAGCTTTCTCCTCGAATTGGCACACCAATAGGAGTCATCTGATTATAAAATTCCATTTCTGTTCACAAACAGAAGATAAACAATTTTAAGGCTCGTTTTTAAACGACCATTTTCTCAAAAGCATAATTTAAATACCAAAAAATTGATATTTAACACATTTTATATCAACTCGATATCAAACCAAGTAAAGTTTATTTTCAACTCGTCAAAAAAAACAAACTCAAACTTGTTTCAGCTTGATAAAACAGATCGTAGGGTCGTTTTCAACTCGTAAAACATACTTAAGATTGTTTTTAAATTCGTAAAACAAGTTGAAGATTGTTTTGACTCGTCAAAACAAGCTCGAGTTTATTTCAACTCGATTCTCCAACCGTTTATCAAATCGTAACAATATCAACAAGTGAAAACGAGTTTGAAAGTGAACAATATTAATGATGACAAATTTCGAACAGCTTTAAATTTAGTGACTTATATCACTCGGCTTTGAATTTCCAACTTTACTCAAAACACCGGCACCGTGCCGAATTTTAGCTTTACTCGGCCGCCGCAAGACTTAGCCGAATTTTACCGCTTCGACTACCAAAAAGCGGCACTTGGCCGAATTTTAGCTTCACTTCGATACAAAAAAGGCACTTGGCCGAATTTTAGCTTCACTCGACAAGCACTTCACTGAATTTCAGCTTCACTGAGCCGAAATTTCTGGAGCGGCCCTAGAATTTCGAAACTCAACGAACTTTTGGAGGACATTTTTTTTTTTATTTGTTTTTTTTATATACCTTTGAAACGAGTTGAACTTGTTCAACATAAAATTCAACTCGAATTAACCTCGACCAAATAAAATTGAAGAAATATTCGTCAAATATTTTGATTACTCATGGGTTCGAATCAGAACAACGGTTTTTTAGCCAAAATTGTCTTAAGCTGTTATACCCGTGCGCAATTAAAATAAATAAACGAAAATTAAATCAACAATTTTATTTAATATATTTAAAAGACTATATTACAATAGTAATTGAAATAAACTACGATGCAATACAAAACCGAGACGAGTCGAAACTCTGTCCTTAAGACAATTTTGGCCCGGTATGTACCCCGGTTGTTACCAATTGTCTCCCAGGATAACTCGGTTATACCTGTTCAAGTAGTGGTACTTCAGACTTGAACCACAAATAACTCGACAATGCCCAAATCTCTTCGACTCGAAAATGAACACCACGAACCGAACGAGAGGTCGAAAATGCTCAAAAACTACAGACTCGAAGTACTAAGCCGTACGTGTATGATGCAATTTCGAACTCTATTTTAACTCTATCAACTCTCTCTATTTCCTCCATTCATTTGAGGATGTTTATATAGTGGACCTATTGTGAAACCGATGCCTTTTCATTTCCCGAATTAATGCTCAAGCATTCATGGCATTAAATTAGGCATTCATGGTTGAATATAAACCGAAAATGATTCAAACTTTAATTCTCGCATTGAAGATGCTTTCTAGAATTCGAGCTACCGAGCTGAGCATGTGTTGGACAACCGATCTGACTGAGCTTATTCGAATATAGCTCATTCTGAATGTGTATTGATATGGGCCAAGACCAATAGACTTTTGTATAAAAAGTTTAATACTGTCCTGGGCCCCCAGGCCCATTCCCCAAAGCCAAAGCCAAAGCCCAAGACCAAGGTCAACGGTCTCGGGCACGGGCACGGGCACGGGCACGGGCGGCGGCGGCGCGCGCGCGCGTGTGGCCATTTTAGCAGAACACCTGACCGCTAAGACCAACCCGCTATCTCTCCTTCTTCTAGGAGCTTATACTACATACAACATTCTTCCCACATATATACTAGGAATTGATTCTCTCAACTCCCAATGTGGTACACTGTTTAGTTGAATACTCTTCAACTTTCACTTCCAACATTAGCTCTTTCAACCACTCGACTTTAAGCGTTAATTTCTCATTCACTCGTTATCCGAATTGAATGATTCCAAATCCCGAATTCATCTACGACTCACGTAGTTTTCAGAATTATCAAAACATTACATATATTCTATACAAGAATATATCCGAAATACGCTTACAAAGTCACAGAATAAAATGATTATAAAATCATTTTTAATTCATTTTTAATTCAATTCCTCTATATCTCCAACATTTTACTCGTTTTTTGCTCTTTAGTTTTTCCTAACAACAACTAGAAACTCAGCTTGTGAGTTTCATGTTTGCTTTGCTATGAAATAAAATTTCTATTAAAAAAAACTTCATGTGAAGGTCCGATTATGACACTGTTGGATGTATTACATAACATTCTGAAAGAGATCGATCTATGAAGCGGTTGTATGTCAAGGTCCCCACTGTGGCACTAATGATGTACTACAGAAAATTCTGAAAACACAGATTGGTTAATAACCATTTAAAAAAATTACTAGTCATAGATAACACTTTTCCAAAGAATATAAGTTTTACCTCATTATGTCCAATAGTGTCATCTAGGAGACTCTTCATATCTTTTATCGAAACCAATTCTTCATTTGAGTTCCCAACTTCATGGGAATGCTCCATATGAATAACAACTCAAAAAGATCCGTTTTAGTCGAGAAAGTTGGTTTCGTCAAGTTTGTTATCGATGATAAAACGAAGGTTCAATTTGTTTGACATTCTACAACAAATAAATAGAGATAGAATAAGTAAAGTTCATGTATACAAAACCTAAAAATTGCACTTTAAATTTTATATAAAGTATTTCTCCCACTAGCCAACTATTCCCAATTGGCTTTCAAGAATTCAATTAATTCTTTAGTGGCTAGAATCCCATCTAGTTGACTCGATCTCCGACCTGGGCCGATCAACCGGGTCAATTGTAACGGGTAGGTACAACTTACCAATCACGTTCAACGCGACTTCCAGTGGTTTGACTAGTCAACTCTTTGACAATTCACATCGTCTATGTGATAGGCAACCTCATGTCTCTAAAATCAAACGGTCATGATGTGGGCCAACCACCGTAAGATTCTTAGTCGAGTCGTAACCCAAATATTCGTGAGATCTCATAAAGATCGATCATATCTCGATAATAACGATATACCCGGGGTAGGTCAACTCCCGAAGTGGGCCGATCAGTTGGATCCGAACAAGGGCTCTTCACCGTCATTATAATATTGGGAGACATATTTATGACTCAATTTTTTTTTCGTGGGAATAATTTTAAATTAATTCTCTTAATTAATTTTGTTTAACTATGGTCTTATCTACTACGTGCATATTACTACGATATCGAATAAAGTAAAACATAAACAACATTCTGCACATAAATTAACCGGTATGATCATGGACTTTTCCTAAATGCGGTTTCGAATACAAACTGACGAAACTGCGGGTCACAAGCTAAGGGAAGCCGCAACCACCAATGGATCTTTGACATGCACCATCTCCATGGATCTTCGTCTTTGTGTTCAATGCATCATTACATAAAATCTAGCTATTAAATTTTACACCCGCCTCTCACGGGGAGAGCTAACGGGAATAGGATAATGCAAAAATAAAAACTAGGTCACGTTCTTCATAACGGCCTAGGACAACAATAAAATCCAAAAGACAAATAAATCATTCACATTTATCCTATTGGTCGAGTCCATGAATAATCGGGGTCCATATAATCTAATTATATCTACTATCTAATCCATACAATCACATCTTATGAAAAAGATTAACCTATTAAACTACTTTCATCTTTATCGCATCCAATCAATTAATTAATTAACTTTTAATCAATTAATAATTCAATAAAATAATCATGTACTATATTGAATTAAAATACACAAAACAAAAACGAAAGGGAGTGGCGTAGGCCGGCAGCCGCCGACAGCACAGGGCTGCCGACGCTGCCGGCGAGATTTTGGGTGGCAGCGCCGCCGCTAGTCGGCCCAGCACCGCCGCCGCCTCCTTTTTTTTCTCTTTTCGTGCATCTTTAATTAATCAATATCAAACAAGATCTAATCTATTGGATCTATTTACTACGTGAATTAATTATGCTTATTGCTTAAGCTCGAAGTTGGCTTTAATACCACTATTAGGAAATCAAACGAGTAGTGCAGTGAAAAATAAAAAATTGATACCGATCCAAGGATCGACTTCATTTAAACAATAAACATATAACAATGAGGACAAATGTTATACCTTTCTTGATCTTAAAGATAAAAGCTTTGACCATCCGGTAGAAGTAGATGCGCCTAAGCTGTCCAATCGTCCGGCCTCTATCAGTTATCCACACGAATGCCTTGCCGGAATCCTCCCGGATTGCTATTAGAAAAATCCGATTGCTAGGTCGACCTTTTTCTCCCTCACAATACTCTCTCTAAGAAGCTATCTATTTTTTCAAAAACAATTAGCTCTTGGAATAATGGTATACAAAAGAGCTAGCCAACCCTCCTATTTATAATAAAAGGTGGCGCCCCTAGGTCATCCCAAACTGATTGGGATTACATTCTACTAGATTGATGAGAGAGAAAAATCTTCTCCTAATAAAATTAGGAAAATCTTCATAATTGATTTATCTCTTTTATTTTAATATCTCATATTAAATAAAAACTAAATATTGTCAATGTCTTATATTGAATATATTTATCTTATTACCATAAATCAATTTTCCAAAAATCAATTAATATCCAATATTAATACTATGGTAATCTTATTAATTAAATTGCACAATCCAAGTGTATCCTATACACTTGTGACTTGCGTCCCACATGCCAATTAATTGGCTTCCGGAATATTCTTTAATTAATATAATTTGTGTATAATTAATATCTTGTATTTTATTTATTCATAATAAATAAATACCACCATAATAATTTACCACAATAACCTTTATAGTCTCGAAATAAAACTTTTCTTATTTGGTCATCAACTATAACCGCATTTTAATCCGACTCGACATTCATATTTGTGTGACCCGATAGCCTTCTGAATATGTTGGCCGTAGACATAAGGTGCAAATTACGAAAATGCCCTTCGCCTCTAACGATCATGGATAGCATCTAGAAAAACGTCCATGACCCCCAATCATCGGAAGAGTGAATACGCAATGACTACTACCTTTCATGTGCTCGGTTAGCGTGTAAATGAAATCCCATCGCTGTAGTAATATACATACGATCGTTACTTGATCGTATCCCATAACCTGGATATCAAGCTCTCTCGGAATAACTCATTTACTCCAACTTTGCAAAGATTCACGAGAACTAGACATTCCTTATGGGAAGGCCCTTTCGGATATTCACTCATACTCTTAAGGTACGCGATTCCTAGACGACCTAACATGTATACTATGTATTCTTCAATATCATACCCAATCACTAATGCATGATTGCCACATCGTTAAAGGAAAAAATCAATAGTGTCAAAGTATGACAATCCACACCGTGATGCCATGTAGACTCTGGTCCTAAGGATAATTACACAACAGTCACATAATGTGACACTTAACAGTGTAAGTGGGTCAGTCTAACGTACGCATTCTCTAATACACGTCCACGTACAGTCCAACCACTACACTTTGATAGACGAGATTTTTCCCTGCCCTTAAAGACAGAAGACATCTAATACGTGCTAGTCTGTTCGCACTGTCAAAGCCCTATTGAACAGTACATCAGCCTAGAGACATTTAAGTATCAAACTAAGGCGATTAGAGATCTCATCAACCATAATCAATATCATGGTTTCTCTATCACATTTAATACTAAGGGCGTTATCATATACACAATATCACTAATTGGTCTAATAAATAAACAAAGTATATAATAACAAAAGTGCTTTTATTAATCATAATAAAGTTATTACATGAACTTAAATAGACTGTAAATGACCCGACCCGGTCGGATCCCGTCCAACCCGATTGGGTTTAGGACACCTATTCAACAAAAAGATCATATACCAGTTAATGGCAATGAACGAGAAAATAGATGGCATGCAAGACCACATTGGCAAGATAGAGAAAGTTCAAGAAGTTGAAGCAACCAACACCGAAGATGTGAACTATTTAGGGAGGGAAGGAAATTCTTATAGGAGCAAATATCGCCCGGGTTTACATAACCACCCAGGTTTTCGACTAAGGGATCCTAAAGGTGGAGAGAGACAAGACAGACTGGGGTATTCATGCCCCAATTCAACAACTTAGGTGGTTGGGAAGCAACCATGGATAGAATGAGCTCAATGGTGACCGACACGGTCAATCAACTCACAAAATCCATGACCGAAATGAATGCAAACTTCACCATATATTGTTAAAAGAATGATACAAGACTGACCAATCAGGAAGCCTTAGTGCAGAATCTGTTGAACCAAGTGGGGCGGATCGCTGAACAAGTGTCAGCCCATCCTCCGAGAGGATTACCAAGTAACATATAGAAGAATCCAAAAGACGTGAATGCAATGATGACTAGAAGCGGAAAGGAACTGCCTGGAGCAGTTATACCAACTATCCAGTAAGAATCAGAAAGCTGCCAGCATCAGAACATAGCAGAATCAGGAGGAAAAGAGGGCCCGATTAATCGGGCGTCTGCAGATTCAGCAGACGAGCAGCCAGAGCTGCAGCAGGCAGCAGGTAAGTCTTCACAAACTGTAACTATTAATCCTGCTACTTTACCCTATTCCCCTAGGAAATATAAACTGAATCATGATGATGCTCATTATAAAAAGTTCATAAAAATGTTGAAGAAATTGCAAGTGAATATATCTTTGGTAGAAGCTCTGGCCGGAATGCCAGAGTACGCAAAATTCTTGAAAGAAGCAATCTCTGCCAAAAGGAAGTTGTTAGACTTTGAGACTATTTGCCTTAACGAGTGTTGCTCGGCAGCTTTGCAACGCAAGCTGCCTCCTAAGTGTAAAGATCCTGAGAGACCTTGCACAATTGGAGGAGTGTGCCCAAATAAAGCCTTATGTGATCTTGGAGCCAGTGTCAATTTAATGCCCCTCTCCATTTTCCATAATTTAGGAATGAAAGAGTTAAACGATACATCTATAATCATACAACTGGCCGACGGGTCTATGAAGCAACCTTGTGGAGTGGTGGAGGATGTACTGGTAAAAGTTGATAAGTTCATGTTCCCTATAGACTTTGTAGTACTAGACATGGAAGCCAACCACGATGTTCCACTGATCCTAGGAAGACCTTTCCTACAAACGAGTAAAACATTGATAGATGTTCATAAGGGTGAGCTGATTCTAAGGGTAAATGAGGACATAGTAGTATTGAATGTGATGAAAGACAATTGTGTATGCACAAGATGAAGGAGAAGCATGTTACATTCTAGATGCCATAGACGAGCTTGTTTTGAAATTAAATCAGCAAGGGGCACTAGACCCTTAAGTAGCAGAGACTTTGCTCCTAAAAGAAAATGAAGGAAGTAATGAGGAAACCTGGCATGAGTGTAGCGAGGTCAAATACGAGAAATAGAGCCTATATCTTTTATGGATGTAGGAGGAACAATTCATAGACCTTCGTGGCATAAGTTATTTGACTTACAATTGACTGGTAAACTGTTAAGATCGTCGTTGGAAGAGCCATCAAGGAATTTAACGTTGAAACCTTTGCCATCTCACTTGATAACGTATACTTGCAAGACGATACTCTCCCCCTCATAATTTCATTGGGTGGACGATTGCAGATATTCAAGGAATAAGCTCATCGGTGTGAAAGCATAAAATCTCTGTAGACCCAGAGAAAAAAGCAGTGGCACAACCTCAAAGGAGGTTGAATCAACAATTGAAGGATGTTGTTAAGCAGGAGATTATAAAGATGTTGGAAATGGGAATCATTTTCCCAATTGCAGACAGTGAATAGGTGTGCCCGATTCATGTGGTGCCCAAGAAAGGGGGTTTTCATTTTTCAACCTAAAGAGTTTGATGAATTAATCCCTGTGAGGCGAATTACTGGACATTGAGTCTGCATCGATTTCAGGTAGCTGAATGACGCAACTCGTAAAGATCATTTTCCCCAACCATTCATTGACCAGATGTGAGAAAGGTTAAGCGGTCATGCTTTTTATTGTTTCTTAGATGGATATTCTGGTTACTACCAGGTCCATATTGCCCTCGAGGACTGAGAAAAAACAACTTTCACATGTCCCTATGGAACTTTTGCGTACAATCGCATGCTTTTTGGACTTTGTAATGCACCAAACATTCCAAAGATGCATGATGTCATTATTTGCGGACATGGTTGAGGACTTTCTGGAAATTTTCATGGATGACTTTTTCGTATTTGGAGACAGCTTTGATAAATACTTGGACAACTTGAGTAGAGTGCTGAAGAGATGTGAAGAGACCAACCTTGTACTTAACTAGGAAAAATGCCATTTCATGGTCACAGAAGGTATAGTGTTGGGTCATAAAATCTCAAGGAAAGGAATGAAGGTTGATAAGGCAAAAATAGTGGTAATAGAGAAGTTACCCCCTCCAACAAACTTAAAGACATTGCGAGCCTTTCTTGGCCACGTAGGCTTCTATAGAAGGTTTATTAAGGATTTCTCCAAAGATTCTAGACCTTTGATGGAATTACTTGCAAAGGATGTGCCTTTTGAATTTGGAGAGGAGTGCAAGCAAGCATTCAACACATTGAAGCAAATGCTTATAACCGCCCCAATTCTGGTAGCACCAGACTGGAACAAACCTTTTGAGCTTACGTGTGATGCAAGCGACACGGCAGTTGGAGCAGCCCTGGGACAAATGGAGGATAAAATCTTTAAGCCTATCTACTATGCCATTCGTACCATTAACAGTGCCCAAAGGAATTATGCGACTATAGAGAAGGAACTCTTAGCTGTTATCTTTGCATTTGACAAGTTTCGACCATATCTAATAGGATCGAAAGTCACGGTATTCACTGACCACACAACTCTGAAATACCTTATAACCAAGAAATACTCGAAGCCGAGAATGTTGAGATTGATTCTACTCTTACAAGAGTTTGATGTCGAGATCAAGATTTTGCTAGCAGAGGAGCAACCGACTAAGATCAAGGAGAGCTTTCCCGATGAACAAATTTTTGCCGCCTCAGTAGTAGCTCGAGTCGAATCTCAGCCCTGACAAAATACATCAAGAGTGGGCAAGGTATACCCATGGTTTGCTAACATTGTAAAGTATCTAGCAGGAAAGTACCTACCACCGGAATTCACAAGTGCTGATAAGAAGAAGTTCTTTACGGATCTAAAGCATTATTATTGGGATGATCTCTACCTATACAAGATGTGCCCTAATACCATTCTTAGCACATGCGTCCATGATGATGAGATTCCAAGTATTCTGAGCAAATGTCATTATAGAGAAGTTGGAGGTCACTATAGGCCGGACAAGACAGCAGCAAAGGTACTGCAGTGTGGATTATATTGGTCGACAATTCATAAATAAGCTTACGAGTTCACAAGACCCTATCATTCCTGTCAAATGACTAGTAACATTTCCAAGCGGAATGATATGCCACTATAGAGTATCTTAGAAGTGGAGTTATTCGATGTATGGTGAATTGATTTTATTGGGCCTTTCACATCATCAAAATCAAATCGTTACATCCTGGTAGCAGTTGATTATGTCTCTAAATGGGTGGAGGCAGTGGCCTCACCTACTAATGATGCAAGGATTGTCCTGAGATTTCTTAAGAAAATCATTTTGACGGGGTTTGGAGTGCCCAGAGCCATAATTAGTGACCGAGGGAGCCTTTTTGTAATAGGTTGTTTGAGAAATTGATGTTGAGATATGGGGTTAGATATAAGATTGCAGCAGCATATCATTCCCAGACAAGTGGACAAGTAGAGGCCACGAACAGAGAGATAAAAAGCATATTAGAGAAGACTGTGAATCCTACGAGGAAGGACTGGTCTTGAAATTAGATTATGCTTTTTGGGCTTACAGAACTGCTTATAGGACCAAAATTGGGATGTCACCGTATATGATAGTGTTGGAAAAGTGTGTCATTTACCGGTAGAACTCGAGCACCGAGCCCTGTGGGCTACGAGGTTCCTAAACATGGATGAAAGTTTAGCCGGTGAGAAGAGATTACTAGAATTGAATAAATTGAAGGAATTTAGACTTCAAGCATGAGAATGCAAAGATTTACAAGGAAAGAACGGAGCGTCTGCAGGATAAAAAGATTCTCAACCGCACGTTTCAAGTTGGAGATAAGGTGCTGGTATATAATTTGCGTCTTCGCCTTTTTCTTCGGAAGCTGAAGTCTAGATGGTTTGGACCATATGTAGTCACAAAAGTCTTCAATTCATTGTGTGAGAAGTTAGGAAAGAATACTCTGGGAAGACTTTCATAGTAAACGGCCACCGGATGAAGCACTACCTAGAGCGCAAGTATGACCCTGAATTGGAAGTCTTAATGTTGGTCGATCCACTATACGAATAAATGAGCCCTATTAGTACAGTCGAGCTGGCGACTATAAATTCAGAACTATTTTTAAACGTTCATTTACTTCTTTTGTTTATTTAGAGTTGTTTGAGTCAATAAAGTAGCATGACAATTGCAAGGTTTTTTCATCACATATATCTTTGGTTCTCTGACTAGAGATATATGTGGTTTTTCCTTCACGGTTCTCATGAGATACCCTCGTAAAAGTTTTCACGTCTTGCTTAGGCCAATAACGAATAAAGTGGCTTAAACTGTTTTTGTGCATTCCCGAGGTATACACATTTACCGCCACCTTATTTTCTTATTGCCTTTTGCATGTTACTCACAAGTTTTTGAAGTATTTTTGATTGCAGTTAAATACTTGGAAGATGGATGACCTAAGAGCTAATGATTATGCTTCATGATTCACTATTTGACTCAGCTGACCAATTTCAGAGCTAAGTACCTTTTCTTTTCTTTATTATTAGTCATTGAGGACAATGTCTATATTAAGTGTGGGGTAAGCGCGGTCTTAGCTGGTTAATCGATAAAGGGAATAATTTTGAAATTTTAACACTTTTTTTAGCTTGCCTATTGAACGTTCCGAGTAAGGAATCGGTAGAAAAGGAGCCCAACAACGATTTGGAGTTACCTATAGCATATTCAATTTAGTATGGAAGAATGAGCATGTGTTATGTTGCATGAAGTAGTAACTTATTAATTGTTATTCTTCCGTGCACTCAATTATTTGAGCACATAATCTGAGTGGGACGTGTTTGAGATTAGACGACGAGTTGTTTTAACCGGGAATGATTATTTGTCTGTCTATATACTTTAACAAATTGTTGTAGGACAAGGGAAGCAACTTGAATGCCACAAAAGGTAAACCGGGACAAAACGGTCTTGCAAATGAGAGAGAAAAAAAGAGTGAGAAATCCGCCAAGCAAAGCCGATGGAGCATAAAACGCACGGCTCTTGCCCAAAATAAAAGAAAAAAAAAAAAAAAGCAAAAAAGAAAATTGATGATATGATAAAGGCTATGAGGGAAGCAAACTCGTAGCAAAAAGGGCACGACCTTCGCATAAAAAAGAAACAAACGAGGACCTAAGAGTAAGACTTGGTCCCTATGTCCGCCTGGCCCGATTAAAGTACCATGTTGCAACCAAGTATGAAGGCAAGACGAGCGAGTGTATGTTCAGGTAAGTTAAGATGGTGGGGGTTAATACAACTTGATTCTCTTCACGAACGCACTATCACGAAGGATTTATCACACGACACATTGATGCATAGTAAGTAATGATTAATGGAGAGCTTAAGGATTGTTGCTTGTTGTGTTTTCGGCTAGAAATCTTTATTGAATGTGTGAAAGTTGATGGGGATTGCTCTTGGAGTCTTCGATGAGTAATAAAATAAAAGAGTAATGATAGAGGCACAATGGTTGTGGCACAATGAGTGACATAATGGTAATTTACACCGTTGATCATAATATATAGTTAAATTAATAATGGCCTAATTCTAACATGATCAATGGTGAAGATCACTGTTGTGTCATTCGTTATGCCACAACTGTTGTGTCTCTATAATTACTCTAAAATAAAACCTATTCAATTTTTTTATTTTAAAAACAACCTATTCAAAATAATATAGAAAATGAGAATTTATTTGCCAATTCGTATACCCTCCTTCCATCTCTTCATCCACTTAACCTAATCCCAAAATTCTGCCATGCCGCCTCCTCAGCTCCCTCCCTAGCCGTCGTCATTTCAGCTGCAGGCTTCGATGACTCAACCCTTAGGCAAGGACAAGCACTGAGCAGGCAAGCATGTGTTAGAATTGCATCAGTCTCCTAAAGCCTAAAAGGCAAAGACGCAGCCCGACTCCACCACCTGACCACCGTCGACCGCACTGCACTTCTTTCTAGTTGAAGAACGCAAACAAAGATTCGCCGGCGTCTGCAACTCTAATCATCTTCTGAGTTCCGTGAGTAATATTTTCCCCCGTTTTCTCTTTTTTCGTTTTGTATCATTCCCCACAGAATACAAGATCTTATTTGGGGATAAAAATGTTGATATGTATATACATTACCTGGAAAAGCTCAAAATTTGATCCGGTTAGTTGAGACCTTTTTGATATTGTTACAAACCTTTTTGATATGTCGATAGACCTTTTTGATATAGTTGAAAATTAGTGTGTGTGTTCTGCTAGATGTAATAGTTTCAATCCTCTGCTCAACTTAAAATAAGAGCTCTTACAATGGAGTTCATTTGTATTCCTTGCATATTCACAGTGTGTGTTTTTCACTACTATGGTGTGCTGCACTTTAAGCATTCTAAGATTAATTTTTTGTCTTATGAGACTCTAAATTAGTATATGTTTCTTTCAGGAGGCTGTTAGGAGACTAAAAGCAAATTGGTATGTTGATTTCGAAATTGGTCAGACTAGCCAAACTCTTCTAGGCCCTTTTGTTCAATGTCTATTTCTATAAGGGATTTGATTAATTGACATATACTCCTATGTTGTGTAGGCTTTGGTTAAAAAGTATAATATAAGCTTCATCCTAGTGGGCCCAACAATGGTGAATGGTGAAGCCTACAAGATGATGAACACATAACCTACGGTGAGTTTCTTGTTGAAAGCTAATGTCAAAAGTTCACTTATTTTCTAAATTATGATCCATCTGATATGATCTGGTCTCTATTCTTGATAATGTTTACTCGAAGGATTTTGGGCCTCTTTGTCTGGATCTTCATTTTGGGAACCCGGATCTTCAAGGTTCTTCTTCTCTCTCTCACATGTGTATATTTTCATCTTATATGACTGTTATGTGTTCTGGAGAACTTGCTGTGACATCAACTGATTAAAATTCATGATTCATTGTGTTGGAAACAAACCTAAGATTTAGTAGTTATTTCCATGTTTGCGTTACTTTCCCCCATTTTTCTTTTCTTTTATTAAACAAGAACTATATTGAACAAACTAGATTGTCATTTTATTTAGAGATGTGATGCCTCAATGACACATCCAAGATGTATTTTATTTTGCATCTCCATTTCTTTCTAAGGGTAACTATTCATCTTTAGTAGGGTATGATTCACACTAGAAAAGTTAGCTAATCAGCATGATAGCTTGGTGATTGTGAAAGTCCTAATGAAAGGAATTGAAAGGCTGTTCTCCCTACATAATATAAGGTTCATTTCTTTTACCTTATTGTTAGACTTATGACTCTTGATGTTGTATGGTGTTTATCGAAGCCGACAAAAGTTTGAGACATCTTAAATCTATCCATAGAAGTTTGTTATGTAGTATATTGTTTGTTAATCACGTAAACTAACATACATATCTCGTATTTGTCAACAAAATGGATATAAATTTTGGATTGTAAGTTCCGTTCCATTCACTAGTCTCAAATGTGTCGACCTTCAAATATTATACTACAAAAGTGAAGAACTTTCAATAATTCTTTAACTATACTTGTCAAGCTGCAATTTAAAATTGTCTATTTATGGATATAATTAAGAGACAATTCCATGATATTGATGTTACTTATGTTCTTGATTGGAGTTGTTTTGAGATGTTGAGCAAATGGGATATGATAGCCTCAGTACTGAAGATTTATTTCAACTGGTTGTTTGGCCTTAAACAATGTCTACTGCCTTTTTTATAGTATGTCTACAGTCTTTTAATGATATGTGTTGTGTAGGTTTTGTCTTGTGACATCACGAATGTCAAAGCCCTCCACAGGCATGATCAAGCATATAAATCTCTGGATAATTAAAAGTGAGTTCACTACTTTTATTCTTGTGTCCTACTGATTTATGTATTTGTTGTGAAGAGTGATGTTTATTTATAACATTATTATGTACTCTGCTACCTTTTTATTTCATTACAAAATGTTGTTTCTGACTTGAGCAAAGGTCATGAAATTTCTTCAGATGATGAAACTATTGCTGATGTAAAAAGGTATTTGACCTGATTTTATCAAAGCCGTGTAGAATGTAGATTTGCATTCAATTTTATGCTATGATAGCTACAACAGCATTACAGTAGTAGTATTACTACTACTCTAAAACCGCTTTATACACTCTGCTATTCTTCAATCATTTGGAAGTAGAATCATGATATTATCACTAATATAGAGATGAAAAAGAAAAATTAATAAAGGAAGGTGGTGTTTATTCCTGTTTTGCATTTAGATGTAGCATGTCATGATCCTGATCATTCTCCCACTATTTTCCATGTTTGAAGCTCATATATCTTCCATCCATGGTTAGTTTTTCACATTCGTTAAGCTCATAAGGTTCTAAGAAGTCACACCTTATTGTCACATATACTTAATTCGCTGTCTGGTACCAGCCATAGTTGCCATATTCTTTTAATAGATGGGAATTTCAATATCTCAGTCATGTGAATATGAAGTGAGCCTTAATACAGGACTTGAATGTTATCATTAATATTGTCGGGACTTGAATGGTATCGTTAATATTGTTTAGTTTGCTTTGTTTCACTCTGTTATGTGCCTGTTCAACTGCTTTTCTTGAAGTTTGTTTTGATGTTTTGGTTATAACCTATTTTCAAGCTGTTTTGCATCAGTCACATGGCCTTGGTCTATGTGCATTTTATTCAGGTCTTAATATGGCACACCTTGTTTTGTCAGCTAACATCAAGTTAAGCCTGCCTGGAGTTGCATCTGTCCTGCTGTTGTTAGTCTGTCCACCCGAGCGTCTATGTCTTAGTCTTACTTTATACTTGATTGTCTGAAATATGCCTTTGTGTGTTGTCTACATCAGTCCAGATCCAGTATTTGCATCAGGTATGAATACATTTTGATCTGTTCACTTTCGTTTCCTGCAAGCTTTGGTCTGTTGTTTTTTTTATTCTGTCAATTTGGTTTGAGTCTTGCTCTGTCTAGCTGAGTCCTTTTCCATGTATCTCATGTTTAGTTCATGCTCATGTCTTGCATTAGTCCGGCCTTGTGTCTAGGTCTCAGTTAGATCTTTCTTTAGGTCATGCTTGAAGTCGATCCCTATTACATTTGTTTGATCTAGGTGAGGTCAGTCCAAGTATGTCCAAGACCCTCTAGGACAGTTCTGGTGCATTATCATGTTGTTTGTTTAAGTCTCTCTCTTCAGCCTTGTTTATGAATATGTGTTCTAAGTCATTTGAGGATTTAATAAAAGCTCTAATTTGAATCATGGAATCTTTTATACAAGGACCTTATGTCTAGTTGAGCTTTTATCGAGGAGCAATTCAACTGGTGTGACGTCGAGGGTGCCAGGTAACCTGTAGAGATCAATGGTTGTGAAGGAGAATTGTCCGAGTTGGTTTAATAAATCTTTGTCTACAACTAATATAACTTTAATGCTTCCCCTTAGGACCTTGTTTTTTATAACTATTGTGCAGCTCAGACATGTAGTAATAACATGAAATGCTATTAACTATGTGAATATCTTTTTTCGGAGTTTGGATGACTATTTATACCTTCCAGGTCGAGACTGAAAGCAATGGTACGAAGAAGACTTAAAATTATAGCAATCACCATAACCACTCTAAGTGAACACTTTGACTGTTTCTTTAAGAGTGCTGCATAAGTTGGTTTAAATCAAAATGCACTGAGTGTCTTGAGAAACGTTTTGAATTAATCACATGGTGTATGTATACATCATTTATGGTATTACTTATTGTATAAATTTTGACAGATTTTAGAATGTTTTCTTACACACTTTTAAACTTTGTTTGATGCTTCTTTCCAGGTTTTGCACTTTTTTTGAAACCATTGAATCATAACAGGGCTAGGCGAATTTACCATCTTCTCTACAATATCTATTTTGCAAGATTTTGTGGAACCCCTCCAAGCACTGAAGAGTGCTGGTCAAGAGGTAATGATTCTTAAAATCTTCTTTTTATTTTGCTTAACACCTATGAAATCTTTGTCCACAAATTGTGCAGCCGGCCATAATTTCAAACAAAGTCCATCACGTTATGGCATTGAAGATTGTGAGACTTAGAATTGTCCCTGGAAAATACCTTGAAGCACATTGATCGATGCATGACAAACTGAGCAAGGTTTGTTGTATGATTTTCTTCAGAAAGTGGTAATCGCGTTGATGAGAGCTGCTCATGAAAAGTATCAAAGCCCTAAATTCATCCATGATGCACTCGTGGTTGTTTTATTTTCATGTTCCTTTGCAATCATAATGTAATATGCATTTTCATTCTGATTTGGAATTCTTTTTTTTATTAGATGTTTTCAAAGAAAGTAGATACTCTAACAAAGACAATGGAGGTTCAAGCTACGAATATGAGAAGTGTGTCTTCAATGATGAAGGATGTTGTTATGTGCGTGGTGAAAGAACAAGAAAGCAAATAAAAACAGTTTGGGTACTCAAAGGGTCTGTTAACTAGCTCTTAAGCGCTTCTCAGAACATACAACTCTTTTCTATAGACAAATTATTTTCTTGTTGTGTTCTTTTGGTTTGGTGATTGTGTCATTCATGCAACAAGTGAAAGTGTAGTTGGTGTTTGATAATGAACATTTGAAACAGGAAACGAAGGTTTCATGTAATTTTGGCTTGTGATTCTTTTTCGTAGTGTTCTTACTCTATTTTTTTTGTTCATTTTAGTCGTAGACCAACATATGTATGTTTATTTGGTTATAGCGGACTTATTTGATGTTTGGATTCACGATTCATAATGATCTGTTGTGCTCATTAAACCATTGTATAATGAGTAGAAATGACCATATAATGAGGGTATATGTCCACATTAAACCACAATTTAATTACGAAAAAAATGGCCTTTTAATGAGGGTATATTTCATCATTAAATCACAATTTAATGACTGGAAATGTCCTTTTAATGAGGGAATGAGTTGTGATTAAATTGTTATTTAATTTCCCGTCATTATACCTTTAACGAGGTACATTATGCCTTGATACTTTAATGACGCTTAAAAGCCGGTTTTCGAGGACGAGAAAAGGGCTAGTGGGGGGTAGTTGATGATGCTTAAAATAGTCTATCCTACGACATCAACATTTTGTCCGTTACGAGCTAAAAATAGTTGTTTCGACCTATAATTATGAACCATTTGAGTTTAATTTCATATATCGGGTTTGTGAGTCGAGAATTTTGCATTTAACGTTTATTTTAACTTGTTTGGTATTATTTCGTGCGTTATTTGATTATTTTTAGGATACGAAATATTGGGTTAAGCATTGTGGACAATTCTGGAGCGGACTGAACGTGAGGATTGGGCCTATGGTATTCCAGAACCTTCCAAGCTAAGTCGGCAAAAGAAAAAGGGCAAAACTACCCCCCGATTAATCGGGATATACCGCCGATTCATCGAGAGTCCAGAATCTTCCGAAACATGTTTTCTTGGACGAGGGGCAATTCTAGGTGTTTCTAAGTCGGTTTATTTATCTATAAATAAGAGGAATCGCCTCAGAATTCATTGTATGCCAAATTCAAGACAAGCATTATGCAATAAAAGTTATTTATTTATTTATGTTATGAGTCCTAGTCACAGAGTCGCCAGATTCACCTCCTAAGAAGAGATCCAAGGGAGATCTACACTCATCTTCGAGGGTATGATTTTCGGTCTTTTCCAAGAATTAGATCTATCGTTGTTCTATGTGACTAGTATGTGCTAATTGTTTATTTAGTTTAATTTTGTAGTAGTTAGTTTATTTTACCTATGTATGTGTAGATCTGATTCTTGGGTGAAGAAATCATGAAATAGTGAATGCGTTATCCAAATCTGCGATGGTCTATATTGCTAGATGTGAATACCTAGTAAATCTAGTTCATGATAATCGGCGCCAGCTACGTTGATCGACATATTTAATTTACATGTTAGTAGCCTGATCAACTATTTGCATGTCATCGTAAATTAGAATGAAGGACTGTTAAAGAAGTGTTAATTTGGACATTGTCTTGATGGATCCTTATGAACGTGCTAGTCATATTCTATAGCTCCCTCGGGAGGTTTTCGGTCTGGAGCCGGCAACTCAAAAACTTATTGCGTATGAACTAATACAACCAACGACGGAGGTTAGTTGCATATAGATTGTCTGTTGTCCTTACAGTGGAAGTAGGTAGGGTTAGAGTTTGCACCCGTAGCTGACAATGAATTATAATTTACCAACGGGATGACTAATGCATGTTAATAGGGGAATAACTACTAACTCACAATTGAAATAATACCTTAGAACTCATGTGTGCTCAGTTTGAACTTGCATAGTCTTGTTTGTTTGTTGGCAACAATTTTACTTCTTTATATATTATAGTTGGTCGTAGACCGTTATTGTGACAGCTTAATCTTGAATGATTTGCGTTATTACGAGTCTCTATTTGATTCGACTTGGACTTGCTAGTACTCTACTATGATAGACCTAGTCTTATTGCTAGTATGTCATTTGCACGCGATCAAACACAGGTTCTTCTACGAATATCCGTCATCGGGGCGTCAGACTAGTTTTAGCGCATGCCAAAATGATTAGAAATTGGCAAGAAGTCTCTGTTCATGGTTAGCGTTCTCCAAAGATGCTTAGCGCGTGCCTAAGATGCAAAGAAGGAAGCAAGATGCACTGTTCAGGTTAATCGTGTGCCAAGGATGTTTAGCGAGTGCTAAAGAGAAGCAGGATTGAACAGTATGTTTTTGTTCAGTTCTAGCACGCCCTGAAAATGTACTAGCGTGTACCAAGGTATAGCACATTGGTATAGTTTGTTTTGGACAGGGTTTAGCACGCCAAAGCCCTTGTTCATCCTATTTTGATATTTTCTTGTGTACAACCTGATGTTGTATGGCATGCATGCCTTTAGGGCATTATTTGGAACTTAGAAATGTCTAACATTGACTTCTGGTTGCCTCGCCTCGGCACCACAATTGAGACCCTCTACGGGAAGAATATTGGAGCACCGGAAGGCGATTGTTTAGGCCTTGCGGGATATTGACTTAGTAGTCAATAGTCATTCTACAATGTGCTAGGTAGTGTAATTAGATTTTCTGGGACCAGATGATCCTTAGGAAGCCTTTTAAGTGAATGAATCAAGTGGTTAGATTTATTTCGTAATAATCACATGTCTTGTGTCTAAAAGCTAAAACAACATTATCATTGGCGAGGCACGTTTATTTTTCACAGAATGGAACAATTACAACTCTCTACTTGGTCGGATGCCAAAGGACTCAAGTGATCTTTGATTTTGATGCGTAACAAACCTACTTGTGCGTGCCCTAATAGAGGTGAGCTCCTGAATGTGTTGTGATACGGTGTTCACCATACGCGGTGTCCTTTGATATATATATATATATGTGTGTGTGTGTGTGTGTGTGTGTGTGTGTGTGTGTGTGTGTGTGTGATTGTCATTACCGATTCTTCAACCCCTTACAAAGTACGTATGTACTTACCCCTTTCTTTAATGTTCCCCACCTCGAGAATGTGATGTTATGTAGGTTGTTTTCCAGGCGACTAAGGAGTGACCCCGGGGACGATGCATGAAGTTTGTTTTTCTTTATTTTGTTACAATTTGGTTATAATCCTACGTTTGTAATATAGAAATCAATGGTTGAGTTTGTGGATATCAAGTTGTAATGGATTATTTGTATTTGACAGTTGTAATAAAGTCTTTTAATGATGTTTTAAATGCAGCATGTGTCATTTTCAATCGTTGTGATAGTCGTTTTAGTTGCCTGAGTCTATCGTTTTGTCTTTCGCCTTCTCCGTTGATGTTAATATTGTAAGGATTACGTACATAATTAAATTAAATTTTAATTATATGCGTGTCAGAATTTCTTTTCATAATAGGGTCTCGGTATCCAAGAAAGAGACGTCACACTTTTCAATTGCTTGTAATTGTCTTTTAGCTTCCAGAGTCTATCTTTTTGTTATCCACAGTAACTGTTTTGTTGAAGCATATATCGATTTGAGTTGAACTTACCACTGCTTGGAAATTCTGTATCTAAATCGATTTCCCAAAGTGTTATGTCTTATAAAACCGCTAAGGACATTTGGGATGACTTGGAAGTTAGATATGGGGGTGGAGATGCAGACAAATTGTCAGATTTGGTAGATGAAATTCAGAGTTTGAAGCAAGGTGATTCTTCTGTTTCAGAATATTTTGCCAGACTCAAAATCTTGTGGGATCAACTATTGACTCTCACTCCACCTCCTACCTGTGATTGTGGACAACAGTGGTACAGGGAGCATAATGAAAGAAATCATGTAATTCGATTTCTGAAAGGACTCAATGACAATTTTGCTACAATGAAATCTCAAGTATTGATGATTTCTCATTTCCCTTCTGTAAGGAATGTCTTTTCTATGGCTCTCAAACAAGAGAGACAACAACATTATAGTTCTGGGGCTCATACTGCTAATTCTTTCTGGAATTCTTGGAAGCACTTTGGTAAACAATATGGATAAGAATGCTATGGCAGTTCAGAACTATGGACAGAATTCTGGTTTCAAGAAGAATTACAGTAACAACTCTAAGAAACCTCAGTGTACTCATTGTGGTATGACAGGCCACACAGTGGATAGGTGCTACAAGAAGCATGGATTTCCTCCAAATTTTAAAGGCAGGGGCAGAGGTAGATCTTATGCTAACAATGTTGCCACTGATGGTGGTTCTTGGACAGATGGTGGTTCTTGGTCAGATGGTGGTTCTTGGTCAGATCATGATCATCAAAATCAGACTCAGAATCAGGTTGCTCCAGATTTAAAGGCTCCTGTCACTCAAGAGCAGTATCAGCAGATAATGAACATCTTAAGGAATGGAGCTTTGGTGCAAGACAATCATGATACTGGTTTCAATTCTGTTAATTCTGCTGTTTTGTCTACTAACTTTGGTAGTACAGACTCAGGTTTGGCTAAAAATTATAATCTTTTTGATTGGATTATAGATTCTGGAGCTAGTGATCATGTTGTTTATGAAAAAATGTTGTTTAAATCCTGCAAGACTGTTGATAACCTGTTTGTGTCTCTTCCTAATGGGAAAAATGCCAAGATTACTCATATAGGTCAAGTCTTAATTAACAAAGATCTAATTCTTGATAATGTGTTGTGTGTACCTGAGTTTCACCATACTTTGATGTCTATAAGTCAGTTAATCAGGACTAGGGCTTATAATATCAAGTTTTTTATGAACTCTTGTGTCATACATGATTTGATTACTCTAAAGAGGATTGGTTCAGCTGAATTAGTAAAAGGCTTATACATTTTAAGGGCTGACAGATCCTGTTACACTTTTCCTGTTTCTAATGACAAGTTTGCTGGTGCATCTGAATTGTTATGGCACTATAGATTGGGACACCCCTCAGATCAAAGGCTTAAAGTCATCAAGCAAGATCATGCTCAAGTCAAATTACCTGTAGAACATATCTGTGATGTCTGTCCTTTAGCAAAACAGAAAAGAAATAGCTTTCCTATTAGTCATTCTTTTTGTAAAGATTTGTTTCACATTGTTCATATGGATATTTGGGGGCCATATAGAACTGTTGGCATCCATGGTCATAGATTCTTTCTCACTATAGTAGATGATTTTAGTAGATTTTGTTGGATTTTTCTGTTGAAAAACAAAAGTGAGGTTAGACCTCTTGTGCAACAATTCTGTAATATGACTGTCACACAATTTAATAAGACTGTAAAAGTTGTGAGGTCAGACAATGGTTTAGAATTTCAATTGCCTGAATATTATGCCAGCAAGGGCATTTTACACTAGACTTCTGTAGTTAAAACACCTCAGCAAAATGGAGTGGTTGAGAGAAAGCATCAACACATCCTTAATGTTGCTAGAAGTCATAAATTTCAGTCTGGTTTACCTGTGATATATTGGTCATATTTTGTCATTCATGCTGTTAATCTTATCAACATCATACCATCACCATTGCTGCAAGATAAGACACCTTTTGAAATGTTACATAAAGTGAAACCTAATTTTGATTATGTGAAGGTGTTTGGTTGCTTAACTTTTGCTGCAAATCTACACCATGACAATAATAAATTTGCCCCTAGGGGTATAAAGTCTGTGTTCATTAGTTATGTTCCTAATGTCAAAGGTTATTATCTTTTGAATCTCTATACAAAACATATTTTTATAGCAAGGGATGTAGTGTTTCGTGAAATGGTGTTTCCTTTTAAGCAAAAGGGTTCCAATTCAGGTGATATCTTTAACTTACCCTTGCCAGCAGGGGCGGAGCCAGGATTATAGTTTAGGGGGGGCGGAATTCTAAAAATTAATTGTCGTGGAAAAAGTGTTTAATTATTTTTTCCGTAGATACATATAAGAAATTTGTTGTAGGTTTATACAGATGTGAAAGTTTTTTTTAGTAATATACAAATGTGAAAGTTGTTGTGGGTTTATATTATAAAAAGACATTGACTATATTGTTTTTCATATTAATAATTGACGATAAAAAAATAATCTAAAGATTAACAAAGTAAATAAGTTTACAAATTTTCGGATTGTCATATCAATTATCTTTTTAAAATGTTCAGAAATCTTGAGAAAATAAGTGTTGAAACTTTGAGTAAAAAAAAATTAAAAATCTGAAGTTTAATATAGTAAACTTGGGAAAAGAAGTGTTGAAATTTTGAGTAAAAAAATGAAGAATTTGGAATTTAATATAGTAAACTTTGAGTAAAATAAAAAATAAAAATGCTTCCCAAAAATAGGGAGGATGGAGGATTCGAACCCACAACCTTCCGCCTTCACTATCAACACTGGACCACTACACCAAATACGCAGATTGTGCTTTGTAAGGAACATATAATATATATTACATCAATTGCAACATATTACCGAGTAGGAAGGCTATTTTAGTAATTTCTCGGAAAATTTAAGGGGGGGGCGGGGCACGAGCCCCCCTTACCCCTCTATAAGTCCGCCCCTGCTTGCCAGTACCCACAGATCAGCATGTTCCATGGAATGACACTGTTAATACTCAAAGTGCAGTTGATGAAACACTAACTCAACATTTGCACACTAATCACTCAGATTCTACTCAAGGGGCAGATGTCTGATCAATTTTCTGATCATACTTCTGATGCACATAATCCTGAACCTGATCCTTGGGATAATATAGATTATGTGGAACATATACAAGATAATCTTAATCTTGACAATCCACAAACTAGAAAATCAACAAGGATCAGGGGAGCTCCTTCATATATGAAGGACTACAAATGCAATAACATTCAAAAGCCAAAATCTACTCACACACTTGACAAAGTAGATACAATGAAAAACTTATCTATTTCTTATCAATCTTATATTTTCAGTTCTCAAGTTATGATAGAACCAAAGAGCTATAATGAAGCTGTGAAACATGAGGAATGGAGACAGGCCATGCAGAATAAGATAAATGCATTGCAACAAACAAAAACATGGGAGGTAGTGCCATTACCACATGCAAGGCAAGCAACCTATAGGTTTGTAAATGAAGTCTCGGATTTTATCAACGGAAAAACAACAAGTAATAAATTATAAATCCGGTTTACCCCAAGTGCAGGGATCGTAGTACATCGATTAAAAACCGGAGTCGAATCACAGGGAATCGAGGTTGGTCTAGTTCTTAATTTTTCTAAATTGTCACGAGAAATAACTAGAAACGAAAACGAAAAAAAAAGTAATAAAATAATAAACCGGACAGAGGGTTGTCAATCCAAAGCCGGGAAAGATAGTTGCGAAACCTAAATATAAACTATAAACTAGAAAAGAAAACAATAAACAACTATAAAGTTGTGACGATGACCATGGTGATTAAACAACGAACAAGCAATGATCCACCGTTCCCGCCCGCAACCCTCAATTTCCTCTCTAAGGTTATCTTGTGATGATTTAACTAAAATTGTGATTCACCTATCAAAAGTATGAATTTCTAATCTCTTAGATAATTCGTCTATTAATCTCGTCATCTCTCGATCCTTAAAGATTAACGCTTTCATAACCAAGGTGTAAGATTTATTCAATCTAGCAACCTAGATTTCTAACCTAACAACTCTCGTTATATATAGGTTAAAGATCCAATCTTTCCTATGGTGATCTAGGTTTACACCGACTCTCGTCACATAGTAAACATCAACAGCAATACATCTCTCGATTTAAATTGCATAACAATAATAAGCATATAGAAAAGATACGACTTTAATTAAAATCACAAAATAAACCAAAGATTGAAAATAAAGAACCTGCTGAAACGGTTTCACAGAGCTTGAACAGACTGCTCAGCCTCCGATCAGCATCGTTACAATCCAGAAAGAAAGCGAAACAAAATAAAAACCTAATCTAACCCTCGGTCGACCGAGCAGGGGCACTCGGTCGACCGAGCCTGCCTCTAGCTCGAATTAGGGTTTTCTGTATATGATATGATAATATTCTATGATGTCCTAGGGTTGAGATACTGCGTTGTATTTATAGAAATCAAGGTCGGTTTAACTAAGTCGGTCGATGCCGGACGCCCGTTTAATAGGATGGACGCCCGTCCTAGTTGCTTGAAATCTTCGAGTCGGGCCGAACTTGATCAGACGCCCGTCCTATGTAATTTTGGACGCTAGTTCGGTAAAAATCATGCTTTCCCGAATCCAACAACTCTCTCTTGGACGCCCGTCCTCTCGTATCGACGCCCGTCCATCCCGGACGGGGATAAACGCTCGTTCAAAATCTTCATTCCAAGTTTCACTTGCATCTTTCTCCTTCTATTTAACCTTCAATTGAATATCTTTTTTAGCTCATCCTATGCCATGCAAATGTACCTACAAGATAATAGAAACGTGCAAAATGTAGAACCATATATATCGATAGAAAATCGCTAATAAAATCACGTAATAAGCTCGATTATGCACTTTAATGATTTCCATACGCATTCTTTCAATAAATCCATTAAACACCTAATTTTCTATAAAAATTAGTAAAACACGAAGGAAATTGTTACGAAATAAAGTCATATAAACCGTAAAAATCACCGTTAACAACTCCCCCACACTTAGCTTTTGCTCGTCCCGAGCAAAACAAAAGAAAACATAGACTTACTCAAACATTGAACCACATAAAATCCCATATTTCAAATCACAACCGGTCGACTAGCATCAAAAACATACATCCAATGTAATAAACAACTACTCGAATGTGTAGTGTGTGCAAAGCCTTCTTCAACTTCCACTGATTCCACACTCGACAATTAAAGTCAATCTAACCAACCAACACCCATTTAAGACAGATAATGAATCATCCTGACTATACATACGCCCTACAAAACTACTCCCGTCATGACTAGAGTAATACATGTGTTTTCGAAATCTTTTCAGTTGTACCCAGGGGGTATTCCCTACAACATATACCTTGGCCTATACTTGGGGATAAGGTAGGCGATAACTAAGTCTTTCACTTATTCATACCAAATTCCTTATGTAAGTTGATTTAATTTATCTTTCACATTTAAACACACATCAGAATGAGCTCTTGCCCGTCATAGCAGAATAGAACATTCGGGATATACCCTACTTACTCAAATCATAAGGCATCTTCTTCTGACTGTCGTGAGCTTTTGGTCATCATAGTGGTATAGGACATTCGAGATACGCCCTACCTCACTCCAATCATCGACCAGCTTCCGACACACCCAATTTCAATTTTTTAAAACAACTTTTCCAAAGCACAGTAGTTACGTTTCACTTATCACATTCAGGCTTCGGTATATTCACGATACTTCCTACTTCAATTCCAACTACGCACATATTACAATTTCCATGACATTAGCACTAAGCGAACGGTCTGATAACCGAGAATCAAACATCATCGGTTTAAATGAGTACGGTTTCTAAGTTCACTCGTCATCGAAGAGGCTTACGTGAAAAGAATTCGAGTAAAGGCTTATTCATCAAAGGTCTATGCTAAAATACTAGTCAACTCGAGCACAAGTATGGGAATATAACAAGTAAGTAAGCCAAAATAAACTCATGCTCGGGACGGATGTTTTTAAAAAAAAAAAAATTTTTTTCAATATTTTTTAACAAAATAAGCATAATAAATTAAGCACATTTTGTAGGTACAAACAACCAATCCCTCCCCCACACTTAAATAACAACATGTCCTCATGTTGTGCGTAATAAGAAAAACTTAGATGATTGTAGTTCGAATTTGGTGCAATTCTTGGAAGTGGTCACGAGTCGGATCCGAAATGCTTGAAGAAATCGATGATCGTGGACCATCCACCGGAAAACTGGCATCGTCTAAAATCTCACAATTTCTATCGCAAATATCCTGCACACTTGAACAAACACGGAAATATCTCGGGGGACACAAGGGAATATAACATGCAAAAATAATGATACACAAGATATAAGCACATGCTATAATTGCTCAGATGGAAAAATCACCACACAGGGAAAACACAGGGCATCTAAGCGTCAAATATAAAGCCACAGAGGCTTACAATACAAATATGGTCCAACATGTGCATTCAGAAATATCAAACTCCAACGACAGTGCAAATGCGCGTTAAGGCTTACAAGATTCATCAATGAGTAATGGCAACGGAAAACCGACAGTAGCTTCAACTAAAGTACAGATGAATCATATCAGAAAAGCCAACCCCTAAACAACCCTAACACCCTAGATAGACTACAAAAGGAACAACATAAATCATAGTAGAATCACGTCTAGCTGGGTGCTCCAGTGTCACCAGTAGTAGGGCCTTACTGAATTTCGTGAATAAATTTCGTGACATCCTCTCATAAGCGCATCCCATGTACCCAAAGTCATAGAAACGTAAAACAACGAAAAACCTGCATGGGACGTGGTCCACATACCAAAAGTATGCAATAGATACATGGGGGATGTAAAATAAAGAAGCCATGCCACATCGCAGACTCGAAACACAAACAATCACTCAACATGGACCGCAATAGATGGAGAAATAACCATAAAGGTGAAAGAACAGAACATCTACGCATATATAAAGGCCACAGAGGCTCACATTAAAACATCCATGTCAAATAACGGAAGCATGTATCAAAATCAAATTCTATTCACTAAAAACTGATGCACTTTGGATGGGCGTTCGGACAAGACGACGCTCGTCCGGTGCTCTCAAAACATATACGGGGGCTGGTGCGTTTGGTCGGACGGGCGTCCACTCCTTATGGACGCACGTTTGGAACCACACAGAGCAGACGGGCGTTTGGAAAGGACAAACGCTCGTCTGGCCCTAGCATGATGCACAATAAAGAGAAACTCGACCCCTCGTTTGACTCTCACCCTAGTTACCACGTTAGTAAATTCAAAACCTCAGAAACCCTAGCAAACAAAACAACTTTCTTTATTTCTTTTTTTTTATTTTTTTTTTATTTTTTTAGTTTTAGTAAAGATAAAGAAACAGAAAAAGGTACGGAAAAAACGGAAAAACAGAAAAATTAATAAAAACTAGACAACCGTACCGATTCCCCGGCAACGGCGCCAAAAACTTGTCTCGGATTTTATCAACGGAAAACAAATAAGTAATAAAATAATCCGGTTTACCCCAAGTGCAGGGATCGTAGTATAGTAGTTACAACCGGAGTCGAATCACAAGGAATCGATGTTGGTCTAGTTCTTAATTTTTCTAAATTGTCACGAGAAATAACTAGAAACGAAAACGAAAAAAAAACAATAAACTGGACAGAGGGTTGTCAATCCAAAGCCAGGAAAGATAGTTGTGAAACCTAAATCTAAACTATAAACTAGAAAAGAAAACAATAAACAACTATAAAGTTGTGACGATGATCATGGTGATTAAACAACGAACATGCAATGATCCACCGTTCCCACAACCCTCAATTTCCTCTCTAAGGTTATCTTGCGATGATTTAACTAAAATTGTGATTCACCTATCAAAAGTATGAATTTCTAATCTATTAGATAATTCGTCTATTAATCTCGTCATCTCTCGATCCTTAAAGATTAACGCTTTCATAACCAAGGTGTAAGATTTATTCAATCTAGCAACCTAGATTTCTAACCTAACAACTCTCGTTATATATAGGCTAAAGATCCAATCTTTCCTATAGTGATCTAGGTTTACACCGACTCTCGTCACATAGTAAACATCAACAACAATACATCTCTCGATTTAAATTGCATAACAATAATAAGCATATAGAAAAGATACGACTTTAATTAAAATCACAAAATAAACCAAAGATTGAAAACAAAGAACCTGCTGAAACGGTTTCACAGAGCTTGAACAGACTGCTCAGCCTCCGATCAGCATCGTTACAATCCAGAAAGAAAGCGAAACAAAATAAAAACCTAATCTAACCCTCGGTCGACCGAGCACTCGGTCGACCGAGCCCGCCTCTAGCTCGAATTAGGGTTTTCGTATATGATATGATAATATTCTGATGATGCCTAGGGTTGAGATGCTGCGTTGTATTTATAGGAATCAAGGTCGGTTTAACTAAGTCGGCTGCTGGACGCCCGTTTAATAGGATGGACGCACGTCCTAGTTGCTTGAAGTCTTCGAGTCGGGCCGAACTTGATCAGACGCCCGTCCTATGTAATTTTGGACGCTAGTTCGGTAAAAATCATGCTTTCCTGAATCCAATAGCTCCTCTTTGACGCCCGTCCTCTGTATCAGACGCCCGTCCATCCTGGACGGGGATAAACGCTCGTTCAGCTTTTCCAAATCTTTATTCCAAGTTTCACTTGCATCTTTCTCCTTCTATTTAACCTTCAATTGAATATCTTTTTTAGCTCATCCTATGCCATGCAAATGTACCTACAAGATAATAGAAACGTGCAAAATGTAAAACCATATATCTTGATAGAAAATCGCTAATAAAATCACGTAATAAGCTCGATTATGCACTTTAATGATTTCGATACGCATTCTTTCAATATATCCATTAAACACCTAATTTTCTATAAAAATTAGTAAAACACGAAGGAAATTGTTATGAAATAAAGTCATATAAACCGTAAAAATCACCGTTAACACTTTGGTTGAGAGGGGGTTCAGACAATCCAAACAAGACTACAGTTTGTTCATTAAAGGATCAGATAGCTCTTTCATTGCAGTCTTGGTTTATGTGGATGATGTTCTTGTCACTAGTCCAGACCTGAACCAAATTAAGGAATTGAAAGACTACTTAAATGACAGATTTGGCATCAAGGATTTGGGGGATCTCAAATATTTCTTAGGATTAGAAGTGGCCAGATCCAGCAAAGGAATTGTGCTCTCACAAAGGAAATACTGTTTAGAACTACTAGAAGAATATGGTTTTTCAGAATGTAAGCCAAGTAGCACACCTATGGATACATCCATTAAATTACACAGCAAGGATTCTGCAACACTGGATTCCAACAGCTACTACAGAAGTTTAGTAGGAAAGTTGCTCTATCTAGGCTTGACAAGACCTGACATAACCTTTGCCACACAACAACTCAGTCAATTCTTGGACAAACCTACAGAATTGCAACTTCAAGCAGCTCACAAACTTCTAAAATACCTAAAAGGATCACCAGGACAGGGCATCTTCTTTTCAGCCAAGGATAATCTAGAACTCAAATGTTTTGTAGATGCAGATTGGGGAGGATGCAATGACACCGAAAGATCGATCCACGGGATTCTCAATATTCCTGGGGATTCACTCATCGGTTGGAGAACTAAGAAACGGACAACGGCATCAAGAAGTTCTTCTGAATCTGAGTATAGATCCATGGCAATGGCCTCCTGTGAACTTCAATGGCTTACCTATGTACTATCAGAATTCAACATCAAACAAGAAAGGCCAATTCCACTGTTTTGTGACAGCAATAGTGCTATATACATAGTAGAAAATCCAGTTTTTCATGAGAGGACCAAGCATATAGAGATAGATCGTCATGTAGTAAGGGACGGCACAAAAGTTTACGGTTACTCAATAAATTAGTTGTAATTGCCTAGTTTACGTATATAATTAGATTAAATTTTAATTATAGGCGTGGAGGACGTTTTTTCATAGAATTTAAGGGTTTACGTATAAAATTATTAATTTTTAATTATAGGCGTGGAGGACGTTTTTTTTAAGGATAAAAACCCGGTAACCGAAAAACGATGCGTCACAATTTCCCTGTATTTTAACATAGCGAAAACATTTTTTTAAATATTTCTAGCCAGACACGTTAATTCTAGATAAATGATTACACCTTGAAATCACAAGAACCAAACTGGTCTAGAAATGCTAACCACAAATATTAAAGTATTGCCTCAAATTTTAGAATGGTGCAGGACTATATATGATATGTTGGTGCCAAATTAAACCCATTATATTTAAACAGGTATTGGGCGTCATGTATTTGCAGAAGAAAAACAACAACAACAACAACAACAACAACAACAAGAATACAACCAAAAAAAAAAAAAAAAAAAAAAAAACCTCATTATTTAAGCAATTCAGATTGATTAACAAATGATGATTTTGACAAAAAAAAATTGTTCTTTTTTGTTTTGTTTTACAGAAAACAACTACAATGTATCATTAAACAGGTCCTGAAGCTTTAATGAACAACGATCATTATCTTTGCTACACTGCTTCCTAACACATGTCTCATGGATTTTAATTATGTCTTTCTCCTCCTTATTCTTTCCCCATAGTACACCATACAATCCTATAACAATCAACGCCGAACCTGTGACACTGTCCAATATTAAGAACCCTCATGATCGATCAGTAGACAAAATGGTGAGGTTTACATTCAACAAGTAAATGAGATAAACAGTAAGTTAAATTGACATTCTAGGATATATCGGAATGAATACTTACGTTCCAACGTGTGTAATTTCTCCTCGAGCAAACCCCAGCTGAGACCGGCAACGATAATGAGTAACAAGGGGCTGAAAACTGAGACATATAAAGGGCCTTTCTTTTCAATGCACCATGACATGACGCAAAATGCTAGGGCAGTGCATACAATTCCCTGAAATTATATTATTATATTACTTATTAGTCCATATAAAACTGAAAAAAATATATATATATTCAGAAGATGAAATACGTTAAAAAAAACAAATAAATGATGTTTTTAATACATACCGCATAGAGACTTGAAATAGCCCTGATTGGAGGGTTCAATGACCATGCAGATATATTTTGCTCAAAGCAAAACCCAAGAGCTACACATTCAATGCTTGCCATTAAACATGTCAGAGCTGAGCTTGAATAAGGAGCATTATAAATCTTGCCCAACTTTGCCTGAGAAGAAAATATACTAAGCAACATATATATATATACAACGGCGGATACACGTGCCCCGGGGGGTCACGTGACCCCTAACCCCACTCAACTTTATAAATAAAAAATAAAAAAAAATCCGAAACGACGTCGTTTTGATTAAAAAAAAAATTCAATTTTTGACCTAATTAATTACCCTCCCAACCCGGTTTCGACCCGGAAATTTTGACCTAATTACCCGCCCAACCCGAATTTTTTTTAGGGTTACTACACTTTTGTGACGGATGACCCGATTGAATTTTTTTCCTGGATTCGCCAATATATATATATATATCAATCATATGATCTTTCTATATGTAATATATGTCCATATTAGATTACTAAAATGAAATTAAGGTCCATATACAAGTAAAAGAATTGAAGGGGCTAATTTGATTTTAGCCAAAAGGCTGAGAAAGGTAATTAACTTACTTGTATTATCAACCAAATAGCCCAAGAAACAGAACTTGTAATCAGTAGAAATGGTCCTAGGAAGAAATTAATGTGGGCGCTTGAATTTGTGTCATTTGAATGCTCAATAAGTTTCAAATGAATGTTTGATTTTCCAATATTTACTATAGGTCCATCGTAGAAAGACAACAATAAAGCACCACCTACACATACAGTAGTCCCCAATATCTTGCTTATTCCTGCCTTACTTCTCACCCCTGCTGTTTCTAATCTGTATCAAATAAATAAATAAATACAACACGATACAACGCAAACGAAAAACAAAATACATAAATAAATAAATAAATACAACACGACACGACACAACGCAAATGAAAAACAAGATAGTTACCCTAGAGGAATAGCTATTAGAAAAGTGATAGCTGGGCTTAAATTTGATAAGGCACAGGCGACAGTTGGGGTTGAATTCTTCAGCCCCACAAAATAGGTTATTTGGTTCATAGTTGCCCTGTGCGGTTTCAGTTGAGTTTTAGAGATTTCTCACACATAAAACAAATCATATTAAATTTGAAAAAAAAAAAAAAAAATAAATTAGCAAGTACTGGAGATATATAGTATACTCTTATTTATACTCACCCGAAAATGGAACACAAAAAAATCTGGAAAAGGATAAACAAGTTGAGCGGAGGTCTTGTTTTCCTGCAATATTGTTTTTAATAATAATGAAAATTGATTATAAATAAATAAAGGAAAGAAGTTTCTGAGTTACTTTCCACCTATATCTACTTACAATTCAACTAAAGATTTTCCTTTTTTTTAATTTAACAACAAACTACAAAAAAAAATTAATTAACAAATATCAAAATATTTTTAAATAAAATGACAACCAAGCATGTTTTGTTGGAGAAATAACATTTTATCAAATTACACAAATAAATAAATAAATACAAAGCCCATGCTGATAGTCTTTCTCTCCTACTCCTACTCCTTCTCCTTCACACCATTAACATACTCGATTTACTCCCTCCTCACTTGTCAAAAGATTTTTAAATAAAATGAGAACCAGGCATGTTTTATAGGAGAAATTACATTTTATCAAATTACACTAATAAATAAATAAATACAAAGCCCATGCTACTAGTATTTCTCACCTACTCCTTCGCACCGTTAACATTCTCGATTTACTCCTTCACTCATTTAAGATCTAAAAATAATAATAAATGTTTCACAAAATCTTTATTTTTTTCATCCTTTAGTTTTCATTCCTTATTTGATATCATTACATCATTGTTTATGTGATTAACTGTCGAAAATCCTTAGTGAATTTCATCATTGAATATGGAATTGTAATGGATTTCGAGAGTGAATTACTGAATTTTAAAAATTACCTCCGAACGTGGTTATTGTGATCTTATACAAACAGAATGAAAAATAAAAAACTAAGTGAAATAATTATCATTTTCTCAGTTATAGATTGATAAATCTGATTATTTAAAAATAGTGAATAAGAAGAGAATTATTTTAATTCCACAGCTGAAATCTCTCTCTATATATATACTTTTTTTTTTGAGAAATATCTATATTAATATTTTCGAGTGAATAACTACCAATTGATCCATTTTCCTATTATTACCCGACCCAAACCCGGTTCCCCTCTCCCCTCCAAAAAAAAAAAAAAAAAAAAAAAAAAAAAAAAAACACAATTCTTCTTACGTTTTATCACATTCACATTTACACAGAAATAACAAACCTTCAGCGCCCCACTAACCTCAACCTCTCCCCCACTAACCTCAACCTCTCCCCACTAACGCAACTAGCTAATTTGTCCTTAAACGCCGCCATCACCATGGAAAAAACTGAAGCCGGAAATCAGGAAAAAACCCGGTCTTCTTATGCTTACCAATCCATCCCCACATTCTATGAACCCACCATTGAAAATAGAACAATGAAGGAGAGCAACCGCCGATAAAATTGTTTTGACTGCATAGTAGATTTTTTACGACGGGAATAGGCTGGTCTTGAAGACGGAAAAGTCTACTGCCTTTTGAGAAGATACATTATTCGGTTCGGTAGGAAATAGATACATTATAGATACAGTTCTTTTCCGAATCGAAACAATTCATTTTGCAGAAGCAGAACCTTAAGACAAAAAGGTTAGTTTATTTTGTTTTTTCTTTAGAATCACCCTTTCAATTTCATGCTGGTTTCTTCCTTCTGCATTTCATTTGTAAGTAATTAATTGATTGGAAATGATAATTACGGATGTTAGGGTTGAAAAATTTACAACCAAGCACTCAGATGGGTTGAGATCTCAGCCAGATTAGATGCTGTTCAGATTTCGGCCTTCAATTATAGCGGATGATGCAGTTAGTTTGGAAGAGTGATGCCTTTGTTATTGTAATGTACGAGGTATGTGTGAAGAGTGATGCCATTGTTATTGTAATGTACGAGGTATTTTTGTGACAGGGAAATGGGATGGGGTCGTCTCTGTGCAAGATTGATCACGGTAGTAGATTAATTTGTAAAAGAAATTCAGGATTTTGGGTTATTTATCATTTTAAAATTCTCATTCATTTAGGGTTACTGATTTCCTTTCTATCTTTTTGATGATGGACAGGTTGTTTGATGAAGAATTCAGGTTCTTAAGACCTAGAATCTTACTTTCCTTTTAGGCCAGAATGCCGAGATGATATGCCCAAGACAACGCTCTACAAACCTAGGGTCTCTTAAATTTTTTTTTTTTTTTTTTTTTTTTTTTTTTTTGTAAAATTTATTAGTTTCAAATTCTTAGACTTTTGCTTCAGATTGTTACGAGTTTTCATTCAGAGAAGAGACAATGTGCATCAGTGTCGTATGTGTAAAGTTGTATACAGTGTTGCTTATTCGGTTTATCCCCCCATTTGTGCCCAACTCCCTTATTCATGTGCATGTGTTTAGGCCCGTTTTATAAGCTGCTAATTTGTGTCTGTTGCCAGTCAGGCAAAACTTTGATTAGAAGAAAGTGGGAAGCAGCGTTTAGTGAAGATGGTCAATTGGATATGGTAGGTGTTCTTCAAAGAATCCAGCGAGGGGTGAAGTCACTTTTTTTCTTTCTGATTTCTCGAGTGAAAATTTTGAAAATTGCTTTTTAAAAAAGCCTATAATTTTCGTTCATGTTTGAACTGGAGAAAGAACAGCCCTTTGTGGTTTTACACTGTTTTAGATTTGTGACTGTGAAGATGAGCATTAATTGTGATTTTTATTTTCGTATCTTTGTCAATACATGTTAGGGTGTTCATCCATCAATCAAAGGCGAAGTCTGGGAGTTTCTTTTTGGTTGTTTTGATCCCAAAAGCACTTCTGCAGAAAGAAAAGAGCTCAGGCAACAGCGAAGGTAATTTTACTTATTCAAGGAATCAGTTGAGCTTAAATTTCTTGATTCCTTTTTGTGAAAAAAGTCCTAAAGATGTACCATCGTTATCAGGTAGATGTGAATAGAACCATAGCTTCATGCCAGAACTTTCAAAAAATTGATTACAATTCACAACCCATCAAATGGATTTAGGAAAGCTTTGGCTTATATGTTTGTACCATAAGCCACACAATGGCGTATAGTCCATGATTTTGCCCTTTGATGCAATTTTTTTTTTAAGTTTTAGCACTGATGTCAGAAGTTACCCCGTTTTTTTTTGTAGGACTAGACACCTAGCCGTTGTTCACTGTGTCATGGTCTATACCTCTGCTTGGTCACTGTGTCATGGTCTACGGGAAGGGATGATGCTATAGTGGTTTTGAAATTTGAATTTTACATGGATAAATTTACTGAACTCATGTTTTCTGTTGAGGGTTTACGGAACGCAAGTCTTCTGAATCGAAACAATTCATTTTGCAGAAGCAGAACCTTAAGACGAAAAGGTTTTTTTTTTTCTTTTTTCTTTAGAATCGCACTTCAATTTCATGGTGGTTTCTTCCTTCTGCATTTCATATCGTTCAACGATTATTTGGTCCTTTTTTTCACTTGATACGAAAGCTTTTTTTCTAAACTACCGGGGGGGGGGGGGAATCGAACCCTGAACCTCCCACATAAGGCCAGGGTAAAGCCCAGGTGGCTAACCACTTGGGATGAGCTTAAGCTCAACAATTATTTGGTATAATGCTTCAAAAAAGTTTCTGCTTCTCCTCAATTTTTAATTTCTTTCACATTGATTTCTTAAACATTACTTTCTTTTTCCAGGAAACGAAGAGCAATCGATATTGTCCGAAATAGTACAATTCACACAATTCCAGCAGAAAAAGGTGAATGTTTAATAATTCTGCCATGTTTTTCTTTCTGAAAAATGGTTGCTTCATGAAATAGGGGCTGTTTGGATTTATCATGTAAGTGGTTCTGTATGATGTTTATTACGCTTTCTTTATGAATATTCACAGACGAGAGCCTCTACACAATACATTGGTCCACAACATCTGTTCAAACATCTATGGTACATGCTATTGTTCTTTTTCTTTACGTATGTTAACTTCTCAGTTTTTGGTATGTTTATTGGGCACTACGTTCATTATTGAGAATATGCTGTTTGATATGCTTCACCACTTAAGTAAATCGCAATCCGCTACATTTGTAGAAATATCCCAAACCAAATGTTCTCATTTATCTTTCACTGGGTTCTACTACATTGCTTACCAACAATAGGTTGTTTGAAGAGTATTGCTGATTTTATTATAGACCAACTTTACTTTTTCCTTTGATTATGTTATTAGCCAATTGGGGGTTTTCTTGAATGTGAGGAAACCTTATGGTTGGAAAATCCTTTTTTAATTTTCATTTTTTGTGTATTCTTTATTTGTGTGAGTGTAAATTTTCTTAACAATTTTTTTGAGTGTTCTGAATTATGTTGTGCACCATTTGTTGGTGGTGATGTATCAAGTATTATTAGCAAAGATAAAGTGATTAGATTTCTTTCATGACAGTAGTTGACGCGTTCTTCAGAATGTTCATCCAAATCCACTATACTCATAAACTCATACTTAGATATGTATATTTGCAAAAGTTGTTGTTTCTCTGTTATCAGCAATTCTAATTTCTTAGCGATGCTTCCATGTATCAGGTTTTTGTTTAATGTGTATGATGCACGTGTTCCATTACCTCACACGCTGAAGTCGGGAAACGGTCCCTTTAAATGGCCAACTTACTTTCATATTTTTTTCTCTGTTCAAAGATATCTCCAATCACTTGATTTTTTTTTTGTCACTGTATAAGAAATTGAGTGTAATTTACGGTTAATGTGATTCCTCATCACATTTCTACACTTAGCTTCCTATCCTGCTTACTTTCTCCTCTTGCTTGCTTTTTTATTTTATTTTAATGCTTATTTCCCCCCTGTCCTTTTAGAATAACGACACGTGTTTTTTTTTTTTTTTTTTTTTTTTGACATCTTCATGAAAAGTTCTTTTAAGTTAATCTACTTTTAGGCATACATGCCTTAGTTATATTCCGTTCAGGCTAAATAATCTTTTATGTTCAGGATGTAGCAAATGTTGCTTCAGTACTTTTATCTCTAAGGTTTCTAAGTATTTTGCATGGTTGGAGAAAATGCAGCCACCATCTTAGTTTAGGTTTATTTGGTGCTTTTAAAATGTTTTTTTTAGCTCAACATATACTTTAGGTTTATCTGCTTCAGTACTTTGGTAGTATTCATATACATTTTTAAGATTTCTTTTTCTTTTTCTTTCTGCATTCTTTGCTCTGATGTTTGGAGATAATTTTATTTAATTTTTTTTTGTTAAATTTCTACCAAGCAAAAGGCGGTGGGTGATGTATTTGTATGATTGGGATATTGTGGTTTTATTTTTCAGATTTTATAGATTTATACCAATTAGCTCAAGACGAATGATGTAGCTTATGATAGTCACAGGTTTCTCTACTGGATGTCGTGCTATTTTTTTTACCTCCTCTATTCATCACATTAGTTGGTTTTGCAACTTCTTAACTTGAAGAGGTAATAGAGTAAAACTTGCATACTTAAAAGTTTTGATTCGTGATTGCACATAATTCGTTATTGCATAAGTTTCAAGCTGCCTTCAAAATCTACGGTTTCTTAATTGTTTTTTTAATGTTTTTCAAAATCTACGGTTTCTTAATTGGTTTTTAATGTTTTTTGAGTTAACAATTTCTTATTTGAACTTTTTATTTTGAGTGTGATTTGATCAGTGTTGTTTTACTTTTTGTCTTTATAGAGGCATTGGAAATTGGGAAACTATAATCATCGTATCAGGTTGTATCTGGATGTACTACCTTTCAAAATTTTCTTTATTTATCCTGTTGTTTCCACGATTTGTTGGTATATCAGTTTTCTACATTTGTACGGTGTACGTGATAGTGTAGATGAGCGATAAGGTTCAATTTCCTTCATTTTTTTGTTCAGACAACTGTCAAGATTTTCGGATGGTGGAACTTCTATGTCCCACATCCGGTAAAAGTGTTCATATTATGTGTTCATCTTCTATACAAATTAAAGCATAGAGTGGTTAAGCGTCGAACTTATTTGCAGATTGAAGTCGAGCATAGCCGGGGAAAGCTTAGGCACTTTGTGCAAGAGGTGGTTCTGTTGTTGGGAAGTGCTATTATGTTGCCATGCAGGGATTCAAATTCGTTAATTGATGCATAACGTTAATGGATGTTGTAAACATTAGAAAGACAAGTAGGGACATTCTTACCCGACTTCTTTTTTTTCTTACATGATTTATAAGTTTGTCGGTTAATCCTATTGTGTTGTGAGGCTAAGGTTGCGATTTTTTTGTAGCTGAAAGACCTTTTATAGGTAAATTTTGTTGATGAAAAATAAAAATAAATAGATATGGGATGTTTCCTGCTATTTGTATGCTGACATAGATTAAATCTTATGCTATGATTTATAGATTGGTTTATCTTTATTCCTTTTAGATATTTAATTTTTTTGGATCAAATATTCTAATAATCACCGTTGATATCTTATCAACTATTTTGTGTGTTTATCAAAATGCTTTTGCTTCAATTATACTTTTATACTATGTGTATGTAATAAAGCCAATAAGTTGCATATAAATTAGTGTGAACGGTTTCCAATTTTGCTACTATTCTTAAAAACCACGATCACATATAAGAACTGTATTATTAAATCAGGGTCATATTAGTGGGTTAGCACTTATATACCTGGGTTTACTTACAGAATTTGCCCTAATGAAAAAAGAACCGTAACAACAAGGACAATAAATAAGATTTAGATTGTAGTGTATTTCAGTTTACCTTTCAGTGAAGAAAGCTATGGGAACAATGAATGCCGTAGCAAATAGCTGCCTATAAGCAACATGGACAAATGGATTCATGCCACCGACCAAGGCTATCTTTGAAATGATATTCATGCCAGCATACCCTAATTGGACACTTGTCATTATCAAGAAAGGCATGAAATCAAGACCCATTTTATTATTATTTTTGAATGAATTATATCTCAGATTATTACAGCACTTCCCTTAAGACCATGTATATATATAACAAAGATGAAGAGGATATATATATATAGAAAGAAGAAATTTATAAATTAAGTTGTATATACTGAGAAAAAAAAATAGCTACACGACATTTCACAAAAACAGAAAGGTAATGTTGACACCATACTTCAAGGGGAAAAGCTTTCATAACTGAAAAGGTAATCATGCAGAAAACGCAACGCATTCTTATGAAAAGAATACTTCCTCCTTCCGTTATTAAAAAGATAAAATAACTCACTTATATTTCCAATATAAAATGATTTGTTTACAAAAAATTGCAAAATAATTGAGTCAAATACATTTCTAATGTATTTCGCGGATTTATTGTGTTTTTCTACTTCCTTCATAACAATAATTTTTGTTGTGAAACCTTAATTATTAAGGATGAAGAAGAATAAATACAACAATAATGCATTAATTATTGGTATTCATGACTTACCCTAAAAAATGTTTATTTTTTTAGTTATTTTGGCATTAAAATTAAAGGGGTCGCATTGGAATTGGGACCCAAAAGAAACGTGGGCATTTATTACTTGGATCATATTCGCGATTTATTTACATACTCGAACAAATCGAAACTTGCAAGGAGAAAATTCGGCAATTGTAGCGTCTATAGGCTTTCTTATAATTTGGATATGCTATTTTGGGGTCAATCTATTTCGCCTTTGCTATTTTGTGGAGTAAATTAAAAAACTTGGGGATTTGTACATAGTTGAACGTATAAGAAAAATGATATATCCATGCCACTACACATTGAGTAATGGATATAAACTACACACATCTCATCTACAAATTAAAATGCACTATTTTAAATATGTGGATAAGATGTGGGTAGTATATGTCCACTACACACTATGTGTAGTGGATGTATCACCACCCAACCTATAAATGGAAGGCGTGTTTTTCTATAGTAAAAAATATAATAATAAGTCACTCCTTGTTAGCGCTAATCCGGTACATATAGAGGGCTTGTAAGGTCACCACACTAACTTTACCATTGTCTTTAAGGCACTCCAATTTATGCAATTTTTTAAACCGTATTGAGGTGCCCCATTTATATTTATATTTAGTATTGTGTCCTTAAAAGCTTTTAAGCCCACGTTCACTACCACTACCACTACCACTACTCTAATTGTTCACATGAACAGCCCCCCCCCCCCCCCCCCCCCAAAAAAACCTTGTCCCTGCCACATTTAAAATGTACTCTCTTATGGCATGTTTGGATTGCGGTATGAAATGAAATGCTTTTTCATTCCATTCTATCAATTTGGCGTGTTTGGTAACGGAAGAATGAAATGTGTTTTCATAATGAAAATGAATGATTTTCATTCCATCCAAAATCTAATGGAATGGCCGGAATGGAATGAAAAATAAATCGTGCAATTAGAAACGGTTTCATTACACTGTCTACCAAATGCAGTAATGGAATGATATCATTCCATTCCATTGCATTCTATTCCAACAGATTCATTCCATTCAATTACATTCCACCAATCCAAGCGAGCCATTAGTTCTAATTTATCTGATGTTGCTGTTAAAATCACGCATATTAAGTAATTGAATTAATGCATTGATTTTAAGATTAAAGGACTAACAGGCATTTGGGTAGAGTTAATGTCACATTCTTATTTTATTTCTCCTATAGTAATAAATAAGCGTAACACAGAGAACATCATATAAAATTGAACAAATAATTTTGACCGTAAAATCAAATAAATTCTAACGGAGGGAGTATTCTTTTGTACTACGACACTTTTAAAGTAATTTTTCACGCAACTATGTAAAGTACATGCTAATAATTAGACTCAATGGATTACAATATATATATATATATATATATATATATATATATATATATATATATATATATATATATACACTAGCAGAAAACCGTGAATCGCACGGGATGGCGGTCAACTGATAAGTGAAATATTTTTTTCATAATTGTATATGCTCAATAATGATCCTTTATTCATAAAAAGTTTAATTTAAAAATACCGACTTAATTCTCAAAAAAAAAGAAAAAAAAAAGACAGAGATTGTGGAAAATGATAGAAAATATTACAAAATGAATAAATTACAAAAATGACAAACAATTTCAGACGGACAAGAATTCCCTTTTAAAAGGGACGTGCGCATGTCTTCAGTTTATTCCGCTTCCTTCAGGTTTGGTGTTGTTTGTTTGTTTTTTTTTCAAACATCCGTAATTTTTTATTTATAACTCCGATCGTCGAAATTTTTCACCAAAATTCAAAATTTTTTTTGCTCTTTAATTTGAGCCCAAATACGATACCCTTCCGACGTAAATTTTGAAAGCCGAAAAAATATTTACATTAACTGGAACATTTTTCTTATAAACGACCGTAACTTTTAATTTAGAACACCGATCATCAAAATTGTTTCACTAAAGTTCATATTTTTTTTATTTGCATTTTGAGACCTCATTTGATACCTTTTCGACGTAGTATTTGAAAACCGAATTTAATCGCAGCATTTACACTAACACAGTATCAGTATCAGTAAACAGTATCTGACTTATTTAAGGCTTAATTCAAGTGATTACTTCAAGGCACACATAACTGGCTCATTTAAGGCTTAATTTAAGGGACACAATATCATATCTGGCTCATATAAGGCTCATATAAGGAATACAATATCACTAACAGTATCATATAAGGCATACAGTATCAGTATCAGTAAACGGTATCAGACTTATTTAAGGCTTGATTCAAGTGACTGCTTCAAGGCACACATATCCGGCTCATATAACGCTCATTTAAGCCTTAATTCAAGGGACACAATATCAGTTATGGCTCATATAAGGCTCATATAAGGCACACTATATGAGTAACAATATCATATAAGGCACACAATATGAGTAACAATATCATATAAGGCACACAGTATCAGACTCATTTAAGGCATAATTCAAGTGACTACTTCAAGGCACACATATCTGGATCATTTAAGAGGGAAAAGTGGACTATAAACTAAGAAATTAAAGCTGGATTCATACTTAATTAAGGGGGAAAAGTGGACTATAAACTAATTTCCCTAAAGCATCTGAAATCATATCAGCCCTACACAGTCCATTCACCAAAGTCTCAAAGCTGTAGAAATAGCAAAGCTGAAGAAGATAGTGTAGAAAAGGCAGATATTGACATGTCTCCTATCTCAAGCATTCCATCAAACAACTTAAAGACGATGCAATCTACGAGCAACTCGCAGAATAAAGGTGGATTCGGGTTGAAATCAGGCTTTATAAAATGCAATGCTGAAGTAGATATATAATATAGAAAAAGCAGACATTGACATGTCTCCTAAGAGTCCTATCTCAAGCATTCCATCAAACACCTTAAAGACAAAGCAATCTCTAACCCATTCAGAAAAATCTCCTCTTATTGTGAATTCCATCCAAAGTTCCGAATCATCTCAAATCGATTCCTCGGGAAATGAGAATGAACGATCATCACCAGACGACGATCTGATCAGACGGGGCGCCGTATCTCTGCTTTTCTTCATGAGTGGAAATTCAACAACATGGCAAAACCATTCAATCCATGAAAATCAGCCGCAACAATCTTTGGATTCATTCGAATCAGCTGTCCTAAAGCAGAGGATTTCAACGACGTTTTATCAAATCATATTGAAGTAAAAGACGATGAAAAAGATTGTCCGATTGAATTCCGATGTTCTTCGTCTTCTTCTTATAACTCTTCTATGTTTATACGGAACTCCAACAACAGATCCTTCTGTAACCATATGAATCGCTTTAACAAGTAGATCAAGACCTTGACATTTCGTTACTGAACTCGATTCAGATAGTGAAAAAAAACTAGAAGATGAATTTGTTGAAGACGCTAGATTGTTGTTGGTAGTAGTGGCGATTGATGAACCAGATGATAACGATGAAGCTGGTGAATTTGATGCTAATGAACTGAATGAGGATTTTCCAATCTTCATTTGGGAATCTTGGATTAACAAAAATCACAAGAAAATTGTAGAGAAAATGTAGAGATTCAAAGGAGGCTGAAGAGTAAGAGAAATCAAGAAAGAAAAAAGAAAAAAAGCAGCATATAGATGAAGAAAAATGGAGGAGAGTTTGGAGAATAGTTTAAGAAGTCCGGCGCGTCCTAGAAGTAATCACTAGATGAAGTTTTGTACTCTCTTGAAAAAATAGGGGTATATTCGTCCGGTGGAATTTATTTGACCTTAAAGCAACTAAAAAATTGAAGCTGTATTAGCACTTAATTAATAGGGAAAAAGTGGATTATAAACTAATTTTTCCAAAAAAAAAATACCGACTTATATATTCAACCATAAGCTTTTGAGCAATGAGCACAACAACATTAAGACCTTTATAGCACAATTCATCAACATTGGAATTGAAAATCAAGTAAAAAATAGTGATGTTTAAAAAATTTCACATGCAACTTACAACACATAAGAAGAGTACCCTAAAATGAATGTGCCATCAAATATTCCAACAATTTGAAACCAATATCTAAAAGAAGAGAGAGATTCCACGAATTTCTGATATGAAACCCTTACACTACCACACAGTTGTACTTGTTGAATATGGAAGCATCCATCTACATACACATATAATACAATATTTATGATTAATAGTAAAGAACTAATAAGAAAAAGGAGAGTGGTTTAAAAGGACAAATAAGAGGGGGAAATAGAAATCAGAACAATAGAAATATCAATCGGGTGATAAGGACAATTTCAATATTAGTTACTCCAAATCCATTGTTCAGTACAGTGGAATTGACTTCAAATCCACTATTCTACTGTTTCATTTTTTTTTGGGAAAAATGGACTCGAAATGATATAGAAAAATATCGAATTGGATGTCTGAATAAAGAGAACGAAAAAAATAAAAATATCGTGAAAGAATTACGATATTTTGAAGTTCAGAACAAAATATATATTCATTTCTGTAATTAAATAAGAGAGAATTTAAACTATACTGGAATAAACACTTGTTTTTTTTACCCAATAAAAAATTACACTGTCATGTTTGCATATTTCTACTTTCAAATTGTTACTTTTAACAATAAACCCTAAGAAAAATCCAAACAAAAAACCCTACCCTAAGAAAACTACATATTAAAATTTAGGCATACCTAATACCAATCGTAAAGTCTGATATATATTTACAGGTTTAACACATGATATAGATGTAGAGCTCCAAATTCGCTGCAAAACATCTACAGAACAATATTATGATCAATATGTGTAATGATAAACACATGAAACAAAAAAAAAAAAAATGAAGCAGTAAGGATGATCTAACCATTGGAAAAAGTAACATTTGTTTCAGGGGTAGATTAAATGCATCAACAATTCAACACCTTTGAACATTACATTAATGGCTTTTAATGTCTATGAAATCATTCAAGGGGACTATCCTCCAAATAGGAGATCACCAGTACATTAGTGCAGATAAAGAGCTACAACACAACATTCACATATCAATTTCAACACTTTTGAGGTCCGTAAAAAAAATTATCAACACTTTTAAGGTAATCCTCAAGAAAGCCATCATAAAGGTAAACATCATTCTCTTGACTTTAAAGATGTGCTATAGCAACTAACAACAATATATCAACAAAATAGTACTAAACCACAAAATCCCACACATACCTGTGTTGCCATTTTGGGAACCTTTGCCGAAATACCACTATTGAGGCAAGGCAATTTGGGTGGTATTCTGGAAATAATCCCTCCGTTTTGCTGCAACCACAACTACCATTGACTATGCTCTATGAATTCTTAAGTGCAACACACGGGAGCTTTGTCAATATACTATTATTGACAAGCCCAATTTCAAGCCATACCACTTCATTATCGATATACCACTCCCATTTTCACGTTTTAGGTGTTTTTTGAACCAAACTAAACCCTAATTGGGAAGGGGAACCCCAATAGGGGATTTGAGAACCTTAAGATCGTGCAAATTTGTGAAAAAAATGGGAGAAAATCGCGTCCCAAAATTGTTTTTTTTGCCTTGGATGGTATATCCACAAATACACCCCAGAAGCAGTGGCAACCTATGAAAAATCCCGCAACAACGGGGAAACATAATACCAACAATTGATACAACTTTTGAGAGAATGTCGGTCCAAATGGTTTCATCCTATCTTCAAAGTCCATAAAATATAACACAATTGTTGATTAGTCAAAGGAGTCTACTACAGCTGAAGAAAAATTAAAGAGTATACAACAGTAACCTTTTTGCAAAAACAACATCACAAAATTGCATCCATAGTTGTAATTAAGCCTAGATCCATAAAATTCACAGTTGCACCATAACTAAGAAATATAGCAGAATACCATAGACGACTTCCAGCTTCTTTCACAACACATTCAAATTCGCTGGCAGTCGATCAGTTTCGAAACAACATCCTTTAATGAAGACGATCTCCTTGAAAAATCAGGTGCTTCAATCACATCAGAAAAAAAATGGTAAAAAGGATGTCAACTCCACAAATACTTGAATAAGCTTGGTACTTCAAATTAATGTTATAAGCCAAAAAAATGTATCCCAACAAAAGGTAAGAGGAAATAATAGGAGTCTAGAGCTACCATTCAGTTTCAGTAAAGAAAAACGCACCAAATAAAAGGCATTTTTCGGAAGTGCAATAGGGGTCTAGAGATACTAATGTTGAGCGTATGTGTGAGCAAAAACAAAGAGCAAATCAGTAACAGTCTACTAAATCGGGGTAGTAGGTTGCACGGACACGGACACGGATACGGGGACACGGATTCGAGGACATGGGACACGGGGATACAGGAGTTTTTAGAAAAAAAAACAGGGGTCAAAATGTAAATATTAAAAATATAGGGACTAAAATTTAATTATCAAAAAATGTAGGGACTAAATGCAATTACAAAAAATATACGGACTAAATGATAAAGTTGACTCCAAGCAAGTAACTAATAATATTATCATACATTCAACACTTTTAGTGCTTTCATGAGCTCACACTCCAAATTACAAAACATCGTACTTATAATTTTCAAAGTAATTATGCAAAATACATAGCTTTCTTCAAATTTCAAAATCATTTTATACATAAAATAGTACTGCAAAAGATGGAAGAGTATCATCATATATAATGTTATATTCAACATCATTTTCATCATCTGAAACTATGTCATTTTAAGTAGAAAAGTGTCCAAAATCTAGTAAAATTGTTTATTTTTTCGGACACACGTGTCCAAATTTTTTTAAAATTTTATTCGGCCCGATGGCGTGTCCGACATGCGTGTCCAAATTTTTCGAAAATTTCAATTCAGCCCGATGGTGTATCCGACACGGTGTCCGGCGTGTCCGAGGCGTGTCCGTGTCCGACACGGGACACGCCGGCTAAACGGAGTGTCCGTGCAACATAGATGAAAATAATCTGATATAGCACCATTTGGATTTGAAGAAATAGTGTAAAAATATAAGGAACCACAAATATAGCTCTGAATAATTTGAGCAAGGTTGTAACAAGGGGACCCGTTCTTCTTTCCCATCCCTGGTCAGTTAACTGAAATATTATAAAACACACAAAAACATTCCATATGTACGTTGCTAGATGCGGATCCTGACTTACCTTGCCATATTCTTTAATAGAAAAATTTCGTTCTTGAAACCTGCATTCATTATCTGATAAGAAGAAACAAAGAATCATTAAAAAATGAATGGCATAGCTCCAGGGTATATATTACTCACTGCCACATAGGATCAAAAGAACAGAAATACATCCTATAATGAAAGGACTAGGAGTCTAGGACACATAGGCGGATCTACCCTTTAGCAAAGGGGTCCGCGGACACCATTTGTTGAAGTATAAAATGTTAATTATCTACCTCCCCAACGGTTTAAGCTTTTGGAAGAGATGGTAGTTCAACATGATATCAGAGCAGTAGGTCTCGAGTTCAAACCCCGCTCCAAACACAATTTTCCCAAACAAACAAATAAAAAAAATCAAGTGTTGGGCTCTCTAAAAATATAATAAGCCTACACTTGATGGGGCGTGTTGAAGTATAAAATGTTAATTATCTACCTCCCCAACAGCTTAAACTTTTGGGAGAGATGGTAGTTCAACACCGTTAAATATAAGAAAACTCTATATTTTATGTGTAGAAAAATATTTCGAACCCCGTGAAAAATAAAATTTACTCTGAAATAATTACGGACCCCGCTGAATAATATTTCTGGATCCGCCGATGCTAGGATATGCACGTCCAAAGTCTAAAGAAACATGTACTGCCTACTCCATTCCTATCTATCTAATAATAATAAAAAACCAAAAAAAGAACAAGCAGTCTAATTCACGATTCTTCCGAGCAAAACAGAAAAAACAAGCAACAACTAGTGACTAACAATTTGAAAATGAAGAGGCCTCTGAATAAATTACACATTAACTCGACTGATTACAGATTTTGAATCTATAAAATCAGAAAACAACAAAAAGAACTTTACCTCCATGGCCAAAGAAAGAAGTTCTTAAAGGCGGCGCCCGGGTGCTGACTTAAGCAGCCATGCTTACTTCAACATATCACCACCCCTCCTAATCAAGTCCCCCACCATTAGGACGCCGCCGCCGCCGCCTCCTCCTCTTGAGCTCATGGTTCAAAGTTTCGACCGTTTCGTTTCAGAATCGACCCCCACCGATACAAAGTTATGGTTTCTTCTAGGAATAAGCTTTTACCGGAATTATACAGGTGTGACTTGGCCGATATTTACCGATACAATGCACGAGACGGTAAATCGGTTAAACTCGGTAAAATATCACCGGTTTGTATCGGAGTCGACACTAAGGAATGGATCATGGAGAAAAAAAAGAAAGACACCAGACCCATAATAGCCACCATACCTTCAATAATTTCCCCACAAGAAGGACAAAGAATGTCATAAATGGATATGGAATGACAATTTCCATTTTGTGTGATTAAAAATAACAAATTTAAAATAAATGGGCCGAAATGCCCATGATTTTTTTGTTTGGAAAATTTGGAGTAAATATCGTGGCATAAATTATGGGAACTGAATCTGCCAAATCAATTTATTCAATATAAAATTTGGAGTAAATATCGTGGCATAAATTATGGGGACTGAATCTGCCAAATCAATTTATTCAATATAAAAAGAAATAGTAACAATAAATAAAATATAGTTACAATAAAAAAATGTAGTAACACAAAAAATGCAGTAACACAAGAAAAAATATAGTAACATACAAAAAAAATACTTACAACCAATGAAATAAAAGTAAAATAAAAAAAGGGTGGTTCTATCGGCACCCCAGTTTTTACTACTGGCACCCTTTTACTCACGACACCACGAAATATTAATTTCGGCACCACAATAATATTTTTATTATTTTATTACTTCAAACACCACGTAAATAATAGAAAATTTACTTCTTATACCTCAATTGTTCAAAAATGCTATTGAATCCTACATTAAAAAAATTCAACAATATAATCCCTCCCTTCAAATTAACCACCACCCTCTTCCCTCTTCTCCATTTTTCTCTTACAGCAAACCACCCCCTCTTTTCCGGTGACCCACCATTAAAACCCTAAGAGTAAAAAAAACCCACCACCACCACGGCACTGCAGCAAATTCTATCCCAAATCACCATTCTTTTCCATCTCCATCACTTGCTCTTCCTTTTCTTTTCTTTTCTTTTCTTCCCATCCGCTTCAACCCAAAACCTTCATTCTTTTTTGAAGCTGCAGTAGCAGCAGCAGAAGAAAAGAAAAATAACATTCGATGCTATTTACAGCTAGGGAAAAGGGAGGGGGCCGTGAAATCCAGATGTGGGAGTGTGACGGGCCGGCTCCCTACCCTCAGGATCCACTGGGGGTCGTTGTGGGAGCGGCCTACGAAGCTCAAAATGCGACTTCAGAGCATACTTAAAATCCAAACACAATATATATATATATATCCAACCGATGTAATATAACTTCTTATTGATTAATTCCATTAAGGGATTACAACGGGTAAAAGGCAAAACGTCTAACTTAATGGGCGCAGCACGATCTAATCCTTAGTTGATGACTGTTGGTCCCTTGAAAAGGCTTTGACTAAGTTTAGGGGGGGGTGAATAAACTTAACACTTAAAACTTTTAGAGTTAACAAATTCAAAGAACTTCGGAAATTGCGATACTTCGATGAGTCTGTCGATACCTCGCAGCCTACCGATAAACGTAGTCTACGACGATTCCCGCCTTGAATTTGTGCAGCGGAATTATATCTAAATTAATCCTTTTTACTTGTTGTTAAATATGATACTAAGTATTATAAGTAGTGTGTGATTTCAGTTGCTAGATTCAATGGATTGATGTGTATAATAAACTAAGTGCGAATATAAATGCGTAAAGTAAGTAGGCGAGATTTTATAGTGGTTCCGGGTGGTGTAATCCCGTCACCCACTCTTCTCCCGTGATGTTGGAGGTAATTCACTAGAGATCTTTGATGTTGCTTGTTACAAAGATTCCTAAGGTTGCTTGTCCTTCACCAATGACTATGGCTTCACAACCGAAAACTCGGGAACAAGTAGGATTGCTTTGCTCCCGAGTCTTCCACCGGTCCTTGAAGGGTAGGATTGCCTCTTCACCACTCCACCACAAACAACGATCTTTCACACAACTGTGCTTCACTGTCTTCAGCAGATTCTTTATAAAATAAAGATTGAATCAAATAAATGATTCAGTTGCAGCAGCTTGATTAGGATGATATAATCAGCAGCTAGCAGTCTTCAAGTGTGTGTGCTTGATGTAGCTTGAATATAGAATACACTTGAAGAATCTTTCTGGATCAGTAGCTTTAAGTTCAGTAAGTTCAACAGGGTGTTTTTTAGCTCAGAATAGTCTCTTATATTTTTCTCTCAAAGTTCATCAATCATCATTTTTCTTCTGAGTTGGAAATCCTCTATTTATAGGTAGGATTACATGTGACTTGTATTTGAAATTCAAATGTAACCGTTCCTGGTTTTTGTCCAATCTGATTTGCTTTCTGTCACTATTCATAGGACAGACACTGTCAGAATTCCTTTTTGACAGTGCAATCTGTCCACCCTTTGACTTATAACCATTGGATAAAAATCTGAATCATCCCAACGTTCTTTTAATCTCAACCCTTGGTTTGTTTGATAAGTCAGATGTAGTTAGCTGTCATTTTCAATGTAATCTTCCAATGTAATCTTGAATTAATCGAGGTATATTATCAGCAGGTTCATCAGTCTGCTGAGATACCCATCAGTCTGCTTGAACAACAATTTGCTGAAAAGATACAATGCAGCTGATTTCTTTTATCTAACTTTTACTTGTAGAGTTAGATTACACCTTTTTAAATATAACCAAGTTCCAAACATCATCCAACTTATGGAACTTAGACCTTCTTCACAAGGTATATGTAATCGCTTTAGGTCATCACGTACTTGCCTAAATTCGATTCCATATCCTTGACTTTAATTACTAAGTTTGATCCCTTAGCCTTCATAATCGAGTTTGAGCCATCGGCCTTCGGTCTTCGGCGGGTTCTAGAAAAGTCTACCGACCTAACTACCCTACGATATTGACCGATCTCGCTTTCATATAAATCGGTGATCATTACAGTGCTTGTTTGATCAAACCTATTCATAAATCAAACTCTAATAAACCTATACATTTGATCTAGACATCTTTTTTGCCTTTGCACTATAACAAACTAGTCCGGCACTTATCATCAAAACATAGAAATAAGTCCAACAATTTCCCCCTTTTTGGTGATGATGCCACTACCCTCACCTAACAGCAAAGCAAAAAGATTAAAACAAAAAACAGAACAAATTTCAGTCAATTCTCATTATAATCATTTGTTCACAGTTATTACGCGGCAAAGATAAAATATGATAAGTATGCTGATCTACTGTCTTCTTTCTCTTTCCTGTCTAGCCTTCTCCACTTGTTCTTGGTAGGCTCTGATTTCTTCTATCATATCCCTCATCCATTCATTTTCAATCAATGTGAAATCAATGTGGGGATTTACTTCTTTCCACCACTTCCATGCTTCAGGCAGGAGGAGATTGATTTGATTCACTCTGAATCCAAACTTCATGTACAGTTCCTTGAATTCATCAAGTGAGTCCTTTGCTTTTGTGATAGGCAAAATCCTATCACCTCTACCACTTCTTCCACCTCTTCCACCTCTGTAAGTTGCCCTTAAGGCTTTAACTCTTGCTTCCCAAAACTTCAATCCCAAGAAAGAGTTTAAACCTTCATGATAGCCCTTGTCATGATAAGGTATCCTTTTGTTGTAGTACTCCTTCTTGTATTGTCTAAGGAGATCATCAGTAAGTTGAACTCTGCCAGGTGCAGGTTCCCTGAAAGCATTTGTCTCATTCTCCCATCTTTTTTGTGCAAAGAGTCTGGCACCCTCTTTTGCTACTGCTGTTTGGCCCTCTTCCCCCTTAGTGACATCATCAACAAACCGGGACAGTAGGCCATGAACACTCTCCCGTGTGATTACTAGATTATTCAGTTGTCCTTCCATAATCTCAGTTCTTGTATCAACTGCAGTAATCCTTGATTGCAAAGTCTGCTCCAGTAGATTGATCCTCTCAGTAACTTTAGGATCCAATCCAAAGAAAGTTGAGATGTTCCAAAGAAATCGGCGAGGCTTGGGTGTTTCAAGTTTGTCAAGTTTCTGATGTATAGACATAAATTGGTCTTTCAAAAACTTGTCTTTCAGTGAATTTCCTTGCTTGATTCCTTTCACTTCCAATGCAAGATCAGCAAGAGCATACTGATTTGAGGTAATATTGGAGGCAATTGTTTCTGTGGTCCTCCGTCTATTTTCCACCAAGTTGATCAAATCATCAAACCTCTGCTCTTGCCTGTCCAGTTGAGTTCTTAGATTTGCAATATCATTTCTGACAGTCCTTAACTCTTCCAGGACATGTGCTGGTACTCCACCAGCTATTTCTCCAGCAGCTCCATCAGCAGGCTCCTCAATATTATATTGTGGCCTCTGATTGCTCACAACCATTGCCCAACTCCTATCTAGTCCAGCAGGGTTAGGGCCTTGATATTCTTCCAAGATAGGATCAAGAGCTGGTTCTTCAAAAATAGCTACAAATGCCGGTGGGGGATCAATATCAACATTTTCTTCTTCAGGCATTTGGAACTCCTCATCACTAAAGTCATAGTCCAACAGCTGCTCATCCTCATTAACAGCAGTCTGCTGACCATCTTTCCCTATAGTGGTCTTGACTCCAGTAGGCACCACTACAACAACCTTTCCAATAACAGGGGTTTCCTCCAAACCCAAAGTTTGTTCCAACCTTTGTCCGGTGTCGTTTGAGACTCGGCGGCACTCGTACCTCCCGTTCCAACCTTTGTGCGAGTGCTTGTTTGTAGCCTAGCAACCTGTACCTCATCTTCAACTGTTGGATCTGGTGCAATGAATGCCACAACAACTTGATTAGGGAGAATGTCCATGTTTTCCTATTGAAATTCTCCCATATCAGTGATTCTTCCTAGCAAATTTGCAGTATTGATTAAGACAGCCTCAGTGTCAATCCAGTCTTGATATTGAATTGATTCCTTTGAACTGGCACTAGGTTCACTGATATCAGTAACTCTTTCATCATCCAAATCTTCAGCTTGCTGATCCTCAGGTTGATCAGTAGGTTCAACCACAAATAAATCATCAATCTCACCAACCATTCTATTTGCACCACCATCTATTCCCTCATTGATTTGTGCCTCAATATCATCTATGGTGAGATTGTCCTCATTCTCATTCATCTGTCCAGGTTGCTCTCTCTCAGTGGACTGTCCAGCACCAGTAGACTGCTCTACTCTTGGTTCAATAATCATGGCACTTCTACTGACTTCCCCTGGACCAGAGGGGTGATTATCATCAGAATCAGATGATGAAGAGTCATCATCACCATCTCTTGGGTCCCTGAACTTGATACCCTCTTCTTTCTGTTGTTCATCAAACAAATCCATCAGCCTTGATTGTAACAAAGAGGTATCAATCAGATCCAGCAAACTCTCCACTCCCAATTTCTCAAAAACCCATTCTTCAAAGTCTGTCATAGGTTCTGCAGTAGGTTTTTGTCTCTTATAGAATCCAAACTTCCACTGGAAGTAATCAGCCACCAGCAGGAGTTTTGGATCAACATACCCTTCTTTCCTCTTCTTCTCATGTTTTTCATAGGGCAAGAATGATCCTTTGGGACCTTTTGCAGTACCTTGCTGACCTCCAAAGATCTCAACAAGTAGATTCAATGTTTCTTCTACAAATGCCTCAAGGCTAGTAGGTTGCTCAGGTTGGATATTACTTCCTACTACCTCCATCTGTACCACACTTGGTTCCCCCTGACTTATATGCTCATCAGCAGGGTTAGCAGCAGACTGCTCTTCCCCCTGAACTATTGCAGGATTTGAAGGGTCTTGAACATGTGTTTCCATTTCCACAGCAGGTGTAGTTTCAGTGATTTGCTGTGGTTCTTTAACAGATTCTTCGGCGGTCTCGGGGCGAAGAGATCGTTGTGTTCCTTCAACGATTGCTCAAGCAACAACTTTGTTCACTTTCGCAGTAGGCTTAGCAGCCTTAGTAGGTGGGGATTCAACAACATCAACAGCAGGTTCAATCTCAGTAGTCTGCTGTGACTCTCCAGCAGGTTGCTCAACAACAACCTCTGCATCCTCATTAGGCTTGATGATTGTCAATGGCTCAGCATCAATAGCCTCTCATACTACTCCTTCTTCTTCTACTGCTTCTTCTTGATCTGCATCCCTTTGAGCTTCTAAAATCTTCAACTGTTTTCCCTTTCCATGTTTCTTTTTAGAGATAATTTCTTTCTTTCTCTTGGAAAGTGGCTCATCTTCTATTTCAATCACAGTAGACTTCCTCTTTCTACTGTCTTCTTTCTGTTGTTCTCTCAAGATCTCAACAACAGTTTTTCTAACAGCCACAGCAGGGTCAGTAATTTCAACTTCAGTTGGACCTCGCAGACTCGGCAATCACGTCGTGTGCTTCCTTGTTCTTTTAGGCTTTAATATTTCGGTTATCTTTCTTGTGTCGCAGCCTTTCTTTTCTCGGTGGTCTTCTTTGGTGCGCGGACTTAACGTATTTCTTAATCACTCACCACCAAAGATCACCATCATCTCCATCATCATTATTATCAGCAGCCTCTGCAACACCTTCTTCATCATCATCATCATCCAGACCAGGGATAGCATAATCAATCTCTTTCTTGTATCTAGACTGATTGAACTTCTCAGGTGCAACATCAGGGATCTCCAAATGATTAAGCAGGGTCTGAACCATTAAACCTAAGGGTAAGGCATTTGATTTCCTTTTCCCTTCTCTTTCCTCCTTGGCTACTTTCTTCATGTAGTGGATAAAGTATCCAGCCCAATCAAATTTCATACTCCTGCAGATAATCATCATCAGCTCTATCTTGGGTCCTGATAGAGTATCCATACTCCCAACCAGCCCTAATATATTCTTTGCAATGAGTTTGCTCAGCAGGTTGTACTCATTCCCAATGTGTCTACAATTGATGCCTGGAATTGATTTGGTGTCTTTATTTGTCTTGATTTTATCAACAAAATCCATCTTGGACAATCCCATTGCCTCAGGATTTGTTGGACCATCTACTGTATCTTCAAAACCAAAAATTTCCCACAGCAGACTTGAGGAAACTTCTATTTCTTGTGCATTCACAACTGTTTTGAACGCTTCAGTTCCTTCCTGTACCACAATATTCTTCCAAAAACTGACAACGTTTGTATATGAGATTGTTTCCAATCTTATGTTCAGTACATTCTCCAGTCCTGCGTATCTTCTTATTCTTCTACCAATGTTGATAGCTAATTCAGTTTTATTAGCATCAACAACGAAGCCTCTAACACTTTGGCTTGATTCAATCTGGACATCAATCTTTTCCGCCATAGATGATAGAAAAAGATGAAGAAGAAAGCTTTGTAAATCTGTGTTCACACAGTGTAAAAGAAATAGAGATATAAACAGATTTGCAGTAGAGTGTTTCTTCTGTGAGTAGGTCTGTATATATAGACAGGGAGTAGTTGTAACTGTCAGGGCACGTACATCCACATTAATCATGGTTAATCTGAGTGAATGCTAGCTTGACACGTGGCCCATTACTTTCCAAAACGTATTGTAACCGTTAGATCGTGTAATCATGGTTATAAAGGATAGAATAAATATCCCGCCAACTGCTCTTTGACTTTAATAAAGTTTGACTGTGTAACGTTCCATTCAGCAGAGTTGTCCTCAGCAGGGTTGGCTCAGCAGTCTGCTGATAAAGATGCTTCAACAGGCCGCTGACAAGGTGACTCTGCTGATCCTTGATTTCTTCTTGTTTTGAACAATTGATATTACAAGATGAAGTTTGATGACGGCCAAATTGTGCCCGTTATTCTATGATCTTTATCCCCGATTCTAGTTTGAAAGAGCATTAATGTAGGGATAATAAGTCGTAATATGCCGAATTTATATATACCCGAGTTACGATTCGTTATTCTGCATTTCGATGATTTATTGCATTATTTGGTATTACAAACTATGTTTTTGTATGATAAATACAAGTGGGCATTATGGACGGACTACGGAGAAGGAATTAAAGATCCGGACAATGCAGAGCCCGGCGAAGATAGAAGACAAAGCCCGTAAGAAGTGAAGGCTCGGTCGACCGAGCCCGGCCATTCGGTCGACCGAGTGGACTTAAAGCCCAAGACAATCCAAATAGTATTACTTAAGTCGGTTAGGGTTTAGGGGAACCCGATCCTTAGTCGGTTTCTAAGTCGGTTTTGAGCTCTATATAAACACATTGTCATTAGTATTATTCATTCATACATTGATAAAATCATTAATAAAAGAGAACTACACATTGAGGGTTTTTCGGCAAGTTAGGCCGCAACAATGTAAGCCCTTAATTTTCATGTTTTATTTTCAAGTAATTAATTCTTCCAATTATGTTCTTATCGTTTGAATTGATTAAAACATAGCTAGATGATGTGATTCTCGGCTATGACGTTAGGAGGTGGTGACACCTTGTCTATGAGGATCCCATGACCTACGTCATAATCTAGATTTATTCATGAATCTAGGTGATTTAATTAATGTGTATCTATGATAGTTTATATAAGTAATGTACGAATTGCTGTTTAATCTGTTCTGTATGAGGAAACGCTGAGAAGTTGGTTCTAGGATGTAATTAGGGTTGAGTTCGTGCGGATGACCGAACAAAGTCGTTCGGTCGACCGAGCCTCTGCACTCGGTCGACCGAGCCCTAGTTTCATCGGTTCAATCTCGCCACGTCTTTATGGTGGGTCTAACCTAGTTGAATTTACTTTCTCAGTTGGTATGGCTACGGCTACGTTGCTCGTCAGTTTTTCATTAGCGTATTATTAGGAAATACCAATATAAGACGTCTAGTTCGGCTTACGAACGATCTTTCGGGACTTTCAGCAAGATCTAGATTAGTGTTGTATTAGGGAATTGTCGACACCTAGTCATATGTGAATCGTAGGTTAACAAGAGACTTACCAAGTAATTGTTAATAGGACGAGGGCTTGAGCGATCGTTTAGGAAGTACGCCTAACCATAGGAATGTTGCCTAAGCGAGGTGTACGGTTAATATCGGCATCCTTAGAATAATGAGCGTGTGAGTTATATGAGATGGATACCCAAAAGGTGAAGTCACGTAACAATACCACAGTGATCTAGTAACCTAACCGGTGCTAAGTCAAGTTAAGGGGATGACTCCCGTAGCCAATTAAATATGAATACGACGCATTGACAACAATGAGTTAAGTTGTCTTATATAAGTTGTCTTGGTCTAAACGATAACGTTGATAACTCGGAAGGTTAATTACGTGTGTGTCTTTTAAGTTTGAGTTTGTTATTTTGCTTTTTATGTTGGTCTTAGATCGTTGTTCAATAACGAATTAGGTGAGTTAATTATTTAAACCTAGGGTCCACATTTTGATTCCCCGAGGGATCGACCTTGATTCACCATCGCTATGCTATGATGTACCTAGTGCTATTGCTAGTATTTGGTGGTCAAGTAAAATAAATTTATAACTCGATCGACCGCAATCAAGTTTTTGGCGCCGTTGCCGGGGAATCAATGGCCCAATGATTGTTTAAATAATTATTTTTATCTACTTCGTTTTTATTGTTTTCAGTTGCATTATTTATTTTTCTTATGACGAATTATCTGTACTAGTATGCTGTTAAAGGATTAAAGCAGGAATGGGTAAGATATTCGTTCGGTCGACCGAACGTATTCACTCGGTCGACCGAGCCTCTTCCAGCTTTAATTCTATATACAGTGTTGTTTCCCCAGTGTTCTGTTTCCCCCTGTTTGTAGGTTGTAAGTTTGACAACAAGATGAGCAATCATACTCGTTTTTCAATTTACTAATTGTTTATTGTTTTTCAAATATTGCGATAATTCGAAGTAAATCACTCACTTAAACCGCCCAAGATCAGCAGAATGTCATCAACCAATTTTCTTGAAGCCAAAGAAGAAGTTAAAGTTTTACGGACCAAAACTACACCTAAAAAGCCGTTAACACCAAAGCTCATGGAAAGGATAGAAAAGATGAAAGCAAAAATCCGAGAGGCGAGGAAATCAAGAGAGGCTAAAGAAGCCTATTGGCAGAGAGGTATGTCTATTTTGAATCCAGAGGAAATCTCTTCGGATTCTGATTCAGCTTTAGATTATGACAATTACATGTCCGAGATAGAATCTGAGTCAGAGGGTAGCACAGCTAGGAAGAGCCCTGTTGTCATCTGTTCTAGAGATGAAATATTGATTAAAGACGAGTCTCGACTCATGCAAAAGTTAGCAGACCCAGGAGCTTTTATGGTTGGAGTAACCCTAGAACAAACCCATTTAGGTTTAGCCTTGATTGATACCGGTTCGAGCCTTAATATCTTTCCTAAAAGCCTTTGTGATAGGAATTTCATTTTAACACCCACTAACACCCCGCTCCAAGTTAGATTAGCGGATGGAACTAGGACAATCATGACTGGGAGACTGAACAACATGATTATTGGTGTGGGGCGATTACGGTTTAAGATAGACATAGTGGTAATGGAAATCGAAGAGCATCCTGAATGCCCAATCATTTTGGGTAGATCGTTTATCAACACCGCTAGAGCCTTCATACGGATGACCAGACATGAGATAGTACTGTTTGATGCCAAGGGTTCTGAGTGTTATGGGATAACAAATCCAAATTTCCCCGTACCGGCAAGTGTGAATGTGTTAGAAGTAGTTGGTTCGGAGAAGCTTGATGCCATTCAAGGGTTAGGAAAGGATGCGATGATAACGTCGATGATAAAGATGAGAAGGAAGTCCTTACTATTCTAAGTCGGAACAGTCGGTTCGATCCGTGCCGCCCTTACCAATATTGAAGTTTGTAGACCTACCTAAGGATAGTGAGGACCGGAGCGAAGAAACGAACTAGGAGAGTTCGTAGCAAAAGCTAATCGAAATCGAGAGACAAATCCAAAAGTAGGCGCTTGTCCGGATGGTCAATTTGATCGTCTTTTCATTGGACCGAAATCCAAAGGAAGGGCACTCGTAGAAAAGGACGGCCAAACTTTTTCGGTGAAAGCTGGCCGGGTGAAAGCCTGGCAAGTCAAGGGCAGTGTTTAGAGTGATGATTTTGGAAGTCGAGCTATAGACTCAAAAATTTAGAATTTTTCTCGTTCCATTTTTTTTAGTTCATTTTTATTTTTATTTATTTTTTTTATGAATAAAAGTAACGTAGAATGACGAGAGTTTTTTTTTAATTTTTGCCGTGTTCCAATGACCATTAGGTTACGGATGTGCAAAAAGTTTTTTTTACTCGAATCATTTTAACGTGAAGTAGAGTAGGAAGCGGAATCATTATAAAATGTATTGATGATGAGAAATTGGTGAAGAGATGCTTAGTTTAAAATTTGTATTATTTGGAAAAAGTGATGATTTATATGTTAATGGATTGTGGTTGGATTATTCGATTTTTTTTAGGTAAGGATTTTTCAATTTGTGACGTAATAATTTTGATAGACTTATGTGTTCTCATTTGAAAATTTCGTGTGTATCAAATTGAGGAGGTTAACTATCATTTATTTTTACACATCCCCATTTTTCATTTCCCAATACACCTTTTCATTTTCCCCCATTAATTTATTCCTCCAACAAAACCATTCCACTCCTCAATCCTTGCCTTTCTATCTCCACCAATCACCTTCCACCATTTCAAACCTCTCACTTTCCACATTTTTCTATTTAAACCTCCTTTTTCTCTTCATCATTCCCACACCACAAAATCTTCATCTTCTCAAAATCCCCAATTTTCTTCTTCCCCTTCTCTCCATAAATTTCCATTTCTAATTTTTCTCATAACTTCCATCCACCAAAACAAATTGGGGATAGTAATCTACATGATCCCCTCCAGTATCACAAATTGTGCCTGTTCGTGTCTCTGAAGGATTATCCAACCCAGCCGTCACAGGGGAAGACTCGAACCTCGCCAGAAAAGCTTCACCGCCCGGTCGACCGAACTTATCTCGCTCGGTCAACCGAGCCCCTTCTCTCGGTCGACCGAGAGCCTCCACCTTTGCGCAAAGATTCGTCGGCGTGATCTCGTTCCGCTTCTGCGCTTATGCCACCAAGACGCCGATCCTCCGCACAATTTGTAGCAGTCGACGATGCCATTCCCTTGATCAACGGGGTACCGCAATTCGCGAGCCAAGAAGTATTTTCGGTTTATCGGAATTTCTTCAACAACTCGCCGGTACACCGGGCTCGAGGATTAGATTTGACAAACTGTGGTCAAGAGCTGTTCGATCTCGTAGACTACTATCAGTGGCAAGAGGTTGTTGCGCCACCTGGCCAAGTCAATGTCGACTGGGTAAGAGAATTTTATTCTTATTTACGCGTGCACCCACACACGAATTTAGTCCAAGTTCGTGGCAAGTCCATTGTTATTACTCCGGGGACGATTAATAATTATTATGGTCTCGATACCCCGGAGGAAGAGCCAGAGTACACTGTCACGTTTGATGAGTCTGATGCGTGGTTGGAAGAGGTTGGTGCCCATCTCGGGATAGCATGGACCATAGGGGAAGTCGCTCGCACTTTTGAGGAGCCATATTTTAGGCGGTGGGAAGATAAGTGCTTACACAGGCTTATCCGTTCTAACATTATTCCGGCTAAGCATGTGTCTACAGTATATTATGCACATGCTACGCTGATGTACTGGTTGAGCGAGAGGATGGCCGGTTAATATTGGGGCACCGATGCGTTCGAGATGACCGCCGATGCCCGCAAGCCTAGACACATGCTGCCCTATGGTTCATTAATCACTTCATTTTGTGAGGCAAATTTGAGTGCCCGGTGCTAGGCAAAGTGACTCTTATGTTAGGCCCATGCCTATCCTTTCTTTGAATTCTCGTTGCCCCACCTCTTGTGCACCCCGATGATGACGGTCCGTGTGATGACGATGCGCAATTTCAAGATTTTCCTGAAGCGGATCCCAATGTTCTTCCATTAGCTTTCATTGATCCGAACGATATACCTTCGGACTAAGCATCTGTGTCTGTGTGATCTTTTAATTATCTCTTTACCAATGTGTTTTGATTTCGTTGTACCAATAAGTTAAGTTGTGTTGTATGGAGTTCATTTTTAATTTCCCTAATGAATAAAATTTGTCTTATTTAGTGTGTTGGATATTTGTGCATTATTTTCACTATAATTATTAAGTATGGGCTTAAATATGTTTAAGGAAATTATTATACCTTTTACAGTCCATTCGATATGATTATATTTCTCTGGACTAACCCTGTAACGCGTTCAAATTTTGTGTTAAAGATGTTTGTTGCGAGAGGTTGTATTTTATAGCAGCTTGGAAATCGTATTTGTCCGTCACAATTCTCCGGAGTTCCCCACGACTTGTTCCGATCCCGCGCTTATCCAGAGCTAAGTTCCTATTTTTGCTCTTTATTGTTATACATTGAGGACAATGCATAATTTAAGTGGGGGGTACGAGTCACTTAGCTCACTTAGCTTGCTCGAACAAGCCTCTATATATATCAAATAATAAATGAGTAAAATTTAAACTTTTAAACATAGAACCACATTTACTTTTGTGAAGTCCCCGAATATTGTATTTAATAAGGAAGGAACCATGGTTCATGAGTACATGATCACTTTATACTTTTGCGATATAATTCTAGTAAACTTAATGATATTCATGTTATATGTTGCGAGTAGTTATTTATTATTCAATTACTCAATAAATGAATCGATGAATATTGCGTTTATAATAAAAATGTAGAATTTTATGTGTACATTGCGTAGATGATTGGTTATGTAAACTTAGTGTCAATATATATCTGCTGATGTATTCTGATATTCTTGCCAATAAAAGCGGAGTAATAAGCTTGAGACGTACCTGTGTTTTAGCAAAATGATAAACACTGGGCTTGTAGTAACATTACCAAAGTAGCCCCGCGCTTGTGGTAATATTCAATGCTATGCATGATCTAAGATAGGGGGGATACTCTAAAAGGTTTTCTTCCTTGAGATTGATAGTATTTGAAAAATATGAAGACATGAAAAGAATATTCAACTCTTTAAGAGGCTTTGAGTAGTACTCGGTCTCCAAGTCCAAAAACCCTATAGATACGCTCTTGCTTATTGTTCTAGTGCTTTAACCATTGCGAGCCATAAGGAGTATGAATGCTGATGTTGGTAGTTTGAGATTTCGAAGTTAGCATAAACTCTAATCTTGCTACATTCATATACAACTAATGCACATGCACACATCACCTCGATTCATAGTGAGTAATGAATAATGGATATCTTATGAGCATAAACAACATGAGTTGATTCGAGTTTCTTGTGTTAGTATAATTTGACCATTGGAAGATGATTATATGGGGAATAACTTATTGATACTTTGCTCGGGACGATCAAAGGCTAAGTGGGGGGTAGTTGATGACGGCCAAATTGTGCCCGTTATTCTATGATCTTTATCCCCGATTCTAGTTTGAAAGAGCATTAATGTAGGGATAATAAGTCGTAATATGCCGAATTTATATATACCCGAGTTACGATTCGTTATTCTGCATTTCGATGATTTATTGCATTATTTGGTATTACAAACTATGTTTTTGTATGATAAATACAGTGGGCATTATGGACGGACTACGGAGAAGGAATTAAAGATCCAGGACAATGCAGAGCCCAGCAGAAGATAGAAGACAAAGCCCGTAAGAAGTGAAGGCTCGGTCGACCGAGCCCGGCCATTCGGTCGACCGAGTGGACTTAAAGCCCAAAGACAATCCGGCGTATTACTTAAGTCGGTTAGGGTTTAGGGAACCAGATCCTTAGTCGGTTTCTAAGTCGGTTTTGAGCTCTATATAAACACATTGTCATTAGTATTATTCATTCATACATTGATAAAATCATTAATAAAAGAGAACTACACATTGAGGGTTTTTCAGCAAGTTAGGGCTGCAACAATGTAAGCCCTTAATTTTCATGTTTTATTTTCAAGTAATTAATTCTTCCAATTATGTTCTTATCGTTTGAATTGATTAAAACATAGCTAGATGATGTGATTCTCGGCTATGACGTTAGGAGGTGGTGACACCTTGTCTATGAGGATCCCATGACCTACGTCATAATCTAGATTTATTCATGAATCTAGGTGATTTAATTAATGTGTATCTATGATAGTTTATATAAGTAATGTACGAATTGTTTTTAATACGTTCGTATGAGGAAACGCTCGAGAAGTTGGTTCTAGGATGTAATTAGGGTTGAGTTCGTGCGGATGACCGAAAAAAGTCGTTCGGTCGACCGAGCCTCTCGCACTCGGTCGACCGAGCCCTAGTTTCATCGGTTCAATCGCCACGTCTTTATGGTGGGTCTAACCTAGTTGAATTTACTTTCTCAGTTGGTATGGCTACGGCTATGTCGCTCGTCAGTTTTTCATTAGCGTATTATTAGGAAATACCAATATAAGACGTCTAGTTCGGCTTACGAACGATCTTTCGGGACTTTCAGCAAGATCTAGATTAGTGTTGTATTAGGGAATTGTCGACACCTAGTCATACGTGAATCGTAGGTTAACAAGAGACTTACCAAGTAATTGTTAATAGGACGAGGGCTTGAGTGATCGTTTAGGAAGTACGCCTAACCATAGGAATGTTGCCTAAGCGAGGTGTACGGTTAATATCGGCATCCTTAGAATAATGAGCGTGTGAGTTATATGAGATGGATACCCAAAAGGTGAAGTCACGTAACAATACCACAGTGATCTAGTAACCTAACCGGTGCTAAGTCAAGTTAAGGGGATGACTCCCATAGCCAATTAAATATGAATACAACGGATTGACGACAATGAGTTAAGTTGTCTTATATAAGTTGTCTTGGTCCAAACGATAACGTTGATAACTGGAAGGTTAATTACGTGTGTGTCTTTTAAGTTTGAGTTTGTTATTTTGCTTTTTATGTTGGTCTTAGACTGTTGTTCAATAACGAATTAGGTGAGTTAATTATTTAAACCTAGGGTCCACATTTTGATTCCCCGAGGGATCGACCTTGATTCACCATCGCTATGCTATGATGTACCTAGTGCTATTGCTAGTATTTGGTGGTCAAGTAAAATAAATTTATAACCTGATCAGACCGCAATCAAAGTTTAATACTAATGACTGATCTGTCAAGTGAGTTCACCCAACATGACAAAGACCAATCCCCTTGGCAACCTCATTTGCTCAATTGTCCAAACATAAGTACATGGAATTGTTGATACCAATGACTAATCTGCTAAGTGAGCTCACCCAACATAGCAAAGACTAATCCCCTTGGTGAATTCCAGTACACTGCTGATTATCAGTCAACTCTAATAATTCCAAGTTCAGTCCTTAGTTTAGCAAATCTTTCACTATGAAGTGGTTTAGTGAAAATATCAGCAAGTTGATCTTCAGTAGGGATGTATAGAACCACCACATCTTTCTTCTCAACATGATCTCTTGTAAAATGATGTCTCACATCAATATGCTTGGTTCTTGAGTGCAAAACAGATTTTCGGTGATTGCAATTGCACTTGTGTTGTCACACATGATTGGAATTTCCTTTTCTTCAATTCCATAATCCCTTAATCTTTGTCTTAACCACGGTACTTGTGCACAAAGACAACTTCCAAAGCGACAATATATTCACTTCGGTAGTGGAAGTTGATATTGAATTCTCGTTTCTTGTCGAACCGGAGACCGCCTACTTCCCATTAACCGACGGTGTTCTGTAGAGCTTTTTCTATCAATCTTGCATCCAAGATAATCGAATCCGAGTAGGATATAACTTTGAAGCTTCCATCCTTGGAATACCATATTCCAACTCCCAAAGTCTCTTTTAGGTACTTGAGAACTCTTTTGACTGCACCTAAATGACTTTCTTTAGGTTTAGATTGAAATCTTGCACAAACACCTACATCAAAGGATATATCAGGTCTGCTGGCAGTGAGGTACAACAGACTTGCCTATCATCCTTCTGTATAAGGTCTGATCAACATCTTTGCTTTCTTTGTCTTCATCCAGTCTAATATTTGTACTCATTGGAGTTGATATCTTGGTGCTGTTTTCCATACCAAACTTCTTCAGCAACTCCTTAGTATACTTGGTTTGATGAATGAAGATTTCATCTTTCATCTGTTTAACTTGCAATCCCAAAAAGTAGTTCATTTCTCCCATCATACTCATTTGGAATTTTCTCTTCATTAGATTTGCAAACTTTTCACATAACAATTCATTTTCAGAACCAAAGATTATGTCATCAACATAAATCTGTACCAGCAGGGTGCTATCCTTCTCATTGATTCTGAAAAGAGTTTTATCAATGGTGCCTTTTGTAAAACCATTGTCCACCAAGAATTGAGATAGAGTCTCATACCATGCTCTTGGTGCTTGTTTCAAGCCATAAAGTGCTTTATTGAGTCTATACACTTTATCTTCTTGATCTTCAACTTCAAATCCAGGAGGTTGCTGTACATACACTTCCTCCTCTAGAATGCCATTTAAAAATGCACTCTTGACATCCATTTGATATACCTTGAAGTTCTTATATGCGGCATGTGCCAAGAATAATCTGATAGCTTCCAATCTTACAACAGGTGCATAAGTTTCATCAAAATCTATTCCTTCTGCTTGAGAATAGCCTTTTGCAACTAGTCTGGCCTTATTCCTTACAATGGTACCAGATTCATCAAGTTTGTTTCTGTATACCCATTTAGTACCAATGATATTTGCATGACTAGGCCTTTCAACTAATGTCCAAACTTGATTTCTTTCAAATTCATTCAACTCTTTTTGCATGGAAATTATCCAATCTGGATCTGAAATTGCTTTTTCAACAACTTTTGGTTCCATTTGAGATAGAAAACAAGTAAACATAGCTTCCAGTTGTCTTCTAGTCCTTACACCTTGCTGTACGTTGCCAATAACTTGTTCAGCGGGTGATTCCTTAACCATTGAGGATTCAGGTTAGTTTGATTATCAGGAACCTCATCTTCAGTAGGGTTCTGCTGTAGCTTCTTCAACAACGGGGGTTCGAGCGGATCCTTGAATTGCTTCGCTTGTTGCATCGGTAGTATTACCGGCGGGGTGTTCGGCGGGGGCGATATCGAAACTTTTAAGTCATTGAATCTTTCCAAAACTTCAACACAATACTGGATCGGTGACTTGTTGATTTTCGAGCGGAGTTCACAGTCATCATCTTCCATACCAGTGAACTTAGGTTCATCAAACACAACATGGATTGTTTCTTCATGTTTCAGTGACCTCTTGTTCAGTACCCTGAATGCCTTGCTGACTGAAGAATATCCCAAGAAAATTCCTTCATCTGATTTTGGTTGGAATGTCTTCAAATGTACTTTGTGATTTAGGATAAAACACTTACTTCCAAATGGATGGAAATAGGATATATTAGGTTTTCTTCCATTCCAAATCTCATAAGGTGTCTTCAGTAGCTTCTTGTTCACTGAGGTTCTGTTTTGTGTATAGCATCTTTGTATTGATTGCTTGACCCAATATCTTTCGGTAGCAATGCTTCACAAATCATAGTCCTTCCTGCTTCCTTTAAAGTCATGTTTCTTCTTTCAAAGAACCCCATTTTGAGGTGTACCAAGACGACAAGTTGATGTAGTACACCATTCTCGTTCACAATATTCTCTTATAACTTTGTTGAGAAATTCGGTACTCGATCGATCTTATTTTTACTACTTGTCAAACTTTTCTCATTTTGTAATCTCTTTAAAAGATTAGGCATGCTTTTGAGTGTTTCACTTTTCTTGTTCATAAATACCACCCAAGTGTACCTTGAATAATCATCCACAACCACTAAGGTGTATTTCTTTCCTGTTACACTTGTTGGAGTTATTGGTCCAAATAGATCCTTATGCATCAGCTCCAACACTCTATTAGTTGATTGTTTAGATTTGGACTTGAAGCTTGACTTTATCTGTTTACCTTGCTGACATGCATCACATATAGCATCCTTCTTGAATGTGATCTCAGGTAAACCAATCACCAGCTTCTTCTTCACCAACTGATTGATATCATCAAAATTCAGATGATTCAACTTCTTGTGCCATAACCAATTGAGTTCAGACTTGGTATGCACAATCAGGCAGGTTTCTGGAACTGCAGTAGACCAATCCACAACATACATGTTTTGTTGTCTTCTACCAGCCAATACAACTTGATCACCTCTTTCACTAATGACAATACATTTGTTTTTGTCAAAAGTGACCTTGTATCCCATGTCACAGAATTGTCCAGTGCTCAGCAAGTTGTAGTCCAGTCCTTCCACATATGCAACATTCTTGATTGTAAGTCCATTCCTCACAAGTGTGCCATATCCTCTTGTATATCCAGGTGTATTCTTGTTGCCAAAATTCACCCTTGGACCATCCTTTGCCACAAAGTGTGACAAACAGTGCTTATTCTTTGCCATATGTCTGGAACATCCACTGTCAAAGTACCAGACACCCTACAAAACAAAGTTAATACATTTTAGGTACCCAAACCTGTTTGGGTCCATAATGGTCAGTGGTAAGCATGACCCTTGGTAAGTTTCCATAAGGTCTTCTTCTAAAAGTGTCATACTTTGGTTCATACATGTATTCCACACATCCATAAGTTCTAACAGTAGGTTGTGTAGGATTCACATATGTTTTCTGGCCTTTTGGTTTATAATGCTGTTTGAAGTGACTTTTGTTGTTAGAAGCATTAGCATAACCATTTGTTTGCTGTTTGTTAGGAACAGCCCTGTAGTATGGAGTCTGCTGAGGTCCCTGCTGAGGCCTTTTATAAGTCCTCTGCTGAGTCCTTTGCTGATTCCATTGCTTAGGTTTTACCCTAGCAGTATGGTTATACTTATTGTTTCTAGCAGTAGGTGCAGGAATATTCCAATCATCATCAGTAGGGAACAGTCTACTGTCACGGATTTTATCTACAAAGCAAACAAGTAATATTTATAAATCCGGTTTTCCTCAAGTATAAGGATCGTAGTATAGAGGTTAATACCGGGTCGATCTTACGGGGAATCGGGGTTGTGAATTCTAGTTTTTATTCCTAACCTAACTATGTCACGATTACTACTACTAAACAGAAACGAAAATAAAACAGTGAATAACTTAAACGGAAGATAACAACCGTAAACTGGACAGAAGATCGAGATCTAAAGCCAGGAAAATATAGTTGCGAACCAATTTAAACTAAACTAAACCTAATATGCAAATAAAAGACTAACTGAGCTAAACAATTCAAATTCAAGGAGTTTTAATCAATAATTTACGAACGAACAAGCAATTGATCCACCTATCCTACAACTATCAATTTCGATCTAGATTACCTCGTGATTTCTAACCAAGTTGTGATTCACCTAACCACGGTATGAACTCCTAATTTCTTAGACAAGTTCTCCTATCAATCTTTTATCTTTCGATCTAAAGATTAATGCTTTCAAATCAAGGTGTGAAATCTCTCAATTTCTAACCTAGAAATCTAACCTAATAACTCTCGTTGATTAGATTCAAGATCTATTCTTTATCATGGTGATCTAAAGTTTAACATGATTTTCATCAAGACAAACAATCAACATGCAAAGATCTTTCGATATAAATTGCATAACAACATGAAAAACATGATAAAGAAACAACTTGAATTAAAATACTCACAAGATAATCAAGAACAAAACTGAATTGTTGATTGGATGGCTTCACAACGCTTGTTCAATGGAGGTCTAGCCTCTTAGAATCCTCTTTGAAACTCGAAGTGTTTAGAGTAAAAGTGCATAAAAGTATTTAAGTAAAAACTGTTTGTAAACTAAGGAAAAACGCAGCTTAGCCGCCCCTAGGGTTTAGGGTTCGAATATATGATGATATTGAGGAGAAAATACGCTGCCTTTATATAGAATTCGAAGTCGGTTCTACTAAGTCGGCTACTGGACGCCCGTCTGGAAAAGGGTGAACGCCCGTCCAGCTTGTGTAAGCTTCTTCGAGTCGGGCCGAGCTGGATCAGACGCCCGTCCTTCTTTAAATTGGACGCTCGTCCAGGAAAAATCTGAACATCCTGAATGTAAAAGCTCCTCCTGGACGCTCGTCCAGGATGTCAAACGCCCGTCCATTCTGGACGCCAGTTCAAGATGCTGGACGCCAGTCCAGGATCGACTTCATCTTGATTTCTTCATCTCTATCTCTTTTCATCAAATCAAATCATCATTATCTTCTTATCATCAATGAAATTCGACTCTTATCTCTTTTTGATCAATATTTGAGCACCAAACATGTACCTATAACACATTAAAACCTCGCAAAATGTAATATCGTCCAAATAATCATAAAAATCACAATTGAAACACCTAAATTAACCAATTTTGCGAATAACTCATTTAAAACCTCATTTGCTTAATAAATCTATTAAACACTCGTTTCTAATGCAAATTATACGAATATGAAGGGAAATATCATAAAATATAGCGTTATAAATCATATAAATTCACCTTTAACAACTCCCCCACACTTAAGCTTTTGCTCGTCCCGAGCAAAACAAAACGGAAGTCAAGGCTCGGAAAAAGATAGACATCTCAGACGATATATCAAAGATCCAATAAATCAGAGGTTCACCATCGTGTGTGTGCAAAGCCATAGAAAACTTCCACTAAATCCAAACTTGAGAAACTCAAAGCAAAACTAGCTAATACCCCCTCGTAGACTAGTAATAGATGACACTCATAAGATGCACCCTACAAACGTGACATACCCCGAGAAGGATGATCGATTACATCTAGGGCCTTTCTGAAATACTCAGAGGATAATCCCTACAGCATATTTATCAGTCTCTACTGGGGATAAGATAGACGATAACTTAGTCTTATATCCATTTTATAACAATTCTTTAGTTGATTTAACTATTGCACTTTAAACACACATCAGAATGAGCTATTGCCCTGTCATAGCAGAATAGGATATTCGAGATATACCCTACCTTACTCCAATCATAAGGCAGCTTCTTCTGACTGTCATGAGCTTTTAGTCATCATAGTGGTATAGGACATACGTGGTATACCCTATCACACTCAAATCATCGACTAGCTTCCGACACATCCAAATTACTTCATATTTTTCAACTTTTCATTTGACAATAAGTTACGTGTTACTTATCACATTCAAACCTTAGATATTCACAGTATATCATACTTCGGATCTAAATACAAACTATCATAAATCTCACGATATATACGTAGCACTAAGCACATAACTTATAAGAAAATCAAGAATCACTTGTCGAAAAAGGGGTATAACTTTATAAATTAGCTCGTCATTAACTATGGCTCGTGAAAAATAGATCTCAGGTGAAACGACTAACTTATCAAACATATGATACATAGCCTGGATGACTATAAAAATAACGAACATTGAATTGAATTGCCTACTCGGGACAAAACGAAATCAAAAATGTCGAGAAATTTTGAAAATTCTAGCTCATTTTGCATAGAAACATAATGAATGTAAGCAAATGTATAGATACATATCAAATCATTCCCCTCCCCCACACTTAAAGATCAACATGTCCTCATGTTGTGCAGAATAAAAGAAAAGATAAAAGACTTAGCTGATTTCAATCGATACTCGAATCGTTGGTCAGGCCGGAGCCTACATAGTGACACTTAGATTTCGTAACCTTACAATGTAGTTCGACAAAACCGCTTGAAGTACACCTGCACGACTCGACAAACACGGAAACATCTCGGGGAAAATGGGGAATTATACCAGAATGAAAAGAGATAGCAAAACCGAGTAATACCAAAAGATAAAGCATTAAACACATTCACAAGTTGAAATAGGGTAGAAATGAAAGTATTGATGCCTTATGGCTTACATGATCCATCAGAAATAATAAATAGTAGCTAAATGCGAAATACAACGAATCACGTAATCAAAAGTAGCAAAAATATACAATCACAGTATCTAGGACAAATCAAAATTGAAGATAGACAAATAAAATCATGACTGCCCCGGAGCCGTAGAATCGTCAGCCGGAGGTACATCACCCGCAGGGGCATCAGGTTGCTCCTCATCCGAAGAAGACTCAGATTCTGCCAAAACATCCGCTATAGCCTGCTCAATCTCATCAGAATAAAGATAATCGATGACGCTCGGATTGAAGACTCTCTCGTCTCGCGGCTGCCGGCCCTCACTGATGCACCGGAGTATAGACAAGACATTGTTCTGAGATGTCCGTATGTCCTCCATCCAGTTCCGTACACTGTTGGCCATACTCAACCTCATCCGGACTGAGGGAGATAAAGTAGGAAGGGAAGATGGGCGAGGCGGTGCTGAAGATGAACCGGGCTCCTGTGGCACTGCAGCCTCAGTCTCAGCCTGACCGGTAGATTTCACCTTCTCCCGTTGCAAGAACCTCGGATTCTTCGGTTTATGATCGGTCTTGTACTCGGGAACTTGAGCATCTTGACAGAGACCGTGTATCAAATGTGGACATATCAAACACCTAGTATACATCTTCTGATTCATGGCCACCTCGTCGAAAATCGCTTGGCCTACATCAACATTGAGCTTGAAGTTCAAGGCATACAGCATCCCAAGGTCACCAATGTGGAAGTGAGTCAGGTTGTTCTTTGGCAACAACCTGTTCTGGATAAACCGACACTAGACCTTCCAATCCTCTGTCCAACTTGTGGTTATCAATTCCTTCCTATCTCCACCCGGCCTAAGCGTCCACTGTACTTCCGGGCACACCAACATCCGTCCTCCAACGGATCCTCACCGGCATCCTGTCTAGCTTTGATCGCTTCCTTGTAGTCCAAGCCCTCAAAAGGTTCTAAGGCATACTTCTCATTAATAACCTTGGGCGTAAATGGCACCTTTACTCCCCGAACCGTCACAACTCCGGCTGCCAAATCCGTCTCGGAGCAATTGGCATAAAATTCACGGACTAACGTAGCATTTACCGGGGTCCTCGGGGTTACCATCAAAGCTCCCCACTTCCTATCCCTCAATATCTTCACAAATAAAGGATCAACCTGAGGCTCAAGGACATCTCACTTGATCAACATCGTCCTCGTTAGATAATGCTTATTATAGACCTCCATCGCCTTAGGGTTGATGAATCTACGAGCAAAGGGAATAGGGATAGCGGGTCTCCCTCTTTGTCTAGCCGGCTCATCTCCCTCAGGCTCCTTGTCCACCTGCTCACCCCGAGCTTCTGGCACCCTAGTCTGCATCCTCACTAACGGCTCATCATCGGTGTCAGACCCAGACTCAGACTCATCTCGCAAGGGAACCCTAGATTGACCTCTAGGAGGATTCTGACGCTCCCCAATACGAATACCTTGGTTGGGATTGACTAAAGTGGGGTCCACACCCTTCTTCTTCTTAGCCGGTTCCGTAGCTACCCCCTTACCATGCCGTTTGACTACCGCTTTACGCACCATTGTAACCTAAGGCTAAACAAACACCAATCCCAAACCCAAATTCAAACAAAGCCACCCGTTTATCGTCCAAACGGGATTTCCCAAACAAAACAACACCAAACCAACATCAAAACCACAATGCAATCCATCCCACACCATCCAATACCATCCCAGATCATCAACGCAGCAAGACAAATAAACAAAACAAGAAAAAAAACAATAAGGTGAAATTCATGTGAAAAAGTCGACTCGAAAAATCGAACTCAAGAAAATCGTGAATTAACCCCAGAAAAGTGCATTTATTCTTACCAAGTACGATTATAGGATGATGATAATGGTGATTTGCAGCCCTAACAACGCACGAACGACCAAAAGTTTGGATTTTTCTCCCAAGAAAACCGCACAAGCTCGGTTGCTGATTCGAAACAACGGTTGTATGTTGGTGGATTGCGTTTGAAAAACCAAAAATAGGGGATTGAGAGCTGTTTGTAGGGCCTTGAATCGCCCAATTTGGTTTAAAAATGAGGATTTTAGAGCAAAAGGAGGCAAAAAGTCGGGTTTTGCAATTTAAATTTTTCGATTCGAATAAAAATTGGAAGCAGGGGATATATATAGACGCAGGTCTGAACGGGCATCCATGATCATGGACGGGCGTCCATCTGGATAGCATATGAACTGGACGGGCGTCCATATAAACAGACGCTCGTCCAGATGGCCAAATCACGTACAGAGTTGAAGGGAGTTTATCAGACGGGCGTCCAAGAATTTTGAACGCTCGTTCAACAATTGTGCATGGCGGACGGGCGTCCAGTTCACTGGACGGGCATCCAAGGCAGAAAAATGCAAAAATAATGAAATTGCATACAATTTAAATTCAAACTTGCATTTTCTCATTAAACTTAAATAAAACTTCAAAAATTCAAAAGAAGAACGACGACATACATAAAATCGCTAGAAAATAGGTAAAAACAATAGAAAATAGTGGGTTGCCTCCCACCGAGCGCTTTTGTTTTACGTCGTTAGCTCGACACCGTTTTAGCTCAGCCTGGATCAGGCCATTTGACTTTTCTGCCAGCCACTACCTCGTCTAGGCTTTGATTGGCAGTTTGGCTGCAGAAACAACACTTAACACATGGGGTAAAATCTTTGATAGCTCTCCAAACACGTTTAAACTTCCCCATGGTTGACTTCTTCATCTTCTGATGACGTTTCAGCTGACGCTCCCTCTCGAACTCTTCCATATCCTAACTACCTGCTAGAACTTCTTCAAATTGACCACTACCGCCATCCTCTGAAAATAGGTTGGGTGAAAACTCTTCAGAGTTATCCACTTCTGAAGTACCACACCCGAGGATATCGAGGAAACGGACAATCAAAGGCTTCTCTTTAGGCTCACCAATATAGTGCTTGCACCTTTGACCATTCACTCGAAACGGTTGGTCACCATAACCTCGTAGCTCTAGAACGCCTCCAGGAATAATTTGGAGAATTTCGAAGGGACCGGAACAACTTGTCCTCAGCTTACCAGGGAACAGATGTAACCTGGAATTATATAATAAAACTTGTTCCCCTACATGGAATTCTCGTTTCTTAATTTTGGCGTCATGGAGGAGTTTCATCTTATCTTTGCTAATCCTGGCGCTTTCGTAGGCCTGGAGTCTGAATTCGTCCAACTCATGCAACTGCTGCAGTCGGTGCTTACCACAAGATTGGGAATCAAAGTTCAGAAACTTCGTAGCCCAATAAGCTCTATGCTTTAACTCGACTGGCAGATGACATGGCTTACCATAAACCATTTGATATGGAGATGTACCCATAGGAGTCTTATAGGCGGTCCTGTATGCCCATAGTACATCATCCAACTTCAAACTCCAGTCTTTCCTATGACTGTTAACCGTTTTTTCCAGGATTTTCTTGATACTTTGGTTGCTCCTTTCAACCTGACCACTAGTCATCGGATGATATGGTGTGCCAGTCTTGTGACGAACACCATACTTCTCAAGAACTTTCTCTAGGGGTCGGTTGCAGAAGTGCGTCCCTTCATCACTGATCAAGGCACGTGGACATCCAAACCTCACGAAGATATTTTTCTTTAGAAATTTCATGACCGTCTTATGATCATTGTGAGGAGTGGCTTGAGCCTCTACCCATTTTGACACGTAATCCACGCAGACTAAGATGTATTTGTTACCACAAGATGATGGGAATGGTCCCATAAAATCGATACCCCATACATCAAAGACTTCACATTCTAGGATGGGTTTCAAAGGCATGTCAAAACGCCTTGTCAGAGTACCGGTTCTCTGGCATCTATCACAAGCTTTACAGAAAGCTTCTGTGTCCTTAAAGATCGTAGGCCAATAGAAACCGGATTGGAAAATCTTAGCAACGGTTTTCCATGGTCCAAAGTGACCTCCAGTGGGTCCACTGTGGCACTGCTCAATAATATCGCGCTGCTCAGATTCTGGAACACATCTCCTAAGCAAACCATCTTTACAGATCTTAAAAAGATAAGGTTCATCCCAAACGAAAGATTTTAAATCAGAGAAGAACTTTTTCTTCTCCTGATAAGACAATTCTGGATCGAGATATCGGGCATGAAGGTAATTTACAATGGAAGAATACCATGGAACATCCGGAGGACAACCATCGATAAGCATAATATTCTCTAGAGGAAAGTAAAGATCTATATCGTCAGGATCATCCTTTTCCTCACTTAACATTCTCGAAACATGATCCGCCACGAAGTTTTCACTGCCCTTTTTGTCTTTAATTTGAACGTCAAACTCTTGTAGGGTCAGTATCCAACGCAGTAGGCGTGGTTTGGCCTCTTTCTTAGTCATCAGATATCGCAAAGCAGCGTGATCAGTCCACACAATCACTTGAGCTCCTAACAAGTAACTACGAAACTTGTCCATAGCAAAGACTATGGCCAATAATTCCTTTTCAGTAGTAGTATAATTAACTTGAGAAGGATTCAAAGTGTGACTAGCGTAATAGATTGGCTGGAATTTACCTTTGATTCTTTGTCCTAGAACAGCACCAACTACATAGTTTGATGCGTCGCACATAAGCTCAAAAGGTAGATTCCAGTCAGGCGATATAAGAATTGGAGCAGAGATTAAACGGTCCTTAAGCTCCTCAAACGCTTGCTTGCAGCTCTCATCGAAATTGAACTCAACGTCGTCCTTAAGTAAAGTAGACAGGGGCTTGGCTATCTTGGAGAAGTCTTGAATGAATCTTCTGTAGAAACCGACATGTCCAAGAAAGCCTCTCACTTCATGCACATTCTTGGGATAACTCATCTTCTCGATAGCCTCTACTTTTGCCCTGTCAACTTTTATACCTTTGTTGGAGATTTTGTGGCCAAGAACTATTCCTTCATCAACCATGAAATGGCATTTTTCCCAAATGAGCACTAAGTTCTTTTCCACGCATCTGGATAACACTTGGTCGAGGTTGTCAAGACAATCATCAAAAGACTGACCAAAGACCGAAAAATCGTCCATAAATATTTCCATACACTTCTCAACTAGCCCGTCAAAGATAGCCAGCATACATCTCTGAAATGTAGCTGGAGCATTGCAGAGACCAAATGGCATTCGCCTGTAGGCGAACGTACCATAAGGGCAAGTGAAAGTGGTCTTTTCTTGGTCAGCTGGATCAATGGGTATTTGGAAGTATCCCGAATAACCATCCAGAAAGCAATAGAATGCGTGCCCCGCCAGACGCTCAAGCATCTGGTCAATGAATGGAAGGGGAAAATGATCTTTCATTGTTACCTCATTGAGCTTTCTATAGTCGATACAGACTCTGTAACCAGTGACAAGCCTCAATGCTATTTCCTCTCCCTTCTCATTCTTCTCAATCGTAATTCCACCTTTCTTGGGAACTACTTGAGTTGGGGAAACCCATTCACTATCCGCGATGGCATAAATGATTCCCATGTCCAGAAGTTTGATAATTTCCTTTTTAACCACCTCTTGCATATGAGGGTTGAGCCTCCTCTGGGGCTGTCTAACACATTTTGCACCCTTATTTGTCTTGATCTTGTGCATATAGATGTCAGGAGATATCCCTCTGATATCTCCTACTTGCCATCCAAAGGCTTTTTCATTCTTCTTCAAGACGTTGATCAATTTCATTTCCTCTAAACGAGACAACTTGGCAGATATAATCAAAGGAAGCTTGTCACCTTCTATTAGAAACACATACTTAAGATGTTTAGGCAACGGCTTCAACACTAAATCTGCAGGGGGGGTCCTCTAAACTAGATTTCAGCTCTCCACTTTTCCACTCAACATCACTGAGTTTACTCAGCGGTCCCACTGCCAAAGCTTCTCCTTCCAACAGCTCATCCTTAAATTCAGCTTCCAACTGTTCTAGACTCACCACACCATGATTGTTCAAATTGTCAACCAGTCGCTCATACTCTGTTGCCACAGCCATGACTTGCCTTTCCATGTTTTCATTAAAGTCATCTGACAAGTCTTCAATGGAAAAACCGGTTGGAGGACCAGAAGGTACTTGAATGGATCTTAAGACATTATAGCTTACTTCTTGGTCACCAACTCGTATCGTCACTCGCCCACCATCGCAGTCGATGAGGGCTCTGGCCGTAGACAGAAAAGGTCTTCCGAGAATCAGGGGGACATTTTCATCTTTTTCAATGTCGAGGACGTACCAGTCGACGGGAAAGGTAATTCGATCGATTTGAACTAGCACGTCTTTCAGGATTCCCGCTGCTTTCTTAGAAGATCTATCAGCGAACTGAAGGTTCATGGTGGTAGGTTCTAGAAGATCAATTAAACCCAGCTGTTTGCATACAGACAATGGCATGAGGCTTATAGACGCACCCAGGTCACACAAAGATTTAGGGAAGACCAGGCCTCCCATTAACACTGTAAGCACGAACTTTCCAGGGTCACCTCGCTTGGTTGTTAAGTTTTCATAGTTGATCATTGAACAATCCTCACCAATCAGCCTCTCCATGTCTGACAACTTCCTTCTCGAAGAAACAACATCTTTGATAAATTTTGTATACTTAGGCATTTCAACCAAGACCTCAGATAATGGAAGATTTACCTGAGTATTTTTCAAGAGATTTAGCACCTTTTCATACTTCTTATCCTCACTCAAGGGGATGTTGCTCTTTCGTGGTGGAAATGGAAGCTTTTTAAGATCATTCTCAGAAAAGACTTTCTTTGAAGATGCATTGACAGCTTTGTCTTCCAGATCCTTCCACCGAACGACTTTTTCAATCTTTTTATTAGTCAGGGGATCAGCCTCCTGACTTCCACTTGTATCTTCACTCCTCAGGGGATCAGCCACCTGAGGACTTCCAGCTTTTTCACCTCTTAGGGGATCAGCCACCTGAGTATTCTCTTTCGGCCAAGGGGAGTGTAGGTGCTCAGCTTCCCCTCCTGCCTTATCAATGGCAGGAGGGGCTAGTGGTTTCCCTGGTGGGAAGGACCACTAACTTGAGTACCACTTCTTAAATTCATTGCACTGGCCTCCTCTCTACCGTATGGAATTGATGGTACGAGGTCAGTACATTGGCCGTTGTTCAAGTCGGTTTGAGCAACTTGACCACCCTTTGGATTCTTCTCGGTGGCGGGGCGGTACCGCCGGGGGTCGAGAAGCTAATCTGTTCGACCCGGTTGCCCGATTTGCCTCTCAAGGTTCTTATTCGTAGTCATCAGCAGTTGAATACTTTTATTTTGCTCCTCCAACTTAGCTTCAAGATTGTTAGATTGGGAGGGGCCTTGAGAATTTTGGAAATAGGGCTGGCTGGGCCGACTTTGAAATTGAGAATTTGAATTGGAAGGCCAATTCTGATTGAACCTTTGGTTAGAATTGGAAAATTTTGAGTTTTGGTTCTGATTAAAACCAGGGTTTCTATTGAAATTTTGATTCGAATTGAAATTCGAATTAGGATTGAAACTAGAAGATTGATTAAACCTGAGGTTTTGGAAATTAGTCTAGCCAGAAACTTGATTAGACCTTTGGTTGTTCTGGCCATAGAATGCGTGCACTTCAGCATTCTGTCCGTTCATAGGACAGAATTTAGATGTGTGCCCCACCTCGTCACAATTTTGACATGTGACTTGATTATACTTGTCCATAATCATGAACAAGCATTCACTTGATAAGGTGCAGGGGGATTAAATTGACACTGGTCATTCATATGACCAGTCTGACAGCAGTTTTCACAATACAGAACCTGAGGGTTCTGCGGGAAAGAAGTTTGATTTATCGGATTTGAAACTTGAGGTGCTGCCATCTGCTTCTGCAGCATGGCGATCAAACTTTGCATGTTTACCTCCTCAACGTTAGGAGGAGGAGGTGTTTGAATAGCTTGATAAGATGGAGCATAGTTATATTTAGCAATGTCCTCGAACAATGCCCATCCCTCTTCAGGTGTTTTCTTCAAAAACGCCCCACCAGATGAACTATTGACCATGCCTTTTGTAAGCTCGGTCAATCCACTAAAGAATGTGTTGACTTTCCTTTGCAGTGGCAAGCCGTGGTGGGGACACTTCCTCAGCAGAGATTTGAATCTTTTCCAGCAATCGAAGAAAGATTCATTCTCTTTCTGGTAGAAAGTGAAAATCTCGTTTAAACACTGGGCTGTTTTTGAAGGTGGGAAGTATTGACTCAGGAACTCCTTTTCGAGTTCAGCCCAAGTTGTAATTGATTCAGAGGGAAGAGAAGTGTACCACTCCTTCGCTTCTCCCTTTAGAGAAAATGGAAAAAGTTTCAGTTTGATTGCATCCTCACTCACTCCTTGGATGCGTGTGGTGCCGCATATCTCCAAGAATGTATGCAAGTGAGTGTGTGGATTCTCCGACTGAAACCCATGAAAGATCGATGCATGCTGCATCATCTGAATGAGGCCAGGCCTTAGCTCAAAGGTCTGTGCAGTGATGGCTGGAATGACAATAGCCGGGTTGACTGTGACTGCGCCAGGCATGGCGTAGTCTGCCAACGTACGCCTATCATTAGCAACCATTATTACAAAATCAGTGATTTACTTGGCTAGCTGATCCTCAAGATCTTGCTCGGTTCTGCCTGCCAGAACCGTAGAACGGAAAATCCGCCTGTTTGGCCGGACTACGGTTCGCTCGGGGTCAGGGGTGTATAGTAACGGTCCCTTTTGACTCCGAGTTTGCATAAACCGGACCAAAAACAAGTGAAAGCAACCTAAAGACTTAAGAAATTAAAAACCTAACTAAAAATTAAAGCCTAAGAAGAGAAAAAGAAATGAAAATAGTTAAGAGAAGGGCACAGACGGACGTCCAGAAACCTGGACGGGCGTCTGGCTGGAATTTAAACAAGACGGGCGTCTGGTGTTCAAACGCTCGTCTGATCAACTGAAGAACTGGACGGACGTCCAAATCGGATGGACGCTCGTCCAACAGGTTGAAGATGATTCAGAGTTGAAATTTTTAGAACAGACGGGCGTCCACTGGTCTAGACGCCCGTTTGGAAGCAGAAAACGGAGCAGGTATGGAGAAGAACAACAGGAAAAGGGAAACAGAGAAACAGAAAAACAGATCGAAAGAACGAACTAATCACAAGGGGCTATAGATAGAAGATCTTAAACCCTAACTAAAACCCTAATATCCTGATTATAACTAACGATTATCAACTAAAACAGAAATAAAAACGAAATAAAAACAAGAAAAACGAAAAACAAAAACTAGACAACCGTCCGGTTCCCCGGCAACGGCGCCAAAAACTTGTCACGGATTTTATCTACAAAGCAAACAAGTAATAAATATTTATAAATCCGGTTTTCCTCAAGTATAAGGATCGTAGTATAGAGGTTAATACCGGGTCGATCTTACGGGGAATCGGGGTTGTGAATTCTAGTTTTTATTCCTAACCTAACTATGTCACGATTACTACTACTAAACAGAAACGAAAATAAAACAGTGAATAACTTAAACGGAAGATAACAAACGTAAACTGGACAGAAGATCGAGATCTAAAGCCAGGAAAATATAGTTGCGAACCAATTTAAACTAAACTAAACCTAATATGCAAATAAAAGACTAACTGAGTTAAACAATTCAAATTCAAGGAGTTTTAATCAATAATTTACGAACGAACAAGCAATTGATCTACCTATCCTACAACTATCAATTTCGATCTAGATTATCTCGTGATTTCTAACCAAGTTGTGATTCACCTAACCACGGTATGAACTCCTAATTTCTTAGACAAGTTCTCCTATCAATCTTTTATCTTTCGATCTAAAGATTAATGCTTTCAAATCAAGGTGTGAAATCTCTCAATTTCTAACCTAGAAATCTAACCTAATAACTCTCGTTAATTAGATTCAAGATCTATTCTTTATCATGGTGATCTAAAGTTTAACATGATTTTCATCAAGACAAACAATCAACATGCAAAGATCTTTCGATATAAATTGCATAACAACATGAAAAACATGATAAAGAAACAACTTGAATTAAAATACTCACAAGATAATCAAGAACAAAACTGAATTTTTGATTGGATGGCTTCACAACGCTTGTTCAATGGAGGTCTAGCCTCTTAGCATCCTCTTTGAAACTCGAAGTGTTTAGAGTAAAAGTGCATAAAAGTATTTAAGTAAAAACTGTTTGTAAACTAAGGAAAAACGCAGCTTAGCCGCCCCTAGGGTTTAGGGTTCGAATATATGATGATATTGGGGAGAAAATACGCTGCCTTTATATAGAATTCGAAGTCGGTTCTACTAAGTCGGCTACTGGACGCCCGTCTGGAAAAGGGTGAACGCCCGTCCAGCTTGTGTAAGCTTCTTCGAGTCGGGCCGAGCCGGATCGGACGCCCGTCCTTCTTTAAATTGGACGCTCGTCCGGAAAAATCTGAACATCCTGAATGTAAAAGCTCCTCCTGGACGCTCGTCCAGGATGTCAAACGCCCATCCATTCTGGACGCCAGTTCAAGCTGCTGGACGCCAGTCCAGGATCGACTTCATCTTGATTTCTTCATCTCTATCTCTTTTCATCAAATCAAATCATCATTATCTTCTTATCATCAATGAAATTCGACTCTTATCTCTTTTTGATCAATATTTGAGCACCAAACATGTACCAATAACACACTAAAACCTCGCAAAATGTAATATCGTCCAAATAATCATAAAAATCACAATTAAAACACCTAAATTAACCAATTTTCCGAATAACTCATTTAAAACCTCATTTGCTTAATAAATCTATTAAACACTCGTTTCTAATGCAAATTATACGAATATGAAGGGAAATATCATAGAATATAGCGTTATAAATCGTATAAATTCACCTTTAACATCTACCTTCCCCCCTGAGATAAGTATCCCTTGAATGATTAACATTTTTGGGTTTAGGATTCTTATCCTTGGAATATTTTTGGTTATTACCTTTCTGTGGTCCAGCAGACTTGGTAGCAGGTCTGCTATCAGTAGGTCTAGAAGGTACAACAGTCCTATTTTTGGATTTGATCTTCTTGTTAGGAGCTGTTGACTACTTTGACTTCTGATTTTGCTTCCTTGAAGTATTCTCAGTAGGTTTTGCTGCCTCAGCAACCTTACTTGGAGTTGGATCTAGTGCAGGCACAAACTTAGGACCAATTCTGGTACTAGGTTCAGTAGCCTTACTGGATCCACTCTTGTTAGATTGTTGAGTTCCAAATCCAAGCCCTGTTTTATCACCATAAGGCTTTCCAGATTTGTATGCAATAGATGAACAAGATGGTTCAGCAGACTCAGCAGCTACTGATTGTACAGCAGACTTATGCTGATTCTGTCCAGCCTCCTTTTCTTTGCCTTTAAGAATTCTTAATTCAGCATTTAATCTTTCAACTTCCAACTGAAGAGCTTCTTTTTCAGCCTTCACAATCTCATAACCAGATTGTATTTTCCTCAGTTGATTAAGGTAGCATCCAAAGTCTCCTCATTGTTAGAATTTCTAGGATTTGAACCACAGGTTGATTCACAATCACTTCCAGCAGGAGTGTTTATTGATACCGTATTGTATACCTCCTCAGTTTCATCCATATTAGCCATCAAGGCATAATCTTCCATATCAGCAACCAATGCTGTGTCATCTTCATTTCCCTTTTCAGATTCCACTTCATACCCTGATTCATCTTCAGCAACCATAGCTTCTTGCCATGTCTTCTTTGTTGACTCCTGGTCTTTAGTAAGTCTGGACAATCAGGTCTAAAGTGTCCAGGATTCTTGCAGTTGAAGCAAAGATAATCAGGTTCCTTACTTTGTTTTAACTCAGGACAGTCAGGTTTGAAGTGTCCTGGTTTCATGCAATGAAAGCACAGATAGTCATTGTCTTTCTTTGATTCTTCTTTCTTCCTTTCAGTAGGCCTCTTTGTGAAATTTCTTGAAGGGGCCTTTCCAGTCTTCATCATCCCGATTTTCTTGCTCGGTAGGGCAATGCGCTCCCCGCATCTCATCCCGCATCATCTTGTCCTCCGGATGTTTCTTCCGATGTGAAGCGCCAATGCATGGTCTTTGTCTCTTCTTTTTCGGTCTCGTGTACAAGCTTTTTGCTAAATTCATAAGCCTTAAGATCGAAAACAACTTGAAGGTGTCTTCTTCATGCGAATTTTCTCATTTCTTCTATTGCGGTCACCTTCATTTTCCAAACATCTTTTGCGGTAGAGCTTCCAAGATTTTTGTGTTTATTTCTTCTTTTGAATAACTTACACTCGGCGAGGTAAGTTCATCCAGATGGCATTAAATCTTGATTTCATTTGCTCAATGGTTTCATTTGGTAGCATCTTGAACTTTTGAAACCTCTTTTTGACCACACTGATTTTATTCTTCTTTATTGCATCAGTGCCTTCACAGATCAACTGTATTTTGTCCCAAAGTTCCTTTGCAGTTTTGCAATCTTTAACCTTCATGTACATATTGCTATCCAAGGTTCTATAAATGATATCAATAGCAATATTGTTGAGGTTTGCTCTTTTTCTATCTTCTGAATTCCATTCTCTTTTTGGTTTTGGAATGTACTCTGTAGTATCACCCACTATTACTGCCTTGGTAATCTCCAGTGGTCAATCAGTTAGTACATCCATCATCTCATCATGAGTTGCAGCAAGGTATGCTTGCATTCGACGTTTATATTCATCAAATCTATCTAGAGAACACATCAGCACAGTTCTAGCATACTGGGTGTTATCCATGATGCAAGTTTTTGAAAATTAGTAACTTGAAAAAGTTTCAAAGTAATTTCACAAGCACAACAAGTAGGATTTCTTCAGAACAGAAGCCCTGCTCCGATACCAATTGTTGGTCCCTTGAAAAGGCTTTGGCTAAGTTTAGAGGGGGGGTGAATAAACTTAACACTTAAAACTTTTGGAGTTAACAAATTCAAGAACTTCGGCGACTGGCGATACTTCGATGTCCGCGATACCTTAGTAGCTCGTCGATAAACGATAGTCTACGATAGTTCGCTTTGAATTTGTGCAAATGGAATTATATCTAAATTAAGCCTTTTTACTTGTTGTTAAATATGATACTAAGTATTAGATACTCGGTAGTGTATGTGTGTGATTTCGCCATGCTAGATTCGGTGGATTGATGTGTATAATAAACTAAGTGCAGAATATAAATGCAGAAAGTAAGTAGGCAGATTTTATAGTGGTTCCAGGTGGTGTAATCCTGTCAGTCCACTCTTCTCCTGTGATGTTGGAGGTAATTCACTAGAGATCTTTGATGTTGCTGTTACAAAGATTCCTAAGGTTGTTTGTCCTTCACCAATGACTATGGCTTAACAAACTGAAAAATAGGAACATGTAGGATTGCTGCTCCTGAGTCTTTCACTGGTCCTTGAAGGGTAGGATTGCCTCTTCACCAGCTCCACCACAAACAACAGTCTTTCACACAACTGTGCTTCACTGTCTTCAGCAGATTCTTTATAAAATAAAGATTGAATCAAATAAATGATTCGGTTACGTAGCTTGATTAGGATGATATAATCGACGGCTAGCGGTCTTCAAGTGTGTGTGCTTGATATAGTTTGAATATAGAATACACTTGAAGAATCTTTCGGATCGGTAGCTTTAAGTTCGCAAGTTCGAATAGGTGTTTTTCAAATTTCGAAATAGTCTCTTATATTTTTCTCTCAAAGTTCATCAATCATCATTTTTCTTCTGAGTTGGAAATCCTCTATTTATAGGTAGGATTACATGTGACTTGTATTTGAAATTCAAATGTAACCGTTCCTGGTTTTTGTCCCATCTGATTTGCTTTCTGTCACTATTCATAGGACTGACACTGTCAGAATTCCTTTTTGACAAGTGCGATCGTCCACCCTTTGACTTATAACCATTGGATAAAATCTGAATCATCCCAACGTTCTTTTAATCTCAGCCCTTGGTTTGTTTGATAAGTCAGAGGTAGTTAGCTGTCATTTTCAATGTAATCTTGAATTAATCGAGTTATATTATCAGTAGGTTCATCAGTCTACTGAGATACCCATCAGTCTGCTGAACAACAATTTGCTGTGTATAAGATACAATGCAGTTGATTTCTTTTATCTAACTTTTACTTGTGAAGTTAGATTACACCTTTTTAAATATAACCGAGTTCCAAACATCATCCAACTTATGGAACTTAGACCTTCTTCACAAGGTATATGTAATCAGTTTAGGTCATCACAGACTTGCCTAAATTCTGATTCCATATCCTTGACTTTAATTACTAAGTTTGATCCCTTAGGCTTCTGTAACTGAGTTTGAGCCCTCAGCCTTCAGTCTTCAGCAGGTTCCAGAAAAGTCTACTGACCTAACTACCCTACTGATATTGACCAGTCTGCTGATATAAATTAGCTGATCATTACAGTGCTTGTTTGATCAAACCTATTCATAAATCAAACTCTAATAACCTATACATTCGATCTAGACATCTTTTTGCCTTTGCACTATAACAGCTAGTCTGGAACTCATCATCAAAACATAGAAATAAGTCCAACAATGACATCATTCCTATCTCATTCCTCTTCCCGACCAATCACCTGAAGCCTCTCTCACTAGCCAGCCATACATGTTGATGATGTCGAAATTATCATCTTCTTTTAGCGGTGTTTGTGTGGTGGATATCTGGCTATAAAAAGTGTATTAAAGTGGTGTTTTCCGGTGGTGTACGGTGGTGCTAGAGGATTCCGGTGGTGGTGCTTAATAAGAGAGGAGAGTGTGGACAAATTGGCTTTGCCTTGTGTTTTATTGATTCATTGTCCGTCTCTCAAATGGGTTACATGGTACCCTATTTATAGTGGAGCCACCGTCTAAAGCTCGCCTTATTTACAAATGAGGACATATAGTATAAATAGATATTTATACAGTAGCGGGCTCGTAGCGGAGCCAATAGGTTGCGCTCTTGATGACCTCGCCGATCCTTGTATCTTTTATATCATTGTCTTGCCAAACTAGAGGTAGTTCTTGTTAGGAAATCAATGCGGGAACGCAGCGGAATTCAAAATTTTGATTTCCTTTTTCCCAAGATCGACTTCGTTTAAGCAACAAGCATAAAAGAAGTAGACAAAAAGAATACCTTGGTTGATCCAATTGGATCGATGCTTTGTCTATGGTTGAAGTTTCTGCACGAAGCCGCCCAAGTGTTCGGCCTCTACCGGTGATCCACACGAACACCTCGCCGGAATCCCAGCATGGATTACTACCAGAACAACTCGGCTGCTAGACCGACTTTTTCTCTCTCATAAATCTCGATCTCTCTAAGAAACTCTCTATTTTTCACAAACTATTAGCTCTTGGAATTGTGTTGTACAAATTAGCTTGACACCCACACTATATTTATAGTGTATGGGGCGCCCCCTAGTAGATTAGAGAGGAAGAAAACCTTTTACTAGTAAAATAAGGAAAATATATTTGATTGATTTATCTCATTAATATTCAATATCTTATATTAACTATATTTCCAAGATATATATTGACAATATCTTATATTGAATATATCTTTATCTTATTACCATAAATCTATCTTTCAAAATCAATTAATGTCTAATATTAATATTATGGTAATCTTATTAATTAAATTGCACAATTCAAATGTATCCAATACATTAGAAAGTGGCGTCCCTTCCTACAAAATTTGGGAACTGAGATTTTCTTTAATTAATATAATACTATGATTAATTAATTTGCAAAATACATGTATATCATATACACATAAATTTCGACATTACATATCTAATATATGTATATTTAATTAATCAACATCATTAATATCTTGTATTATATTTATTCATAATGAATAAATACCACCATATTAATTTACCACTATAACCTTTATAGTCTCGAGATAAACATTCCTTATTTGGGTATCAACTATAACCATATTTTAATCCGACTCGATGTTTATATGTGTGTGACCAGATAGGCTTCCGAATATGTTGGCCATAGACACAAAGTGCAAATAACGAAATTTCCCTTCATGCCTAACGATCAAGGGATAGCGTCTAGAACCACACCGTGACCCCCAATCATTGGAAGAGTAAAATGCAATGACGGCTACCTTTAATGTGAAACAGTTACCGTGTAAATTACAATCCTACCGATGTAATAATTTCCATACGATCGTATCTCTAGTGTCAATACATTAACGATCGTATCTTATAATCTAGATATCATGCTCTCTCGGAATAACACATTTACTCCCACTTTGCAAAGATTCACGAGAGCTAGACATTCCTTATAAGAAGGCCATTTCCTCATGCTTCAGTATCGCACCCAATCACTACTGCATGATCGCCGTGGATAGGGTAAATCTCAACAGTGTCAAAGCATGACAATCCACACCGTGATGCCATGAAGACTTACACAACTGCCACATAGTGCAACACTTAATGTAAGTGGGTCAGTCTAACGTACGCATTCTCTAATACACGTTCACGTACAGTCCAAACATCTCTACACTTCGATAGACGACATGCTAGCCTATTTATACTATCAATGCCCTGTTTAATAGTACATCAGCCTAGTGACATTTAAGTATCAAACTTATTAAAATGATTAAAGATCTCATCAACCATAATCGCCTATCATGGTTTCTCTATCACGGTTTAATACTAAGGACGTTATCATATAACAATTCATAATTGGTTCTTTAAAAGAACATATATATGACAACATAAAAGCCATTTAATATATGCATAAACATAAAGAAATAGTAGAAATGATCCGACCCGATCGGATGCGGTCCAACCCGATTGGGTTTAGGACACCATTTCAACAGTTCTTCCTCTAAGTATTATGGGTGAGATCGCTGGCGGACCTGATTATTGAATGGGTTCGCGTGTCGGCCCCTTATTCTTTCTTGGCGCGACATAGGGTTAAGGGCTTGGAGTGGATCCGAAGGCTCATGATCCTAATTTAGCTTGCGAGTTCATGGACAATATTGGTGAGTGGCCTCGTCCACTATTTTGGTGGTCGGACGGACCCGAATAAGGATATGTGAACCGTATTACGATTGTTTTAGCATATCAATGGCCCCCTACTCCGTGCCTTATGCATTTTCTTGAAATGTTAGGCGGGGAGAAAAGTATGTTCACGGATCGGTTTCCTTTTAATACTGAGTCGGATCGCTATTAGGGCAAGTCGCCTGTCAGCTTGGCCTGAATGCCGTACTCAGAGTAGGTCTTTTCGTTTCTTGTGTGTTGTTGATCGACTTTGCTTTTATGGCTTGTGCGTCATGAATCGAATTATCCTTTGGTGGCTTGAGAGCCTTTGGTCTTGTAGAAAGCTCGCTCGAAGGCATGTTCCGAATATGATGCCGAGTTGGAGACAGACTTATAGAGCTACAGGGCAAACTCAAAAATATGATGCCGACCTGAAGGTCGGTCTTACAAGTAGGTTCGCTCCAGGGTGAACTCCAAAATATGATGCCGACCTGAAGGTCGGTCTTAAAAGAAGGTTCGTTCCATGGAAAACTCCAAAATATGATGTCGATCTGAAGGTTGGTCTTACAAGAGGGATCGCTCCAGGGCGAACTCCAAAATATGATACCGACCTGAAGGTCGGTCCTACAAGAATGTTCGCTCCAGGGCGAACTCCAAAATATGATGCCGATCTGAGGGCCGGTCTTACAAGAAGGATCGCTCCAGGACGAACTCCGAAATATGATGCCGACCTGAAGATCGGTCTTACAAGTAGGTTCGCTCAAGGGCGAACTCCAAAATATGATGCCGATCTGAAGGTCGGTCTTACAAGAAGGATTACTCCAGGGCAAACTCCATAATATGATACCGACCTGAAGGTCGGTCTTACAAGTAGGTTCGCTCCAGGGCAAACTCCAAAATATGATGCCGACCTGAAGGTCGGTCTTACAAGAAGGTTCGCTCCAAAATATGATACCGACATGAAGGTCGGTCTTACAAGTAGATTCGCTCCAGGGCGAACTCCAAAATATCATGCCGGCCTGAAGGTCCGTCTTACAAGAAGGTTCGCTCGAGGGGAACTCCAAAATATGATGCCGATCTAAAGGTTGGTCTTACAAGAAGGATCGCTCCGGGCGAACTCCAAAATATGATGCCGATCTGAAGGTCGGTCTTACAAGTAAGTTCGCTCTAGGGCAAACTCCAAAATATGATGCCGACCTGAAGGTCGGTCTTACAAGTAAGTTCGCTCCAGGGCAAACTCCAAAATGTGATGCTGACCTGAAGGTCGGTCTTACAAGAAGGTTCGCTCCAGGGCGAACTCTAAAATACCTATCTTAAGGTTGGTCTTACAAGAAGGATCGCTCCAGGGCGAACACCAAAATATGATGCCAACCTGAAGGTCGGTCTTACAAGTAGGTTCGCTCCAGGGCAAACTCCAAAATATGATGCCGACTTGAAGGTCGGTCTTACAATAAGGTTCGCTCCAGGGCGAACTCCAAAATATGATGCCTATCTGATGGTAGGTCTTACAAGAAGTATTGCTCCAGGACGAACTCCAAAATATGATGCCGACCTGAAGGTCGTTCTTACAAGTTGGTTCGCTCCAGGGCGAACTCCAAAATATGATGCCGACCTGAAGGTCGGTCTTACAAGAAGGTTTGCTCCAAGGCGAACTCCAAAATATGATGCCGATCTGAAGGTCGGTCTTACAAGAAGGATCGCTCCAGGGCGAAATCCAAAATATGATGCCTACCTGAAGGTAGGTCTTACAAGTAGGTTTGCTCCAGGGCGAACTCAAAATTATGATTTCGACCTGAAGGTTGGTCTTACAAGTTTGGCATATGAAGCCTTAGTCTTGGCATTGGTAGCCTTAGTGCGGCCTTCTCGTGGTAAATCACTTTTTTGGTGCCTTAGAGCCTCTTTTGTGGCTTAGAGACTGTTTTGTGGCTTATAGCCTTTTTGGTGGCTTATAGCCTGTTTTGTGCCGCGCTATTAAGCGGACGGACTTATGGTGCCGTGCTATTAAGCGGATGGACTTATAGGACCGCGCTATTAAGCGGACGATCATGAATGCCACACTATTAAGCTGATGGACTTATAGGACCGCGCTATTAAGCGGACGATCATGAGTGCCACGCTATTAAGCGGATCGACTCATTTAGGATCGCGCTATTAAGCGAAAGATCATGAGTTCCACAATATTAAGCCGATGGACTCATTTAGGACCGCGCTATTACGCGGACGATCATGAGTGCCACGCTATTAAGCGGATAGACTCATTTAAGACCGCGCTATTAAGCGGACGATCATGAATGCCACGCTATTAAGCTGATGGACTCATTTAGGACCGTGCTATTAAGCGGACGATTATGAATGCCACGCTATTAAGCTGATGGACTTATAGGACCACGCTATTAAGCGGACGATCATGAGTGCCATGCTATTAAGCTGATGGACTCATTTAGGACCGCGCTATTAAGAGGACGATCATAAATGCCACGTTATTAAGCTTACTTGCGTTACCCGACCTCCGTTGAGACCGAGCTGACCTGCGGTGGTCTGCTGGGAGGGATAAGACAGACCTCCCACATAGGGTTTAAGCATGTTCTACCAGCTGATGTGGGGCCCCTGGCCCTTATATTTATTATCCGTTCCTCACATTATTTATTATGAGGCCATTTTCTGAGTGACACGTGGCAAGGGCTAATCCGACCCTTGTCATGCACGATTGCAGGAGGGATGCTTGATTACACCCCGAAAGCTGCACTGCTTGAGACTGCTTCCAACGATTTTGAATACTTTCTCTCACCATGTTTGCTTTCCTTTTTTTTTTTTCTTACTATGTAGTTTTCTCACTAATCTTTCTCTATTTTCTTTTTTAATCTCTTTTCTAATGGCTAAAGAGAGCAGCTTTGGCCATCCAAAAAAGAGTAATCTCCGTTATTTTTGCATTCAAGGTAAATTTTATGATTATAGCCAAGTAGAATTCGAAAATGTAGTAAATATAATGATTGTAGCCAAGTATAATTTGAAAATGTGAGTGGAAATAATTTTTATTTCTTTCGAGGTGAAGTTGAAAATTATACTCTTCCTTCTAGCTGAAAACATAAACGAGTTGTGTGGTATCATTGGTCCGTTTGTGATTTGGTTATTTAACGGATAAAATTTGTTTTATTCTCTTAAAATTTTGTTGTTATGGTATTGATAAAAAAAAGGTAATTGAAGGAAAAGTATTTTCCATTGATTCATTCGAACTATGATAGTAGAAATATATAGTGTGTAGAGTCTTAGGCAATAAGTAAAATAACTAGGGCTTTTAACAGTTTTAGGACCTCATGTTTTAACTTTTTGTCAAAATCAATCCTTATCTTTTAAAATAACAATTTTAGGACCTTATGTTTGTGTTTTTTTTTCTTCAGTTTTAGCACAAATTCAAAAATTCCGTCTAAGTTAACGATGCTAAAGCTTCTGTTCGAATTGGAATCAAAGGCGCCGGAGAGTTTAAGGTCTTCTTGTCGGAGAAACAGGTGGGGTGCCGGATTAATGGCAGTACGAGGAGCAAATGATCTTCATTTTCTGCAGAGATCTAAGCTAATTGCTGCAAAAAAAAATTGATAAGAAATTAAGAACTGATAGGATGAAAAGAGGAGGGAAGAAAACAATGGAAGAATCCGGGGAAAGGGTTTGTTGAAAGTGTAAAGGAACTTTAAGGAAGCGTGGAATTGTTTTTTTGAGATTTAGATTTATTTAATTATGGTTGATTTTTTTTATATAATAAATAAATAAAGGAGGGTAAGGTGGCAAATTGAAATAAGGTTAAAGGTTGTAAAGGACATGTTTTAATCTAAAATGGGTGAGAAGGACAAACATATAGTAACACATGTACAAAAATGTATTAACACATGTAGTAACTGTCCTTCTTAACCATTTAAGATTAAAACATGTCCTTATGGACTCTGACCCCTTTTTTAAAATAAACTGATATGGAAAATCTTGTATGACATGGTGTGTTTTTTTGCCGGAAAGGTTTTCCAACAAGATTTTCCAAATGTAGGACCGTTTTTCCTCAGTTTTTTTTAACTATCATTTTTCAAAATTTACATTGTTTTTATTTATCTGTTATTTTACATCACCAATGCAGTATTTATTATTATTTTTCCTCGTTTACCCTTCATTTCAATAACCAAATTTCGGTATAATTTTCCATGCACAAGGAATGAAGGGTATTTTTGTTATTTTACACTCTATTTCAGACACATTAATCATTTTCTTAATCTGTGTGATTCTTCTCTCTCCGACAGTTAAAAAAAACGGATGGAGTATCATTGAACCTAATATATGAATCAGAATCCGATCCAAAAACGCGATCCGAACGGATCCGTGAGTACCGCCTATGTGGAAGTGCCGGCGATTTAGCACCAAGGCCACCTCACATGCGGCATGCATGCCGCTTCACCGGTACTTGTTTTCAATCAAATCATACTAATACAACATGATCTCGATCCGTACGAAATCAACAACGGAATCGCGAATTCGAAAATTCGTTTGATAACTCTTGCGATAAATTAATTACAAAACCGATTAATTAATAAAAACTACACATAAAGTTATGAGTTTTACGCGAAATGTCTTGTTCTTCCGAGTTATATCTGAAAAGATGACTGATGGACGATGTCGATCTCGTATTCAAACCTTCTCAGATATGCTCAAAAAAATCAATAGGTTTTTCTTCTCCTAATAGCTAAGACAAGATAACGTATTTCATGTTTTTCTTCTCTCCAATAGCTAATTAAGACAAGAAAAACGTATTTCTCTCTTCTTTTTTCAGTTAATTGTCGCGCAAATTGTGTTATGTGAACGTGTCGGAGAAAATCCGGTAATAAGGAATTTTTTCTACACTCAAAGAAAACTTATCCTTTAGGAAAAGGAAAACTTTTTTGGAAAAAAAAAAGCTTATCCTTATTGGTACATCAAATAGGATTACCGACCTACAATATAGTATATATAGATACTAGTAGGAAACCCGTGCGATGCACGGAAGAAAATAAAACCTAAAAATAATTAGGGTGATGTGAAGCCCACAATTACTAATCTGGTCATTTTTTTATATTCATTTCCTTGGCTTGGAGATGTGAAGCTCATAAGTCATTACTATTAGTCTCATCATTTTTGTATATTAACTAATACGTAATGATTTTAATTAAGCTTACTCTAGTGAAAGCTAAGAAGCTCTCACTATGAATGTACATGTAATGATACATTTATAATAATTATTTTTCGGTTTTACATGTATATAGTTTAAATTTTACAAAAAGTATGTTGTGATGATGATTCCACATTATGCAAGTCGTTGGACACATTCATGTCTAAAACTTTAAGAGTTCAACAACGGTTGGTGAAAAAAACAACAAACAAACAAACAAACAAATCCGACGTTGTACATTGCTGTAGAAACGAAGACCTTGATGCTCTTTCGAACTTCACATCATTGGCGGAAGCCAAATGTCTTTGTGATGATGCTGAATAGTTAACTCTATTAGAATCCGAAACTTCATATATTCCTTTGTTAGGTTCCATTTATTCGTCATTTTAACAGCCATTTATTTGGCTCTTCCATCTACCCACAAAGATATTTCATTACACCTAGCTATACATATCAACCATGTAATCTATGAGCACACCTTCATAGTAAACTTCGAGGACTATGTGCCCGTGCTCGAGCCACTTACTAAATTGGTGCTCCTAGGTCATAGCTTACTACTTGGCCTTTCTTTAGCTTTATATATTCCTTTCACATGTCTCATGTCGTTTTTCTCTTGCATGTGCTCCACGATCTTGTGAAATGGGGTTTGAGAAAGCTTCCTGATCATTAGATTGAACTCTACTCTTGTCAATCTCTTTGATGCTATATTTATTTGAAATTCTTCACTTTCGAATTAGTTAGCAACAATTCCTATAATAATAACATAAAAAAACAATATGGAGACACAACTGAATGAATTTTAACGGTAAACTTTTGAATCAAAAAAGGAAAGCATTCATATATCACAAAGAATGACATGCTAGACTGTTTTAACACTTTGGGATGTGTATCATATGCTAATACACATCTAAGTAAATGCTTTAAAATCATCTAGACAATAAAAGGAATGAAAGGGAAGGTCAATTTGTATTAGAGAATAGTCACCCACCTAAGTGAGTGATTTAAAATCATAAAGACAATAACTTATGGAAGGAAACAGAAGCTGACAAAGTATTACAACTACTTTCACAAAGAATGACATGCATATAAATAAATAAAAAAACCGAAGAAATGTTCGCCATCAGTGCAAGGAAGAAAAATAAATGCAAAAGCAATTAGCACATGAACGATACGTGACATCGAATTGGCTTAACTGCTTTAAATAACTAATTTGTTACCTCTGAGCATGCAAATCGATTTCCATTCCTGCTGAAGTTCAAAATACAACTTTTAAGACTCTCCTAGGTATGCTAAAGTGCACATTTGCATACTCACCAATGTACCGATGAGGAAAAAAAAGCCCTTAGCATACATCACATCAAATTTGTGGTCAATCCTAGAAGAAAACTGAAGGCTTAAAACAATTGAAACATGCTATTGTTTTACAGCCTCTGTTAAATATTCTGAATAGGAATGTATAAAACAGAAGGGGAGGTACAATGAAAAATACACCGTCATAGGCAAGTAGGAATGTATGTAGTCATTTATTTAGTTACCTCGCAGAGAACGGAGTAGCATGAATGGTCAACTTGATAGATAAGTAAACCAAGAAAATCCACAATATGTTATTTGCTTGCACTGTGACGACCCTTAGGATCCTACCCAATCCCGACGGCAACCGTGTCTACTTCTTTGTCGTGAATGGTGTCCCTCAACTGTATTATTCTGGCGGGATATGCAGCCGTAGAAGCGAAGAAATCCTTGGTAGCAAACAATGGACGTGCCAACATTTCGTTGAATGCGTCCGATCCATTATAGCTTTACGAGTTCATAATCTTAATCGTACGTAATATATGGTGAGTCGACTGCAAAGGAAATGTGCATAAATTCAGATGCTTGTGCAGTTGTGCTAGATTAAAATTATTACTCATCAATATTGTATTGAGATTACTGCGTACCATCTTAGAAATTACAAAAGCAACCGATTCAGATTGGAAACATGCCAAACACACCCTGGTCACCATGAACACAAATGTTCATCTTGATACAACTATTTCACATCACCAAGTCAACTTTGAGAAAATGTAAAAAGAATCTATAAAAAAGAAAAAGAAGAAGCCGAACCTGAGAACCATTTCCTGTAGACATTGAAATAAGACTTAATGATGCTCTGCAAATTTCGTATGACCATTAAAATTCTCTGGCCTCCAACTGAGTTGTAACCCTTAACAATTATATAAACAATGTAACAAAAACAAAGCATTAAAAGTTCAAAAGAAAAATCGCTAACAAAATATGATTAATAAGATAATGAAAATATGATTAAATGAGGTCTGATCGGTACATGTAAACTGAACTGATGGTGTTTTCAAAATACAAAGCATTAAAATTTAAAAGAAAAATCGCTAACAAAATATGATTAATAAGATAATCAAAATATGATTAAATGAGGTCTGATCGGTACATGTAAACTGAACTGGATGGTGTTTTCGACGTTTGTTCTGCTTTGAACAATAGTACTTCTGGAATCATTTGTAAATTCATAGTTTTCACTTTAAAACTTAAAAGAAAAGTGTAATGTATGACAAAGTTCAGACCTCTAACAATGAACAGGTATTTCCATATTAGGAGGCATCCATTTTTTTTTTTGACTGTAACATAGTTAAGGTTCCATACTTGGAGTAGTACACTCAATTTTCTTCTGTTTATTATCTTCCTCAACACTAAGAGGTTTAGATTCCTGAAAAGCTGCAAACAAATACCATAAACTAATAAAAATGTGAATGTAAAAATTTGCAGTCAGGTATAATGTTTGTAAATCAGAACTTACGATCCAGGTAAGTGAGCGCTGCAATGAAGAAAATATTGAAGATAAAAGAAAATGCGAAGAGTGCAATGATACATATCCAATACATATAGTCATCCACAAACAATCCGCTAGATTTCAGAAGAAGCTTCCCAACAGTAGGCTCAGAATATCTTGCATCGGTGTGTGGTCAAAAAAAAAAAAAAGAAAGAACGATTTCGGGAGCTCATGATCGATGTTTCAAGCATTAGAAGAAGAACCATATTTGAGTGAGAAGACATGAACCTTCTAAACATTCAAACGTATTACAATGCATGAGAAAGTCACCTGTAAATGCATTTCTTGATTCAATCTCTGTTGTTGGAACTTCTGGTAGTATCATTTCTATTACTATCACTTTTCCATCCTTTGGTAATGCTTCCCAACAATTCTCAAGTAGTTTCATGCTTTGGATTCATCCGACCAATCATGCAAGATGTACCGTAAAAAGAAAGAGTAGATAATAAGCTTAGTTTAGACATATATAAGAAACACAATTCAAGATGATCACTGCAGTAGAGGATCCGGGCTCGTGCGAATAAAAGGTCCTTATTATGAATATGTAAAGGGTAAAAGAAAACACTAACCTTGAGTATGATAGCATCTGCTTTTGGTACTTGTTTAAACATATCTCCTTCAACATGTTCCACTCCTATAAAACAAACAGTGTTACATATTATTGCATTTCCATAGTATATACATACTTGTATCATATATTTGTAGTTTTATTGAAAGATGTTCTCATACCAGGATAAGCGGGGCATTGCTGACAACATGTGGCAAGTCAAAATTGATCCCATGAATATGTGGATACTTAGAAATCACAGCATTAATGGTCGACCCGAACCCGCCACCGACATCAAGAAGGTTCTTAACAATGTCATCATTAAAGCCTTTGTAAACTTGAAGGACCTCTCTCATTATAAGTGCAGATACATTGCGCATTGCTCGATTGAATATCCATTCAAATCGGGCTTTTACCTAATATATCGAACATGTTCAACCCGTTGTTTGCCTTATTGAATGGTATCCCTCCTTCCAAGATCGCATCTTTCGATGAATAGCCGCATATACAAAGTACCCCATTAATTGATTATCTTTATCTTTGTTCAAGTAATTAATTAAGCAAGTGATTACAGAGAAAGTAAGAAAAAGAAAATGTAATCAAGCATCCCTCCATTTCTTTGAAAACCAAGCATCCCTCCATTTCTTTGAAAACCAATTTACGGTATCTTTAACAGCAAAAGCAGAAGCATATAGAAAATGTAAGATTAGTGAACAAAAAATTACCTTGTTTCTTGTAGAAATCTGCATGAGGAAGACGTCGGCCATAATCTAACCCTGTGTTGGCGGAAGACCATTAGTAAGGCACGCTATGAATGTCAATTTCACCATCCTTTTGTTGTCGGCTCACACCCGTCGAAATCGAAATTACCGCGAAAAAAATTAAAAACTTTGCAAGCATATGGAATCGAACACGGTCGAACCATCCCGACATTGCCATTCCACATGAAAAAACAAATCAATAACAACTTTATCAAATGACGAATTCACGATTCGTCTCAAACATTTACCCGACAAACAAAGTAAAGATCCACGCAACCGTGCATCTTATGGGTTTCTTGATCTTCCCATGAAGACCGTATAATTTCAAAGAAAAAAAAGGTATCATTTACTTGCAAAACTAACTATAACTCAACTAAACTTTACTTTTAAGCGACAAAGATTAATCAAACCCGAATTTCGAATCCGAATTTCGAATCAAATTCAAAGACAAACTTACGGATGCGAACGTGAGGAGCCAACCGAGCCGTTTATCACCTTCGAAAGAGATCGAACCCGAATTTCGAATCAAGTCGCTCCTCCGCGTTGAGGATTAGCTTCGCTTCTTAGAAATTCTCGGTGTCTCTCCGATGTCGCCGTTGATTATCGCCGCCTTCACCTCCCATTTCCAGCTAACATTGATAATGGAGTTGAAAATAAATCAACCACTGAATGTTTCAGCCGCTTCTGGGCCGTCGACGAAATCAGATTCCGGTGGCAATTGAGTCTCCATCAGAATATTCGGTAGAGAGAAAATGATGATTAAAAACTAAAATCAATTCACAGAGAAATCAATTCAGAGAGAGCATATGGAATCGAACACAAATCAATTCACAGAGAGGAACTTTTAGGTGGAGGGGGTGGTTTTTCACAGAAATTGGTTTGGAAATAAGCAAACCTCCGACGGATGATGAGATGAATCGTGGGATGAGGGTTTTTTCTTTTGAGTGGAATGGTGGGTGGTTGTAGAGAGGAACTTTTACGGGTGGTTTTTCTTTTTTACGGGACAGAGATTTTGTACGTGCGTGCTCTATCCGGGTTTGGGTCGGGTCAATTGGCCAATTCCGGATCAATTGACAGTTTTTTCCTTGAAAATATATAATAAGATATGCGTGGGAAGCAAGTACTTATTTAAACTAACAATCTAAAGCCCTAGGTCTCGCCGATTTGATCTTGTACTGATTCATCCGGTTAATCGATGGAAATTGACGAGGATAATTCGTTGGCAACTCTGGTAGCTGATTCTTCTTCTACTTCACCTGCTGTTGTTACCGATAATCAGTCGGCAATTTCAATCGGCAATTGCGCAATTCCTCTTCCACCAATCCCTCCTGTTGCCCCGATTTCCGTTGCTCCAATTCCTCCTCCATTGGCACCCATTCCTGTTCGTCCACCAACACCTCCATCAGTTGAGTATGAGATTTCGGAGGATAGCAGATTGGCCAAAGAGCGACACGAGAAAGCAAAGCAAGAGCTTTTGATGAGGCGACGTGCTGTTGCTTTGGCAGTTCCTACGAATGATATGGCTGTTCGTGCTCGTTTGGACGGGCTTGGTGAGCCTATAACGGTTTTCGGTGAGAGAGAGATGGAGAGGAGGGATAGATTGAGAATGTTTATGGCTAGAGGACTTGATGGGGAAGGGACAGCCATGGATATTGAACTTGATGAGGACGACGGTATTGAGTATCCTTTCTACGTGGATGGACCTAAAGAGCTTTTGAAGGCTCGAAAGGATATAGCTAGGTATTCTATTGCTAAAGCAGCTTTGCGTCTCAACCGTGCAAGACGAAGAAGGGATGATCCTGATGAGGACATGGATAGTGAGATAGATTGGGCTTTGAATCAGGCTAAAAGTATGGCTTTAGATGACAGCGAAATTGGAGACGATAGACGACCCCTCTCTGGATGCTCCTTTTCACCTAATGGAATGAAATTAGCCACCTGTTCTTCAAGCGGGGTTACCAAGTTATGGAGCATACCAAATTTAGACAAGAAAAAAGTTTCTACCCTAATTGGACATACAGATAGAGTTACAGATGTTGAATTTTCTCCCACCGGTTGTGTTCTAGCCACAGCTTCTGCTGATATGACTGCACGATTGTGGAAGGAAGATGGAACTTTTCAGCGTACTTACGAAGGAGATGAGGATGAGGATGGACATAAGGATCGTCTAGCTCGTATTGGATTTCATCCATCAGGTAGATACTTGGGCACTGCTAGTTATGACAAGACTTGGAGACTATGGGATGTGGAAACCGGTAAAAGTTTGCTCATCCAACAAGGCCATAGTAGGGGTGTATACGGTACATCGTTTCATAACGACGGATCCTTGGTAGCATCTTGCGGGTTGGACGCACTTGTTCGTGTTTGGGATCTAAGATCTGGTAGAAGCATTCTTGCCCTACAAGGCCATGTTAAACCGGTACTTGGTGTGAGTTTTTCACCCAACGGCTATCATTTAGCTTCTGGCGGCGAAGATAATACTTGTCGAGTTTGGGACTTGAGGCAGAGGAGATCGTTGTATGTAATTCCTGTTCACTCCAAACTTATTTCCCAAGTGAAATTTGAACCTCAAGAAGGCTACTTTTTGGTTACTGGTTCTTATGATATGAAAGCTAAGGTATGGTCATCAAAAGATTTTAAACATATCAAGACGCTAGATGGGCATGATGGTAATGTTAGTGCTCTGGATGTAGCAGCAGATGGATCACAGCGTATTGCCACAATGTCACACGATAGAACGATAAAGCTATGGTCCCCAAGAAATGACGATGATGACAAAGGGCCGGAAGGGAATGGATATTGATTGATCACGCTATGTTGTAGGATCACGGTAATTGTTCAAATAAGCTTCAAAGTAGATTCGGAAGATTTCAATTCGAGGCAAGATCATAAGTGAATCTGGTTCTGGTTTCTTTTTTAATTTTTTTATTTTATACAACAAAATTAAAGTAGCATTTTTTTTTTCTTCTTCCATTGAAGCTAATTAACCTGTTTCCATTTCAATTTATCCTTCTGCCTTGAAGATATTCCGTAAGGCAGGTTTGATATTCTAGGCCTATTAATAGCAGTAGGTATTTACTCATCAATTGAATTCTTTGGCATAGTAATATAATGTTTTTTATCTAATAAGTATGCTGATTACCTCTTCAGGTTTGATATTCTACCTTTCTCATTGTATATTTTAGTGGTTTTGTGGATCAGGAATATATGTATTTGAGACCAGAGCAGAGATCGAGATGCCTTTGTAGTCTATGAACATAAACTAAAGAATCAATGAACTATATGTAATCAAGCTATGATTGTACATACCCTAGTTCTAACAAGACTGGCCGGTGTAAGTCTAGAATTCCGATGTCTACTAGATTGTATTGTTTAAGACTGACGATGCTGGAAACCGTCCGGTAATCAATGCGGGTCAATCTTCTGTGTGATAATGATCGACAACCCTAGAAACCCTAAATTGTGACAGAGGGGTGAGTTGTTTTGTGTGTTCGGACTGAGCTCTCGGAATATTTCTGAGAGTTGCCTACGTATCCAATAGTCGAATTGGAATCAAGTCATCCGTAGTTCCTTAGGGTTGCTTATATAGGCGATATCTCACCATTTTACTTGTTGAGCAAGTATTATAATTAATAATTAATCCCTAAGGATAAATACGACTCAATCCCTAAAATCAGAGATAATTATGGACATATTTAATGTCAAGATTGGAGTCTTTATGACTGTGGATTCTTTCCATATGTAATTATCCCTCACGTGGAATAATTTATTTGTTTTTTAATAATTTTTTTTGGGAAATTGATTAAAATAATAATATTTTTAAATGCTAAGAGCGAGTGAAGGGTACGCACAGGTTTTTCGTCAATTTTTTTGTTGACTGACTGTTAAATGGACCAAAGTTGCAAAAGATTTAAAAGATAAGAGACCGGTCAAACCAAAATCAAAGATGAAGGCTAAGTCCCTCCTTTTTAGGATAGATAGGGGACCAAGGCTGCTATTTACTCCAACAAAAAAGTACTCCCTCCGTTTTTTTTAACTGTCACATTTTAAAATTTACTTTGTTTTTATTTATCTGTCATTTTACATCACCGATGCAGTATTTATTATTATTTTCCTCGTTTGCCCTTCATTTGAATAACCAAATTTTGATACAATTTTCCATACACAAGGAATGAAGGGCATTTTTGTTATTTTACACTCTATTTCAGACACATTAATCATTTTCTTAATCTGTGTGATTCTTCTCTCTCCGACAGTTATAAAAAACGGGGGAGTATCTTTGAACCTAAAATATGAATCAGAATGCAATCCAAAAACGCGATCCGAACGGATCCGTGAGTACCGCCTATGTGGGAGTGCCGCCGATTTAGCACCAAGGCCACCTCACATGCAGTATGCATGCTGCTTCACTGGTACTCGTTTTCGTCGATCTCGTATTTAAACCTTCTCGGCTCAAAAAAATCAATGGGTTTTTGGATAATAATTTAAGACAAGATAACGTATTTCATGTTTTTCTTCTCTAATAATAAAGACAAGAAAAACGTATTTCTCTCTTCTTTTTTTCAGTTAATTATCGCTTATCCTTATTGGAATACATCAAATAGGATTACCGACTTAAAAAAAAAAAAGCTTATCCTTATTGTACATCAAATAGGATATATAGATATATGCGTGGGAAGCAAGCACTTATTTAAACTAACAATCTAAAGCCCTAGGTCTCGCCGATTTGATTCTTGTACTGATTCATCCGGTTAATCGATGGAAATTGACGAGGATAATTCGTTGGCAACTCTGGTAGCTGATTCTTCTTCTACTTCACCTGCTGTTGTTACCGATAATCAGTCGGCAATTTCAATCGGCAATTGCGCAATTCCTCTTCCACCAATCCCTCCTGTTGCCCCGATTTCCGTTGCTCCAATTCCTCCTCCATTGGCACCCATTCCTGTTCGTCCACCACAACCTCCATCAGTTGAGTATGAGATTTCGGAGGATAGCAGATTGGCCAAAGAGCGACACGAGAAAGCAAAGCATGAGCTTTTGATGAGGCGACGTGCTGTTGCTTTGGCAGTTCCTACGAATGATATGGCTGTTCGTGCTCGTTTGGACGGGCTTGGTGAGCCTATAACGGTTTTCGGTGAGAGAGAGATGGAGAGGAGGGATAGATTGAGAATGTTTATGGCTAGAGGACTTGATGGGGAAGGGACAGCCATGGATATTGAACTTGATGAGGACGACGGTATTGAGTATCCTTTCTACGTGGATGGACCTAAAGAGCTTTTGAAGGCTCGAAAGGATATAGCTAGGTATTCTATTGCTAAAGCAGCTTTGCGTCTCAACCGTGCAAGACGAAGAAGGGATGATCCTGATGAGGACATGGATAGTGAGATAGATTGGGCTTTGAATCAGGCTAAAAGTATGGCTTTAGATGACAGCGAAATTGGAGACGATAGACGACCCTCTCTGGATGCTCCTTTTCACCTAATGGAATGAAATTAGCCACCTGTTCTTCAAGCGGGGTTACCAAGTTATGGAGCATACCAAATTTAGACAAGAAAAAAAGTTTCTACCCTAATTGGACATACAGATAGAGTTACAGATGTTGAATTTTCTCCCACCGGTTGTGTTCTAGCCACAGCTTCTGCTGATATGACTGCACGATTGTGGAAGGAAGATGGAACTTTTCAGCGTACTTACGAAGGAGATGAGGATGAGGATGGACATAAGGATCGTCTAGCTCGTATTGGATTTCATCCATCAGGTAGATACTTGGGAACTGCTAGTTATGACAAGACTTGGAGACTATGGGATGTGGAAACCGGTAAAAATTTGCTTATCCAACAAGGCCATAGTAGGAGTGTATACGGTATATCGTTTCATAACGACGGATCCTTGGTAGCATCTTGCGGGTTGGACGCACTTGTTCGTGTTTGGGATCTAAGATCTGGGAGAAGCATTCTTGCCCTACAAGGCCATGTTAAACCGGTACTTGGTGTGAGTTTTTCACCCAACGGCTATCATTTAGCTTCTGGCGGCGAAGATAACACTTGTCGAGTTTGGGACTTGAGGCAGAGGAGATCGTTGTACGTAATTCCTGCACACTCCAATCTTATTTCCCAAGTGAAATTTGAACCTCAAGATGGCTACTTTTTGGTTACTGGTTCATTTGATACGACAGTTAAGGTATGGTCATCAAAAGATTTTAAACCTATCAAGACGCTAGCTGGGCATATGGATAAAGTTACTGCTCTAGATGTAGCAGCAGATGGATATGGATCACAGCGTATTACGACAGTGTCACACGATAGAAGGATAAATCTATGGTCGCCGAGAAACGATGACGATAAAGGGAAGGAAATGGATATATAGCTTTAGTTTAGCAGTGTTAATCTGATGAAGATTTTTGTAACCTTGTCTTGTTGGCCTTTTCTTTTTTATTTCAAGTATTTCATATGATTAATCAGTAGTTATATGATACTTAAATGACATTTTCACATTGCATTAATATTGTCAAACTGGACCCCTAATTCATTGGCTAAGAGCACAGTTTTCTCCAATTATTCGGAATTTTTTCGATTGCATAGGAGACCCCGAAGCAATTTTTTAAATTACTTAATTAAGTTAAAAGCTTAGCAGAGATTCAACGAGCTTAACCTTAACTAAAAATACATAGCGCGGTGGAACTAGTTAAGCTTAATGTGTTTTAAGATTAATGTTACGTGATGATCAAAACAAAGTTGTGATTAACGACTGATTATCCTAATCAGTTACTTGATGAATTTAAAGGTAATGCCTAGAGGCAAAGTTGTGATTAACGAGTGATTATCGTACGTAAACAGTTACTTGGTGAATATAACGGTAATGCCTAGAGAAAATCCAAGTAACGAGTGATTATCCTAATCAGTTACTTGGTGAATTTGATTGCTCAATAGCGAAATCTGTTTGGAATTAAGTTTAACCTCAGGGGCATTATTGAAGAAGTCTGAACATTCAATCAATACAAGATTTTTCAAGCTTCTAGTGCATAAGGAGCCAAAAGGGGAGGCAACACTTATTATCAATGCTCTGTGGTGGATATGGAAAACCCGTTGCTCAATTATTTTTTTAATGAAAAATCACCAACCCAGATCAGATTGTTGTTCTAGCTGAATGCGACTCGACTGCCTTTCTTGATGCGCATTCCAAAGTGGGAAACGAATCGATCCTTTGAAACTAAAAAAGAAATGGGAATCCCCCAAGCCCCTATGGTAAAAAAACGACTAAATATTAGCTCATCCAATTATCTGAAATACCTTGCGAGAAGAAAAAAAATGCCTAAGCGCCAGTTGAAAAAATTATTTGTTTCCAAGCCATCTACATTTTCTCTTTCATCCATCGTTTTTTAATACTTGTATCTTTTGAGCTATATCTTCAAAAGTGATAGAAATTTCACCATTTTTTATTTTTTATTGTGCTTTTCGGTTTGACACTTCATTTGATATCATCACATCGTTTTTCGTGAGTTTCACTTTCGAAATTAACTGAGTAAATTCTACAGTGAATTTTCAGAAATTACGTCGAAATGATCATTGTGGTTTCGAAAAAAATGGTTAAAAAATTATCAATTCTAGAGTTGCAGTGAAAGATACTTGTGTTTAAAAATAGTGGACGAGACAGAAAGTGTATTGTGACTTTTTTTTCTTTAGTGCGAACAAGCGTTCTTTTTTTATATAATTTTTTTACTAATAGGAAATCTTTTAAACTAATAAATAAATTAGGATATTGTGATTTAATAAGGATAAATGGACTTTTTTCCCCCCTAAATTACCTTCATCTTAACGCTTTCGTCAGTTGTCATAAAAAAATGTATAAAAAAACTCGCCACCAAGCAAAAAATTAGGAGATTTTTTGTTAATTAATCTCGTCATTTCTTGTAACTTCAAAAATTTAGGCATCCGTTATCACTACACAATTTTGATTTTAATGAAAAAAAAAATACTCACTTGATCTATAATTTTGACGCAAAATTACTCCACCTATATTTCTCGAGCCATATTAGTGTTACGGCATATTTTTTTAACTAACTTATCTATTTTAGTGGTTGTTAATACTTTTTTACCTGTGTTACTATATTTTTTTTTTGTCTATACCTACATCTATTTTATTTACTGTTACTACTCATTTTTCAAGTTTTACTACATTTTATATGGGTGTAACTGCATCTATTTTATTGGCCATTAGTCTGTTACTACTTATATTTATGTGTTACTACATTTTTTTTTGATGCAACTACATCTTTTTTGGGCCACATCATGTTTCTTTGGATACAGTTGATTTGGGCTTTTTTTCCTTTCCAAATTTATGGAACAGCTTTGTTGTGATAAATCTTCAGCTTATTTCTCCCTTTTATTGCGCTAAAAAATGTCTGCTATTTATAACGACTTGATATTCGAGAACGGGGCGAACATTCTTTCGAACCAGGGGCAACCGTGGTCCGTGGGGTGTGTGTGAGACATATTAGTGTTTTAGATCATTATATTCGAGCTTTAATTAATTTTTCTTATCTGAATTAAATAGTTGATGATATCCATAATTTGTAACATTAATTTCCAAACGGATCCGTGAGTACCGCCTATGTGGTAGTGCCGCCGATTTAGCACCAAGGCCACCTCATATGCGGTATGCATGCCGCTTCACCGGTACTCCGTTTTCAATCAAATTCGTACCGAATCAACATGATCTCGATCTGAATGAAATCAACAACGGAATCACGAATTCAAAAATTCTTTTGATTAATCTTGCGACAAATTAATTACAAAACCGATTAATTAATAAAAACGACACATAAAGTTAGTTATGAGTTTTACCCAAACAAAAAAATGTCTTGATTTTCTTAGTTATATCTCAAACGTGACTGATGGACGACATCGATCCCGTATTTAACGGTTTTCGGTGAGAGAGAGATGGAGAGGAGGGATAGCTTGAGAATGTTTATGGCTCGAGGACTTGATGGGGAAGGGACAGCCATGGATATTGGAGTTGATGAGGACGACGGTTTACACTATCCTTTCTACGTGGAGGGACCTAAAGAGGATTTTGGAGGCTCGAAAGGATATAGCTAGGTATTCTATTGCTAAAGCAGCTTTGCGTCTCGACTGTGCAAGACGAAGAAGGGATGATCCTGATGAAGACATGGATAGTGAGATAGATTGGGCTTTGAATGTAACATCCCGACTTTTCATAAAAGGGCAAAAGAGTCTTCTAACAAAAACTCAGATTTTTGTTTAATTTAATTAAATGATTTAAAGTAAGTATATGTAATTTTCGATATATATATTTAAAAAGGGGGTTGATTAGTATTAAAAAGGATTTTGAGGGGGCTTTCAAGACAATAACTCCTTGGGAGTTATACTTTACAAAATAAACCTCCCACTTAATTGAGGGAGTTATCGAATTGATTTTTTTTTGCAAAGAACGTTCAACTCCTCGAAGAAAAATAGAAAATAAAAGCAAAGAAGACTTTTTCCAATTTCTCTCTCGGTTCTTGGTCGGTTTTCGAATCGTTTGAAGATTCGAGAATCGGTGGAAAGAGAGGATCGTTTTGATAGCAAAAGTTCGAGTTTCGTAAAGGTATGGTTTTGGCCCTAAATCTAGAATCTTGAAGATTAGATCTTGTTTTGGTGTTCTAGTTGATCAATTCATAGTTTAGATTGTTTAGAAACCTTTGATCATAATTAATTTAGGTTTAATTGTTGATCAATTAGGTTTTAGTTGAAGTTTGCTAAAGAGTCTTTGCAATCCTTCTTGTGGTGTTGCTTGGTTTTGCTTCCTAATAAGGTAAGAGGCTCTTCATAATGTTTAATTAAAGTTTTATGGTGTTAAGGTTGTGTTTTGGGTATGATTTGTGTTTAGAAATCATGCTAGTTGTTGTTGTTGTAATACAAAGTGTTATAGCATGTTTAAGACATGTTTTGATGCTATTTGGATGTATATTTGATGTTTAAACTTGGTTGGGTTTGAGTAGAAATCAATAGAGTGCGAAAACTGTGTGTTTTATGCGGTTTTGCCCAGATTTTGGCGCCCACCAAAGCTTTTGGCGCGCCCCAAACCCGAACCGAGAGTTCGGTGACTTTCTCGGAATATTTTTGGCGCGCCCCAAAGGTTTTGGCGCCCCCGGACCTCGAACAGAGAGTTTAATGAAGTCTCGAAGCAATTTTGGCGCACGCCAAAGGTGTTAGCGCCCCCCGACACCGTTTAAATGTTATTTTGATTGTTTTAAGCTACGAGATGAGTTCTAAATGGTATCTCTTGATATAATAACAATAAATGAACATGAACAAGCCTGGATTAAGCTTCGATGCGTTTAGTTCGGCACCGAATGTACTCTTCAAGGGAGTTGAAGTTCGGGACCGTCGGAAGGGTATGAATGGCTTGTGCTTTGTGGAATTAGTATTCCTCAATGTGTATGTGCTAGGGATTGTCCTTGTCTAGGGTCTAAGTAAGAGAGTAGTAATTGTGATGGAGCTTACTTGAAAATATTTAGGTGGCTAGTTAACAATTAATAATAAACATACTTGTGTAGTAAAAAGACTAAACATCGTAACACTCTTGGTAAGGCACCTAGCTATATCGCGATGTGTGGGCGGTCAGATAAAGTGAATAACTCTCCGGCCTATAAACGGCTAAATGGCGGGAGGACTTCGCCGAACGTGTGCACCATCGGGCTTTCCCCCGTGGCTATCGGTGTGATCCACTGATAGGTTGCAAACGATACCTCGTGGTGGGTAGCACCATGCGTTGTGCCCTTGAGTGCCGATGTGACAAAGATAGGTTATGTTAGAAACGTTTAGTCACGACATGTTGATGGACATGGAGTGAACCCTAGATCGAGTCGGTCTCATAAAGATAACATAATAATAATTATTGAACCTTTCGTTGTAAGTCTTGATTATACATTAGCTTCTTCCTCTTGCTAAGTACTTTGTACTTACCTCAATTGCATATGTTGTTTTGGTGTGCTTTTGGGGTGAGAAGACGAACAGGTTAGCCTTGAGCTCGTTGAAGAGTTCAATGACGATTCAGTGACGTCGATGCCATGATGACGCTTTCTTCTTACTTTCTATTATAGGTTGTACTAGATTTTGCACCTTTTGTTTTAAAGAACATGTTGTACCTTCTTCTAAAAGAATCTTTGTAAGACAAGTGTTGTATCTTTCTTTTGTAGCATCGTACGTTGTAAGCTTTATCTCGTTGTTGTAAGGTTTTCCTTTCTACCCCTAGTCGGTTTGTATTCTATTCTAGTAGCATTTATGGTTCTACCCGAGCCTTTTTAGCTTCCGTTTGCTTTAATTTTTGATACAACGAGGTAGAGGCTGGCGTATAATATTAAATTTATTTAATGCTATACGCGCCGAACGTTCTCTTCCGGATAAGGGCTCGGTATCTGGGAGCGGGGCGTTACAGTTGGTATCAGAGAGAAGCGTTCCTTGCTTCTAGGATTCCCTTTCCTAAGATGAGATCTCTTTAGACCTCTTAGAACCGTTATGATCCTTTCTTGATCTTTCAGTATGTCAGGAACCCGTAGAAGTTTCCTTGCTAACCTAAGCTTCTGTTCTTAAGATAAGGTGTCTTAGATCTTTTAGAACCCTTCCGATCTCTCTTGTTCTTGGTGGTAAATTTCGTAAGGATAAGATCCTTAAATGGTGGTTAGGTTTCACTAGGTCCAAGTGAAGAGTCTTCTTAGGCAAAGGTTAGGTTGAGTTCTAAGCTCACATCTTTTATGTGATGCCCTCAAGTTTGTTCCTTCTAGGATCCTTTATAGAATCCCTATCTTCTTTTGGAGCTTTCAGACTTTTCTCTCTTTGATCTTTCTCTAGGAGGATTTAATGTTTTCTTGTTGTGACATTTTGATTTAATCATTTATTTTATTCTATAACTTGGTGTTATATAAAACAAGTAAACGATTTTGTTCACGTTTCTATATGTCTTTTAATATCATTTCTGATGTTCCAAAAATTCTGTAAATTTTCGACCATTTAGAAAGTTGTCTTATCTACAATTTTTCTCTTTACATAAACTCTGTTTTTAAATTGGATTGTTCATAAATATCTTGACAAGGATGAGCACTCTGTTCAGAAAATTCTGCAGCGGTACTCTTACTTATGAATCTGTTTTGAATAAGCTAAATACCCCCAAATGACTTGAATTTTTGATATGTTGTAGAAAACTTTCTGCTCTGCAATTTTTGTTTTGGAGTCAAGTGCAAATTCTTTCTGGTTTGAGTACAATCTGCAACACAATGCAGATTATAAATTTCTGAAATTTTTGACAGCTTGCGGCGATCGACGGAAATAATTATTTTAACCAACCTATGCTCTTCCAAAAATCTTGGTTTTTGAGCAGCATGTGTAAAACTTATATACCTGCAACTTTTCTCTTTGTGTCATGTTCAAAATCAGTTTGGTTTGTTTTGTGTAAGTCAATAATTTCATGGTTGATGTATGTACCTAAACTTTTAAAACCATTTAAATACTTGTTAATGAAAGGCTAGACAACATTCTTTCACCTTGGAAGTTTAGGTGTTGGGAAGGCCTTGAAGCATAAGACTTTTAACTTAGTTGTTATCCAAAATAAGGAGTTTAGTAGGTAGGTACTAAGTGCTGTAGATTTAATATCCTTCTGTGACAAGAAACAATTACATGGTGACTTTCCAATCTCACGTTTTCTTTGACGAGGTGCTCTTTTATAATCATTGGTTTCATACTTAGTTACCTCTAATTTCAAATGTTTCCCCATGCCTACTATTTGTAACCAATGTGCTAGCTAGATCATCCATTTGAAACTTTTTGAACTCGGTAAAAGTCCTTTCATTGCGAAGTTTTGTTTTCCAAGTGTGCGCATACTTTGATGTGTCTTATTTTTTTTTTATGAAGATATTTTTATCATGTCAAATGCTGGACTTAAGGAAATAAGTTTCTCATCCTTCAAACTTTTGAACTGACAACTGCATACCCTTCCAATGCATCATGTTTAGTAAATTCGGGACAATACACTTTTGCATCCTAGTGATTACCTTCAATACATACCCTACACGCCGTTTTAGTGCAAAAAAAAAAAAAAAACTTTTGTTTAAAGACTCGACTCTTTTATAAGAATTTTATACCATTTCGAAAACCGGTTGAAAGATCAAACTTTCTCAAAACATCCATTTTAATTACATATCCTTTTGTCTTCCGGTTAGAATACGTGAACAACCATTTCTTACCTAAGTGTTATTTAATAGTTCCAGACTATTTTAGAAAGATACATATATATACATATGTTCAAAAGTCCTGTCGATAATTACTTTCAAAGTACTGCATTTTCTTTTTTACTTTTTTTTTTTACAAAATTTTGGAATAAGCGAGTAGTCGAACCTCTTTTACGTATCATGCATGCCTTTTAAAGTTATGTTTTAATAAAGAATTTTAGCCTGCAACTTATTTTTGTTAAGAGTATTCCTTGACAAAATTTTGCCACAAGTGTTAAGTTATTCTGTCTTATTTTAAACCTGCCTTCTTCAAATTGGAAGAAATGGCTTTCTGATTTTTTTTTTTTTTTTTTAAAACAAAGGGCTGTCCTCATTCCTTTGAACATTTGCACCCTTGATGCAACCCTTTTAACAATTTCACAATAGCCCTTCTTGTGTTAGTCTTTGAACGACACGAAAACATGCATTATTTGAAACTCTTGTGTTTTCTTTACACAGTCGTCACTTATGATTTTTTTTTCTCACGAAGCACTTCTTCGATTTACCTTTATCATTGAACCTTTGGAGAAGATGTTCCTCGTTTTCAAAAAAAAAAAAAAAAATTTAACTGCAACGGTTGTTGAAAGAAATAGAAAATGCATTCTCTAAGTTCATTTACTTTCTTTTCCACGTTATCATTCATGACCTCTTCGCAACATTTCTCCAATTTACTTGGATTTTCATCATGAAAACTTTCGAGAGAATATTACTCGTCTTCAATTTTTTTAATTTTATATATATATATATATATATATATATATATATATATATATATATATATATATATATATATATATATATATACATATTTGAATAAGATTTGAAACTTCTACTTCCAGACCTTTTCTGTTGAACTCTTTAATAGCGAAGTAAGAAAATTTATCCTTTTGCATTCAATCATACCAATTACTTCAAGGAAAAGGAAAATGTTTTCAATATGGGTTGTATAGAATGATCTTTTGGTTGCAACAAACGTCCCAAATGAGAGAACTTTTGTTTTAATTGATTTATTACAAGTAGTCCCATCTTGGTAAATCTTACATATCATCCATTTTGGGTTACCTAAACAAATTTTGTACTATATGCATGTGAACCAAGTTCAAACCATCTTTCATTTTTTTTGTTACATGTCTCAAGATTTCCTATTGCTATCTTCTTTAGTAGTTTCGCTTCCCAAGAAATTTTACAACCATTCTTACCTTTCTTCTGGAATCAAGGTGAGAATAAGTTTAAACATTTGTTTCTTGTATGTGTTTTAAGAAAAAAAAAATTTTTTTTTTTTTTACAACTCCAATCTTCTGTTGGACTATAAAATTATGGTTGTTGATAAACTCACTGTCAAAAGTTGTTTCTTGTCTATAGAAAAGCCTTATAAGTTTGGTAGAAGATGTTCATATGGTTTCCTTTTTGAAGACTAGTAAAGATTGAAGTATGTCTGTGGTTTGGGTGTGCTATAGATGGGTTAGTGCTGGATTGCTAACAAGGCGGAGTTGAAGTTCCTTAAGTTAATAGCTAGTTTCTTGAAGGTAAGGCGGATGTATAGGTCAAAGTAACCCTCATATAAGTACGGAAACAGCAGTAAGGGTGACAAATGGACAAAGAACCTAGAAGAATATTACTTGTTGATTAATGGAGTGACTTATGACTTTTGGGACAAAGTGTTATAGGAGAAGCTAAGAAGTTAGGATAGTAGAGTTGAGTATAAGGTAGATGAAAGGTGTGAATAAGCTAGAGTAGTGCTTGGTTTGAAGTACAAGATTAGTTTTTCTGGACGTATTGTAGCCTTGATGTCGAAAATACTAAGGTTCAAATCAGTTGGAGATAACGTTTTGTTTGATGGTGAACTAGAAGGTAGGCAAGCTGGTACCTAAGATGAAAGTGGAGTTGGTTCTGGCAAGTTTCGAGGGCGAAACTTCTTTAAGGGGGGAAGAATGTAACATCCCGACTTTTCATAAAAGGGCAAAAGAGTCTTCTAACAAAAACTCAGATTTTTGTTTAATTTAATTAAATGATTTAAAGTAAGTATATGTAATTTTCGATATATATATTTAAAAAGGGGGTTGATTAGTATTAAAAAGGATTTTGAGGGGGCTTTCAAGACAATAACTCCTTGGGAGTTATACTTTACAAAATAAACCTCCCACTTAATTGAGGGAGTTATCAGAATTGATTTTTTTTTGCAAAGAACGTTCAACTCCTCTGAAGAAAAATAGAAAATAAAAGCAAAGAAGACTTTTTCCAATTTCTCTCTGGTTCTTGGTCGGTTTTCAGAATCGTTTGAAGATTCAGAATCAGTGGAAAGAGAGGATCGTTTTGATAGCAAAAGTTCAGAGTTTCGTAAAGGTATGGTTTTGGCCCTAAATCTAGAATCTTGAAGATTAGATCTTGTTTTGGTGTTCTAGTTGATCAATTCATAGTTTAGATTGTTTAGAAACCTTTGATCATAATTAATTTAGGTTTAATTGTTGATCAATTAGGTTTTAGTTGAAGTTTGCTAAAGAGTCTTTGCATCCTTCTTGTGGTGTTGCTTGGTTTTGCTTGCTAATAAGGTAAGAGGCTCTTCATAATGTTTAATTAAAGTTTTATGGTGTTAAGGTTGTGTTTTGGGTATGATTTGTGTTTAGAAATCATGCTAGTTGTTGTTGTTGTAATACAAAGTGTTATAGCATGTTTAAGACATGTTTTGATGCTATTTGGATGTATATTTGATGTTTAAACTTGGTTGGGTTTGAGTAGAAATCAATAGAGTGCAGAAAACTGTGTTTTATGCAGTTTTGCCCAGTTTTGGCGCCCACCAAAGCTTTTGGCGCGCCCCAAACCTGAACCAGAGAGTTCAGTGACTTTCTGGAATATTTTTGGCGCGCCCCAAAGGTTTTGGCGCCCCCCAGACCTGAACAGAGAGTTTAATGAAGTCTCTGAAGCAATTTTGGCGCACGCCAAAGGTGTTGGCGCCCCCCAACACTGTTTAAATGTTATTTTGATTGTTTTAAGCTACGAGATGAGTTCTAAATGGTATCTCTTGATATAATAACAATAAATGAACATGAACAAGCCTGGATTAAGCTTCGATGCGTTTAGTTCGGCACCGAATGTACTCTTCAAGGGAGTTGAAGTTCGGGACCGTCGGAAGGGTATGAATGGCTTGTGCTTTGTGGAATTAGTATTCCTCAATGTCTGTGTATGTGCTAGGGATTGTCCTTGTCTAGGGTCTAAGTAAGAGAGTAGTAATTGTGATGGAGCTTACTTGAAAATATTTAGGTGGCTAGTTAACAATTAATAATAAACATACTTGTGTAGTAAAAAGACTAAACATCGTAACACTCTTGGTAAGGCACCTAGCTATATCGCGATGTGTGGGCGGTCGATAAAGTGAATAACTCTGCCGGGCCTATAAACGGCTAAATGGCGGGGAGGACTTCGCCGAACGTGTGCACCATCGGGCTTTCCCCCGTGGCTATCGGTGTGATCCACTGATAGGTTGCAAACGATACCTCGTGGTGGGTAGCACCATGCGTTGTGCCCTTGAGTGCCGATGTGACAAAGATAGGTTATGTTAGAAACGTTTAGTCACGACATGTTGATGGACATGGAGTGAACCCTAGATCGAGTCGGTCTCATAAAGATAACATAATAATAATTATTGAACCTTTCGTTGTAAGTCTTGATTATACATTAGCTTCTTCCTCTTGCTAAGTACTTTGTACTTACCTCAATTGCATATGTTGTTTTGGTGTGCTTTTGGGGTGAGAAGACGAACGTGTTAGCCTTGAGCTCGTTGAAGAGTTCAATGACGATTCGATGACGTCGATGCCATGATGACGCTTTCTTCTTACTTTCTATTATAGGTTGTACTAGATTTTGCACCTTTTGTTTTAAAGAACATGTTGTACCTTCTTCTAAAAGAATCTTTGTAAGACAAGTGTTGTATCTTTCTTTTGTAGCATCGTACGTTGTAAGCTTTATCTCGTTGTTGTAAGGTTTTCCTTTCTACCCCTAGTCGGTTTGTATTCTATTCTAGTAGCATTTATGGTTCTACCCGAGCCTTTTTAGCTTCCGTTTGCTTTAATTTTTGATACAACGAGGTAGAGGCTGGCGTATAATATTAAATTTATTTAATGCTATACGCGCCGAACGTTCTCTTCCGGATAAGGGCTCGGTATCTGGGAGCGGGGCGTTACATTGAATCAGGCTAAAAGTATGGCTTTAGATGACAGCGAAATTGGAGACGATAGACGACCCCTCTCTGGATGCTCCTTTTCACCTAATGGAATGAAATTAGCCACCTGTTCTTCAAGCGGGGTTACCAAGTTATGGAGCATACCAAATTTAGACAAGAAAAAAGTTTCTACCCTAATTGGACATACAGATAGAGTTACAGATGTTGAATTTTCTCCCACCGGTTGTGTTCTAGCCACAGCTTCTGCTGATATGACTGCACGATTGTGGAAGGAAGATGGAACTTTTCAGCGTACTTACGAAGGAGATGAGGATGAGGATGGACATAAGGATCGTCTAGCTCGTATTGGATTTCATCCATCAGGTAGATACTTGGGCACTGCTAGTTATGACAAGACTTGGAGACTATGGGATGTGGAAACCGGTAAAAGTTTGCTTATCCAACAAGGCCATAGTAGGGGTGTATACGGTATATCGTTTCATAACGACGGATCCTTGGTAGCATCTTGCGGGTTGGACGCACTTGTTCGTGTTTGGGATCTAAGATCTGGGAGAAGCATTCTTGCCCTACAAGGCCATGTTAAACCGGTACTTGGTGTGTGTTTTTCACCCAACGGCTATCATTTAGCTTCTGGTGGCGAAGATAACACTTGTCGAGTTTGGGACTTGAGGCAGAGGAGATCGTTGTACGTAATTCCTGCACACTCCAATCTTATTTCCCAAGTGAAATTTGAACCTCAAGAAGGCTACTTTTTGGTTACTGGTTCATTTGATAAGACAGCTAAGGTATGGTCATCAAAAGATTTTAAACCTATCAAGACGCTAGCTGGGCATATGGATAAAGTTACTGCTCTAGATGTAGCAGCAGATGGATATGGATCACAGCGTATTACGACAGTGTCACACGATAGAAGGATAAATCTATGGTCGCCGAGAAACGATGACGATAAAGGGAAGGAAATGGATATATAGCTTTAGTTTAGCAGTGTTAATCTGATGAAGATTTTTGTAACCTTGTCTTGTTGGCCTTTTCTTTTTTATTTCAAATATTTCAAATGATTAATCAGTAGTTATATATATGATACTTAAATGACATTTTGACATTGCATTAATATTGTACTTTCATTATTTCAATAATTTTCCATCATTGTCAGTTAATTGGAACATTTGCATGATGCTGTGGGGCTCTTGTCCTTCTGGCCTCTGCCCCGTACTTTTTTCGCAGCCATTTGACTCTGTACAATATGCACCACATCACATGTTGTTCAATGTGAATTGAAGGGGGATTTTGAATATGTATTGTGATTCACTGTGATATAGCAGTAGCGTTTAATTGAATTTTGAAAGTGATGCTATAAATGTTTGTAACATTAGTTTTGTTGTGAAAAAATATCATTTTGTTGTTAAAAAATATAGTTTTAGCCTCCGGTGACCCCACAAAGACAAATTTTTGGATAAAATATGTAGTTTTACAGTCCGGTGACTCCACTGAAAAAAAGTCGTTGATCCGGCCACCCCTGTGTGGATCCAACAGAGTATAATTGACTAGAAGCATGGATATCAACTTCTATGGTTTAGGGGCAAGTATCATATCATATGCTATAAATACTTTGATCACTGGATTCTTTCTCATTTATGGAGTTGAATTCTGCTTTCTGCAAGTTTCTGCATTAATTGACATGCTTCTTGGATCTCTTCTTCAATTGTTACTTCATTAATCAAAAAGGGCTTAATCTGAACAATGATTTATGCTTAAATCTTGTTCCTTTTATCACCGCGTTTTCTCTGTCAGTAACTAGATCGATTATTAATTAGTGAGAAAACTTGAGCATATTATTTTAACTACTACCTTTAATCATGAAATTAGCATAGAACCAACCATATACCTTCTCTTTTTTAATGTTTCAGGATGATTAGCTCAAGTGAAATGTTCATGATCTGTCAGCACACGTTGAATTGAATCAGATTGTAACAACTAGCTAGCTAAATTCGTTTATAGGATCATGATCTGTTACAAAATTAACTTTTTTTTTAAACATTGCAGGACGGTGCTTTTGTAGCTATCAAGTCGAAGTTTTACGAAGTTTAAATCCATCTGATGTTGTTGGTGGCATTGCCTTGGGAAAGAATTGGTGTGAAGTGTCGGTTCAAGCCGTGGTGAAATCCCATTTTTTTCATCGGATCCGGGTAGAGACCAAAGGTCTTGAGCGACCGATCCGGCAGAACAACTCAAAAGATATTTTTTGGCAGCACGGGCTGTGGCTGTGCTCTTTTAAAAATTTTCTATTCAATTCAAAACTGAAATAGGATAATTTCCTAAGAATTACTTAGAGGAAACAGTTCTCCAATCGATTGACCCGCAATAATACCTACAGCTTCTCCCAATTCAACCAGGTCGCCATGCGTAGGACTCCGCCCATAGCATAATCGACAGATCCAATATGGTTCATCCGGGGGCGAGATCGAGCTTCAAGAAATAGTGAATGGTCTTATCAAGACACAAATGTATAACTCCCCAGGAATTTCAATGTTAAATTGAAAGTAAAGACAAAAGTTTTGGAAGGTTACTCTTTGCTATAAAATACACAATAGATTCGAGAGAATTAAAAACAAAATATTGAAGAAATGATTCAAATAGAAAATATTTTCTAATTTTATTCCATAATATAATAATTAAAAACGTGTTTAATTTTGTAGTGAAGTTCCAAGACCCAGTTCGTATTATTAGTTTCGACACCATCCAGACATAGTGTTTTGATCCACTATTTCAATTCTTCCGTGTTTCAGCAGTAACTTGGGGGAGTACTATTTCATTGCTATAAATATGGATTATTGAGAATAAGACATGTCTTTTGATCTTTCCCCTTCAACTATTCCTGTCAAATAAATCAAAAAATTGATAATAAAATAGAATAAAATAGTTAGGGAGTTGAAGGGAATTCTCCGAGGAGAAAATGGATTATGGGAGTGGGTGACTTGAACTATTAACCCGCTGGGATTATTTAGCGACTATGTTCACAGAAGCAATAACGGTAAATGGCCCCGAACAGTTAGGAAATATTCAAGTACCTAAAAGAGCTAGTTATATCCGAGTCATTATGTTGGAGTTGAGTCATTCCCCCCACGGGGACTTCATTGTACGATATAAGATCCATCTGTATAGATATTGTTTAGGGTGATTTTATACGATTTCTAATGTTATATTTTATAACAATTTCCTCCATATTCGTATAATTTGCATAGAAATCAAGGGTTTAATCGAATTATTGAGCAAATGAGTTTTAAAAGTGGTTAAGTGCAAATTTGTGTTAATTATGTGGTTTCATTGATAAAAATCTTTGAATATGAGATGTTACATTTTGCACGATGTTATCATGAATGTAGGTACGCTTGCATGTTAAATGAGGAGCTTAAACGAAGATCGATGAAGATTAAGAAGAAAGCTCGATTCGAATAAAGAAAGCTCGATTCGATTCGGCCCAAACTTGGTGATCAAGTATTTCAAAATATGCCACGTAACATTATATTTTGAGGCCTAAAAGATGGATTTTGAGGAAAAGAAGAAGATGCCACGAGTTTACGAGATCAACGGATCAATATTTTCCAACGTACTTCTACCGTAACCTGTTTTTCGATGGAAATTTTACCCGACTTAGAGGCATTTTCAGGGGAAGAGTTCTTGACGAAAGTTGTAGATACTAAAATGAGCTTTCCAACGCATTTTGAATCACGTCAATCGGAGGTCTACAACTCAAGTTATGATGTTTTTACCGAACTGCTTTGGAATTACGGACGAACCGGAGATATTTTGGCCAAGTTTGATGCATGTTACTCCATGTGCTCCTTAATGATGATGATGATGAGTCATAACAAACTCCACATGCTATTTTAGTGACTCCTCACCTTCACATGCAAAGTCATTATCACCTCCCACATGCTTATAACAAACTTGAGAATATTCCTTAGCATATTCTCCCAAAAATATCTCCCTCAACTACAACCTCTCCCTTATACACCTCCCCTCAACTCTCCCTATAAGAACTCCCTCATTTCCATCCATAAAGGCGCCCCTCCTTGGTCACTTTTGGCCAAGCTTTTACTTTTCCCGTCTTTTATGTAAATACTCAGTAGGCGTTATGCCGAGAATAAATTAGAATAGTAGTACTTGTTGTAATGCGTCGGAGCTACGGCCCCGATTCTCGAAATCATAATCGAGGATGATTGGCTAAGGTCTCTAAGCTAGAACCACCTTTGTGAAGCCACCATCACCGGAATAAACAAGGATTTCGTTTTCATTTGTTCTAGTGAGTTTCTTGTTCTTCCTTCATGTTTGAATTGTTTATGTGCAATTTGTATGATCTATACTTATGTTGCATGCTAATCGAATTTAGATACGATAGTTGATGAATTCGTAGATTACCGTGAAGGAGAATGATAATATTCTTCCAACATACGTAAGTTGAGGGTGAATGTTATTAGATTAGGATTTATATCCATATCTTTGATCCGTAAATGTTTTAGTTGTACCGAGAGTGGTGAACTAATTAAAAGGCGATGAACCGAAAGGGAAAATGCCTCTTTAGCGAGATAATAATCCAAGAACTTACGAATGAATATGTGTCTTTCTTGTTATTTTCGGTGGGGTGGTGGATCATCGGTGCGTTCTAGTTGTTTTAAATTATAAATTTTTATTATCGTAGTTTTATTTATTTTCACGTTTGCTACCTTAGTTTGTTAATTGAAAATCCGAGATCATAATCATCAACTTTATAAAAGAAATCGAAGGCGAGAAAAAAAACTCTTTTTCGTACAAGTCCCTGCGGATACGATCCGGTTTCACCACTATAGCTGCGAGCCTTCGCACTTGGGGTTGACATCGGTTTTATTTTATTACTTGTTATCTTTTGCTTTGCATAAAACCGCGAACAAGTTTTTGGCGCCGTTGCCGGGGACTTGGCACGGAAAATTTTCGTTTTCGGTTTTTTTTGTCAACTAAGTTATCTGTTTTCGTCTTAAACAATAAAAAAAATAAAATAATAAATAAATAAAAATAAAAATAAAAAAAAAAAATCTTTCGGTAATTACCGAGAGAGAGAAAAAAATATTTTCTTTTCGTTCTGTTTCTGTTCTGTATTAGTTTTATAGTATTTTGTTTCTTTTACGCTTTTTTAGACTCGTTTCAAGCTGTTTTAGTATAGCTTTTTTTTAATTCTAAAAAAAAAAATTTAAAAAAAAAAAAATTTTTAAAAAAAAAAATTCTCGATAAATACCGAGTGGATTCGGTAATTACCGAGAAAGAGAGAAAAGAAACACGGAACACGTTTCAATCATTGAGGTTGGGTGATGGATTCTCGGTGAATCCCACTCTGCGGAAGCATAAGGATAAAATCCCGAAGCCTCGTGATTTAGGTGTTGGTGCCCAAACGTAGTTTATGCAAACTCGAACTCACGGGGGACCACTTTTGTATAATCCGGAGATAGAGCGAACCATCGCTCGACCAAACAGACGTTTGGCCCGGCTCACCGGACCAACGGACGAGGGAACCACGGAAGGAAACAATCCTGAAGGATACGTTGAGGGAGAAGCTCAAGTAGGAGCCCAGGTTGAAGAAATGGCAGAGCAACGGACATTGGCAGACTTTGCCATGCCATCTACTGTGAAAGTTAATCATGCGGTCGTGATTCCTGAAATCACGGCTGATAATTTCGAACTCAAAACTTCTTTAATCAATCTGGTGAGAGGTTCCACATTCCATGGATTTTCCACTGAGGACCCGCACGATCACATTCACTCATTTCTAGAATCGTGCGGGACTATTTTAATCAAAGGGGTCACTGAGGACGCCCTGAAAATGAAACTCTTTCCTTTCTCGCCGAAGGGAGAAGCAAAAGAATGGTATAAATCCTTACCGATCCGAATCCATTACTTCGTGGGAGGAGTTGGAGAAAGAATTCTGAGCCGTACTTTCCACCCGCAAAGACGGCTCATCTTCCGAATCGATATTCACTTTTGTGCAATCCGAGAAGGAATCTTTTTACGATGCGTGGAGACGATTTAAGACTCTCTTGAGAAAGTGCCCCCACCACGGGCCGGATAAACAAAGATTGGTCAACACTTTCTACAAGGTTTGACCGAATTGACTAAGGGAATGGTGAATAGTTCTGCACGGAGGTGCATTTCGAGAAAGACACACGATGAGGGATGGATGTTGTTTGAAGATATTGCAAAGTATAATTATGCCCCTACCTATGCGGGTGCGTCCAATCGAAAAGCTCGACCGCGGGGAAGTATGAGGTAGATGAGACCACGTCTCTAAAAGCTCGGTTGGCCGCACTACGAAGCAAGTGACGGCAATGAATGTTCAAAGTCTTGTGTGTGACAATTGCCATGGCCAAGGCCATCGTAGTAATCAATGCCGGCTTGACCCGATCTCACGGGTCAAAGTCGTTCAAAACAATGTCGTTTGCCAAAATTGCGATACCGTTGGGCACGCATTCCATCGGTGTCATCTATTGTTGCATTCGGAAGAAGTGAATACATTCACTTCTCAAAATTATCGACCTTCGGGTCGAATCAAAACACTCAAGGATTCAATTATAACCGGAACCACCCTGGTTTCCGATGGAGTGACCCTTCCTGGGCAAAGCAAACCCCCATCATTTTCGGGCCCCTAGGCCTAATCAAAGCAATTTTCAATCCAACTATCGACCGACATGGAACACCAATCCACCGCAAAATCAAAATCAATCATTTCGGATCTTAGAACAAAAGTTGAGCGAGCAAATCACGGCCAACACTCAATTGGCAAATGCTTTAAGTACTCGACCGGTACGGTGAGAAATTTGGAGGTGCAAATGGGACAAATTTCGGGGCGAAAAGCAAGTCGACCTCAAGGTCACCGCCGAGTTTTGAGAAGAACCCCCGAGGGGTTAATCGGTCCAAAATGACCAGAATTCTTGCACCGATCTCGCTGCACCATGGAACTATGGTCAAGATGAGCTGAATGCTATAAAACTGAGGAGTGGGAAAGCGGTTGGCAGTCAGGCCAACCAGGGAAACGAGTAGCCCCTCCCCCGCGAGCGAGAGACGCAGGGAGGGGAAGATCTTTGTTCTCCTCGAAGGATGTTGGGACTACTATTGATCCAAGTGAAAGAGAAAATTCGAAGAAAAGGTGAAAGTTGAGAATTCGATGATGAAGAGAATACCGCCGAGAAGAAGTCGATTCTAAGTTAAGTTCGGGAAGCATGTGAGGTGGAAGGATAGGGAAGACAAAGCAATCAATGATAAGACGGCAAAGAAGCACTTTACGAGGAAGACTTTGCCGATCTCCCTTACCCACCTAGCAAAAACAAGTCGTCATTAACGGTCGATAAAGAATATAAGAAGGTTATCGACTTGCTCAAGAATACGAGGCAAACATTCCATTAGTTGATCTTTTGATAGGAATGCCAAAGTATACAAAGTTTATAAAGGACGCAGTGAGTTCGAAAAAGAAGCTCCAAGAGCTCGAGCACATAGTATTGAATGGAGAATGCTCGGAATCGCCGGACTAAACTTCCCGTGAAGTGTCCCGACCCCGGTAGATTTACGATTTCATGTACTATCGGGAACGGGGATTTCCACAATGTTCTATGCGATTCGGGAGCATCAATCAATCCGATGTCTACGTCAATCTTCCAATCTCTTGGATTGGATCAATCTATTACGCTTAAACCTATTTCTCTTCAACTTGCGGATAGAAGTGTGAAATATGCAAGGGGAATTGTAGAAGATGTGTTGGTCAAGGTTAAAAACTTCATATACCCAAACCGATTGGGTAATCATGGATATGACCAATGATGAGAAAACCCCTTGATCCTTGGAAGACCTTTTCTTGCAACTCGCCCGTGCCTTACTAGATTCCTACAAAGTGGCGAAGTAACCCTACATTTGGAGGATGAGAGCATAAAGTTCAATGTGGGTAATGCAGTGAAGCACCCGTCCAGTGACACTTGTTTAGCTATTGAGGACGATTTCACTGATGAGTATGATAAACAAGTGTTCATGGGTAGTTGGGATGAGGAAGAATTCAATAAACTATCCGCAACTTGGACTAATGAGGAGTGGATAAAATTTTTAGAAGAGATTGACAAGGAAAGTTCGATTACCACGAGGTGGTAGGAAAGAAGATGAGGGAGAGGCATGGTGATATGCCCGCATTTGCAAAAGGTGATGAGGCCCCCGTCTGCCGGGAGGCCATGATGCTTCGAGCCCTTATAATAAGCTTGGAGATCTAGAGCTTAAGGGAGATAAATTGAGACCAAGTGTGGAGAAGCCACCGTCGGATTTAGTGTTGAAACCCTTGCCTCAACACTTGAAATACATTTTTCGAGGGACGGTGATAAGCTCCCTTTGATCATTTCATCTAAGTTAGAACCGAAGGAGGAAGAAAAGCTTATCAAAGTGCTTTGCAAGATAATATCCTCGCCTTTGGTTGGCAAGTGGGAGATATTAAGGGGATAAGCCCGATATCGTATGCATAAGATCGGGGCTGTTGAGGGATCGAAGAAGGTGCGACGACCTCGCAGAAGGCTAAACCCTCACATGCGGGAAATCGTTAAGAAGGAAATCATCAAATTGCTTGACATGGGTATCATCTACCCAATAGCCGATAGTGAATGGGTGAGCCCCACTCGGTGGTGCCAAAGAAAGGAGGGATTACTATTGAAAAGAATGAAAAGGGGGAAGAGATTGCCTTACGACAAGTCACTGGTTATAGAGTTTGCATCGACTACAGAAGACTAAATGAGGTAACTCTAAAAGACCACTTTCCCTTGCCATTCATTGACCAGCTCCTTGAGAGGCTTAGTGGCAAGCAATTTTATTGTTTTTTGGATGGCTATTCTGGATACTTTCAGATAGCTATCGACCCCACTGATCAAGAAAAGACTACCTTCACCTGTCCCTCCGGTACCTTCGCTTACCGAAGAATGCCATTTGGTCTCTGCAATGCACCGGCTACATTTCAAAGATGTATGCTGGCTATCTTCAATGGTTTAGTGGAGAAGGTGATGGAAATTTTTATGGATGACTTCTCTCGTATTCGGGGACAGCTTTCGACCACTTGTTTACACAATCTTGATAAAGTTCGTCCCGGTGCATGAGAAGGACTTAGTCTTAAATTGGGAGAAGTGCCACCTAATGGTGGAAGAAGGAATTGTTCTTGGACACAAGGTGTCCAAGGAAGGTATAGAGGTTGACAAAGCGAAGGTAAAAGCTATTGAAAAAATGACATACCCTAAAAATGTAAGAGAAGTAAGAGGATTCTTGGGTCATGTTGGATTCTATAGGCGGTTCATTAAAGACTTTTCTAAGATAGCCAAGCCTTTGTCAACTCTCTTAAGAGAGGATGTGAAGTTTGTTTTTACCCCGAATGTGAAAGAGCGTTTAAAGAATTAAAAGACAAGTTGGTTACCTCGCCAATTCTTATAGCACCCGACTGGAAAGCTCCCTTCGAGCTTATGTGTGATGCTTCTAATTATGCAGTCGGTGCGGTGTTAGGTCAGAGAGTGGACGGAAGGTTCCAACCCATCTACTACGCTAGTCACACTTTAAACCCAAAGACAAATTATGCAACAACCGAGAAGGAGTTGTTGGCGTAGTTTTTGCCATGGATAAATTTAGAAGCTATTTGCTTGGGTCGGAAGTTACGATCGGACGGACCATTCCGCATTGAAGTATCTGTTAAACAAGGCTGATGCCAAGCCTCGTTTGTTGAGATGGATCTTGATTTTACAAGAGTTTGATGTTCATATCCGGGACAAGAAAGGTAGCGAGAATGTGGTAGCTGATCACATGTCTCGGCTGACCGATGATCCTCAGGTAGAGTCGGATGAAATTGGAATTGATTTTCCAACTGAGCAACTCATGACCATTGATGCGTGCGAGGTTACTCCCCGCCCGTACTTGGAAAAGGTTCTCCTTGGTTTGCACCTTTTGCAAACTTCTTGAGCGGCAGATATCTGGACCCTGACCTGACATATCAGCAAAAGAAGAAATTCTTTTCGGATTTGAACTATTATGTGTGGGACGACCCTATTCTCTTCAAGCGTTGTAAGGATGGATTACTCCGTAGGTGTGTCCCCGAGTTCGAGCGAGAGGGACATTATAGAGCAATGCCATGACGGACTGTGGGAGGTCATTATGGAGCCGGGAAGACTAGCTGCGAAGATTTTTCGATCCGGTTTCTACTGCGGCCGACAATTTTTAAGGATACGAGAGTTTTGTAAAAGGTTGTGACCGGTGCCGGCGCACCGGTAAACTTTCTCGGCGAATGGACATGCCCCTACACCCCATTCAACAATGTGAAGTTTTCGACGTATGGGGTATTGACTTCATGGGACCGTTTCCATCCTCGTATGGGAACAAGTACATTCGGTCCGCGTTGACTACGTGTCAAAATGGGTAGAGGCAATAGCAACACCGCGGAACGACCACAAGGTGGTCAAGAGCTTCCCGAGGAAAAACATTTTTACACGGTTTGGTTGTCCACGAGCTCTCATCGTGACGAGGGAACTCACTTCGCAATACTCCATTAGAAAAGATTTTAGAACGATATGGGGTGAAACACAAAGCGCTACCCCCTATCACCCTCGGACGAGTGGACAAGTTGAAGTAAGTAACCGAAGCCGAAAAGCATTCTTGAGAAGACGGTGAATTCTCATAGGACGAGATCGGAGCCGAAACTGGATGATGTACTCGGGCCTACGGGACGACTTTCAAAACTCCTATTGGCACGTCTCCGTTTCGGATGGTTTATGGTAAGGCCCGCCACCCGCCAATCGAGCTTGAGCACGAGCATTCGTGGGCTATTAAATTCTTGAACTTCAACGACGCCATTATGCGAGAAAAGCGATTGTTGCGGTTGCGAAAGCTTGATGAGTTCGGACTCCGGGCCTACGAGAGCTCAAGAATCGGTAAGGAGAGGACTAAACTTCTTCACGACAAGAAAATCAAGCATAGAGAATTCAAAGAGGGCGAATGGGTTTTACTATATAATACCAGGTTACATCTCGTTTCCCCGGGTAAGCTACGCACCCGTTGGTCGGCCCCTTTGAAATTTCTCGGGTTTTCCCTAGTGGAGCCGTCGAATTGAAAAATAAGCGGGAGAGTTGTTCGAGTGAATGGTCATCGGTTGAAACACTATATTGGTCAACAAAAGGAACGACCGGTGGTTTTTCATCTAAACGACGTCCCTAGTCAAGACGACTCCGATCTTTTGGAACCCGATGATTTACGTCTCTGTGAATTCTTTGATGATATTGTGATTACGATGATACACCTCGGCTTGTGGAACCGAAACCTAAAAAGAAGAAGAGAAGAATCATAGGAACTAAGTGGATACGAAGTTTACTTGATATGGCCAATACGTTGGCGAGACTTTGTTTTTGTGGGATCCATACTATTGACCCCGAGGAAATCAAGAATGATTCCGGAAAGAGGCCTCACTGGCCTGACCCGGGTTGAAAATTTTTGGGTTGTCGAGCAAACGACATTAACCAAAAGCGCTACCGGGAGGCAACCCGTTTTAAAAATAAAAAATAAAAACAAAAACAAAAACTCTACATTTTGCATTATACTTTACTCATACTTTGGATAATAGTTTTCCAATACTTCGAATTGATTTTCATTTTGTTTCACCAAGTCTCAGGATGAATGTTTGAATGTCATTTAAAGGGAACGATTAGGAGGTTATCCGAAAATCCCGAGGAAGTACAAAGAAAAAATTCAAATGCATCATTTCTTAGATTTGGGTTGTTAGAACAATTTGAAATAACCCTTGAGGATCTGGGTATAAAAGACTCATAGTTAATACTTTGTCACATATTTCATATCATGACCTAGTTTGTTTTAAATTTTCAAATAATGTGTGACATGTATTAGTTTAACTACTATGCAACTAAGGGAATAGGAAATTCAAAGCTGACCCGAGTTGAAATTTTATTGTCTAGTCGAGCTCCCGACTATAATTAAGCCCTACTAGGACGGTAACCTAGATATCTTTTCTTTTTTGTCTGTAGTTTATTTCTGTCTTTATTCCATGATGTTGCCTTGTCTATCATCTTTTGTGCCCCTATCCCCGAGGTACGTCTTGTTTTCCCATGATGTGCAGGATATTTGCGATAGCAATTGTGAGTTTCAGATGATGCCAGTTTTCCGGTGGATGGTCCACAGTCTACTGGCTTTCATCGAGCATTTCGGAGCTGATTCTAGGCCACTTCCGGAATTGCCACTTTCGAACCACAATCAGCTAAGTGTTCTTTTTCTTTTTACATTCTGCACAACCTGAGGACATGTTGTGATTTAAGTGTGGGGGAGGGAATAGTCGGTTATATGTATCTACCATTTGCTTAAATTATTTTGATTCTATGCTAAATGGGCTAAATTTTCAAATTTTTGTTTATTCCCGAGTAAACAATGCATATCTTTGTTCGTTATTTTTATAGTCATTAATGCTATATTCCGTATGTTCGATAAGTTAGTTGTTTCACCCAATATATTTTTCACGAGCCATAGTGAATGATGAGCTAAATTATAAAGCTATATCCCTTTTTGATTAGTGATTTTTGATTATCTTATAAAGTCATGTGCTTAGTGCTAACGTACGCGTATCGTGAGAATTATGATAGTTTGTGTTTATAGCCAGAGTATGATATATTGTGAATATCTGAACGTTTGAATGTGATAAGTGAAACATAACTAATGTTCTTGCACAATAATTAACAAATAAATCATTGCTTGAGGTGTTATGCTCAGTAGGTTTGAATTGCTTTTAGCATGTTAACCACTTTTTTGCCCGCCGTAAATCTCGAAAAAAGTAATCAATTGTGTGTGTCGAAAGGCTGGTCGATGATTTGAGTGCGGTAGGGCATTATCTCGAAATGTCCTATACCACTATGATGACCAAAAGCTCACGACAGTCAGAAAAAGCTGCCTTATGATTTGAGTAGATAGGGGATTATCTCGAAATTTCCTATTCTAGTATGACGGGCAAAAGCTCATTCTGATGTGTGTTGAAAAAAAAAAAAAAAGAAAAAAAAGTGTGAAAAAAAAAGTGAAAAAAAAAAAATTCGAAAAAATTTATTATTATGAATAAGTTAAGGACTTAGTTATCGTATACCTTATCCCCAGTATAAACTGACAGATATGTTGTAGGGATTATCCTCTGAGTATATCAGAATGGCCCTAGATATATTCTATCATTCTTTTCAGGATATGTCACGTTTTGTAGGGTACATCTTATAAGTATCATTATTACTAGTTTGAAGGGGGTATTAGCTAGTTTGCTTTGAATTTTTCAAGTTTGGACTTAGTGGAAGTTTTCTATGGCTATGCACACACATCAGGGTGAACCTCTGATTTATTGAGTATATGTTGTATTTGCTGAGGTGTCTATCTTTTTCGAGCCTTGATTCTTGTTTTGTTTTGCTCGGGACGAGCAAAAGCTAAGTGTGGGGGAGTTGTTTAGGGTGATTTTATACGATTTCTAATGTTATATTTTATAACAATTTCCTCCATATTCGTATAATTTGCATAGAAATCAAGGGTTTAATCGAATTATTGAGCAAATGAGTTTTAAAAGTGGTTAAGTGCAAATTTGTGTTAATTATGTGGTTTCATTGATAAAAATCTTTGAATATGAGATGTTACATTTTGCACGATGTTATCATGAATGTAGGTACGCTTGCATGTTAAATGAGGAGCTTAAACGAAGATCAGATGAAGATTAAGAAGAAAGCTCGATTCGAATAAAGAAAGCTCGATTCGATTCGGCCCAAACTTGGTGATCAAGTATTTCAAAATATGCCACGTAACATTATATTTTGAGGCCTAAAAGATGGATTTTGAGGAAAAGAAGAAGATGCCACGAGTTTACAAGATCAACGGATCAATATTTTCCAACGTACTTCTACCGTAACCTGTTTTTCGATGGAAATTTTACCCGACTTAGAGGCATTTTCAGGGGAAGAGTTCTTGACGTAAGTTGTAGATACTAAAATGAGCTTTCCAACGCATTTTTAATCACGTCAATCGGAGGTCTACAACTCAAGTTATGATGTTTTTACCGAACTGCTGGAATTACGGACGAACCGGAGATATTTTGGCCAAGTTTGATGCATGTTACTCCATGTGCTCCTTAATGATGATGATGATGAGTCATAACAAACTCCACATGCTATTTTAGTGACTCCTCACCTTCACATGCAAAGTCATTATCACCTCCCACATGCTTATAACAAACTTGAGAATATTCCTTAGCATATTCTCCCAAAAATATCTCCCTCAACTACAACCTCTCCCTTATACACCTCCCCTCAACTCTCCCTATAAGAACTCCCTCATTTCCATCCATAAAGGCGCCCTCCTTGGTCACTTTTGGCCAAGCTTTTACTTTTCCCGTCTTTTATGTAAATACTCTGTAGGCGTTATGCCGAGAATAAATTAGAATAGTAGTCTTGTTGTAATGCGGAGCTACGGCCACGATTCGAAATCATAATCGAGGATGATTGGCTAAGGTCTCTAAGCTAGAACCACCTTTGTGAAGCCACCATCACCGGAATAAACAAGGATTTCGTTTTCATTTGTTCTAGTGAGTTTCTTGTTCTTCCTTCATGTTTGAATTGTTTATGTGCAATTTGTATGATCTATACTTATGTTGCATGCTAATCGAATTTAGATACGATAGTTGATGAATTCGTAGATTACCGTGAAGGAGAATGATAATATTCTTCCAACATACGTAAGTTGAGGGTGAATGTTATTAGATTAGGATTTATATCCATATCTTTGATCCGTAAATGTTTTAGTTGTACCGAGAGTGGTGAACTAATTAAAAGGCGATGAACCGAAAGGGAAAATGCCTCTTTAGCGAGATAATAATCCAAGAACTTACGAATGAATATGTGTCTTTCTTGTTATTTTCGGTGGGGTGGTGGATCATCGGTGCGTTCTAGTTGTTTTAAATTATAAATTTTTATTATCGTAGTTTTATTTATTTTCACGTTTGCTACCTTAGTTTGTTAATTGAAAATCCGAGATCATAATCATCAACTTTATAAAAGAAATCGAAGGCGAGAAAAAAAACTCTTTTTCGTACAAGTCCCCGCGGATACGATCCGGTTTCACCACTATAGCTGCGAGCCTTCGCACTTGGGGTTGACATCGGTTTTATTTTATTACTTGTTATCTTTTGCTTTGCATAAAACCGCGAACAGATATCATCTACATCCAGAAAGCCGTATGCTTTGTAAGAAGCTTGTACAGTTTGGGAAGGGGTTTTGATTGATCAAAAAGAAGAATCTACTTCAACCGATATCCTTCAAGCCGTGGTGAAGATTCCGAAGACTTGATTCATCCATATGACTTGTTTTACGAGCTTCGTGACGTTATAGGATGCTCGGTTGCATGGCCTTGTCATTTGGTATGTAAGCGATTCTTCATTTTATGAATTGGTGTTATGCAATTAGATTTTTCTTTTTCATAATTGTTGTTATTCATTTTGTAGGTCATTGTTGAGGATGAATGATATTATTCACAATGGTGGGATAACAATCTAAAGAACCAATCATGCATGCTTTTTGAGGGTGAAGGAGATTACTCATTTTGTAGGAGTAAAAAAGTTCTAATGTATGTTTTGATGATTGTTTTTTGCTTTTTGGTTTAACTAATCTTTTGACTACTTGATGTAGAGTAAGATCTCTTGATGATCTTCAACTATATGCATTTTGTTACTTGGTTTAACTAATCTTTTTACTACTTGATTTAAGGTAAGATCTCTTGATGATCTTCAACCATATGCGATTATCTATCTATCTATCTAGCTATCTATCTATCTATCTATCTATCTATCTATCTATCTATTCTATATATTAAAAGAGCTAGTTGTTTCCCACGTAAGTGTTTCTCCCCTCAGGTGTTTCCTACAAAAAGTGTTTCTCCACAATTTAGTATTTTCGTAAATAAAACAATTTATTTAATTTTAAAAGACTTAGAGAGGATTACGATAAAAATTATAGATTTTTGTCCAGAATGACAAAATTATCAAAAAATCAGGATAGAAGGACACTGTAATTTAATCAGGACAAAAGTAACAATTATGAAGTAACAAATGTGAAGTAACAAATGTGGAATAAAGTAATTATGAAGTAACAATTGTGAAACACAAAGTAACATTAACACGTTAAGTAACAATTTTAAAGTAACAATTGTGATTTTTGTCCTTTATAATCATCAAAATGTTACTTTTATCCTTCCAGGCTCATTTATTATTTTTTTTGTCCTTGTGGCCCCTTCCCCCTAAAAATTATCTCATTGTTCTTTCTTTAGCAACATTATCTCATTGTTATATGATACATCTATTTTCCGATTTTTTCATATTTTAAATTTTATTATATTATAGCTATTAAATATTTTATTTTGTATTTCATTTCTGAGTATAAAAAGAAATATCTTATTTTGTATTTTTTAAAATGTCAAAATTTAAGATTACACTGACATGTAGGTACATTTTACTTTCCCACTCCTTTTTTTTTTGTTGAGGTTCACTCCTTTTATTTTTATAATTTATAAATCTTATAGTTATTGTATTTTTGAATAATGTCAAATTTAAAATTATAATACCATGTAACTTTATACAATTTCTAATTATTCTATTTTTTTTACGTGTACGAAATATAGACATGCTCGCACATTTTTTGTCTCCACTTGGATTCAAAACCAGAACATTCGGCTTAAGGATCACATCATTCTCTCAAGTACTTAATGGTCAAGTGTATTTTTTTTTACACATTATCACCAAAACGACGTAGTTTAAAAAAAACAAAGAAATCTACGGTTAGATGATTTCCACATTTTGGGTGTGTGGTTAGATCACTACTACTTGAGAGAATACTTTCTCACGTACTTGAGAGGATCCTGACTCCAATGGCTTGATGACAAAAATATGATTCTATCAAATGATAGCATTAAAACATTTAATATTACTTTTTTCATGATGTATCTTTATGATTTTAAAAACTACTGTATATATCTATGCAATTAACAATAGAACCATCTCACACTGAAAATCAACTATAGAATTAATCTAAAACCTGAAATAAGAATGTGTAATATGTTGAAATAGTGACTTAAACCCAATCGGGTTGGACCGGATCCGACTGGATCGGATCATTTCTACTATTTCTTTATGTTTATACATATATAAAATGGCTTTTCTGTTGTAATATATTTGTTCTTTTAAAGAACCAATTATGAATTGTTATATGAACGTCCTAAGTATTAAACTGTGATAGAGAAACCATGATAGACGATTATGGTTGATGAGATCTCTAATCACTTTAATAAGTTTGATACTTAAATGTCTCTAGGCTGATGTACTATTAAACAGGGCATTGATAGTACGAACATGTTAGCACGTATTAGATGTCTTCTGTCTTTAAGGGCAGGGATAGATCTCGTCTATCGAAGTGTAGAGACACTTGGACTGTACGTGGACATGTATTAGAGAATGCGTATGTTAGACTGACCCACTTACACTGTTAAGTGTCCCACTATGTGGCGGTTGTGTAATTATCCTTAGGACCGGAGTCTACATGGCATCACGGTGTGGATTGTCATGCTTTGACACTATTGAGGTTTCCCCTAGCCATGGGGCGATCATGCGGTAGTGATTGGGTGTGATACTGAAACATGCGGAGTATACATGTTTGGTCGTCTGGAAATTGCGTACCCTATCAGTAGGGTGAATATCCGAAAGGGCCTTCTTATAAGGAATGTCTTACTCTCGTGAATCTTTACAAAGTGGAAGTAAATGAGTTACTTCGAGAGAGTATGATATCCAGATTATAATATACGGTCGTTGATGTTTGACACTCGACAAACGACCGTATGGATATTATTACAGCGATGGGATTGTAAGTTACACGGTAACTATCTCACATGAAATGTAGTAGTCATTGCATTTGACTCTTCCGATGATCGGGGGTCACGGTGTGTTGCTAGACGCTATCCCGTGATCGTTAGGTATGAAGGGCATTTTCGTAACACTTTGTGTGTACGGACAACATATTCGGAAGCCTATCGGGTCACACACATATGAACATCTAGCCGGATTAAAATGTGGTTATAGTTGATAACCAAATAAGGAAAGAATTTATCTCGTACTATAAAGGTTATAGTGGTAAATTAATATGGTGGTATTTATTTATTATGAATAAATTAAATACAAGATATTAATTATGTTGAAAATGAAATAAATCAGAATAACTATAGTGCAAGGCCATATTAGTCACAGTTTGAAAAATTTTACGATTGGCATGTAACCTAGAAAGCAACATAGGATGTAAAATTGTGCTCATATATTCAGGTTGAGATGCCGTTGTCATTTTATCCAAGCACATGTATTCAAGGTTATGTGATCGCATGTAAGTCGCATGTAACATAGGATGTAAAATTGTGCTCATACTTTCAAGGTTATGTGATCGCATGTAAGTCGCTGATACTAACAAGAGTACTAGGTCCATCATAGTATGGCAAACGAGCAAGGGTCGATCCCAAAGAGATGCAAGTGATCACCTCTGAATATAGATACTATTGCAACGTTAAGAGATTAAAATGTTGTCATACAAATACCAATCCTCCCGATCAATCCGGTCCTAGATTGGTATTAACCAATAAAATATAACGAACGGCTTCATTAATCCTAGAGTATATCAGATTCGTAATTCTTTCTTAGTTATACAGCTACGGGTGCAATTGATTTAAACTGAATATACTTTCTTTCAAGACAATAAAATCCTATGCTCAGTCACGTGTCTACCGTGATGGGCTAGAACTTCACTAACTAGAACACGCTTATCAACTAGGAACGCCGGTGTAACCCGCAAATCTCACCTAAGCAGCCACCGTATATTGGCTGCTAGTACTTAAGCGATCTAACTACCTATGTCCAATTTAACACTTCAACAAGGTTCCTTCATGTTAAATTACGAAGACGAATACCAGACTGGCCATATTTGAAACTGTTAGGTGTAATGCCCGAAAGACAATTTTGTAATTGTTTTATTTAATAAATGAAATGATATTATTATTCATATTTATTATTCTCATATTCACCGATGTGACAATAGTACTTACACTACAAAAAACCCTAAAGTATATCGTTTATGTAATCACTTAACTCAGTGTATGGGATATACACGGGAGGATTGAGTTAGTGAAGATGTACTTAAAATACAAATAGCCCGTAGTGAAGTTAATCGAGAGTATTGGGTCTCTCCTTTAACGTGCTATTAATGGGCTCAGAATACAATAGGTGTGATTGTCTTATCCGGACATTCGATTAAGAGAACCTAGTGGGGCATTTATATATGATAGATATATCATATAAGGCTGGACCGATTTGATTAGAGTTCACGATATAATTCCGTAATCTAGAAGTCTTATCGAATCAATCGATGATCATATTTATGGATATATCTTAATCCTGAGGTGATCACAGTCAACTGCTTGAATCAGTATGAGGTTTGACTTGACGGTTAAGGATTACACTGAGTCTGTGATCTGAATTACCCATCTTGGCATTGTACTGGATTGAGTGAGTAGTCTGTGTTATCACAGATACGGAATCCATTCCTTCCATTTATGGAAGTAGATAGACACTTCCCTTATTTGTTAATCCTAGAAACTGATTGATCGTACGAGTTCATATTACACTGATTAGCTATCGGTGAGTTGTATGAATTAATTGATCACTAGGGGGTTAATGGTAAATAAGGATAAGATGTTCTAAAAAGGGTTAACGGTAACTTCCTGATTTAGAATGAACAATCTATGGAGGATTAATCCATATGTAATGATTATATCAATGGACGCTTATTATCATTCTCGTGAGGAGATAAATATAATCTTATAATCGGAGGAGTGCAGTCAAGGGATTATGGTGGCATATTCCTGTGATTGATTTATTGAATATAATTATTCTATTCGTAAGATAATTATTTATTTGATTTATCGGAGCCGCTGATTATTAGTCCATGGTCCCCGACGTGCCTCCAATATAGCATAGCTATTCTCGGACGTCGAATCCTGATAATATTAATTTAGTTCTTATTATAATTTAATTAAAACGATAGGTGAATTAATTGTTTAGTGGACTATTAAATTAGTTGGGCTAAATAATTCAATATGTGAAAAAGACATTTTTCATAATCTTGACCCAAAAAGTGTGTTATGGCCGAAAATTATTGTGACTAGGTCACAAGGGAATTTTCGGCCAAGGCATTGTTTTAGTAAACAAGAAATTAGTTTTCTTGTGGATTAATAAGACATGTGCACAAAATATTTATTAGATAAATATTTTATGGTAAAAAATAAAGATAAAGATTATTCTAGATTTGTTTTAGAATATTCTAAGATTATCTTTTATTTATTGGATTTATTTATTTGCAAAATAAAATCTTTGGAGGACAATGATTACTCTCCTATATAAAGAGAGTTCTCCCAAGCCTTACACAATAACACAAATTTCGACTCCCTCTATAATTTAGAGAGAGATAAAATTCGGCCAAGGGGAGAGGGGAATATCTTGGAGGTTTTCCGGGTAGCATATCGGAAGGATTCGAGACGAGGATTTCCTTCTCCCGGGAGTTGCTCGGATCACACGTGCGGAAGATCGTGGTGCTCTTCACACCTTTGTTTGTTCTTTCTATTGCGGTTCTTCTACTTGGATTTTGAGATCCAAGAGGTATGTTCTACAACCCCCTTATAGATGTAGATCTAGTTATTTTATTACGTGTAATTTATAGATCTAGATCCTTAAATCGCTTCCGTTGCGGATGATATAACTAACAGTGGTATCAGAGCCCTGGTGATCTATATTTATACGTATAAAATATTAGATATAGGAGTGGAAAACATGTAGTTTTTTGCGTCCCAAATTTTTTTTTTTCTTTGGGGCCGACGCATGCACATATATTTTTTTTATGTTGCGATTGTTGTGGTTTGAAGAGATGGATTGGGGTTGGTACTTTTTACTCGTTAGATCTATTGTAAGCTCTCTCGATTTAGATCGTTTAAGCATAGGATTGATGTAAAAGTTGTTGTTTTTTTATTTCTATTTTTCGGCTATTTTATTTTTTTTGTAATTCCGGAAAATCGACGAAGAACGATGATGAACACGAGATGAAGACGGAACTCGAGGTTTGAATAGGAGTCGGGACGGAAAATTTTTTGTTAATTTTTTTTGGAACACACGGCTAGGGTTTGATTTTTTTTTTTATCAAACCCTAATTTTATAAAATCGGCGGTTGTTTATAAAATAAAATAAAAATTAATTTATTTTTTCTGGATTACAGCAGGATTTTAATAATTAAAAAAAATATATTTTATTTTATAAAATAAGGCCCCTTCTCCTTTCGGGTTCGTGGTTTAAGGTTCGAAGATCGAAGACATGAAGACAACAAGATTGTAATTTATTTTTCCTAGGATAGATTAGATACGGGGGTACCAACGATCCATCTCGGTGTTTAAATTTTCCGCAATTTATTTTTTATGTGTTTGATCATAAAATAGATATAAAATCGGAATTGCCATGACATGCATCATATCATAAATCCACTCCATGCATACATGTAGAATTTTAATTTTGGTAATTAAAATAGGTATGTATACAAACTTGCGTAATTAGTTGAAATTTAATTAATACGTGGTAATTAATTAATTTAGTAACTAATTAAAGATCCGAGAACGGGTTATGAAATCGTTAAGCCTTTCGGTGTGTGTTCTCGGTGAACCGCCTTAAAAGCCCAAACGAGATCATGTTTTCGATTCGTAGTGTCTACGAGATTGAATGATGGTAGAAGAACAATAAATCTTGGATAAAAACGGTTCGCCTATAGGTTGGGTGGTCAACTGAGCTTGGCTCGACCGACTTAACCCTCCTAGTGTGATGTATGCACGGGGGTCCGGCAAGACTAAGCTACACCGGCGAGCGGAGGGGTGATTCCTTCTACTCTCAATAGGGCTCTCTTGACCCAATTTCGTCCGACTGTCACATATGTTCCAACGAATAGGACGGGTAGGCTTGCCTACGTTACCGACACCATTCGGAATCCTTGATTTGTTATGCTTTTATGTTAACATAAAAAAGACGTGGTTAGTTAACCCACCACCACTTCCAAAATATTGAGTGGGAGCGGGGGAGGCGACAGCCAACCCCACGGCCTCTACTATAGATACAAGTAAGTGAGAGAAGGGTGATGCCTCGCGGCGCTTTGATTTCGTCCCCCTACGGATGGTGCTCACCCCTATCAACATTCATGGCTTGGTCTCCGAAAGGATAGGATTTCCGGGTACTCGTCGGGTCACTGACCTATCCTACGACGGCATACTCGGGGCGTACCTAAGAGATCCGATATAGTAGGTCACACTCATCAAGGGTATTCTTGATAATATCTAGGCTAAAAAAGGAAAGTAGTCAATGAATAAAGGGATGTTCGATTCTCGTGGGATGTTCGATTCTCACAAGTTATTCATTGATGAGATTGTCTCGATTTAACCGTCATCTCTTTGACCTACCCTACGGCGGCACTGAGATGCGAGGTTAAAACCTTGGATTGGTAGAGTAGACTTACTTATAGTTTACAATTCCTAAAATAAAATCATATAGTAGTGTTAAACTTGAATTAATATATGTCATTTTATTTACAGCATTATATCCCTTACTAAATTGCTTAAAAATTAATAATTGACTAGTATTGACTTCGTTAAAAAGTGGAAAGTAACTAGGACGTTGAACTAGTTAATCGATAATGCAATTATTTTTCGAAAGAGATATTTTCTCTTAAGCCTTTTAAAAAAAATGACATATAGGTATGTCACTAGTGTCATTCGTGTCAAACGGGAGACAAAACTTAGTTTGATCAAAGGTGATTTCGGACTTTGAAATTCTTCTAGTGAATTTTGAGTGTGTAGTGATTACACGAGTAATTTTCTAATTGAAAATTCGGAAAATCATAAAGTGTTACTAGTTGGACGATATTTGGAATCGATGAACCAGTGGGAGCTTTATGATTTGTTGTTTTTCTAGAACATTAGAAAAGTGTAACTGACTACACACGTAACCGTTCTAATTGAAAAACCGGAAAGTCATGAAATGTTGCTAGTTGGACGATATTTGGAATCGATGAACTAGTGGGAGTTCTATGATTTGTGGTTTTTCTGGAAACATTGGAACTATGTACGAAAGATTTTCTAATCGAAAAAATCGGAAAATCATAAAAATAAAGCATTGCTCGTTAGACGGTATTTGGAACCGATAAACTAGTGGGAGCTTTAATGTTATGATTTGTTGTTTTTTTTCTGGTATATTAGAAAATCCGAGAAGTCCCGACGAGTAACACTCGAAATAGACATCCCACGGTTCAAGAGTAGTTTCTACTCAAACGAACCGCTGGTTCAAGACTGTTTCCATTTACGGAAAGTCAAGAATGGGAGAATATGTCTAAAAGTGTTAGTCATCTAAACTGAGAAAACTTTAAGGCTGAACCGAAAATTAATTAACTGAAAATCATAGGATAAGGACAGTGATTTTGGATCACCAACCTATGAATCCTTGGCGATTTTCTCGAGCTAAGTTCTTTGGAAGATCAAGGTAGCAGTGCATTTAACGATTAAAGGAGTAAACAACGGGCAGTTAATTTTAGCTAGAATAGTGGGAGTGATATAAGGAAATGAATCTCGGATTCAATCCTTGGATATCGCGGAAAATTTATTTTCTGTTTAAGATTCGTTGGAACGAATGGATTTACCTTCTATTCGATAATTTGTTTGTCGTATGGAAAGTGAATATGCCATTTGCAGTACGAATCCAAGACTCGGACTTTTGTTTGATAAAGTCAAAACCACTTAGAACTGCTGAAATATGTATATAAAACACATCTTAAGAACTATTAAAAGCAATTGGTTTCTATATTTAGATAGTGCATAGTCCCTAAAAGACAAGACCTGAAGACTGCCTCAGGGTGATTCCTTTCTCCCAGTCTGGTTATATTGTCTCAAAGGTTCAATGACTAAGTTTCCTTTCAATCAGGAAAGGATAATGGTTATAAAGAAGTAACATAGCTTGTTCATGACGACCTTCGGGGTCTGATGAAAGATACAAGCTAGTAGAGCTTCCGAGTAGTGACTTTTTGTCCGATAACTATTCAAACACTCCGGTAAGTTTATCCAAAATATTTTGAGGTTTCTCTGTTTTCAACGAGAGATAGAGTATTCTATACTCGGAATAGGCCATTCATAGTCCTCGAGACCGATGCTCGGCCGCCTCATTGTGACATGTTCTCACTAAGTGAGAAACCGTTAAACTGCCTTATATAGTCTTAGATGTGCTACAATACACTGCTTAACTCAATAAAGATATTGGAAGTGAAATAACGGTTTACATTGAAATGTAAGACCAAAAAGTCTACCTACAATATGCTTTGGAATTTACGGATAAGGTGTGGATTCGGTTCACCCCACTTCCATAAATATAAGCATTTAGCACACGGTGCTTGAAGGTAAGACTGGAAATTTCGCGCATACGTTCGGTCAATGACCATTCGTGATATATCTTTTAACCTATTGTGTATAAAGGTTATATATAGGATTCTTGAAATCGGGAAGGGACATTTATACTGTTGCATCCTTTCTGATAGAGTCCATGAACAACAAAACCTTGAACCTTGAAGTACGTTTACTCAAGGTAGTTACTAACTGATTAAAATCAGACCACATCCAACATCGGTTGTTGGTGATAACACTAAATACTACTAAACTAGATCAGAATTTCGATCCACCCAGTAAGTATTGGGAGTATGGTTTATCAATAACCCATTACGGGTTCTGCGGACTTTGTAGTCTGAGGATCGATTGATGACCTATGGCTCTTTTGTGAGCAGTATAGGATTCTGATAATAGAGGTTGGTTTAATAGCCATAACCCTGTGAATGGAGTTCGGTACTCTAGTTCTATTCATGCTCTTCTAGAACCACCTGAGCATCTCAGGCCCAGTGGGAGTAATTGGATCTACACGGAAAGAGTATAATGAATAGGAAAGTTTATCTTTCAGAGCAAAGCTTGAGTGGTCTAGGGGTAATTCCCTAAGAAGTAGAGAGTTAATCAGACCTTGGACTCTCTTACCACTTAGTATTGCATGATTTCGTTCAAAAGCAGAAAATAGGGGTGATTCCCTGAGACTTTCTTGCCAAACAAACGGAGTCTGAATTCATTCAGAACAAAAGGGTATTGCCTTATGAACTTATGACAGGATGACTGTCAAGGCTTATGTCCTTTGTGGATAAAAAGCAAACCTCTCGGTCATTGGAAGTCATATATTTTTCTACAATATGTGGATTTGACCAGAATATTGATAAGTCTTTTGTAGACTGGATATCAATTTTTAGTACAGTAGTGAATATATACATATATATTAGTGTTTGTGAAGGATAACACTGCACCAATTGGAATCAACATGGGTGTGTTATCTGAAGTCAGAATCTGACAATGCCATAATTCTCTGCAACAGAGATTTGGACAACATTCTAAAGAGTTTGACTCGGTCGAATTCATTAGAATCAATCACTGGTTTCCCATCCATCTTATTGGTTAAGATGATGCATCTGTGTATACAACATTCAACGAGGAAGTTCTACCCTATGCCTCAGGAATGACTCTCAAAATCTTCGGATCAAGAGAAATGGAATAGATTCTCTTTCTAGTAAGAGATGGTCAGGTTATTGAACGTAAACTTTGATCGAATCTTAGATTCGGCGGTTAACCAAGCAAGTTTAGTATGTCCTTTAGTATCTTGAGAGAACGAGGAATAATATGCGGACATATTCATGTGTGAACTTGGATATGTGTGATACACTGATTTTGACTTTAAGTCAGATTGAGGATGATCGTTAAGTCGATCTCGGGCTAAGTGTTTACTCTTGTGTTGAAGCTATTTCCTGGAGGAATCCAGCATCGCCAACTCGACTTTAACTAGTTGGGTGATTAGCGGCTTTTGTAGTAGCTAGAGAGGCGATATAGCTTAAGAATTTCCTTTTCATAACTGGGAGTGATTCTAGATTTGGAAGCCGATACCACATCATTGTGCAAACGATGAAGGGGTAGCTTATAAGGATTTTCGAAATCACTAGAGGTCAAAAGCATATTGGGAAAGTACCACATGATTAGATGGACCGGTAACGTTTCGATTCTACGGATCGTCTCGAGCCCATGATATTTGTCTCGGATTTTTATCTAATGAAAACAACAAGTAATAAAATTTATAAATCCGGTATTCCCCAAGTGTAGGGATCGTAGCATAGCGATTAATACCGGAGTTGATCACAGGGAATCGGGGTATCTAGTTCATTAATTTTCCTAAGATTGTTACCATTATTATTAAACCTAATATAATAGAACGAAAAGATAAACAGGACAGAGGATTGTCAGTCCAAAGCCAGGAAGGATAAAAGTGAAAACGAAATCTAAACTATAAAAAATAAACAGTAAACAAGAAGATGATCATGGTGATTAAAAAATCGAACAAGCAAATATTCCTCCGCCCCCGCAACCCTTAATTTCCTCTCTAAAGTTATCTTGTGATGATTCAATTAAAGATGTGGTCCACCTAACGGAGGTATGAATTCCTACTCTCGTAGATAATTCGCCTATCAATCTCTCATCTCTCGATATATAAGATTGACGCTATCAAAACAAGGTGTAAGATCTCTCAATCTAGCAACCTAGAAATCTAACCTATCAACTCTCGTTATGTCAAGATTAAAAATCCCATCTTTCCTATGGTGATCTAAGGTTTACACCGACTCTCGTCATACGGTAAACATCAATAAGCAATACATCTCTCGATATCGATTGCATAACAAAATAAACACAGAAAAGATACAACTTTAATCAAATTCACAAAACAAATCTAGATTGAAAATAAAGAACCTGCTGAAACGGATTCACATGGTTTGACAAATTGTTTAGCCTCCAAGCATTCAGCATAAAACAGCAGCTAAACGAAAATAAAAAGCAGAAAAATCGCAACCCCACCCTCCCCTAAGGGGGCTGGGGCCGCCTAGGGTTTTCTCCTAATGATTGTGTATCAATAGGTCTCAATAATGTGTGATTAGGGTTGAAATACGCGCTGATATTTATAGATGTTTAAGGCGGCTGCTGCTAAGTCGGTCGAAGGAGGCCCGTCCGTCTTGTTGGACGCCCGTCCAAGATGCCTTGGACTTGCTCCAGACGCCCGTCCACTCAGCGTCCAAACTCTCTGAATCAACTTTCTTCTCCTGGACACCCGTTTACTTTGATGGACGCCCGTCCAACCTGGACGGGACTTGGACGCCAGTTCAGCTGGATCCAAATTCGAAATCTTCAACTCTATCTCTTTTCTTCTAGCCAATTCCATCCTTATCTCTTTCTCATCAATTAAATCCGACTTGATCATCTTTTGAATCGAAAATATGCATCTACAAATTATTAAAACATCGCAAAAATGTAATATAATCCAAATAAACATAAAACCATCAATAAAACACATAAATTAACCAATTTTGCGAATAGACCATTCAAAACCTCACTTGCTCAATAAATCCATTAAACACTTATTTTCTATGCAAATTATACAAATATGAGGGAAATTATCATAAGATATATCAATATAAATCGTATAATTTCACCCTTAACAATATTTAGATGTAGGTACTCCCCGAGTCACTGACCTATCCTACGACGGCACACTCGGAGTGTACTTTGTCATCTGCAATGGTTATGATATGCTTAATAGGTACTAGAAAACGGGATGGGTCTCCATTGCTTTAGAGCAAGTGGGAGATGTAGTTTGTTGTAGTTTAAATAATAGGGTGTGCTCTAAAACAATTATTCACATGCTTTCGTGCAAGTGGGAGATTGTTAGGTGTAATGCCCGAAAGACAATTTTGTAATTGTTTTATTTAATAAATGAAATGATATTATTATTCATATTTATTATTCTCATATTCACCGATGTGACAATAGTACTTACACTACAGAAAACCCTAAAGTATATCGTTTATGTAATCACTTAACTCAGTGTATGGGATATACACGGGAGGATTGAGTTAGTGAAGATGTACTTAAAATACAATTAGCCCGTAGCGAAGTTAATCGAGAGTATCGGGTCTCTCCTTTAATGTGCTATTAATGCGCCCAGAACACAATAGGTGTGATTGTCTTATCCGGACTTTCAGTTAAGAGAACCTAGTGGGGCATTTATATATGATAGATATATCATATAGGGCTGGACCGATTTGATTAGAGTTCATGATATAATTCCGTAATCTTGAAGTCTTATCGAATCAATCGATGATCATATTTATGGATATATCTTAATCCTGAGGTGATCACAGTCAACTGCTTGAATCAGTATGAGGTTTGACTTGACGGTTAAGGATTACACTGAGTCTGTGATCTGAATTACCCCATCTTGGCATTGTACTGGATTGAGTGAGTAGTCTGTGTTATCACAGATACGGAATCCATTCCTTCCATTTATGGAAGTAGATAGACAGTTCCCTTATTTGTTAATCCTAGAAACTGATCGATCGTACGAGTTCATATTACACTGATTAGCTACCAGTGAGTTGTATGAATTAATTGATCACTAGGGGGTTAATGGTAAATAAGAATAAGAGGTTCTAAAAAGGGTTAACGGTAACTTCCCGATTTAGAATGAACAGTCTATGGAGGATTAATCCATATGTAATGATTATATCAATAGACGCTTATTATCATTCTCGTGAGGAGATAGATATAATCTTATAATCGGAGGAGTGCAGTCGCGGGATTATGGTGGCATATTCATGTAATTGATTTATTGAATATAATTATTTTATTCGTAAGATAATTATTTATTTGATTTATCGGAGCCGCTGATTATTAGTCCATGGTCCCCGACGTGCCTCCAATATAGCATAGCTATTCTCGGACGTCGAATCCTGATAATATTAATTTAGTTTTTATTAGAATTTAATTAAAACGATAGGTGAATTAATTGTTTAGTGGACTATTAAATTAGTTGGGCTAAATAATTAAATATGTGAAAAAGACATTTTTCATAATCTTGGCCCAAAAATTGTGTTATGGCCGAAAATTATTGTGACTAGGTCACAAGGGAAAGTCACAAGGGAATTTTCGGCCAAGGCATTGTTTTAGTAAACACGAAATTAGTTTTCTTGTGGATTAATAAGACATGTGCACAAAATATTTATTAGATAAATATTTTATGGTAAAAAATAAAGACAAAGATTATTCTAGATTTGTTTTAGAATATTCTAAGATTATCTTTTATTTATTGAATTTATTTATTTGCAAAATAAAATCCTTGGAGGACAATGATTACTCTCATATATAAAGAGAGTTCTCCCAAGCCTTACACAATAACACAAATTTCGACTCCCTCTATAATTTAGAGAGAGATAAAATTCGGCCAAGGGGAGAGGGGAAAATCTTGGAGGTTTTCCGGGTAACATATCGGAAGGATTCGAGACGAGGATTTCCTTCCACCTTGAGTTGCTCGGATCACACGTGCGGAAGATCGTGGTGCTATTCACACCTTTGTTTGTTCTTTCTATTACGGTTCTTCTACTTGGATTTTGAGATCCAAGAGGTATGTTCTACAACCCCTTGTAGATCTAAATCCTTAAATCGCTTCCGTTGCGGATGATATAACTAACAGAAACACATAGGTTAAACCTAATTATCAGACGTAATAGGTTCCGAACCCTCACAATTAGTGTTTTTGGTTGTCAAACCGCGGCGGTAAAGACCGCCACCACAGTTTCCGCGGCGATGTCCTATATTCTAGGTTTACATGTTACAAATCTATTTATACTGTGAATGAAGGTGCGTTGGTTATACTGATTGGTTAATTACGCATCATTTCATTGTTAATCATTCATCTATCCTAGAATATGAAAGGACCTTCTAAAATTCATACCTTTGATGATGATGGCTAGCAAGAACGACTCAAGCTAGATATATAATGGGGGAGGGATCGTTGAACACAGAAACTACTTCAAAACATCACAAAATCACATAAGAAACTTTAATTAATTGTGAAAGTATATTGTAATACAACTCAAACAATGACTCCCTCTGTATTTTCGACTGCTACATGCTTTATATCCTTGTAGCCGACCTAAGTCTTAATCTAAACCCTAATCGACATGAAACACATGCTTGTAAAGTCGGTTCACATCTTGTGGACTAGGACGCGGGCCGTGTTACTCCCATCGTGGTAGGCCAGGCTTCTACCCGATTTCGTTCTTCGTCACTTGCATCCTTCTCTGTCCCGAACTCTTTAATTTACCAACCCCGATCCATCTTTACTTTGCCTACAAAGCACAATAAAATACGGCAAAGTAATAACAATTATTGGGATAAATCATATAAATGCAAAATTATGAACTACGAACTGCGCAACATGTAATTCACTCATAACTCAACTAAGAAGATGATCCGATCTAAAGATTTAGTTCTAGACACTTTGTCTGTAGTAACAACCTTAACAAACTACAACAAATTGTAACCGTCTGCTGTAGTATCATTTATAAATACTCCACCATCAACATGATGTAACTTAACTTGATTACTTTTCTGGTTAATGATAATGCCGTATTTTATTTTGTTTTATGTTCTATGAATATCAACAGTATTATAATTTTTACCATGGCGTTTATTTTGCAATGTCACTCTATATTATTACGGATTCGGTATTGTCAATTTTTTGTGTTATATATTTTTAGTGTCAATTTTTCATTTACGTTTATTGATGATTGCGTTTTAACCATATTGCGAATATGGATTTTGTATTTTCATATTTACTTGGGGAAAAGACACTTTACGCCCTCATGGTTTGGCGATTGAAAGCTTTACCCCTTATGGTTTACTAATATATGGTTTGGCCCTTGGGGTTTGCCAAAAACCCTAGCTTCCCAATTCCGGCTGAAAAAATTGGAGAATACCTCAGAAGCACAATTTTTACGGTCAAACCTATCTTTCCATATATATTTTAGGGGGATTGGTTTAAAAGTACAAAAAAGAGGGGGAAAATAGGAATCAGGACAGGGGAAATATAAATTCCACTGTTCATAACCCCAAATCCGTTGTTTGTCTGTAGTAGAACTGACCTCAAATATAATGTTTTACTATCACAGTGGAATAAAAGTATGTTCTTTTTACCCGAAAAAAATTCACTGTCCTTTTTCCATATTTCTATGTTCAAATTGTCATTTTTAACAATAAACCCTAAATTTTATCTAAAGTTTCATTTATACCCTTATCCACTCTAAACATAACTCTCTTTCCATTTTGGCCATTGCCTCGGTCGGTGATGAAATAATCAGTCGAGAATCACAGCAATTAACATAATTACTACCAAAATTGGACAAATATATTATTCAGAATTCTGCGAAAAAAATTGAAACCAAAGGAGAATATAGTACTTCCAGGGTCAAGAGCATATATTTGAAACCAAAGGAGAATATTGAAACCAAAGGAGACTATATTTGTATGATCAGGTGGGTTGGATATATTAAGACAACTAATTACTGTTTCGAACCGATTTTTATATAAGGTTTTTGTTGTTCGAAAATAAAAACCACCGTCCCTCCGTCCCACCTCCGTCCCTGGGTTTTGGGCTATAATCGGTAGTGAGGAGCAAATAAGAAGCGGTAACCATAGCAATCTTCAAAAAAACCGACACACAATCGCCCCAAAATCGCAAAACCATAACTCTTCCCCATTTGATTTCACTATTGACTTTTTATATTCATACCTTTCCAAAAAAAGTATAATGGAAAAGATATAATAAAAAAAAAAAGGGATCAGAAAGTTCATGGAATATTAGAATACTCTAGCTAATGGAATATTCATTTTTTACAGCCGGAATCGGAAAGTTTCATGGCAAACCGTACGCATATTGATAAACCATAAGGGGGTAAGGCCTTGAATTGCTAAACCACGAAGATTTAAAGTGTATTTGTGACGGTATATTAATAAACCGGTATGGCACCGGTATGTGTATATACAACACGTTCTATACTTAAATGTTAAAATTAGTCGTATCGCCGTATCATGCCGCGCGTGTCGTGTGTTGTGACCATGTCCGTGCTTCATCGATATGCAAGTAAGAAATGAATGGCTTAAACATTTCCTGGACGAGTCGTGTATAATAGGAAACAAACAGGGAAAAGATGTGGTGTCACTACAAGAAATCTGCTTTTATATGGCGTGCATTGCATGCCTTAATTTAGGTTTTATGGCGTGCATGAGCACGCCATAATATCCCGCGTCGTAAAACTAACAAAAAAACATGGCATGAATACGCATGTTGTAAATCGTCTTTTGTGCGCCATAAAAAGTTGCCCAGTAAAATAATTGGACAGAATTATAGCGTGCATTTGCACGCCTTAAAAAGATCATCCGTTTATGGCATGCAGGTTACGCCATAAAATGCATCCCGCCAAATAAAACATGGCGTGCTTTTGCACGCCTTAAAAGTATTCTTCTTCGCGCCAATTGAATTATGGCATGCTTTCACAGGCCATAAAAAGAGTCTAATAAATGCCATTAAATGTTTCCCATCAACATTATATCTGAATTATGGCATGCAATGCATGCCATAAACTCATTCCCGCCAATAAAAATACCACGTCATAGCATGTTTTGCACATCTTAAATTATACGTTGTATATAAAATGATTATTATTACCCTAAATTAGTTCTAATTAACACACCAATTTCACAATAATATAATTATAAATGCACATCATAATAGAAAACATCCCATCATAAATCAACAACGACAACATCCGTTATAACAATTCAAATCCACCACAAATACTATCTCAAAACAAGTCAAACAAGCTCCTTGAGTGAAAGCGATAAGTTGATATCTACTACACAAATCTAAACATCATAGAATCAAAAGCAATCCTTCGGTGAAATCAACTAGTCTAGCCTTTTATCCATCATCTACTCTTCCTTTAAATGCATCCTACCTGTTCACAAAGTAAATAACTTAATTAACTATGCCCAATACAAGGTTAGGGAAAAGAATTAACGCTAATAAAAATCATTGTCTGTAATTAACTATGCCCAATAATGTGCCTTTTGGTAAACTTTAAGCAAGTTACTTAAGTATAATATAATATGGAAATATCATGCTTAGCAATACATACAACATACCTATACGGTCCGGTTTCCGTTTGCCCCTACAATAATATTACTTACTAAACAGAATATTATCCCCTGGATATCGCCTAGTGGTGAGGAGCTGGGGTGTTGTAATGACAGTCCGGACCCTAAGCTGGAGGTCAGAGGTTCGATTCCCGAAAAAGGGGTTGATTTCCGATGGCTAAAACTTCAGTGATGGGGAACTAAGACAGCCCTTGACTCTAAGCTCTAGGCTCCGATTAACCTCTCCTCGCATTCCCGTGGGATCGGGGGCGAGGGGGCCCTCACGGTTAGGGTTTAACCGTTTTTTTTACTAAACAGAATATTACAGACCCACAAGTAGAAGTTGAGTATGAATATATATATTGTTTCTTCCAAACAAAACACAGCATTGTAATAACAGTAGGATGAAAGTATATAGCACATTAGTCATGAAGTAAACCAGAAAGCTTCCTGGGAAAGAAAGAAAAGTATTTCAGAAATGTGCAGATGAATATATAACTCGATATAAGATCAAATTTACTGAAACCGAGACTTGTTGAATATATGATGGAACACTAAAGGCAGGAAATATGCTCTATCATGAACCTAAAGGCTCATTGAGTTTGAACACTGAAAACCCGAATGCCCTTAGCTAAATTTGTCGTGTCTAAAATACGTAGCACACATACGAACCTTGAGCCACAAACCTGCTCTCAGTCACCAAAATACAGTTCAGTAATCATCATCTACGTACAAAAATATCCCTAATATATTACAAGAAGTTAGGCACTGAATCCGGGACATAATACAATCTATGAATCATGACAGCTTCTCATTGGACAAACGAACTGAAGCAAAGTTAGAACTTTTCACAAAATTGAACAGGATCATGTTACACCAAAACAAACATCTTCAGCATACGATTCACTGTTAAGTTGTGCTACACATTTCTAGAAAAATAAAAGAAATTTCTAGAATAGAAGCTTCTAGTTGTATGTAAGAGACTAGAAAATATTACTACACTCTACTAGAATGGAAGCTACTAGAAATATGGTACACTCTACTAGAATGGAAGCTACTAGATACATGTAGCACTAGTAGTGATTGTTAAAAATTAAGACATATCTAGAAAACTCCATAAGGATCTTGAGCCATCATATGGAGACTATATATATGGCACTACCCCATGTACTTGAACTAAGAATCAAGCAATCAATACAATCAAATTCCTTTCTCCAATCTCTCCAACTTATCAATTCTTTTTCATCTCACACTCATCATCCTAGCCTTCTCCATTCAACCTTCTACAAAAAATTCTAACAAGTGGTATCGGAGCTCGGTTTCGACACAACTACAACTGGGCGAAATCAACATCATGGCAGATTACACACTCCGCTCATCCATTCCGGTTCCAATTTTCCGAGGTGAAAATTTCGACTATTGGTTCATTAAAATGAGAACCTACTTTTGTGCTCAAGATTTATGGGATATCGTAAGTAAGGGATTTAGCATCCCCGACGACATCTCAAATTTATCTACCGCACAAAAGAAAGAAGTCAAGGAGAATCAACAGAAAGATGCTCAAGCATTATTAGCCCTTCAGTTAAGCTTGACTGAAGAATTGTTTCCAAGAATCATGAGTGCCAAGACGGCTAAAGAAGCAATGGAAAAGTTGCAGGAGGAGTTTCAAGGCAATGAAAAGGTACGAGTCTCAAAACTCCATTCATTGAGGAGAAATTTCGAGAATTTAAAAATGAAAGAGTCAGAGAATGCTAAAGACTACTACACAAGAGTAGATTCATTAGCAAATCAATTGCGGGCGAATGGAGAAGACGTCCCAGAGAAGAAAATTGTGGAAAAAATATTAATTACATGTACAAAAAAATATGATCCAATCATTACAGCTATTGAGCAATCAAAAGATTTGGAAAAATTGTCTGCTTCAGAATTGATGGGGTCTTTAAGCTCATGAACATAGATTGGAAAGGCGTCACGAAGGCACAACTGAAAATGCTTTTCAATCTAAGTTCAAAACGCCGTCACAAAAATCAAAACAAAATGATCGGAGATCAAATGAAGGTTCTAAAAATACAGAGCTTCCAAACAAAACATTTTCTTCTTGCGGTATATGCAAGAGGAAAAGTCATTTGGAGAAAGACTGTTGGTTTAAAGGAAAACCACAATGCAAAAATTGCAAGAAATTTGGTCACGTCGAGAAGGTATGTCGATCAAAAAGGAATCATCAAGCTAACTTTTCTGAAGAAAAGGACGTCGAAGACAATCTCTTCTATGCCTGTCAAGTAGCAACAGAGGAAAAGAAAGATACATGGTATCTTGACAGCGGTTGCAGCAATCACATGACAAAAGATGAATCCATATTTTGCCGTCTTGAAAAATTCAAGACAAATATTAAGATAGGAAACGGCGACTTTATGGAGGCTACTGGAAAAGGCACTATTGTCATTAACACAAAGAAGGGCAAGAGATACATAATGAGGTGCTCTTGGTCCCGAGTATAGATCAAAATCTATTGAGTGTCGGGCAAATGATGGACAAAGGATACTCGTTGCATTTTGAAGGAGATTCTTGTACAATATATGATAAGAAAGATAAATCCCTTCAAATTGCAAAAATAAAAATGAAGGAAAAACGATGCTTTCCGATCCAATGGAGTTATGCAAGTGATGTCGCAATGAAGGCACAAGTTGACGACTCGTGGTTATGGCACAGAAGGCTTGGTCACTTCAATTTCAATGGATTAAGAATACTACATCAGAAGAACATGATGAAAAACCTACCCACTATAAAGGCACCCGATCGTGTATGCGAAGGATGCATGCTAGGGAAACAACACCGACAACCATTTCCTATCGGAAAAGCTTGGAGAGCGAATGAGCCATTAGAATTGGTGCACACGGATGTTTGTGGCCCAATGCGCACTCCTTCACATGAACAAAATAGGTACTTCATTCTCTTCATTGATGATTTTACCAGAATGACACGGGTTTATTTTATGCGTGAAAGATCGCAAGTATATGAAATATTTAAGAAATATAAGGCCTATGTCGAGAAACAAAGTGGTCACTACATGAAGACCATAAGAAGTGACCGCGGCAAAGAATACACATCTAAAGAATTCAACAAGTTCTCGTGAAGATGAAGGCGTGGAGCATCAATTGACGCTTGGATACGCTCCAGAACAAAATGGTGTATCGTAACGCAAAAATAGAATCGTTATGGAGACAAGCAAGAGCTATGCTAATGGAGAAAGGACTTCCGAAAACATTCGGGGGCGGCGTGCATGCATACCGTGCCTACTTGCTAAACAGATGTCCAACCAAAGCCGTTCGGACAAAACACCATTCGAAGCCCTGAGTGGGCGAAAGCCATCAAGAAAGCATCTTAGAGTCTTCGGCTCCATCCGTTATGTTCACATTCCAAAAGAGAAAAGGAGCAAACTTGGATGAAAAGACAGAGAAAGGTATTTTCTTAGGCTATAGTACACAATCAAAAGGTTACCGTGTCTATAGCATAAGAACAAGAAAGCTTATTGTCAGTCGAGACGTTGAATTTGAAGAGGATGCAAGCTTCAATTGGGAAACCGAGGAAGTTGAAAGGAAAACTATTAATATGGGGCCACTTCTACAAACCAACGAAGAAGACAACCGTCAACCGTAATCACCGACTCGCGCTATCATTGAAGAAACATCACAAGATGAAGGTTCTTCTCCGGAGACACCACCAAGGAAAACAAAATCCTTGAGTGAGATATATGAGAGATGCAATCTCACCTTGATAGAACCGGAAGTTATGAAGAAGCTTTCAAAGAAGAAGTTTGGAGAAAAGCAATGGAAGAAGAAATTAAGATGATAAACAAGAATGAAACGTGGGAGCTAGTAAGTCCATCTCCAGACAAAGAGGTCATCGGTGTTAAGTGGGTCTATAAAACAAAGCTTAATCCTGATGGCTCAATCCAAAAACACAAAGCAAGGCTTGTAGCCAAAGGCTACTCTCAACAGTATGGAGTGGATTACAACGAGACATTTGCTCCTGTTGCACGATTGGATACGATACGTGCATTAATTGCCCTCTCTGCACAAAAAGGATGGAAAATTCATCGACCGGATGTTAAATCGCATTTCTCAACGGATACCTTGAGGAAGAAATTTACGTGGAGCAAATCAAGGATTTATCGTGAAAGGAGAAGAAGACAAAGTACTAAAGTTAAAGAAAGCTTTATACGGGCTCAAGCAAGCCCCACGGGCTTGGTATAGCGTAATTGATAACTACTTCATCACGCAAGGTTTCAGGAGGAGCAAAAGCGAGCCTACACTTTACATTAAGACACGAGATTCAAGTGACAGACTTATTGTTTCCTTATACGTTGATGATCTCATCTTTACGGGAAACAATGAGGACATGATCAAGAGTTTTAGACAAGACATGATGAAGACGTTCGAAATGACAGACTTGGGATTAATGCACTACTTCCTTGGAATCGAGGTAAACCAAAAACAAAATGGGATTTTCATTTCCCAAAAGAAATATACGAGATAGTCTTCTTGAAAAATTCAAGATGAAAGGGTGCAAGAGTGTTGCAACTCCACTTGAAAGCAAAGCACTCAAGAGTGAAGATGGCACGCCAAGGGCGGTGTAGGGTCTACCGGCGTCTCATTGGAAGTTTACTCTATCTAACAACTACAAGACCTGACATTATGTTTGCAACAAGTTATCTCTCAAGGTTCATGCAATGCCCAAGTCAAGTTCACTTCGGAGCAGCTAAAAGAGTGCTAAGGTATCTGCAAGGCACAAAGGATTATGGGATTTGGTATGCATCCAATCCTGACTCAAAATTGATTGGGTACACTGATAGCGATTGGGCAGGATCATCAGATGATAAAAGCACATCTGGCTATGCATTCACTTTGGGCTCAGGAATATTCTCTTGGGCAACAAAAAAGCAAGACACAATAGCACTATCAACAGCAGAAGCAGAATATGTAGCGAGCGAGCATTGACAACATGCCAAGCTATATGGCTCAAACGGATACTTGAGGACATGGGGGAGCCTCAAGATGAAGCAACATTGATCTACCGTGACAAAGAATTCGGCAATTTCAATGGTGAAAAACCCGATTTCACAACAAGACTAAGCACATAAGAATCAAGTACCACTTTATCGAGAAGTTTGTGGCTAATAAAGAAATAAAGGTCATGCATTGCAGAAGTGAAGAACAGTTGGCCGACATATTCACAAAATCACTACCAAGAGACAAGTTCGAGCTATTGCGAGAAAAGATAGGTGTCACTGAAATGTGTACCAAGGAGGAGTGTTAAGTTGTGCTACACATTTCTAGAAAAATAAAAGAAATTTCTAGAATAGAAGCTTCTAGTTGTATGTAAGAGACTAGAAAATATTACTACACTCTACTAGAATGGAAGCTACTAGAAATATGGTACACTCTACTAGAATGGAAGCTACTAGATACATGTAGCACTAGTAGTGATTGTTAAAAATTAAGACATATCTAGAAAACTCCATAAGGATCTTGAGCCATCATATGGAGACTATATATATGGCACTACCCCATGTACTTGAACTAAGAATCAAGCAATCAATACAATCAAATTCCTTTCTCCAATCTCTCCAACTTATCAATTCTTTTTCATCTCACACTCATCATCCTAGCCTTCTCCATTCAACCTTCTACAAAAAATTCTAACATTCACTATAGATTACTACATTAAAACTAACAACCCCATGAATCTACCATGTAGAAATGCAAATCAAATACTACAGAAAAGCAAAAAGAAAATTCAGCCAAGCACAAAATGAGGGAACAAGATCATTGATACAAATAAAGAGATTTATAACACAATTACACAAGTCTGGGTCATGAATTTACCTCAAAGAAGTTTGATGCAACTAGAGGTCCAAGCCACATTGCTTTCTTTTGCATTGGTTAAAGTGCTGAATTCTTCGATCGGTCAAGACAATGCAATGTCCTCAATGACTTCTCGTACCCATATCATTCAATAATGAGGACCAAGACGAATACAATGTACTTTATCGTCCGGATCCTTAGACGCAAGTTCTCCAATAGAAACAATCTTCTCGGTCTCATACCAACTCAATAGGTGCACTTGTTGCATTTGAGGAGCTTTTTTCTTATCTTGTTTGGGAGAAGTCGGAGCACATGGAACATTCTTTCTCTTCTGGCATAATGATGTGTCTTTCTTGGAGTTGGCAAGGTGAATTGGAGGATTGCAACATTGTTGTTTTCCTATTTATTATGACAAACAAAAAATGATAACACTAGTAATCAAACATAAATCACTACTAAAGAATGAAGAAGATGAACATGATTTCATTAAACAAAATGAGGTTAATATAAGTAAGAATACTCACACTACTATTATCTCCTTTGTCATGTTGAGATAAAAGATCTTTAACTAGCATCTTCAAATCTTGCAATTCTTTTTCCACTATATTAATTCTACTATCTGCAAGACCTCTTCCAATCAACAGGGAAGGTGTTGCCCCAAAGCCATAGCCCCACACCCGTCCCCGTCGTTCAGGGCCTAAAACTTGAGTAGTCGGATCATCATTAATAGTCCATTACGATGAATCCGGCTGTTGGGCCACCTTTTCCTTAACTTGTCTCTTTAAAAAAAATTACTATATTGTGAATATGAATACCAAAAGAAACAGTCAAGATGGTGTAAATACACAAGAAGAGGACAGCGTGAACTAAAATAGAAATGCCGCTAGTATACATGTTTCCAAATTCTATAACTCTGGTCCTTGTTGGAATCTAGAATAGCAGGCCCGGTGATAGCAAGATGAACATAGGTACCGCCATTATGGTTGGACCGCAGTCAGTTGAGGGACTAATCACCAGAAATTAGTCACTGATTCTGCTTTTCTATCCTCTCCCCTCCCTATTTCTCTTCAATAAGTAAAGTAGTATACAGTACTAGTCACCAGAAATTGTTTAGCTTTGAAAGTGTGTACTATATATATATATATATATATATATATGTGTGTGTGTGTGTGTGTGTGTGTGTGTGGGTGGGTTATTTCCACTGTTTGGAACTGTATTTCTACAACAATCAAACCATACAATTGGGAACCAAGAACATTAAGGAAACGATTAGTTTGAAAAAGGTTCATATGATCAAAGCTGAATAATATTCATACCAATGTAAATAACAACAAGTAACCCCCCCCCCCCCAGCCAACCAACACATACCAGTAAAGACAAAGGTCTTGTTCAGACCAATCACGACACAGATAGTTTTGAGATGAAGCTTTGTTACATTTTAGTACTTTATTGGTTAGGTTTCAAGCTTAAGTTACAGCAGCATGACTGAGGACTCAGGACAGGCTGAGAGAATAGTTTGGTAATTCCATTATGAAAGGAAAGATTCAACAGTACAATATTAATGCTACACAGTCAAACAGAAATGTGTTCTCCTTAGAATGAATGAAGAATGAGAGATGTGGGGGAGGGGGAGGGGGAGGGGGGATGGGGGAGGGTAGAATCCATACTAAAGGCACATCCAGGAGGCCAAATCCTCAAGGCACTTTTTGTGTCAGACATAACATTGTAACAAAATTTTGTTCTTCACGGAGCAAAAGCTGAGATCAACGGTGAAACTCGCTATGTGATTAACAATGTATCCTAACTCACCCCAAGTACCCCACAAAAACTCACTGATTTATAAGCAACCTAGGCTTAATGTATCCTCAATGGCTTGCACTCTTTTCCCTAAGAACATTGCAGCTATGGTATCACTCAAAGGAATAGCAGGCCATGTCTTAAATACTTGTGGTAATCAAAGAGTAGCTGCATCCGTGAAATCAAGAACAAGCTTAAACTCCATTGAGACAAACACATGAAAAAACACACATGCTATTTTTAGATGAATCAGATCACAATTTTACAAGTTCTATCGCAGAGTATTCCCATTTTTCTTCGATTTTATCAAATTAAAATCAACACAGAATAACAGTACACAATCAACTGAAGCAAATATCAACCATCCAAAAAATTCGTGAGAGAAAACTCCAAGTTCAGATTACCCAAAACAATGTGCAAAAACGATTCTTTGGTCCTATTAGAGGACGAATCCATTGCAGCTGGCTCTCCTCGCTCTTGGTTTCACTGCCGCACCTTATAATTTGCTTTACCTGAGTGCAGTTTCTGCTCTCTAGCTAAATATTCTTATTTTTTTTGAATGTACAGAGTGAATAAAAATGGTGAAAATGAAGGGAACTCAAGGAATCTTAGTGGGAGATGGAGGCTACCGGCGAAGATGGGGTTCCGGCGGGAAGGCGATGGGAAAATCTGTCCTTAATTCATGGCGAAGGCAGAGGAAAAGGATATAATCGAAGGAAGAAGAAGGGATTGTTGTGTTGTAAGCGGTAGGTCCAAACACTTGGAATATAGAACTTGATATTTTATTGATACACAAAATATACAACAAATGGACACTTGAAAAATACAAGAAGAGAAGCGGCTAGAAAGTGTTTGATGTGGGAGACTCACTTCACAACTTGTGTGTGTTGTGTTGTGTTGTTGGCTTAAGTTACAACTCCTATTTATAGGAAAGGTAAGAATATCCTAGAAAAAGTGGTAGATCCTTCTAGAATATACGCACACCTAGATCTTTCTAGGAAAAGTGTGCATTAGATATTTATCTAAATATTTTTTAAATTCTGTATATTCTCTTGGAAATAATTTAGATTTTTCCCACGTACTCTTAGTTGTAGAATAATCTGTAAGTCATCGACTTCTAACACTCCCCCTCAATGACTTCTTTCTTTTGACGACGAGCTCATTTGCATCCCAAGAGCATTTCTGAATTCCTCGAGCTTGCGTCCGCTTAATCCTTTTGTGAATATATCTGCTAATTGATCTTCAGTCTTCACGTGAATCATCTGTATCTCATCTTGAAGAACCTTCTCTCGAATAAAGTGGTAGTGCACTTCAATGTGCTTGGTCCTTGCATGAAATACTGGATTCTCTGCTAGTTGAAGTGATGATATATTGTCGCAATGTAAATCCACTGCATAGTCAACCGGCTGGTGTAAATCCTTCAATAACTGCACAAGCCAAGTGACTTCGAGCCGCTACGGCGGTACCCGGTACTCTGCCTCGGTAGTTGATAGAGATACGATAGGTTGTCTTTTGCTACACCAAGATATTACTCCGGAACCAAGGTTTGAACACGTAACCGGTAGTTGATCGGAGAGTGTCATGATCCCCGATAATCGGCGTCACGGTATCCAACAAGTTTACATGGCACTCCTTTCTGGTAGAAAATACCGTAGTCATAAGTTCCTTTGACGTACCTCATAATTTTCTGAACTAACGCCAATGTGGCTTTCTTGGACTTTGCATAAATCGCTTGCGACGCCAACCGCAAAGGAAATGTCGGTCTTGTTAACGTCAAGTATATCAGACTTCCTACTAGTCGTCGATAACTTGTAGGATCATCCAACTCTTTGCCTTCTTTTGAGCTTAACTTGGCATTGACTTCAATTGGTGTTGGAGAAGGCTTGCGCTCTATCATTCCGGACTTCTTTAACGGATCCTTAACATACTTCGTTGGCAGAGGAACAACCCATCTTTAGTGTACTCGACTTCAAGTCCAAGAAAGTGCTTAAGCTCTCCAAGTTCTTTCATTTGAAACCGGACTGATAAGTTCCTCTTGACTTGCTGAACTTCTTTGTCATCATCTCCAGTGATGATGAGATCATCAACATAAACCAACACGACTGTTACTTTGTTATTTTGATACTTGATGAACAAACTTGAGTCGGACGGAGCCATAGAGAATCCACTATGAGTCAAGAACTCTGCAATTTTTCCGTACCAAGCCCTTGGCGCCTGTTTCAATCCATATAACGCCTTTCTTAACTTGCACACGTATTTAGGACGAGTCGTACTCTCGAAGCCTTTTGGTTGCTCCATGTATATGTCTCGATCGATCTCGCCATGTAGGAAGGCGTTCTTCACATCCATCTGCCATAGCTTCCAAGACTTACTAGCTGCTAGGGCCAGTAAGACTCGTACTGTAGTTATCTTCGCCACCGGGCTAAACGTCTCATCATAGTCTAAGCCATATTGTTGTGAGAAACCTCGAGCAACTAATCGAGCTTTATGTCTTTCTATGGATCCGTCTTGTCGTGTTTTCACCTTGTAAACCCATTTGCAAGATATTGGTTTTACTCCTTCCGGAAGAGGAACAAGTTCCCAAGTCTGGTTTTGCTTAAGCGCTTGAATTTCCTCTTTCATCGCCTGGATCCATTCACCTTTTTAGACGCCTCCTCATAGCTTGAAGGCTCCATAGTTGCGATATCATCAACGTCGCAATGTTAGCATACTTAGGATTTGGTTTCCTCTGTCGAGATGATCTCCTAAGTTGTTCATGATGATCAACTTCCTCCATCTCCAGTGTTGGACTTTCGATACTGCTATATTCCATCTCTTGAGTTGCTGCCAATTTCTCTTGGCCATCATCATTTACTTTCAGAGTGCATAACTCTTCTCCAGTATTTTCTCTTATTTTCTCTTCTAGAATAGGTGAGTCAGGAAGCTCCTCATCTCGAGATGACCACCAAGAAGATGCTTCATCGAATACAACATTTCTTGACACCATACATCGATTCGTTCTTGGGTCACAACACTTCCATCCTTTTCTTTCCTCATCGTATCCCAAGAAGATGCATCCGATTGCTTTCTTGTCAAATTTGCTTCGTAGCTCATCCGGGACGAATACGTAACGCACACGACCAAATACTTTGAAATGACTTACAGTTGGTTTCTCTCTTTTGAGTTTCTGATATGGTGAGATGAATCCAAGCTTTGCTTGTGGTAGCCGATTGATCACATGGGCTGCAGTCTTCATACATTATGCCCAAAAATGGGCTGGGACATTCTTTGCATGTATCATACTCCGACATGTCTCAGCTAAATGTCGATTCTTTCTTTCAGCTACCCCGTTTTGTTGCGGCGTTCTCGGACAAGTCAACTGCCGGCGAATATTATTTTGCTTTAGATATTCCGAGAACTCGGTGGATGTATACTCACCTCCATTATCTGTACGTAGACAACGTACTCTTTGAGGAAAGTCTGCTTCTACTTTACATTTGAATTCCTTGAACTTCTCCAAAGCTTGGGATTTCTCCTTCATGAAATCCACCCACGTATATCTTGAGAAATCATCAATGAAGGTGATCATATATTTTGCTCCTCCGATCGACCGTCGCTTTCTTGGTCCAAAAACATCCGAATGAATCAACTCAAGTGGTGTCTTTGCTCGGTATCTCGACTCCTTATATGGGAGTTGATGCGCTTTTCCATATTGGCATCCGGCGCAAACCGTGTCGTCCCGACATTCCAACTTAGGAAGTCCTTTGAGCATAGACTCTTTCATCATGACCTTAAGTCTCTTATAACCGACATGTCCCGACGTGCATGCCATAGATCGACCGTGTCATTTTTCCCGGTTTTCTCAACATATGTTCTTTTGCGGCGATCGGTACATATACCGACTCCTTCTTTTCACCTTCTAGGATTGGAGTCCCAACGACTCTAAGATCACGATAAACCTTCACATCTTGTGGACCGAACAATACATAATTACCGACTCGTGAGTTGTGATACGATAAGAGATTTTTCTTCATTCCATCAACATGCATCACATTTTGCGGTATCACCGGTGAGAATTTGAGTTTGGCGTGATCACTGTTTCTCCAATGTGTCTAATTGGAAGCTTAGTGTTATCCGCCGTTACGACAACACGACCTCCTTTGTATTCTCGTCATACTTTGAAGTCTTTCTTTATCACCGGTCATATGATTGCCGGCTCCCCGAGTCAACGATCCACGTATTGTGAAAGTTAACACGCCCAATATCACTTGTCATAGTTGCCGCACAAGTTACTTGGTCTTCTTCTTTCACCATAGTAGTGTCAATATTTTCTTGCTCGGACTTCAACCCCGAGAAAGATGCTTGGACATCCCATTCTGTTTCACTTTGGTCATCTCGGGTATCTGAAGTGGCAGCGTTTCCTTCAACTTGTCTCTTCTTGAATCTACAATATCTTGCAAAATGTCCTTTTCTGCCACAATTGAAGCAAGCATTTTGTTGCTTGTGAAAGCGTTTGTCTCCTCCTTGAGGTCTATTGTTACTTTTCTTATTATCATGTCTCTTCTCTTCAGCTCCCCCTCTTTGGTAACTATGTCCTTCGTCCTTTTGTTGTTTTCCATCATATTGTCTTTTGAATCCCTTATTGTTATATCTATTTGATTTTCCTCTTGCTTGACTTGCATACAACGCCTCTTCTTCTGACTTTATAACTACGCCTGCCATCTGCTTAGCCAGCGACTCCTGGTCGGCTAATAAATTTTCCAGCTCATCAATGGTTGGTTGTGTGGCCCAACCTTGTATCGCTGTTGTGAAACTCCGATACTCGGGTTTTAAACCATGTATCAATATTCTTCTCATCCGAGACTCACCAATTTTGGACTCCGGATCTAATTCGGAAATCTCATAACACAGAGATTTTACCTTGGTGAAATAATCTCTGATTGATAGATTTCCCTGGGTGAGCGACATCAACTCATTCTCCAGTATTTGCAGGCGCGAAATGTTCTTCCTCGAAAAACGACTAACCAACGTGTCCCATGCTTCCTTCGGCGTGGTGGCTTTCCGGATATGCTCAATCATCTCATCTTCGATTGATGTCTTTATAGCAAACATGGCTTTCGCGACTTTCACCTTCCATTTACGCAAAGCCGTGGCATCCGTTGAAGCGGGCGGCGTTGCGTCACTTCCGGTGACATACTCCAAAGAAATCTTGGCTCTCTAGGTATGACACCATACACGATTGCCATGTGCTATAATTGTGATTATTTAATTTTTTAATATTACTCACCGAAAAATCCGTCATCGTGACTTAGTTTTGTTGCACTGTCAAACACTAAGTAAGCTAGGTCCCAGACCAAACAGCTCCACAGTCCCGGACTGCGCACAAACAAGAATCGTTGAGTGATTCTTCTCAAACGGTGAATAATATCCTCCGACCTTTTACTCCGGCAGAGTGACGACGTCGTTGGTCCCCGACCAAATATCACCACCACAAAAAAACTACGCCCGATCGACAAGGCTCCGATACCACTTGTTGTGTTGTAAGCGGTAGGTCCAAACACTTGGAATATAGAACTTGATATTTTATTGATACACAAAATATACAACAAATGGGACACTTGAAAAATACAAGAAGAGAAAGCAACTAGAAAGTGTTTGATGTGGGAGACTCACTTCACAACTTGTGTGTGTTGTGTTGTGTTGTTGGCCTAAGTTACAACTCCTATTTATAGGAAAGGTAAGAATATCACAGAAAAAGTGGTAGATCCTTCTAGAATATGCACACTAGATCTTTCTAGGAAAAGTGTGCATTAGATATTTATCTAAGTATTTTTTTAGAATTCTAGACTATTCTCTTAGGAAATAATTTCAGATTTTTCCCATGTACTAGTTGTAGAATAATCTAGAAGTCATTGACTTCTAACAGGGATTTAGGTCTGAAGGTTTACGATTTAGGGTTTATTTGAATGTTTATTGTTTCCTGAGAAGGTCGAATTTGGCTTGAAATTTTGTTCTAAATATTTAGCGGGGATTGAAATTTCACGGCATGCACAACAAAACACGCCTTAAAAATTATTAGAAACATGGCATGAAAATATTGAACGCCATTTAATTATAGAATATCTATTAAATTAGGACACGCATAGAAATGTGCGCCGTAATTTGATTAAAACATGGCGTGCAGAAAAGAACGCCATAAATTGCGCGCCCTAAAAATTCCGTCCCTGGGTTTTGGGCTATAATCGGTAGTGAGGAGCAAATAAGAAGCGGTAACCATAGCAATCTTCAAAAAAATCGACACACAATCGCCCCAAAATCGCAAAACCATAACTCTTCCCCATTTGATTTCACTATTGACTTTTTATATTCATACCTTTCCAAAAAAAGTATAATGGAAAAGATATAATAAAAAAAAAAAAAAGGGATCAGAAAGTTCATGGAATATTAGAATACTCTAGCTAATGGAATATTCATCTTTTACAGCCGGAATCGGAAAGTTTCATGGCAAACCGTACGCATATTGATAAACCATAAGGGGGTAAGGCCTTGAATTGCTAAACCACGAAGATTTAAAGTGTATTTGTGACGGTATATTAATAAACTGGTATGGCGCCGGTATGTGTATATACAACACGTTATGTACTTAAATGTTAAAATTAGTCGTATCGCCGTATCATGCCGCGCGTGTCGTGTGTTGTGACCATGTCCGTGCTTCATCGATATGCAAGTAAGAAATGAATGGCTTAAACATTTCCTGGACGAGTCGTGTATAATAGGAAAGAAACAGGGAAAAGATGTGGTGTATAATACTGATGGCTGGCGTGGAGTAAAATGTCCAGTGGTCAAGTCATATTCAAAGACTTTCCTGCTCATTGACCCCATTATTTCTCCGTCCACATGATCAACTGTGGTTGCCAATGCATGTTGAACAATCCACAAGTGCATGTTACTGCTATCTAAATATATAGTGGCCATGCCATTTACCATGTAACCCTCCCTCAGTACGTACTAGTTATTACTACTTTTATACTCATCATGGAAGTGGAAGGAAGTAGTTTTCTATGTTACTGCTACACTATATCTTTTATAATAAGTTGTTTTTTTGGCTTCAACAGCAATGGCGACCGCTAAACTTAGCATTCTAAGCGATCAAGACGCTCTTCTTGTCCTGAAAGCTCGAATCAGTCGTGATCCTAACCAAATCTTGACTAAGAACTGGTCTACTGGTAATGGATCATCATCATCAGTCTGTGACTGGATTGGAGTCTCTTGTGCTGTACGTCATTATCGGGTGAAATCCTTGAATATCTCAAACATGGGTCTAACCGGAACCATAGTACCGCAATTGGGTAATCTTTCCTTCTTAGCATCGATGGATCTTAGTGGAAACAACTTCCATGGAGATTTGCCAAGTGAATTAGCTCAGTTGAGAAGATTGAAAGTGCTTAGTTTAAGCCAAAATGCACTTTCAGGAGAATTCCCGTCTTGGATCGGTTCGGTGAATCAACTAGAGTCCTTGTATCTAAACAACAACTCTTTTACTGGCTCTATTCCCTCTTCCATCACTAACTTGACAAACTTGAAGAATTTGATATGTTACGGAAATGAGTTGTCTGGTTCAATTCCTTTTCAAATCTTCTTTAATGTTTCCTCTTTGGAAACATTGCGCTTGGAATCTAATCAACTTTATGGCAATCTGCCAAGTACCATGTGTCATAATCTTCAGAAACTATCTTACATTTCACTGTGGTCTAACATGTTAAGCGGGCCATTACCGTCAGATCTGCATCAATGTTCATGGCTTACATATCTAGACTTGTCTTTCAACAACTTCGGTGGGCAAATACCAAAAACATTTTGGAACATGGAAAATCTGGAGAGCGCCTTTTTCGAGTTTAACAATTTAGTAGGTAAGTGTAGTATCCATCTTTTGTCAATTGGAAACTTAAGCAATTTCAGCTGCACAATAAAATGACTAAGTACTTTCTGATTATTAATTTGGATCCTTTCTAGACATCATCCATGTCAAGAACTTCACTCTTAGTCTTATATGCTTTGTCTTGCGCAGGGACAGTGCCGAAGGAGTTGAACAATTTAACCAATCTTCAATATTTAAGTCTTGGTAGTAACCATCTCACAGGTACATAACATTAGGTTACTTAAACATGTTTGAAAGAATCTCTGTACTTTTCTATTTCTTTCTTTATTTAATACATCCAATGACTTTTAGCCATGTCTTCTTGCATTTAGTGTAAAAAAATCTTGAATCCGATTCAAGATTTAAACTAAAACTGACCTCTAAGATTTATGACACAAAAGGAAACAGATTGAGATGATCAGCAAAAACTGAAATGAACTAAATTCTTTTATTGAGACCGTTGGAATAATGGCTCATTTCTACATGTGTTGTTAATGTTCAAATGATGGCTGCAAAATATTGTAAGTGAAAACAATCAAATATTTTTTCACTGATTTGTGATGTGATTACAACCGAGTTTATATAGGCACATAATCTTGGCCAACAAGTACATGATAAATATAAATATTTAAATGATATATTTAAACTAATTTCTCATTATCTATAATATCCTCAACACGCCCCTGTAATCCCATGAGAAGTGGCTGAATACGGAGATTGGCCTTGAGAAATTCGAAATGAGGCCGAGCTAATGGCTTGGTAAGGAAGTCCGCCAAATGATCTTTCTTGCTGAGAAAGGAGATAGAGAGTCGTTTCGCCACAACAAGTTCCCGGACATGGTGAAAATCGATCTCAATATGCTTTGTGCGGGCGTGAAAGACGGGATTATGAGCAAGGTAAGTAGCGCCAAATTGCATAGCCAGAGAACAGAAGCCGTGGGGAGAGTAACTTGCATTTCAGTGAGCAAACTGCATAGCCATTGAACCTCCGTGTCAGTGTTAGACAAAGTTTTGTATTCGGCCTCAATGCTGATTTTAGAGACCGTAAGGTGTTGCTTGGAACGCAGCTGATAGGATTGTTTCCAAGGAACACACAATAAGCACCGATTGACCTGCTGTTATCAGGATCAGCAGCTCAATCAAAATCCGAGTAAGCATTAAGTGTAAGTGGAGAGTTCCTGGAGAAGAATAACCCATCAGAAATAGAGTTTTAAGCTAACTGATGAGCGTAAAATCTACCCCTTCAAAAACAATTTATAAGGACTCGAAACTGTGGGTAAACTAACTCTCTAACCGGCAGTGTACCGGGTCGATTGCTAGAATAGCTACAGGAGTACGAGGTCGAACCCAATGGAATCGTGTTTGCAAGTACCAAAGTGAACGTAATGCCTAGTCTAGGTGATCAATGTTCTTAAGGTTTTGTTTACTACAACGACACTAAGTGATTCTAACTAACGAGTCTAAAGATAAAAAGAACGAAAGAAGAGTAAACTACTAGGTTTTAAAGATAGTTAAAGAGACATAGCCGAACCATGATCAAAATAGCTAGTTTCACCCTAAGGAATGACAAAACCGGGAGTGTGCAACAACGAACAAACTCTTACATTCAATTTCACGGGTACGTACTCCTAATCCCGGTGCTGAGGTTTGAACAACTCTTCCCCAACACCTTATGCCAAGTCAACTAACCTTCCCTAAGGAAGATTCACTCACAAGACATGTTATGCACGAGAGCCGTTTAAACGTTAAAATGAGTAACCTCGCACTACAATGCGATCCTAGAACCCTTTTCCCACACCCCTCTATCTGAACAACTCTCAAGATCGATGTGTGTGATTTTTGACCTAGGTGATCAATCTAGCCCAAATCCGTTATAACGAGTTCTAAGACATGAAACATGCAAGATATAACAATAAAAAGCACTACCCACTCCCAATTTCATCACCCAAAGGGTGATTTCACCAAATTTCACATGATTCGACTATGTAGGTGTTTAGCTACTCATTACACTAATCAAAACATGGACAAAACAGTAAATAATAGCCATAACAAGTAAAAGAGAAGAGAAATATACCATTAAATTGCAGAAATTCGAGTTGAGATCCAAAAAGTACAAAATAAAGAGGTAATTAAAAGGTGGTCTCTTAATGTTTGGAATGAAAATCTAAGCTAAGAAATGGAAAGATTAAGCTAAGATGTTGTTGATTTACACTAAGAGAGAGTATTCTAAGCTATTACAAAATTCGAGCAAGAAATGGGTAGAGTTTCTAAGAAAAACTAGATATATGAAGAAATAGTCTAAGGGGGGGTATTTATAGGTGGGAGAAAAATCTGCAGAAAAATCGGTCCAAACGCGCGTTTGGGTGCTGGAACGGGCGTTAGGAATCTTCAAACGCGCGTTTCGCTTAGTTGAAACGCGCGTTTCGCATCAATTCTGGGCAGGGACTTGACTGTTCTTCATCTGGAACGCGCGTTTAGAAAGGTTCAAACGCGCGTTTGGGATCTTGGAACGCGCGTTTAAGGTGGTTTCAAACGCGCGTTTGGAGGGCTTCAACTCTGAATCAAATCTGGACTTCTGAAACGCGCGTTTAGGGGGTTCAAGCGCGCGTTTGAACCCCTGTTTCCCCAAATCTTCACTTTTCTTCCTTTTTGGGCCCTCGTCTTGCCTCGGTCATGCTTTTTCACCACAAATCGTCACCTTCCGGGTCCTCGAGACACCAATACCCTTCAATATCATAAACAACCACAAACATCCAAACAATTCCGGAGGGTAAAAGTGCTCGGGAATGGGGTTAATATCAACAAATAAGGGGTAATAATCCATCAAAGTGACGGATTCATTCCCCGTGCCATAAGCTCATGATATCACCCCGAAAACGGTCTAATTCACCCAAAATTGTGCTGAAAGTGTGGTAAACGAGGGTAGTTAATGCACCGGAGTCACGTAAAGTTGACTCCCATCAACCACCCCACACTTAGCCTTTGCTCGCCCTCGAGTAAACTAGGCGTTTTAAAACAACCAAGGGATTCGACATTGTGACGTAGGTGCTATTATCCACACCCTCGAGGTAATCACAAAGTAAGACACATGAACATACACACACCGGTACAACATTATCAAGAGAATAGAGTGTGTGTGGTGCCAAGCTAAAGTCAAGTGCTCAAAGTGATTGTCGGGGCTTGAATCCCGACCAAAAGCCTACCAAACGTCTCATACCAACCACCCTCTCCACTAATCAATGTCACTAAGTTTGGACACAATCGGGTAGGACTTGAAAGGTTATAACGTTAGGCTAGGGTAATTCCGGTTAATCGAAAAGGGTAATTTGGGAACTGGAGCAAGAGAAGTACGAGTGAACCTAATCAATAAGTGTACCCCCTTATCTCTACCATACAAACCACCCAAACTCCTTTTTTATTAGTTTAAACATTTTGGGAACCATAGAATGCTAACATACCCGAACTCATTGCCTAATTCAACTATGTTTCAAGTTTCATAAGGTGAGGTCGAATACATTAGCACCTATCTCACTATCCCAACCCTTAACATCATAAAAATCACTTTTGAGCTCATCACTTTGATTCCAACCCTTTATTTTATAAACTCCAAACTCTTATTCATTGAGAACTTTCTAATTTATTTTTGAACTTTGATTGATTGAGTTCTCTTTTTTTTTTTGTTTTTTTTTTTTTTGAAAGAATGAAGAATTTCACAGATTTTCTTTTCTTTTTGGGCAACCCAAACACCAAGCCCAACTGAGTTCCTCTTCTCCTTATAGCTCCACACCAAAGAAACACCAACCCATCATAAGACATCATTTCCCCCCACCCCACACTTGCCTGGCAAGTGTGGCCTAACAAAAGACTAAGTCCACTCGTAAGGTGTAAATGAAGGGAATGTGACCACTATTAAGGCTCAAGGTAGGTTTCTGACTAAGTAACAAAACGGCTATAAAACGAATGGTGGTCAGACCATTCTATCAAGGCTGAGAGGGGCTACGAAGGTCTAATGTTCGGGATAAGGCTTATTTGGCTTAGGTTGGTCAAAGAGACGCCATGACCGTCATCCCGTGTCCTACTTAGGTAAACCTTTCTATTTCGTCTCAACGAGACCAGTGATATGAGATGTGTAGTAATCAAATTGTGCACAAAGTGTAGCTTCACGTGAAATTAATAGACTCTATTTTCAAGATAATATCAAACCGAAGTGCACACGTTCGGGCCCTACTAAGGTGGCCACCACTCGAATATGGACATAGCACACACAACACAGTGTCGGAAACCCTTGAAAAATTTTAAAATTACCCAAAAATCGACTCAAGCCCGATCATAGGCTAAGTATACCACATATAATGCACATTCCACAATAAAAACAAGAAAACGGCTAAGTCCCCCACCCCACACTTAAACGAAACACTGTCCTCAGTGTGTGAGAGATAAGAAGCGTAAAAGACTTAGCTGTTTGACCAAAAAGACCCGGCAGAAAGGCGCAACCGTGACTCGAAACTCGTGACAACCTTGTATAAATCCATCCCGTAACCTAGAGCGAGATCAACAGAAACAAAGAAAGCGCATGCACGTGACTGAATCCACGTGCTACAAAGCAAGCAATAGGGTAAGCGGGTGCGTAAAATAACGAGTCTAAGCCACAGTGACGAGATCAAACCATAATGAGGGGGGATACGGGATATGCGATGGAAGGATACAATAGAATCAATAAAAACAGGACATCCATGCATTAATATAAACCAATGATAATATCCACGTCATCCCAAAGTATCAGTCAATGAAAAAGGAAAACATACACGGTCAAGCAGGCCTCAGGGTCTCAAAAATAAGTGCGCGTGTATGCCAAGTGAAGTGTGTCCAAAGTATGATGAAAGAACGTCAAAAAATGAAACATCAAAGTATAAAAGAGACAGACTAGTAAGTGAATAAAATAAAAATTGCATGACAGAACATGCTAGTCTGCTCCATGTCCCTGTACGTCAGCAGTGGAGTCCGGTGTGCCCGATGATGGTGCAACCACAGCAGCTGCACTCTCGGTCTGTGTATGTCTTGCAGCACCTGTCCTAACTGCCTCTGTCCCAGCTGCCTCTGTCCCAATCAAATCATCCAGATCCAAGTCATCAAATCCCTCCTCTGGCTCATCAACAAACGAATCCTCTATGACCCGCTGCAAGTCCTCCTCAATCTCAGGGGTATACTGAAATGGTGAGATATCCAGATCCAATGAAGGGAGCTCAACCACCCTCTCCTGAGCTAATACCCTCTGATTCTCCACTATGCCATTCAGTGTCACCCTCAGACTGTCCATCCAATCTCTCTGTTTATGCGCAATAAGAAGCCCATGCCGCTCACTAAGCCACGGCCCCCCGGTAGTAGGTGTAGAAGGTGGAGGTGTAGGTGTGGTGGAAGGTCCAGTAGTAGAAGGAGGAGGTGGGGGTATGGTAGTGGTAGTAGTGGAGGAAATGACATGAGGAGGTATGGGGAGTGTGGTGGAAGTAGTGGAGGTGGTGGGGCGGAGGACGGTGTGAATAGGTCGTGGGGTGGGCCTAGGAGGTTTGGAAGCGGTGCGGGCATTGAACGGCCTCGGTGCCACAGGCAGATTTTTCTTTCTCAGGATTTGATCATCCGGATATTCCTTTACCGACACTCCTTTGCACAAGCCATGAATAAGATAAGGGCACATGATCATCCGACGCTAGCTTGACCTTCTGGTTTTCTCTAAATTCCTCAAAAATGGTTTTCCCAACATCTACCTTCAGATTATAGTGTAGAGCATACAACAATTGCAAATCCTTGATGTGGAAATGCGTTATGTTGTCCTTCGGTAGCAGACGATTCTGAGAAAACTTAGCCTTTACTTTCCACACATCCGGCCAAGTCGTCGTCACCAATTGACTTCTCAAATTGCTTCCTTTGGAGACCCACTGTAAGTCTGGATTTATGGCCTTCCTCATCTCCTCTAACGGATCCGGAGTCTCAGTATTACCCCAATGTGATCTCTCAACAAACCAACTGATATAATCTGGCCCCTCGAAAGCAGGTATCCGGTAATAATCATTAATAGCCTTGACGGACCACGGGACATTGACCCCTCTAACCTTGATGAACCTTGACTCTAGATTAGCCACACTGAAATTTGCATACCATTCCCGGACTAGTGACAGATTGAGATTCCCATCCGGCTCGTAAATCAGATTGTTCCACCCTCTCTTCCTCAAATCATCAATGAAAGTTTTAGGGACAGCTTTGAGGTCTAGCCCCCTCTCATAACACATATTCTTCACAGTGATGTACTCATTGTAATTAGAGAAGGCAACCGGTGAGTTAAAACGCTGCTCGAAAGGGATAATGTCACTAGGAGGAGGAGCTAGAGGAGGGTCTTGCTCGGGGGTTGTTCGGTAAAAACTAGTTTTAAATTTATAAACCGAAACACCCCAAGTATAAGGCTATTAGTAAAGGGTGTTAACGGGTCGTCCTAAGGGAGTCGAATGTTTATCGGATTAAGATGCAGTTATTATATCGATTATGTCACAAATTATTATCTAAAACTAAGGTTTATATTAATTGTAAAATAGAAACGAAGAACAAGTGACTAAAATAGCGAAAAACGTAAAAATTCAACACCGGACGGCCGTTCACCGAGGGTGGACGGGCGTCCGGTGACGTGCCGGAAAACGAAATATGCGTAAAAAAAACGGGTAACAACTAAAGTTCTTGAAATAACTAATCGTAGCAATCACAATTGATACGAACAAATTGGTTTATCAAAGAATTAAAAGAACGGCAAGGCAACTAGAATCCACCAATCAACCAACCAACCCCAACTAGATTGTGAGCTAAAGGTACGATTTTTAGTAATGATCAAATCACGAATTCGATTAAATCTCTTTAATCAATTTCTAGGGTTTCGTTTTCTTTCTCAAGCAAAACTAAACTAGCATGCATAACACGATCATGAGATTGTCTCCAATACTCTACTCAATTAATCATAAACAATCTCTTGAATCACAATTAATTGCATCAATTGAAAGAATCACAACTTGAATAATATTCTCATATAAATTCAATTAGAACGGTAGTTTCATCGATCTCTCGATTCAATAAAACATAAACAATTATTACAAAATTCAATTGATGAAAAACAAGAAATTTAACTCACTAAAGATATAGCTTAAAATCTTCTAGTTGGTGTGGTTGTTGGTTGGTTTCCTCCGTTGTCCCACCGCAAGATGCTTAGCCAACAATCATATTGGTGATCATGATTGTTGAGATGGAAGAATTCATCCCTGTGTTTGCTCTTTGTGGAACGATGCGGCCGCTGAGGATATAGGCGGCCGCTCGAATTTCGAATGATATGATATGATGCCCCTTAGGGTTTGATATGCACTGGTATTTATAGAAAACTGAGGCGGCTAGGGTTAAGTCGGCGATTGGACGCCCGTCCAACAAGGTAGACGCCCGTCCAACAAGCCTTCACAAAATTCATCGAGTCGGGCCGAGTCTTCTTGGACGTCCGTCCTATGCAAAAATGGACGCTCGTCCACCGGAATTTTCAAAACTCGAATCAAGTTTACTCTCCCCGGACGCTCGTCCGGTCCTTCAAACGCCCGTCCACCGGACGGGACTCGACGCCGCTTCGGCCATCAATGTGTCTTCATGCCAATCTCAATTTTGTATCTCTTTCTTGCCATTAAATCTTCAAGTAAACATCTTTTAAGCTCCTTCTCAGGCATGCAAGCATACCTACAAGATGGTAAACACGAGCAAAGTGTAAAATCGTACATAAACACATAAAAAAACACATACACAACTCGATTTTGCACTTTTAAACATTTCGAACTTCATTATCTCAATATTTCAATTAAACTCCTACTTTTCTATAAAAAGTAATAAAATACGAAGAATATTGTTACGGAATAAAGCGATAAAAACCATAAAATTCACCGTTAACAACTCCCCCATACTTAAACTTTTGTTCGTCCCGAACAAAATAATCAAAACTAGCTCACTTTCATGCAATCCATATGGATTCCCAACTCACGTAACAAAAGATACGACAAATATAGCAATTAATACCAACATAGAGATAGATTCAGTGTGTGTGTGAAAAGCCCTTTTCAATCTCCACTATTCTTTCACACAAAATCCGTTCAAATAATCCTAATGACTTTCCTAGGTATAGGCAGTAACCGTTCCACACAAAGTCCTCCCGTGTACTTATTAGGATAATCCCTAAAACATATCATTCGGTTTATACCGGGATAGTCGAAGATAACTAAGTTTTCAACCAACTTTACACATTGCCATTTGCTAATTTTTTTCTTTAAGTTCACTTAATTCCACATGTATAGCATATGCCCTCATTCCCAAAGCAATAGGATGTTTCGTGATAACACCCTAGCCGGACTACTATCATCGCAAGTCGGGAGCTATTGAACCTCATAAAGTGGTATAGGACATTTCGTGATAATGCCCTACCGCACTCAAATCATTGCGCTACATCCGACATATATATATATATATATATATATATATATATATATATATATATATATATACATCATATTATTCATATTAGATTGGTATTCAAACCTTAAATTATATCCCTCCTATCACATTCAAACCTTCGTATATTCACAAGACACGGTTAGAAATTAGGTGTAATGTTTACCGTTACTATTAAGCACAAGTCTCTCTAGATAAATCACTAGGATAGTGAATGGATAAAGTTTAAAAATGTCGCTTCAATTTCAAAGGCTTACGTGAATATGAATTGAATACTATCTCATATTAGTAAAAGCATGCTATAACTATCTCACAGAAGTTACAGACAATCATCGTCAGGAAACTACAACTAGCGAGCCTTTTTGTTTCAATTACATGCTCAAGATTTACAATTATCCACGTTTACTTGGCAAAAATTTTTGCCAAGGAATTCACATTTGCTCGCTTTTCGAAATATAGCATGATAACATACCCAATTTAGACACCCCCCCACACTTAAATCACATTATGTCCTCGAATGTGCAGATAAAAGAAAAGAATACTTAGTCCGGTTTTCAAAATGATTGTCGGGTTGTAGGTTGGAAGATGTCAAGGCCGTAGCATGAATGTACCGCTGCAACTCGTAGCATGAACAGACAACACTAAAAGTGACAACTGGCAAAAACCGTGCAACAATATCTGCAACACTCGACATAGCATATAATCTCGGGGTATAAGGGGTATATGAGTAATCATGTAGGCACATAAAGCATTCACAAATAGGACAGGGATAACCAACACACAAATCACCATGGTTTTATTCCTAATGCCCTAAAAACTTAACTAAAAAGTAACTTAAAAGACTAGGCTGCCTCCTAGGAGCGCTTCTTTTATGTTATTAGCTTGACACAGATTTCAAAGTTAACCCGGATCGGGCCACTTCGGTTTACTTCTGGCCACTTCTTCATCGGAATCGAATGAAGGACAGGGGGTGTGGCCGCAACAAAGAACAAGTCAAGTGCTCTACTAAGTGTTTGAACTTAACTCTCCGTATAGCACCGACTCTCTTCTTCGTCCCGTTCTTGTGCAGTTACGCTTAGGTATACCGACATGTTCGATGTCTTGGAAGAAGGGTCCTCACGGGTAAATGTAGAAATGTCATCATCCGAATGAAAGAATTCGGATGGGATCTCATCGCATCGAATATCGCCGTTTCAACCCTCTTTTGAAAGTACAGGGTCTCAGACTTTTCTTTTGGTTGGCCAAAATATTTTTTGAGTCTTTGACCATTTACCTTAAAGGGTTGATTATCATACCCGTTTAACGTGATCGCTCCACTTGGATTGACATCGAGAATCTCAAAGGGGCTAGACCATCTAGATTTGAGCTTACCGGCAAACAGATGGAGCCTGGTATTATAAAGCAAAGCCATATCACCCACTTTGAATTCTCGATCCTTGATCTTAGCATCATGGAGTACCTTAGTTCTTTCCTTACTGATTTTGGCATTCTCATATGCTCTGAGTCTAAATTCGTCGAGCTCATTTAATTGCAATAACCTCTTTTCCCCACAAAGTTGGCTATCGAAATTCAAGAATTTAATAGCCCAGTAAGCTCTGTGTTCAAGCTCGACTGGTAAATGGCATGCCTTGCTATAAACCATTTGGAAGGGTGACGTGCCCATAGGGGTCTTAAACGCAGTGCGATAGGCCCAAAGCGCGTCATCCAACTTTAGACTCCAGTTGGATCTATTTGCGTTCACGTACGGTCTTTTCTAGAATCCTTTTAAGGCTCCGGTTGCTTACCTCGACTTGGCCACTTGTTTGGGAATGATATGGTGTACCGATTTTATGTCCGACACCATATTTCTCAAGAATTTTATCAAGCGGCTCGTTGCAAAAATGAGTACCTTCATCACTAATGAGGGCTCTAGACGCCGACTGGTGAAGATATTCTTTTGCAAGAATTTCTTCACAACTTTGTGATCATTAGTTTGGGTGGCTATTGCCTCCACCCATTTGGAAACGTAGTCTACACGTACGAGAATGTATTTATTGGAGCATGAAGACGGGAAGGGGCCCATGAAATCAATGCCCCACACGTCGAAGACTTCGCATTCTAGAATGGGCCTAAGTGGCATTTCCATCCTATTACTTTGCCTCCCAATCCTCTCGGCACCTATCGCAACCTTTACAAAAGGCTTCGCATCTTTAAAAAGAGTCGGCCGCAAAATCCCGCTTGGAGGATTTTTGCAACAGCTTGGGTGTTCCGTAGTGTCCTCCCGTGGGACCACTATGACATTGTTCCGAATATCCCATTGCTCATGTTCCGGAACACACCTTCTAAGCAACCCGTCTTTACGTACCTTGAACAGATAAGGATCCTCCCACACGAGATACTTTAAATCGAAAAGAACTTCTTCCTCTCGCCGATACGTCATTTTCTCTAAATGCCCACTTGCTAAATAGTTGACGTAATCGCCGTACCACGGCCTAACCGTATCAAGCTTCATCAATTGCTCGCAGGGAAATCGATGCCTATTTCCTTGTGATTTTCGCCACCCTCATTTACTAGGCGAGACAAAGTGATCGCCACAATGTTATCACTACCCTTCTTATCTTTGATCTCAAGGTCAAACTCTTGCAAAATTAGAATCCATCCGAGTAACCTTGGTTTTGCATCTCGCTTTGTCCATAAGGTAGCGTAGGGCGCATGGTCCGTCCAAACCACAACTTGAGACCCTAGAAGGTAACTTCTAAACTTGTCGATAGCAAAAACGACGGCTAAGAATTCCTTCTCGCCGTGGTGTAATTGCATTGAGCCGGGTTCAAGGTGCGGCTCGCATAGTAAATGGGCCCGAACTTTTTGTCAATTCTCTCGGCCTAAAACCGCGCCCACCGCGTAGTTAGAGGCATCGCACATTAATTCAAAAGGCTTAGTCCAAATAAAAAGCGATTAAGATAGGGGCACTTATGAGCTTATCCTTTAGGCAATTGAAAGCTTCCTTGCATTTCTCATCAAACAAGAACTCAACATCATCTTTCGAAGGTTAGATAAGGGCTTGGCGATGGTGGAAAAACCCCGAATAAACCGCCCGTAGAAGCCAACATGACCTAGAAAACCTCGTACCTCTTTCATCGTTTTCGGGTACGCCATCTTTTCAATGGCCTCTACTTTAGCCTTATCAACCCGAATACCGATCGGACACCTTGTGTCCTAGAACAATTCCTTCATCTACTAGAAAATGGCATTTCTCCCAGCTTGAGTACTAAATTCTTTTCAACACAAATTGAAGTACCATATCTAGATTTTCCAAGATCTCATCAAAGCTATCGCCATAGACCGAGAAGTCATCCATGAAGACTTCCATACATTTCTCCACAAGTCCATCGAAAATGGCCAACATGCACCGTTGAAATGTTGCCGGTGCATTGCATAACCCGAAAGGCATTCTCGCGAAAAGCAAAAGTGCCCGATGGACACGTAAACGTAGTCTTCTCCTCGGTCATTGGGTCGATGGCTATCCGGAAGTAACCGTAATATCCATCGAGGAAACAATAATACTTATGACCACTCGCCTCTTTCAAGAAGCCGGTCAATGAAAGGTAAGGGGAAATGGTCTTTGGCGGTGACTTCATTCAATCTCGCGATAATCAATGCACCCCGTAGCCGCCACAAGGCGTAAAGCTACTTCTTCCCCCTTTTCATTCTTTTCCACGGTAATACCTCCCTTCTTTGGCACAACTTGAGTGGGGCTAACCCACTCACTGTCGGCGATTGCATAGATGATTCCCATGTCTAACCATTTGATGACTTCTTTCTTGACAACCTCCTGCATGTACGGATTCAGCCTTCGCTGAGGTTGTCTGACTTTCTTAGCTCCTTTCTCCGTTCGGATTTTATGCATGCACACATCGGGGCTGATTCCTCGGATATCACCCACTTGCCATCCGAACGCGAGGATGTTTTTTTCAAGCACTTTTATCAGCAGTGCTTCTTGTTCGGGCTCGAGTTTTGAAGAGATGATTAAGGGCAACTTCTCACCGTCCTTAAGAAAAATGTACTTAAGGTGTTGCGGAAGCGGTTTAAGCTCCAAGTCGCAGGTGGTTGCTCAATACCGGATTTTAACGGGCCACCTTTTTCCTTATGGGCTTGAAGTGGTTGATCGAAGAATACCTCATCTTCCCGAGGCATAACCCCCGAAAGGTACTGGATCACATCATCCATATGGATCCTTCTGTCAGCACCCGCTTCCTCCTTCTTATGCTTGATCATCTTAATCAACTCTTCATCTTCTAGCTCCTTTGCTAGTCCGTTCCCAATCATCAACCTCCCAATGAATAGTCTCTCTCCAGAAATCCACTTCGTCCCAACTACCCATCAGGGCTTCCTCTTCTACAGGGTTAAAGTCTTCCTGATGCAGCTCTTTGAAATCATCGTTCATCGCTGGGAAATTCCATGTTTCGTGTTCATTGACAGGCTTAGTGTGAGCAAGTTGTGAAGACGACTCGTCGCTGACTACGGCCCGTGATGAAACAAGATGGTCCACAATCAGCTTGATCTTTAGTGTTTATAGCTTCGAAAACACCTATCTCTGTTAGCTCTTCCGCTTCTTCAGAGTTGGCATCTTCTTCGTCCTCATAAATTGCTTCGACGAACGAGATTTCTTCAATCAAGGTTTTCTCAGGACTTTTCCCTCGTGTGAAGGTAACAGATGTATCATCAACTCTAAGCGTAATCTGACCCTTACAGAAATCGATGAGGGCGGCAGAGGTGTCCAAAAAGGTCCGGCCTAGAATTAGGGGCATCTCTTTGTCGCGGGATAGTCTAAGATAACCCGCCGGTAGGGAAAACCAAGTCTTCAACATGGAGAAGAACATTAGTAACACAACCAAACCGCCGAGCGGCTAGATCGGTCTACCATCCGAAGAGAAATAGGGCGTTCCCGCATTCTTTTATCTAAACCGAGCTTTTTGCATACGTTCAATGGCATCACATTTATAGAGGCCCCTGAGTCGCATAAGACGTTTTGGAACATGTGGCCTTCAATCTCACAAGAGATTGAAGGTCTTCCGGGGTCACCTCGCTTAGTAGCAACTTTTTGTGAAACCATAGAGCAATCTTCTCTTAAAACTTCTTCCGCCATCCCTTGAAGCTTCTTCTTGCTCCCACAAACTTCCTTAAGATACTTAGAGCACTTGGGCATTTCAGTCAATACCTCACGCCTAGGGGTATACTCACTTTGGTGTCTCTGAGCATCCTCCTCACTCCGTCATATTGTCTGTCATGACTGAGGGTATTCTCTTTCTTCTTTGGTGGATAAGAAAGGGCTTTATCATTGTTCATGGCTTGATTTCTTATGGCTTCGTCTTCCTTATCCTTCCATCTGACAAACTTTTCCTCCCTCTTCTTTGTCAGGGGTACAGCCACCTGACTTTTCCTCATTTCTTTATCGAATAATTTTCATCCCCCCGAAGAATCATCATCATTAAGCTCCTCCTCACCGTTGCTTTCTTCGGTATTTAACTTCTGATTGCCCCCTCCTGAACTTATGGTGTCAGGAGGGGCTACTCGTTTCCCGACATCTTTCCGGGTCCCGCCTGCTTACCACTTCTTAGAGTGACCTCATTCAGCTCTTCGTCTCCATACTCCCATTGAGGTGTGATGGCAAGGCAAACATTGATATCTCGCTTTAGATTTCTTTCGGTATAACTTGGAAGTTTACCGTGGGGTCTCGCTTGCTTGTTGGTCCGCCATCCGACCAACTCCGTCTCTCTATTGCCTTGACACTAGTAGCCGTGGTCTTCACCATGTCTACTAGCTCATCAAACTTATGTTGAGGGACACAAGAGGTGGTTTGGTTATGATGTTGGTTTTGATTCCAACCACCTTGAGGTCTTTGGGAGTTAGGATTGTGAGATTGATTAACCATCCCAGAGGTGGTCTTTGATAACTTGAGTTGAAAGAAGGTTTTGAATTGGATGGGCCAGGTGGTGCATTGGCTTGATTAAAATTGGGACGTTGAAATCCGGAATGATTCTCGGTCCCGATTGAAGTTTCGAAGGTTTGGTTATGATTCTCCATTAAATTCACTTCCTCATTCATCTCATTTCCCGCCCGCATTCCCGTGTAGTTCACATCCGACGGCCCTCGTTGCCGCCGTATTTGTAAATTGGCTAGCCGCTTGCTCATCACTTCCATTTGAGCAACTAACATCTTAGTCTCGAATTGCTCGCGCAGATTCCTTCTTATTCCCACTAACATTGGTCTTCCTTGGAGTTGACCACATGTTATTCTTTGCTATAGTTTCAAATACCCCCGTAAGCGCGTCATCACCTCCCCCTAGAAGGATCCATGAGCAGCTTGAATCAAGGTAGTCTCTATTTGGTTGAGAGACACCTCTGTAGAATAACTCTAGTAGCTCATGTCTACTGTATCCATGGTTGGGGCACTTCCTCATCAGCAGATTTAGTCTCTCCCATGCTTTCCCCACACTCTCACCATCAAGCTGTTCAAATGTGGCTATCTCCCTTTTCATGTCCATGATTGTCCCAGGTGAGACAAACTTCAGAGCAAAGGCTCTTTTGACATCATTCCAGGAACGGAGAGAATGATGGGCTAAAGATTTGAACCAACGGTTTGCTTCACCCTTTAGAGCAAACGGGAAGAGTTTTAACTTGACAATCTCGTAATCAATACCAGATAAGGCTCGCTTCGCATTTGAACGAAGGTGGACAAGAAGTCACGAGGATCTTCTTCAAAGCAGCACTCATGAAAAGAACTATTCTCGGGACCAGCCCAACCACTCCATTTTTCGATCGAAGTTCGCTTGCCCCATGTCCGGAGGGCGAATAGGTCTATGCCCTTCCAGAAGTCTTGGTCAAGATAGAGGGCATATGGGTCTTGATTTAATTGGTTTAGCCGGTTTTGACGGAATTGTTGAAATTGATTATTTATCCCAAATTTGTTGATTTTGTTGTTGTTGTATTGCCTCGCATCCGTTGAAGGATCGATTCATTTGGGCTTCGAGGATCCGGATTTGGAACTTCGTTAGCCATAATGTCCGGATTAGGGAAGAGCTTTCTCCTAAGAATAGATCGCTCAGGTTCGGGATTAAAGGTAAGAGGTCCCTTCTTACTCCTGGTTTGCATAAACCAGAAGAGCAGAACAAGAAGAAATCAACCTTAGGGTTGATGAGAACGAATGTAGAGAAGATTAGAGGGTTTAGAGGTTTAGAAAGAGAGAAGAGAGAAGAAGAGAGGTGACAATTTAAGAGATTGAACCGGCGTTCAGTATGAGTGAACGCTGGTTCAGGGGAAATTCTGGAGGTGAACGCTCGTTCAGGTCACTGAACTAGCGTTCAGAAGACAAATTGGGGGGGGGGCGACGGGCGTTCAGAGTCTGGACGCCCGTTCAGAAAGTTTCTTTTTTTTTTTTTTTTTTTTTTTTTTTTTTTTGAATAAAGGCTCCTAAAATCTAAGGCAAATCTAAACTATGAAAAATAAAAGTCAAATATGAAAAATATAAATAAAAAAAACAAACTATGATAAAATAAAATAAACGTACCTTTTAGATTAGCACCTATAAGAATCCGACAACCGTTACCGACTCCCCGGCAACGGCGCCAAAAACTTGTTCGGTAAAAACTAGTTTTAAATTTATAAACCGAAACACCCCAAGTATAAGGCTTGTAGTAAAGGGTGTTAACGGGTCGTCCTAAGGGAGTCGAATGTTTATCGGATTAAGATGCGCTTATTATATCGATTATGTCACAAATTATTATCTAAAACTAAGGTTTATATTAATTGTAAAATAGAAACGAAGAACAAGTGACTAAAATAGCAGTAAAACGTAAAAAATTCAACACCGGACGGCCGTTCACCGAGGGTGGACGGGCGTCCGGTGACGTGCCGGAAAACAGAAATATACGAAAAACAGTGGGTAACAACTAAAGTTCTTGAAATAACTAATCGTAGCAATCACAATTGATACGAACAAATTGGTTTATCAAAGAATTAAAAGAACGGCAAGGCAACTAGAATCCACCAATCAACCAACCAACCCCAACTAGATTGTGAGCTAAAGGTACGATTTTTAGTAATGATCAAATCACGAATTCGATTAAATCTCTTTAATCAATTTCTAGGGTTTCGTTTTCTTTCTCAAGCAAAACTAAACTAGCATGCATAACACGATCATGAGATTGTCTCCAATACTCTACTCAATTAATCATAAACAATCTCTTGAATCACAATTAATTGCATCAATTGAAAGAAATCACAACTTGAATAATATTCTCATATAAATTCAATTAGAACGGTAGTTTCATCGATCTCTCGATTCAATAAAACATAAACAATTATTACAAAATTCAATTGATGAAAAACAAGAAATTTAACTCACTAAAGATATAGCTTAAAATCTTCTAGTTGGTGTGGTTGTTGGTTGGTTTCCTCCGTTGTCCCACCGCAAGATGCTTAGCCAACAATCATATTGGTGATCATGATTGTTGAGATGGAAGAATTCATCTCTCGTGTTTGCTCTTTGTGGAACGATGCGGCCGCCGTGAATTTCGAATGAATGATATGATGCCCCCTAGGGTTTGATATGCGCCGGTATTTATAAGATTTTGAGGCGGCTAGGGTTAAGTCGGCGATTGGACGCCCGTCCAACAAGGTAGACGCCCGTCCCGCCTTCACAAAATTCATCGAGTCGGGCCGAGTCTTCTTGGACGTCCGTCCTATGCAAAAATGGACGCTCGTCCACCGGAATTTTCAAAACTCGAATCAAGTTTCCTCTCCCGGACGCTCGTCCGGTCCTTCAAACGCCCGTCCACCGGACGGGACTCGACGCCGCTCAGCCATCAATGTGTCTTCATGCCAATCTCAATTTTGTATCTCTTTCTTGCCATTAAATCTTCAAGTAAACATCTTTTAAGTTCCTTCTCAGGCATGCAAGCATACCTACAAGATGGTAAACACGAGCAAAGTGTAAAATCGTACATAAACACATAAAAAAAACACATACACAACTCGATTTTGCACTTTTAAACATTTCGAACTTCATTATCTCAATATTTCAATTAAACTCCTACTTTTCTATAAAAAGTAATAAAATACGAAGAATATTGTTACGGAATAAAGCGATAAAAACCATAAAATTCACCGTTAACTGAGGGATTTGTTGTTGGAATGGATTGATGAAATCAAAAGAAGAGATTGTGGGGTGTTGTTTGGTGTTTAAATCGCCAAAAAAGGAGTAAAAATGAGTGATTTCGAGTGAAGGGGGGTGAAGTGCGGCTGCCGGAACGGTTAGGGTTGAAGAAAAACGCGTCTGAAACGTTGGGTTGAGGTGCAGGGTATTTAAAGGAGAAGGTCCCAAATGCGCGTTTGGAATGAGTGGAACGCGCGTTTCGCATGTTCAAACGCGCGTTTGAAGTATGAAGCGTGCGTTTGGGATGAGAAAACAAGAACAGAGAGTTGAGGCTTCAAACGCGCGTTTGAAATGGTTCAAAACGCGCGTTTGACAGGGAAAAGTTGTAAACGCACGTTTGAAAGGGTTAAACGGGCGTTTGGACCAGAAACTAGGAAAACACAAGATTTCTACCCCACACTTGATTCTAACCGCCCCGAGACCACTAAAAACACCAAACTAACTCAGCAAAAACTACGAAATGGTGAGTTGCCTCCCCCAAGCGCCTTTGTTTTACGTCGTTGGCTCGACAAGATGGATTATACGGTGCCAACTTTTTCAAAGTTATGCCGTTGGCACGAGACGAGAAAGGGTAGAAAGATGGAAAGATGGATTGAAAGTTATACGAGTCAAGGTTTAAAGTCCGTGACAAGACTTACAAGATTCATCACAAGGTATGGGGTCTTCAAGGTGCACTATTTCTAGTGCTTCATCGTAAGGCAACCTCTCATACCTTTTCAACCGCAAGCCATTAGTGGTAAACGTGCCAAACTTAGGATGGGTGATTTCAATAGCACCGGACGGATAGACTTTCGACACAACATAGGGACCGGACCACCTAGACTTCAACTTCCCTTGGAAAAGATGCAAACGAGTATTGTAGAATAAGACTTCATCACCCTCATTGAAAACACGAGGTTTGATCAACTTATCATGGAGTAACTTAGTCTTCTCTTTATACTTCGTGGAAAGGTCAAAAGCACAAAGGCGGAACTCATCTAGTTCATTCAATTGGGCCATACGCTTCTCACCAATTAAGGTGTCATCGAGATTTAGCATTTTGATGGCCCAATAAGCCTTGTGTTCGATCTCTATGGGAAGATGACAAGACTTACCATAGACTATCATGTAGGGTGACATGCCTAGGGGTGTCTTAAAGGCTGTCCTATGGGCCCACAAAGCATCATCTAACTTTAAAGACCAACTCTTGACATTCGTTTCTACCGTCCTCTCTAAGATACGCTTAATACCCCTATTCGTGACTTCAACCTGACCACTCGTTTGGGGATGGTAAGCGGTACCTAGCTTGTGTTTCACTCCATACTTCTCTAAGAGTTTATCAAACATCTTGTTGGCAAAATGGCTTCCATTATCACTGATTATAGCACGAGGCACCCCAAACCGACAAAAGATGTTCTTTCTAAGAAAACGGATAACAACATTCCTATCATTGGTGGGTGAGGCTAAGGCTTCGACCCATTTGGATACATAATCACACACGACTAGGATATACTTGTTACCACACGAAGAAGGGTAGGGGCCCATGAAATCAATGCCTCACACGTCAAAAATCTCACACACAATGATCGGCTTCTGAGGCATCTCACTCCTTCTAGATATACGACCGGACCTTTGACAAGCATCACAAGATTTCACATAGGCATGTGCGTCTCGGAATAGAGTGGGCCAATATAGCCCACTTTGCAACACTTTCAAAGCGGTCCTTTGCCCCGAGAAATGGCCCCCGGCCTCTTTGTCGTGACAAAAAGAATGCGCACTCAGAATTTCACTTTCCGGGATGCATCTCCTCAAAATGCCATCCGAACACAACCTATATAAGCAAGGATCCTCCCACACATACTTACCAACCTCACTAAGGAATTTACGCCTTTGGTTTGAGTCAAGGTCGGGATCTACAAAACTGCACTCGTGGTAGTTGACAAAAGGAGCAAACTAAGGATTACCTTCCTTACCGACTTTTAGAAAGTTGCCTTTCTTAGCCGGAAGAAGGGTGTCAAGTGCATAAAGTTGCTCGTGAGGAAAAGAATCATTTATCTCCATTTGTGCATTCACCAACTCCTCACTAAGCTCTATACGACTTAAATGGTCGGCTACGACATTCTCACAACCTTTCCTATCACGGATCTCTAGATCGAACTCTTGCAAGAGCAAGATCCACCTCAAGAGGCGGGGCTTGGCATCTTGCTTGGCAAAGATATAATGCAAAGCGGCATGATCCGTGTGGACAACTACCCGAGAACCTACGAGATGAGACCGAAACTTATCAAACGCAAAGACGACTGCAAAAAGCTCTTTTTCAGTGGTGGTGTAGTTTTGTTGGGCCGGATTCAAGGTGTGACTAGCATAAGCAATATGCTTGAAGATTTTGTCGATCTTTTGACCGAGGACCGCACCAACCGCGGTGTCACTCGCATCACACATGAGCTCAAATTCTTGATCCCACTTCGGGGCAACTAAGATAAGAGCGGATACAAGCAATTGGTTGAGCATCATAAATGCCTCAACACAAGCTTGGTCGAAATCAAACGGGACGTCTTTTCCAAGAAGAAGGGTAAGAGGACGGACTATTTTCGAGAAATCCTTAATGAACCTACGATAGAACACCACATGGCCTAGAAAACCCCTAAGATTCTTTAGGTTGGTGGGCATAGGAAGCTTAGCTATCGCCTCAACCTTAGCCTTGTCTACCTCTATACCCTTACTAGATATCTTATGCCCTAAGACTATCCCCTCCGTAACCATCAAATGACACTTCTCCCAATTTAGCACCAAATTCGTCTCCTCACATCTACTCAACACTTTTTCAAGATTATCTAGACATTCCTCAAAGGAATCACCAAATACACTAAAAGCATCCATAAAGACTTCTAAAAACTTTTCAATCATATCCGCAAATATGGCAACCATGAACCGTTGGAATGTCGCGGGTGCATTACACAACCCAAAAGGCATCCTACGGAAGGCAAAGGTACCATAGGGGCAAGTATAGGTAGTCTTTTCTTGGTCCTCTAAGGCCACATGTATTTGGTAATACCCACTAAACCCATCAAGAAAGCAATAAAAAGCATGACCACTCAATCTTTCCAACATTTGATCAATAAAAGGGAGGGGGAAATGATCTTTACGGGTTTGGTCATTTAGCTTACGATAATCAATGCAAATTCTATGACCACTTACCAAACGCTTAGGCACCTCCTCACCTTTGTCATTGATTTCCACGGTCATACCTCCCTTCTTCGGCACAACTTGGGTGGGACTCACCCACTTGCTATCCGAGATGGGATAGATGATCCCTAGCTTCAACATCGTGACCACATCCTTCCTCACAACCTCTTGGAGGTGTGGATTGAGCCTTCTTTGGGGTTGCCTTACCGGCTTTGCTCCATCTTCTAGAATAATCTTGTGTTGACAAATGGTAGGGCTTATGCCCTTGAGATCACACATCTTCCACCCAAAAGCACGCTTGTGCTTCTTAAGCATCTTCACCAACTCATCTTCCTGCAAAGCCGTTAGTGTAGCAGAAATAATCAAAGGAAGTAAATCATCATTTTCAAGAAAAACATACTTCAAATGAGGTGGAAGCGGCTTCATTTTCAAGTCTTTCGGTGGGTCCTCAATTGATGGCTTCTCTAGCTCTCCTTCAAGCCTAAGATCAATCTTCTCAGTCCACCTTTCACCCACGAAAGCCGTCTCTTCTAGCTCTATTGCTTCCTCTTCCAACTCTTCTTCTTTATCGAGTTCCGTACTCACTCTTGCCATGCATTCATCGGAGTTATCTTTATACACCTGCGTGTCAACATGTTCCGAAACGCAAGGATATATAGCATCTACAGAAAAACAGTCCTCAGTGCTCTCCTTAGGATGTTTCATGGCTTTATAAACATTGACCGCGACTTTTTCATCTCCAACTCTCAAAATAATATCACCGCTCGCAACATCTATCAAAGTCCTCCCGGTATTTAAAAAGGGACGTCCTAACAACAAAGGTGTTTTGGAGTCCATTTCCATGTCTAGTACCACAAAATCTACCGGGAAGGCAAACTTATCCACTTTCACTATGACATCCTCTATCACTCCCATAGGCTCCCTAATAGACCTATCCGCCATTTGAAGGGTCATCCCCGTTGGCTCCAACTCTCCTAGGTCAAGACTCTCATATATAGCACGGGGCATTGAGCTTACACTAGCCCCCAAATCACATAGGACACTAGGAAAATGAGTTGTACCAATAGTAACCGGGATAGTAAAACTACCCTTGTCTCTAACTTTCGGGGGAATCCTAGACTTTCCATCAAAAATAGCGGAACACTCTTCATTTAGACACACAACTTCTTGCATTTTACCCTTTTTAGTTAGCAACTCTTTTAAGAACTTACAATAAGAAGGCATGTTTGCAAGTGCTTCAAGAAAAGGAATGTTCAAATCAATTTTTCGCAAAATCTCAATAAATCGGGTTTGTGCCTTATTCAAGCAACTTTGTCTATGATTCTTAGGGGGATAAGGTAGAGTACTCAAATCAAAATCTTTAGAAGGAGGAGGGATCATACCTTTCTTACCTTTGGTGCGTGGGGAAGACGGCTCTTTCATTGGCTCTTTCCCTTCTCTTCTAGTTGATTCCTCCTCTTTCACATCGATAACCACATAATCTCCCCTAGCTTTAGCTTCTTTCCTCTCAACTTCCTTCTTCTTGACATATTCTCCATGATCTTCATCATCTTCAATCCCATCTATGTCACCATCCATAGCTCCCGCTTCCATCTCAATAGGAGCTTTTCTAGCCTTGTCCTCCCATAGGACTTTCTTTTCGCCACTAGTCCTCAACACTTTACCACTTCGAGTTAAGATGGCGCTTACATTTCTCGGATTCTTTTCGGTGTTACTCGGTAAGCCGCCCTTTAACTGTACATGTTCCACCACTTGACCAAATTGTGTCTCAAGATTTTTAATGGCGGACCCATGTTTGTAGTTCATCTCAACCATGTCTTTCTTTATCTCCGCAAAGTTTTTGTTCATTTGCTCCAATATAACATCGGTTGCACTCTTTTGAGGTATAAGAGCCAAAGGAGGAGGGTTTTGATAATTGTTAGAACCTTGTTGATTATACCCTCCTTGTTGTTGCCTTTGGTGTGGAGGTTGATAGACTTGCCCTTGTGAAGATTGGCTTTGATTTTGGCCTTGGTTTTGATTTCGGTTCCAACCTTGATTGTTGTTATTCCTCCAAGAACCATCACCTTGATTTCCATAACTTCCTCCTTGACCTTGTCCCACATAGTTTACATCTTGGGATTCTTCATACGGTTGCCCACCTTGTTGCTCCCCCATATATTGGCCTTGATAGGGGCTTTGCAATTGGTTTTGATATTGGGGCCCCATATTCCATTGCTCCATAGAACAAATACTCATCATCCGCTTAGCCAACTCATTCATATTATCTTGAGATAGAGTACTAGGTTGCCCGTGAGTCGAAGATTGAGGATAAGCCATATTTTGAGCTTTGGTCGTCATCCTACAATCCTTTGCCGAGTGTGATCCACTACAAATTTGGCAAAGCTTAGCACTCTCATTATCCTTTTGCAATCTCCCCAATTGTTGCTCCATCGCTTGTACTTGAGCATGATATTGATCATTTGCCTCTACTTCTTTCACTTCAACCAAACCGGGCTTCTTGCTTCTTGTCCCCATTCTACTCGACGATATGTATTTCCTCGAGGTCTCAGAAATCTTCTCAATTTGGTTCATAGCCACTTCGGGTACCATACTCATAATATCTCCATTGCAAGAAGCATGCAAGGTACTTTGATGAACTTGATCTAAACCCTGGAAGAAAGCATGAACTACCTCATAAGATCTCAATCCGTGCCCCGCGCACTCCCTCAACAAAGCCTTGAATCGGTCCCATGACTCATGTAGCTCTTCTCCTTCATAAGCATTGAATGACATGATGGCTTCTTTCATATCCATGGTCTTCGATGGGGGGTAATATTTGAGTAGAAAAGTCTTAACCACTTCTTCCCATGTGTGTAAAGAATCATTAGGTAACGAATCATACCACCTCTTAGCTTGCTCTTTCAAGGCGAACGGGAAAAGCATAAGTTTGAGCGCCTCATCACTCACTCCGTTGATCTTTGTTGAGTTCACTATTTGGAGAAAGTGATCAATGAATAAGTGAGGATTTTCTAAAGCGGTTCCCTTGAATATAGCGTTGTCTCCCAACAAATGTATGATGTTCCTATTCAACTCCAAATTGTTGGCGGCCACCGGTGGCATTCGAATTGGACTATGCCCCATGTTTGCCGTAGGAGCTAGCACAAAATCTCTACAAGTCAAACCACCTTGGTTTTGCTCTTGTTGACCGTTAAACCAATTAGGCATCGCATTTGCACCTTGATTGTGAGCTTGGTTTTGATTCTGTTGAAACTGGTTCAACATCCATGCATTGAACTGTTGCATAAGAGCGGGATCCATTTGATTCCCTTGATCCTCTTGTTGAACATGTTGAGGTATAGGCCCATTCGCATTCACAACATTGTTTCCTTGTCCATTCCCACCTCATTGTGCTATGTTGTTGACAAGAGGCGGGTTTTGAATTGGGACTCCATTGTTGATCCCTAAATTTCCTTCCAAACCTTGTCCACCATTTTGTGCCATGTCGGATCCTTCTCCCAACTCACCCAAACTATTCTCTTCAAAGACCGGAATCGACTCCTCTACTTGACGACCTCTTCTTCTTTGACTGTTTCTACACCTTGCGTAAGCCTCAATCCCGTCTATGTAAGGTTCGAGTGGTGTTTGAGATCTCCGGGTCATGCACTACAAAAAAGCAAACAACAAGAAAACAGTAAAATAAAACATAGGCCCAAGCCTTCGGTTCACTTGCAAGATATCACAAATAGCACACAACTCCCCGGCAACGGCGCCATTTTGATGAGCGTAAAATCTACCCCTTCAAAAACAATTTATAAGGACTCGAAACTGTGGGTAAACTAACTCTCTAACCGGCAGTGTACCGGGTCGATTGCTAGAATAGCTACAGGAGTACGAGGTCGAACCCAAAGGAATCGTGTTTGCAAGTACCAAAGTGAACGTAATGCCTAGTCTAGGTGATCAATGTTCTTAAGGTTTTGTTTACTACAACGACACTAAGTGATTCTAACTAACGAGTCTAAAGATAAAAAGAATGAAAGAAGAGTAAACTACTAGGTTTTAAAGATAGTTAAAGAGACATAGCCGAACCATGATCAAAATAGCTAGTTTCACCCTAAGGAATGACAAAACCGGGAGTGTGCAACAACGAACAAACTCTTACATTCAATTTCACGGGTACATACTCCTAATCCCGGTGCTGAGGTCTGAACAACTCTTCCCCAACACCTTATGCCAAGTCAACTAACCTTCCCTAAGGAAGATTCACTCACAAGACATGTTATGCACGAGAGCCGTTTAAACGTTAAAACGAGTAACCTCGCACTACAATGCGATCCTAGAACCCTTTTCCCACACCCCTCTATCTGAACAACTCTCAAGATCGATGTGTGTGATTTTTGACCTAGATGATCAATCTAGCCCAAATCCGTTATAACGAGTTCTAAGACATGAAACATGCAAGATATAACAATAAAAAGCACTACCCACTCCCAATTTCATCACCCAAAGGGTGATTTCACCAAATTTCACATGATTCGACTATGTAGGTGTTTAGCTACTCATTACACTAATCAAAACATGCACAAAACAGTAAATAAGAGCCATAACAAGTAAAAGAGAAAGAAATATACCATTAAATTGCAGAAATTCGAGTTGAGATCCAAAAAGTACAAAATAAAGAGGTAATTAAAAGGTGGTCTCTTAATGTTTGGAATGAAAATCTAAGCTAAGAAATGGAAAGATTAAGCTAAGATGTTGTTGATTTACACTAAGAGAGAGTATTCTAAGCTATTACAAAATTCGAGCAAGAAATGGGTAGAGTTTTGCTAAGAAAAACTAGATATATGAAGAAATAGTCTAAGGGGGGTATTTATAGGTGGGAGAAAAATCTGCAGAAAAATCGGTCCAAACGCGCGTTTGGGTGCTGGAACGGGCGTTTGGAATCTTCAAACGCGCGTTTCGCTTAGTTGAAACGCGCGTTTCGCATCAATTCTGGGCAAGGACTTGACTGTTCTTCATCTGGAACGCGCGTTTAGAAAGGTTCAAACGCACGTTTGGGATCTTGGAACGCGCGTTTAAGGTGGTTTCAAACACGCGTTTGGAGGGCTTCAACTCTGAATCAAATCTGGACTTCTGAAACGCGCGTTTAGGGGGTTCAAACGCGCGTTTGAACCCCTGTTTCCCCAAATCTTCACTTTTCTTCCTTTTTGGGCTCTCGTCTTGCCTCGGTCATGCTTTTTCACCACAAATCGTCACTTTCCGGGTCCTCGAGACACCAATACCCTTCAATATCATAAACAACCACAAACATCCAAACAATTCCGGAGGGTAAAAGTGCTCGAGAATGGGGTTAATATCAACAAATAAAGGGTAATAATCCATCAAAGTGACGAATTCATTCCCCGTGCCATAAGCTGAAGATATCACCCCGAAAACGGTCTAATTCACCCAAAATTGTGCTGAAAGTGTGGTAAATGAGGGTAGTTAATGCACCGGAGTCACGTAAAGTTGACTTCCTTCACTAACGCAGGGTACGCTTAACCGCGAGCCAATGATCATCAGAAGGTGTGTGCATGAACTTGCTAACTTTGTGAACAACGAAGGCAATGTCAGGACGAGTAAAACTGAGGTACTGCAAGCCGCCGACGATGGTACAATTTAAAGAAGGGTCGGCGAAGAGAGAGTCAGACGTAGCAGTAATGCGGGTGGAAGCAGACGTTGGTGTAGGGCATGGCTTAGATTTATCCATGCCGGCACACTAAAGAAGCTGTAAGATGTATTTTTGTTGGGTAAGATAGAGTCCATCCATGGTAGAGAGAGCCTCAACACCTAAGAAGTAAGAAAGAGAGCCAAGGTCCTTGACCGGGAACTGGTAGCCAAGATATTTAATTACATGTTCAACAACAGCAGAGGAAGTACCGGTAATAATAACATCATCAATATATATAAGAATTTAGACGCGATCATGTCCATGCGAATAAATATACATAAAGGCATCGGCTTTGGAGGCCATCAAACCAAAGCGAGAAAGAGTATCCATAAAGCGAGCAAACCAGGCACGAGGGGCCTGACGAAGACCATATGAGCTGCGCTTAAAGCGGCATACATAATCCGGATAGTCGGGATGCACAAACCCCTGAGGCTGTTGCATGTAATCAGGTTCAAAAAGATAACCTTGGAGAAAGGCATTTTGAATGTCAACCTGTTGGATGGACCAACCCTGTGTAACCGCTAAAGAGAGCAACAAGCGAATAGTAACCGGCTTGACCAGCAGACTGAACGTCTCAAAGAAATCAACACCTTCAGTTTGATGGAACCCCTTAGCTACGAGCCGAGCTTTGTGGTGTTCGAATCACCCATCAACATAATGCTTGGTCCTGTACACCCATTTGTTACCTACAACATTCATATTAGACTGAAACGGAACAAGGTCCCAAGTGTTAGTATGTAGCATCACATTAATTTCCTCTCTCATTGCATTACACCAAATTCGGTGTTTAGAGGCTTTTATGTAGGAAGTCGGGTCGGAGATGGTGATGGTGTTGACGAGGGCCCGTGGTAGAGGATAGCGGATGAAACCTGGCATTTGAGTGGGTTTAAGGGATTTAGTTTTGGCGTAATACAAAAGAGAGGGAAAAAAACCGGGCACTGATGCCATATTGTAAGTGAAAACAATCAAATATTTTCCATTGATTTGTGATGTGATTACAACCGAGTTTATATAGGCACATAATCTTGGCCAACAAGTAAATGATCAATATAAATATTTAAATGATATATTTAAACTAATTTCTCATTCTCTATAATATCCTCAACACAGAAAATGTCTTCAATGGCTACAAGTATGAAAAGTCCAAGATATGATAAAAAATGTCTCGGATACTAGATAGCCTACGGAAGAAAATATGATATCATGTTCTCCTATATAAATTACCTCGTCCTCAGTTGTAACTCCATCCCGTTTTCAGCTAAGTATTAGCTTCAGTTAAAGTGAGGATCCTCAGACATAAACTTGTGTGTGTAAATTTTTTCTGATCTGAAAATTGTTGTTTCCGGTGGATATAGGCGAATTTCCGAACTACGTTAAATTTGTGTTCTTATTCTTTCATTTACATTCCGTTGTGCTTTACTTTCGATTCATTTTGGGTGTTTCCGCTCAACAAATTGGTATCAGAGACATGGTTTGTTAACGAAACCCGGAATAGAAATCTGCTCAAAATCAATTTCTATTCATCCCATTAGCTCTCGTTTCTAAGAGTCCACTGCTTCAAACGGTGTGAAAAACGGACCTTCGCATCACAAGACATCAATCTCGGAAGTTTCCCCTTTTTCTTTGCATTTAAACTGCATTCTCGTCAAATTTGCAGTAAGTCGGGTGGAGAAGTAAGAGTTGACCCGGTCAGCCTCTTTGTTCTGACCCGGTCAAACTTTTTTTTTATATTCTTCGACCAAAATTGAATCGGTGGCTAAACTAAAATTGAAACGAATTAAAATGTTGGTCAATTTTGATCATTTTTCATTGTAATGTTTGGTCGGTTCCTAGATAATTGGACCATTCTGAGTTCATTTACGAGCTTTGTTTTTTCATTCGAGGTCCCAAAAGTGGAGAAACACTGATTGTGATTATTTCAAACGGCGGACAATCAATTAATTTCAGAGATTTCAGAGGAGAAAATCATTTGCGGTTCAATGAGAAGAAAAATGTATTTTGTCATGAAGGAGACCATGGCGAAAATTCTTTGGAAGAAACTGGAGGACAAGTACATGACGAAAAGCGTAGAGAATCGTTTATACCTAAAAAATAAGCTTTTTTAGTTTCAGTACAAAAGAGGTACTCCCGTGATTGAGCATCTTGACAATTTCAACAAGATTCCTGCGGATTTGCAGAAACTAGATGTGGAGATTACGGATGAAGACATTGCACTTTTGTTGTTGAATTCTCTTACATAAACTTATGAAAATTTAACCACAACTCTGTTATACGGTAAAAGCGAGGTTAAATTTATCGATGTTTCAAATTCTATGGTGAATAATGAGTATCGGAAGAATGATCAACATGATCACACAAATACTACATTAGAAGCTCTTACGGTATCAAGAGGTCGATCAAACAACAAATCAGAAAAATATTTTGGACGTGCTCGCACAAAGTCGAGAGGATATTCTTGAAGACGACCTGCAAAGGATGAATGTGCGTATTTTCATCAAAAGGGGCACTGGAAGAAGAATTGTCCAAATAAGGACAAGTCTACTGCAAATGTTGCAGAAAAGACAGACGGAGACACGGCATTCACTGCATCTTTTTCTGCTAATGCATCTAAAAGATTGATTCTGGATTCTGGATGTTCCCACCACATGTGTCCAGATCAACAATTGTTCTCAAGCTTTGATGAGATAGATGGAGTAGTTGTTTTTACGGGAAATGACAGTGCTTGTGAAACAAAAGGCATTGGATCAGCACGGTTGAAGATGCCCAATGGTACAATCAAAAGACTTGCAAATGTAAGGTATGTGCCTGATTTGAAGAAAAATATTATATCATTAGGGACTCTAGAATCCAAGGGTTACAAAATAACCGTGGAAGGTGGAGTTCTGAAGGTAGTAAGAGGTGCATTGTTAGCCATAAATGGTAATCGAGAAAGAAATAATATTTTGATATGTCAAGGCTCTGGCACATGCGCTTAGGGCATGTTGGTGAAAAAGATTTGCAAAACCTTGTGAGTAAAGGTTTACTAAAGGGTGCCAAGGGTGGAAAATTTGACTTATGTGAACACTGTGTCTTTGGCAAACAAGAAAAAGTCAAGTTTCGCACTGCCATCCACCAAACCAAGGGAGCATTGGACTATGTACACACTGATGATTTGGGACCTTCAAAGAATGCTTCACTGGGAGGTAAACATCGGTTTGTTACATTTACGGATGATTTTTCAAGATATGTTTGGGTGTATACCATGAAGCACAAGCATGAAGTTATGGACATATTTCTTAATCGGGAGAAAACGATTGAGACTCAGACAGGAAGAAAAATCAATCGGCTTCATTCTGATAATGGCAGAGAATACAAGTCAGATCCATTCAAGAATGTATGCTAGGAAGAAGGGATATTCAGACATTTCACTTTACCAAGAACACCACAACAAAATGGTGTTGCCGAACAGATGAATCAAACTCTTGTTGATAAAGTTTGATGCATGCTATCTCAGTATGGGTTAAGCAAGGCATATTGGGGAGAGGCGTTATATTATGCCTCTCATATCATAAACATACTACCATCTTCAGCACTGGAAGGAAATATTCCAATGAAGGTATGGTTTGGAAAAGCCGTTTCTGACTACGATTCTTTGTGCATATTTGGTTGTCATGCATATTATCTTGTAACAAATTCAAAACTGGATCCTCGAGCCAAGAAAGCTCTTTCATGGGATTTAGTGAAGGAGTTAAGGCATTCCGCCTCTGGGATCCCGAGTCAAAGAAGATTGTCTTAAGTCGAGATGTCACTTTTGACGAGTCTGTTATGTTGAAACAAACAGCACAAGACAAAGATAATGATAATCCGAATTCTTATAAGCAAGAGGATTTTGAGATTCAGACGAATCATGAGAATGCAACTAACTTTCCTGAAGACAAATTGGAAGATCAGAATGAAAGCTCTGCTGAGATGGAGGTTCCAAAACTTACACCTGAAGTTAGACGACCAAAATCTCTTCCTACCAGTAGACCGAAGAGAAATATTCAGAAACCTGCTCGCTACATTGACATGGTAGTATATGTTCTTCCAATTACCGGAGGCAATATTTCATACAACTTTATTGAAGCTGAGAAAAGTGTGGAAAATGAAAATCGGAAGATGGCAATGGAGGAGAGATGCAATCTCTTCATCAGTTTTTGACTTGGGGAGCTTGTTCCACTTCTTAAAGGCAAGAAGGTGATTGGTTGCAAATGGGTCTATGCCAAGAAGGATAGTGCTCCTGGAAGCGACAGTATTAGATACAAAGGTAGACTGTTAGCAAAAGGCTATGCTCAAAACGAGGGTATCGACTACAATGAGATATTTTCACCTGTTTCTAAGCATTCATCTATACAAATGCTGCTAGCTTTGGTTGCACAATTTGACTTTGAGCTTGCTCAACTTGATGTCAAAACTGTATTCCTTCATGGAACTTTGGATGAGGAGATCTATATGGCACAACCTGAAGGATTCAGAGTTGCAGGCCGTGAAAATTGGGCTTGCAAGTTGAGAAAGTCACTTTATGGTCTTAAGCAGTCTCCTAGACAGTGGTACAAGCGTTTTGATAGCTTTATGAAGGAACATGAGTACAAACGTAGTCAGTTTGATCATTGTGTCTACCTGAAGAAGCACCAAGATAATACATTTGTCTATTTGCTCTTATCTGTTGATGATATGATAATTGCATCTAAGAGCAAGGTGGAGATCAACAAATTGAAGGCTCGACTAAGTTCAGAGTTTGAAATGAACGATCTTCGAGAAGCTAAAAATGTTTTACGAATGGAAATCCGTAGAGACAAGTTGAATGGCATAGTCTATTTAACTCAGACTCAATATCTGAAAACATACTTTAGAGGTTTAGTATTGATAACAAGACGAAACCTGTAAGTACTCCGATGGCCCCGCATTTCAACTTGAGTGCATCCATGTCTCCAAAAATAGAAGCAGAGTAGAGGCAAATGGATTCTATTCCTTATGCAAATGCAGTTGGACCTCTGGTGTATGCAATGGTGTGTACAAGGCCATACATCTCTCATGATATCAGCATTGTAAGCCGGTATATGCACAACCCTGGTAAAGGGCATTGGCAAGCAGTAAAATGGATTTTAAAATACATTCATGGAACTGTGGATATTTGTTTGAAATTCCAGAAAGACAAGACGAATGTAAATCGTCTAGTCGGATGCGTCGATTCAGATTATGCTGGTGATTTAGACAAGTGTCGATCAACGACTGGTTACGTGTTTACCATGGCAGGAAGACCAGTAAGCTGGAGATCAACACTACGGTCAACAGTTTCTTTGTCTACCACAGAGGCAGAGTATATGGCAATCACAGAAGCATTTAAGGAAGGCATTTGGCTTCATAATTTGGTGAAGGACTTAGGGATTCGTCAAGAGAGTATTGAATTTTTCTGTGATAGTCAAAGTGCCATATGTTTGGCAAAGAATCAAGTCCATCACGGTCGCACCAAGCACATCGACGTTCGATACCACTTTGTTCAGGAAATAGTAGAAGAAGGGGACATTCTACTACAAAAGATCGGGACTTCAGACAATCCTCCAGACATGTTGACAAAGGTGGTTACGAAGATCAAGTTCCAACACTTCTTGGACTTGGTCAATATTTCCCGAGTGACATGAACGATGTTAAATCTGTGTTTTTATTCTTCCATTTACATTTTGTTGTGTTTTATTTTCGTTTCGGGTTTTTCCTCATAACAGAGACTTGAGAGAATAACGAAGTGTGATCACTTATATAGTGTTACAAGAAGATACCATTGATGTTAAAACAGAATAACCGCCACTAGCTAACTTAGTCATTAATGTAGGTGTTTGATGAAGTCCCCGATGAACTTTCACTTTGAACTGCGTCGGAAACTTAACTGCAACTTGTTCATTCTTCATTCCTTTGCTTAATCACCGATGCTATTTGGCTCGGTTACTACTGCAATGAACTGCAACATTTAGAATGATAAGTTTTAGTAATCACGGTGTTTTCCATTGTTACAGGCATCATACCAGAAGAGCTTGGAAAACTCACAAATTTGGAAGTGCTTGATTTGGATGATAATGGTATGATTGGTAGTATACCAGAAGGAATCTTCAACATCTCAAGCCTAACTGAATTGGATCTAAGTACAAATCATTTCACCGGAAGTCTACCCTCAGCTACGGGTATTGGGCTACCAAATTTACAAGCTTTTAACATATATCAGAATATGCTCGGTGGAGTTGTGCCTATCTTCATCTCAAATTGTTCTCAACTATCTGAACTTGATCTCTCACTAAACAATTTCAAGGGCACTATTCCTCACTTCCTTGGGAATCTAAGGTCTCTTCTGTTTTTAAATTTGGGTGGGAATAAGTTGACAAAGGATTCTTCTTCGTCTTTGGAGCTAGAATTTCTCAAACCACTGGCCAACTGCATATATCTACAACGACTACAGTTATCTTTGAATCCTTTGAATGGAATCCTCCCAAAATCTCTAGGCAATCTTTCTAACTCTGTTACAGTACTCACGATGCAGGCGTGTGGATTGTCCGGTGAAATTCCTCTTAGCATAAGAAACTTGAGTAATCTTTTGGTACTGGATCTTAGTCACAATCAATTCATCAGTCCACTCCCAAAATCTATTGCATTTTTACAGAACCTTCAATATCTTGATCTGAGATTCATCGGAATAAGCGGATGGCTTCCATGTGATTTGTTCGGTTTGCAACGTTTAAGCGAGTTATATCTAAGTTACAATACATTTTTTGGGCCCATATCTGAATGCATAGGGAATACTACTTCCTTGACAAAGCTCTACCTAGAATCTAACAAACTCAGTTCTAGTATACCGATGACTTTATGGAACCTGAACAGTCTTTTGGTTCTTAATATCTCTAATAATTCCCTAACCGGGTCACTTCCAAACCAAGTGGGGAACATAAAGAACATAATACTACTGGACTTGTCGATGAACAACCTCTCGGGTAATATTCCGGATGCAATCGGAAGCTTACTGAGCTTGGAAGAGCTTTTTCTAGATTACAATCTATTAGAAGGACTGATCCCAAAATCAATTGGAAGTGCTGTAAGTTTGAAGAACTTAGATTTGTCAGCAAATAATTTGTCTGGCTCCATTCCGGTAACGCTTGAAAAGCTTCGGTACCTAGAAAGATTTAATGCTTCTTACAACAATTTAGATGGCCCAATCCCAGATAGTGGACCTTTTACAAAATTCACATGGGAATCTTTCATATCCAATAAAGGTCTTTGTGGAGAGAAAAGATTTCATGTTTCTCCATGTCATGATGATCATGCATCCCCAAAAAAATTGTGGACGGGTCCGCATGTGTTAATTCTGTGTTTTGGTTTAATAGCCACCATTTCTGCCATTACAATAATTGTAGTATATTTAATACTTGGAAGAAAGAATCGGTTGCCAAGAGGTGAAGAATTAGTGAAGAAAGATCGAATTTCAGTTTATGAACTTCAACATGCTACCGATGGATATAATGAAAGAAATTTGCTTGGGAAAGGGAGCTTCGGATCTGTATACAAAGGTACCCTTAGAGATGGGATGGTTGTTGCTGTTAAAGTGTTTGATATAATAACAGAAGGAGCCCATAGAAGTTTCGACGTGGAGTGCGAGATGCTGCGCAATCTTCGTCATCGTAATCTTACTAAAGTCATCTCGAGTTGTTCTAATCTTGACTTCAAGGCGATAGTACTTGAGTTCATGCCTAATGGGAGTCTTGAAAATTGGTTGCATTCTGACAATCATTTCCTAAGCTTCACAGAAAGAGTGAACATTATGATTGACGTTGCGTCTGCTTTGGAATATCTACATTCGGGTGTCCCAAAACCAGTCGTACACGCTGATTTGAAGCCTAGCAATGTCTTGCTTGATGAAGATAAGGTTGGTCATGTATGTGACTTTGGCATCGCCAAAATGTTGGGGGAAAACAGCATTACACACACTAATACACTAGCAACATTCGGCTACATCGCTCCAGGTAGATAGGCCGACTTTAATCCTATATATTATTATTCTTTCTCAAACAACTAATTTGTGTGCTGTTGTCGTTTTTCAGAGTATGGCTCGGAAGGATTGGTGTCGACAAAGTGTGATGTTTATAGCTTCGGAATACTATTAATGGAAGTCTTTACAAGAAAAAGACCCAACGATGAAATGTTCAACGAGAGCTTGAGTCTACCCGGTTGGGTAACTAATAATTCAACCAAGAGTGCAATGATTGATATTATCGATGATAGTCTGCTAAACACAATTGAAGGAAAACACTTTGAGGAAATGATGGATTATGTGATGATGATAATGAATGTAGCATTGAATTGCACCAGCAAGTTTCCAAAGGAAAGAAGTGGCATGGAAGAAATAGTTGCTACCTTAAACAAAATCAAGCTTAAACTTTAACTGCATATCTCAATCTATGTTCTTAGAACTATATCTGCATCTTAAATTCCACAATAAATGTAAAAACACTACAACATTTCTATGAAAAAAAATATGATTTGTGGATGTACATTAATCTATTAACAATACCAAGTGCATTCACTACCATTCATTTTGTATTCTAAAGTTAGAAATTCCAAGAGATATTATGAATTATTATTTTTCATTGTATACGTTATATCTATCTATACTATATAAGAAAGGAAAGGTTGTTGTTATGTAGAAGGAAATGTGACACTTGTTTTTTTTTTATTGGTTCCCCGTTTTTTACTGTTCATCGGCCCATAAATCCGGCCCAACTTTTTTTTTATATTTTTTTTACTGTTCACCCAGCCCAGAATTTTTTTTTTTTTTTTTATAAATTTTTTTTAGAAGAAGAGTTTGAGTTAAATTGTTCCATTTTGGAGGACTCAATTGTATCACCTTTTAATGTGTGAATATATGTAGCAAATGTATGACTATTTTCAAAATATAAGCGCCACGACTTTCATGCGACACGATCTTTGTATCACGCCAAAACAATTTTGTTGACGTTTACATGAAATATTATAGATTTTTTAAAATAAATTCATTTCATAAAAAAACATATCGTTTGTACACGGCGATACGAGTATTTTCAAGATATAAGTCAACGACGTACGTCGCCACACGATCTTTACGTTTAAAAATATTTGGTTTGACGATTACATTTAAATATTAAAATTTTGAAATGAATTTTTTTTTTTTGTAAAAAAACATATGTTTTTTTTTTTTTTTTTTCTTTCCTATCTAAATAAGAAAGGAAGGGTATGCCACGTGGCACCCTCCCTTTTTTTCTCTCGGCTCCTCACCCGTATAAACCACCAAAAAATCATCTCTTCTACTCTCATTTGTTGCTTTTTGTGTTTCGGCCCTTTTTGTTATTTTGGACCGTCTGGTTTGTAAGGCCTGACATTGTAAAATTAATTTTTTTTTTCATAAAATGAAAATTGACCAGAATGAAATCGGATGGAAATAAATGAAAATCGATAAAAACACGTGGTGGTGTGTAAGAGGAAAGTAATGTTAGGTAAGTGGTGGGTGGGGTGGGTTGGGTTGGGGTGGTGGGAAGGGTTGGGTATAGTAAGATGGGTGGTGGGCACGGTAGGGTACGGAGTTGTAGGGTAGAGTAGGATGGGGTGGTGGGTAGGGTAAGGTAGGGTGGGATGAGATAAAATAGGGTGTAATAGGCTTAGCTAGGATAGTGAATTAATATGTAGGTTGGGAGGTAGGTTAAGGTTTGTAGGTAGGTACAGAGGTAGGGTGCGGTAGGGTGTGCTAATGTAGATGAGGTGAGGTATGAGATGTAATGCGGTGATGTATGGTAGGGTAGGATGGTATGGTTGGATGATGTGGCGTAAGTTAAGTAAAGTTTGGTAGGTTGAATAAAGTACGTAATATAGGGTAGTGTTGTAAGATAATATGTGGTGTAGGGCGTGGTGAGGTAGGATTGGATAGGTGAGTGTTAAAAAATGTTGGGATAGGGTGCGGTTGGGTGATTGATAATGTGTGTAGTAGATAAGAAAGAGTGTGTTGACTAGGGTAGAGTTGTGTGGTAGGTTGTAGTATCCGAAAGGAGATCGACGTAAAATGTTTTATTTTTCGTTGTTGAGCTTAAAAATTGCGTTCTGAACGGTTCGTTACATGCTACATTTCTTCGTATTTAATATCGTCAAATAAATTAAAACTTATAGCATGGGCACTCCGTGCGTTGCACGGAGTCCCGATTCTCACTAGTATTAGTATAAGTTAGTAGTGGGTTCATCTTCTCCTTGTGGATTATTAATACCCTACCCATGGTTGAGAGATGATGTGAGAAGGGTGTGGATTCAGAAATTTATTTTTGTGGGTCATCGGAGTCGAAACTACATTTTTAAATTGAAAATTTGTTCAAATGGGTAATCGGAACCTAAAACTATATTTTTTTAAAGGCAAACCGACATTTTTATCAACAAAACTACATCGTTTTAATACTAAAAAAAATATCTCCGGATTTCAGTGAGATCACATGACCCCCACCATGGCCAACACACATTGATCCGCCCCTGACGTTAGGTGAAGAAGTTAACAAAAAAAGGTTCATTCCGTCTTACTTTATATATCTTAATTATGAACTATTGTTTTCATACCAAAATTTTATAACACAATATCAACACGGATCTCGAGTAATCTCTCGTAGCTCTTGATCATATAGCACGAATTGATAACTTTCATCAATTCAAGCTTATTGATGAAACAAGAACACAAGAATGAATGGAACACCAAATCTAGAAAACGGAGGAAAAATGTTAAGAAATTTTATTCAAACTGTATATTCATCAATCTGATGTTTACAAGAGGTGCAGTAAGCTTATATACAAGTTAGGAAGTAGAGGGAACTGCCTATTAACTTAATTAACCGCCTAACTAACTTGATTGAGCTAAATAACTGAATAACTGTCTGAGGACCAAGGTGTTCGACCTATTTCCTGTGAGAAAGTGTTGCTTCTGTTCTGTTGCATAACTGCTGCTACAAAGTGACAGCAGCTTGTTGTTAACACCTTCAACACCCCCTCTCAAGCCGATCACTTTGGCAAGTAGATATTGGTGAGGGGATAGTAAGATAACATGTCATGGAACCCGGTTCGTCTAAGGGTTGAGTAAAAAGATCCGCACCGTGAGTGTGTAGTAATAGGCAAGGGTTTTAGTAATCCTGATAAATATATATCCCTTATCACATGGCAGTCTATTTCTATGTGTTTAGTTCTTTCATAGAATACAGGATTCTCCACTATGTACAGTGCACTTTTGCTATCACAACATAGTGGAATAGGTTTAGACTGTTTGATGTTGAATTCTGCCAACAAATAGGATTGTATTATAGCTCATAGGATGCCGTAGCCTTGGATTTATACTCTGCCTCATATGAACTCCTTTATGTTGTAGTTTGCTTCTTTGATCTCCAGCTGATAAGGGAATTACATAGGAACACAGAAAAACCGGTAACAGACCTTCTAGTGTCTTCACATCCTGCCCAATCTGATTCTACATATGCTTTTAACTCTATGTTTTCTGTTGCTGGGAATAGAATTCCTTGTCCAGGAGAGTTTTTCACGTACCTTAGTAACCTGTGTGCTGCCTTGAGTTGGAGTTAAGTTGAGGACTCAAGAAATTGACTTAGTTGTTGGGTGGCAAGTGTGATGTCTGGTATGGTAATCCCTAGGTACAATAATTTGCTTGTAAGGCTCCTGTAGTAGCTATTAGACTTTAGTGGATCTGAATCCGTGCTATGAAGTTTTACTGTTGGATCCATGAGAGTTTTTGCAGGCTTGCAGGCTTGCAGGCTGAATATCCATATTCTTTTAGCAGCTCTAAACAGTACTTCCTTTGTGACAACACAATCCCTTTCTTTGATCTTGCAACCTATAGGCCTAGGAAGTATTTTAGTTCTCCAAGGTCCTTAATCCCAAATTCTTGTCCAAAAAATCTTTCAAGTCTCTGATCTGCTTGATGTCCGGACTAGAAACCAGAACATCATCTGCATCACAAGTATTGTAGTAAAGTTTTCATCTGTCCCCTTTACAAATAGGCTATAGCCTTGTTTTGATTGCCTAAACCCCCTCTCAAGCAAGGCTTGGGTTATTTTGATATTCCATTGTCTACTAGCATGTTTGAGTCCATACAAAGACTTTTTCAATCTGCATACTGTCCCAGGTTTAGACTGAAATCCTTGTGGCATGGACATGTAGACTTCTTCATCCAGGTCCCCATGAAGAAAAACATCATTTACATCTAATTGATGTAAATGCCACTGCTTTGCTGCTGAGATAGCCAATAAGGTTCTGACAGTGGTTAATTTTTCCACAGGAGAAAAAATTTCCAGGTAATCAAGGCCTAGTTGCTGAGTATAGCCCTTGGCAACAAGTCTTGCTTTGAATCTCTCTATAGCGCCATCTGCATGCCTCTTGATTCTGTATAACCATTTACTGCCTATAGGCACCTTCTCTTTCGGTAAAGGTACTATCTCTCATGTGCATGTGTTATGTAATGCATCTAGCTCAGCTTGCATGGCTTTTCTCCACTCTCCATGTTGAACAGCCTCCTGATAAGTTTTTGGTTCTGAAACAATCTCAGAGCTCAACACATAATTCTTGTAAGACAGAGTTATAGTAGACAATGAATCCATTTTGGTAAGGTCATAAGGAGTAGTGTTAAGTGCAGTATTCCCACAAACATATTCTTTCAAGTAGGATGGAACAGACTTGTTCCTTGTTGATTTCCTAACTTAAGTTTGGGGTGGCACTGAAACAACATCCTGTGGATCACATATAACAGGAGATTGTGCAACCTGTTGGTCTGAATGTACACTAGAATCTGAAGTTTCTGTGTGTTCAAGATCAGCAGGACTCACAAAATGCTGTGGTTTTAATTCCACAGTAACATGTTCATCAAACTGTTTTGGTAAAAAAAAACTATCAATAGAACTTTGATCTGCCTTACCAAGTTCCTTGTAAGGAAAAATGAGCTCATGAAACTTAAGATCTCTGCTAATAAAGACTTGCCTAGTTTGAAGATTAAGCAAGCAGTACCCTTTGATGTTAGGAGCATTACCTATATAAACAGATTTGATGCTTTTATCTGCAAATTTATCACCATCAGTAGAAAGATTACAAGTATATGTCAAACAACCAAAAACCCTAAGAATGTCGTAATCAGGCTCAGAGCCAAACAACAATTCATGTGGAGTCATATTTATTATTAAGGGAGATGGAATAATGTTTATTTGGTTAACATCATGTTGGATAAAGTATGTCCAATAAGCAACAGGCAAACATGGTTGAAACAATAAACTCCTAGCCACATTGAGAATGTGTTGGTGTTTTCTTTCTACCACACCATTATGCTGTGGTGTTTTAACAACAGTTCTTTGATGAATGATGCCTTATTCCACATAAAAATAAGGTAAATGGAATTCAAGGCCATTATAACTTCTATGAACTTTCACTTTCTTATTATATTGAGTACTAACCAGGTTACAAAACATTTGCACCAAAGGTCTAACATCAGCCTTGGTTTTCAACAAGTAAACCCAACAAAATCTGCTAATACATCTACAATGGTGAGAAAACACCCATGACCATGCACTCCTACAACTCTATAAGGACCCAAATGTCCATGTGTACAATATCAAACAAATCATGTGTGACAGAAGTACTCAAAGGAAAATGCAAACGTTTTTGTTTGGATAAAGGACAAATTTCACAGACAGAACTATCAGAAACAAAAATAGCTTTATTGAATCTGTGCAAAACTTGCAATCTTTGATCATAAGGATGCCCCATTCTATAATGTCAAAGAAGCTAAGTAGTGCCATCTTTAAGAACTACATCATGAACAACAAAAGAATAACATGAACTATCTTCTTGAAGCACATAAAGACCATTGAGTAGACTATTTGTACCAATCTTCTGCATATTCAGTATGTCCTGTAGAGCACAACAATCTTGATAAAACTAAACATTAAAAATAGAAGATTTGACCATTTGGCTAATAGAAAGAAGATTCAAAGTAAAATCTGGCACACACAACACATTATTTAAAGTTAAAGCCTTATTTATTTTCACTTGTCCTATGTGTGTGATCTTAGCAAATTTACCATTAGGCAAGCTAACTGATGAACCAGAAACAACTTTACAAGTACTAAAGAGGGAAGGATCAAAGATTATGTGTTATGTAGCACCTGAATCTACAATCCAATCATATAATCTTGTTCCTTTATGAGTACCTGAACTTTCTGCGAAATTAGAATTGAGAACTACAAAATTCACATTTGGAGTTGGTTGATCTTGTTCCATTATCAAAACACTCAAGATATGCTGATATTGCTCCTGGGTTGTAATATTCCGATTCTCGGAAAAGGGCAGACGTGTCAATTTGCGAGAACGAAATATTATGTTTATCTTTTTATGGAATTAAAGTTTATAAATTGGAAATAAGTATATAGTAATATATATATATATATATATATATATATATATATATATATATATATATATATATATATATATATATATTTCTTTGGGGACCGAATTGTAATAGCGCGGATTTAAGAGTAATTAAGCAATTTAATTTAATGGGAGGTTTTATTTGGATGTAACTCCCCACTAAATTGAAGAGAATTTATCAGGAGAGAAAGCTTGTTACGTTAAACATAAGAGAAGTCTGAGTTTTGAAAGCAAGGAAGAAGGAGAAGAGGCTTTCTCAATTTCACGGTGCGTTTCTACTCCGATTTCAGATTCGTTTGAAGCAGGAGCATCGTGAGAAGGCAAGGATCGTGTTGATACCAAGTTTTCTAGGCTTTGTCAAGGTAAGAAATTAACCCTAATCTTGGTTTCATCACGTTTGATCACGTTTGGGTTGAAGGGGTTGTCTACTTCGTAGCTTTGAGTATTAGAGACCTTAATCCTAATCGGTTCTTGTTTTGGCTTTGGACTAATTAGGGTGTTGTTGGAGTTGGAGTAATACCAGCAGTTTTTCTGAAGCTTCTTGGAGTTTTGGTGCTTTAATAAGGTGAGAAATCTTCTCTACTGTATTAGTTACGTTTGCAAGATTTTAGGGTTTTGTTTTGAGGATGTTTTGGTGTTGGATTCATGCTTAGAAGTTATCTCTTTTGTAGCTTGGTGTTATGGGATGTTAGATGACTGTTTTCTGCTGTTTTGTGGTTTAGAATGAGGTTAAAATTGGTTGGGTATGATTAGGAATCGTCAAAGTGCGTAAAACTATTCTTTCTTGGTGCGGTCGGACCCATCCGTACGGATAGAACCTCTATCCGTACGGATAGATCACGATATCGGGCCGAGAGTTTGTTCGGAGATATGTCCGTACAGATACCTCGTTCTATCCATCCGGATAGGTTGCCCAGCCTAAGGTGACCTTATTTTTATGTGTTTTAAGCTATGAGGTGAGTTCTAGATGTTACCCCTTGATGTATTAACACTAAATGAACATGAACAAGCCACGATTAAGCTTCTGATGCGTTTAGTTCCGGCACCGAATGTACTCTTCAAGGGTGTTGAAGTCCGGGACCGTCGGAAGGGTTTGATTGGCCTGTGCTTTGAAGAATTAGTATTCATCAAGGTTTGTGTATGTGATAGGCTTTGTCCGTGTCTAGTGGTCTAGGATGAGAGTAGTATGTGTGAGGGAGATTAATTGAAAAGACTTAGGTGGCTTGTTAATCATTCTAATAAACAACGTACTTGACTAGTAAAAGATTAAACAACATGTCTCTCTTGGATAGGCACCGGACTATATCACGATGCACGTGATACCTCCGAAGGTGGAGGAACTCCGTAGGTCAAAAGACCCTAAGTACGGAGGACTCGCCGAGACGCGCGAGCTATCGGAGTCTACCTATTCTAGTCTCCGTGGATATTGGTGTGATCCACCAATATGTTGTCAAGAGTTCCCAAAGGTGGATACGCGTAGTGCCCTTGAGAGCGGTTGTAACAAAGATAAGTTAAGTTAGAAACGTTTAGTCACAACATGTTGATGAGCATGAAGTGAATCCTAGAATTGAGTCGGTCAAACCAAGATAACGTAATAACTTTGTAAACCTTTCTTGTGAAATCTAGTTAACGCAATAGCTTCTGTTTCTTACTAAGTACCTTTGTACTTACCTCGAATGCATTTTGTTGTGTTTGGGGATTGAGCAGACGAACAGGTCGATCCGGAGTTTGACGAGGCTTATGAAGACGATGTTTGATGATTGTTATAATTAAACTATTTGATGTTCTTTTTTTAGATTGTTATGTTGTAATTTCATTACAAGACTTGTGGCTTTTTGATGACTTTTCTTTATAAGACTTTTGTTGTACCTTTTCCTTTACTTTAGACATCGTACTGGTTGTAAGATTTTATTTCTTTTTCGTGGTTGTAAGTTATCTTTCTATCTATAGTATGGATGTATTTCTATTCTTATCTTGTACAAAAAAAAAATAGACCCGAGTCTCTTTAGCTTCCGTTTAAATGTGAAACTCGATACGACGTAGTAGAGGCTTACGTATAATATAGAATTTATTTTATATTATACGTGCCGAACGTTCTATTTCCGGGTAAGGACTGGGTATCCGGGAACGGGGCGTTACAGTTGGTATCAGAGCCGACTATCAGACGGAACTATGCGCTGCACCGTACAAGAAGACGGTGTAAGGATGGCCTCTAGTTACCTCGGTAGGGACGATCCGGGACAAGTCTTGGCCGTCCCGGCGAGGACTCCCCCTTATAAAGGGGGGAGAATGTGATATCCCACATCGGTAAATTAAGTGAATGCTCACCCCCATAAAAGTGTGAGACATAAAGGTCTTGTCAACTCGGGTTAGCCCTTTTAGACCAAGCGAGGACGGCGGTCTAAGCAGTTGACCGGACATTTATGACTCATTTAGCGCTACTAGGCTCGGGGTCTGGGGGCGTTACAGAAGTGCAGGAAGAAATTGGGCGGAGGAAGAAGTTGGATTATTTTACCATAATTTTTTTTAAGCAGGAACATGGATTATTTTATTAATTTTTATTGTTAATATTTCCAGAAATAATCCGAAAATATTTACGTAGCGTTCCCCCAGGCTCAACTGCATATTGGCCGCATCAAAAGTCTTCACATGGGGCATGAGCCCCTCTCTAGCAAAGGTACGACAGATTTATTGCATCCCCATTTGATTTCTTTCTTTCTTGGTGAGCTTGTTCTTGGTGACGACCGTTTTTGCAAGTGATCTTGGACTTTCATCTTGGTGACAACCGTTTTTGCATCTTACTCGTGTATATGATTCGGTGTTGAAAGAAAGTGAGCTATGAGTTAAGTTCAAGATGTTTTGATTAGAATCACTCATTTTTCTCTTTTGATATCCTTTTCATCCTTTCGTTTAACCCCGTCTCTGGCCTAACGTTACAACCTTGTAAGTCCTGCCTGACCTTAGCCTTGATTTGACCTCGATTAGTGGAGATGATTATGAAGTATAAGCCTATGGTGTAACGCCATTAGTCATGCAGTTATAATCTGAGCCGGTTGACTGTGATGAATGATTGAGAAGCTATACACACACACATTCTGTTTTCATGATATGATATGTTTTGGCGCGTGTCTATTCGCTTATTGACTAGCTTTTACTCATTGGATATGTTGGTTTCCCATATGATCGCAGCGTTGACCTCATGATTTATTTTTGAATCGCTTGATTTGCTCGAGGGCGAGCAAACGCTAAGTGGGGGGGTAGTTGATGAGAGTCAACTTTGCCATAATTTCGTGTGCATTTTACACCCTATTGTAGCCTATTCGATGCAATTTTGGGATAGTTAAGTGGTTTTTATAGGCACATTTCACAACGGGTTGAATCACGAGACGATAGGTTGTTTACGTCCGAAATCTCCATATTTTTGGGTGAATTATGTGCGTTTTATTAGCATTTGTCACGCTTGGGTTTTCTAGTTAATATTTGTTATACATGCGGCGTGATAGAGGGTGTGACGAGGAGCACAAGGGTACGAAAATTGTCCAAAACGGAGTTTGTATGAGAAAATGAGGCGTGACTCAAATTCAAACGTTCGGAAAAAATATTATTATCTAATTTTGTCGGGATCCCAAGATTGGTGTTGATTGGTAAATGAAGCCTCAGTACCTCTCGCCCATTTGCTTTCTTCAATTAAGGAAAAAAAAATCCCCTGGATATGGCCTAGTGGTAAGCGGTTGAGGTTGTGTAGTGCCAGATGTTTCCTAAAGCTGGAGTGTGGGGGTTCAAGTCCCGTAAAAGCTGGCGCCTTTCGGTAAGAGGATATATTAAGCAGCCTGAGCCCTGAGCTACTAGGTCCTATGATTAACCTCTCCTCACACTCCTGTGGGATCGGGGACGAGAGGACCCTTCCGGTTAGAGTGTAACCGTTTTTTCAATTAAGAAAAAAAATAAAAATAAAATAATAATAAAAGAAAGAAATCAAATGGGGATGCAATAAATCTGTAGTACATTTGCTAGAGAGGGGCCCACGCCCCATGTGAAGACTTTTGATGCGGCGAATATGCAGTAGAGACTGGGGAACGCTACGTAAATATTTTCGGATTATTTCTGGAAGGGAAGTTCTATCCTAGGGACTCCCGCAGGGTAGAGTCACTTGCAATGTGCTGTTTTTGACCACATATTTTTAATTTTCGTTCACACTTTTTTATTTCGAATAAAAACATGCGTTTATAATCGAACATTACGTGACTTTCCTACACCGAGCCCCATGATAGAATTTCCCTTTCTGGAAATATTAACAATAAAAATTAATAAAATAATCCATGTTCCTGCTTAAAAAAAACTATGGTAAAATAATCCAACTTCTTCCTCCGCCCAATTTCTTCCTGCACTTCCCAAATTCTTCAGATCAGATGCTCTTTTAAAAAAAATTCCTATTTTCAATTGTCAAAGCAGCATCAATCAAAACTACTTAATCCTTCTTTCAATAAATTGTATGAAGATGGAATACATAGATCTAACATAATTCTTGTGGTATCTAATTCCTCCTAAGGCAAAGCAAATCGGACTATTGGAGTGTAAGGCAGAGCAAATCGGACTGTTGCTGTGACAAATTCTGTTTTCATATCATGAAAACAGAATGTGTGTGTATAGCTTCTCAATCATTCATCACAGTCAACCGGCTCAGATTATAACTGCATGACTAATGGCGTAACACCATAGGCTTATACTTCATAATCATCTCCACTAATCGAGGTCAAATCAAGGCTAAGGTCAGGCAGGACTTACAAGGTTGTAACGTTAGGCTAGAGACGGGGTTAAACGAAAGGATAAAAAGGATATCAAAAGAGAAAAATGAGTGATTCTAATCAAAACATCTTGAACTTAACTCATAGCTCACCTTCTTTCAACACCGAATCATAAACACGAGTAAGATGCAAAAACGGTTGTCACCAAGTTGAAACTCCAAGATCGCTTGCAAAAACGGTCGTCACCAAGAACATGCTCACCAAGAATTCAAGAACACCCACTCCAATTTACTTCATCCCATCGCCATGTGAAAACTTTCATCCACATTTCTTGACTCAACTTCGTTCATTTTTTCCTTTTTTTTTTTTGATTGACCTTTTTTTTATTTTTTGTTTCTTGAACCAAACACCAACACTTTGCCACCCCTTCTCATTCGTAATATCAAATATCCACAAACACCATACTCGGGTACACATCTTCACCACCCCACACTTGTGCTAGCAAGTGTGTCCAAAATAAGATTAAAACTCACTCGTAGTGTGCCAAAGAAATTTAGACCACAAATAAAGGCTAAGGGTTGGTAATTATAGGTTAATCAACGAATGGCTACATTCGGGTGGGGGTCTAACCACCCTACAGAGGGGTTTTTGTGGAAATTATGTACAGGGTTGGCTATTTGGCTCTGGTCGGGTCAAAGAAATGCCAGGACCATCATCCCTTAATCTATCAAGATTGACCTTTCTATTTCGCCTCGTAGTTAATGGTATAAGTTCTAGGTAACATTTTAATGTCTATGTCAACTATAATCATTCACTAACCAACCACAATTCATGAAGCGAAGCTATTACGTGCATCAGAATTCAATTTCCACAACAAGATAAAGGTTTGGCTCGCATGCAATCAACTAATGACTAATGATTATCCAAAGAATACAATGAATTCACATATAATTCGCAACATCAAAGTCATGAAAACTTTTTAAAAATGGCTCAATTTTTCTCATTAAGGACCAAACACTAAGCATATGACTTATTCGATTCATAAAAGCATATGGTAGTAAAGTGAAGCTAAGTCTACTACCCCCACTTAAAACGGAACACCGTCCCCGGTGTGTGAGTGATAAAGTAAAGAAAGAAAGACATAGTTGATGTTCCAAGAGGGTGCAACCATGCCAAGTGATAACCGCCAATGTATCTCCCAAGGTACCTGTGCAACAACAACAACGAAAACCAAATCCACTACGACAAAAGGCCGATACCTTATGTGTAGTTAAGCACAAGTATGGAGATGTATAAAACAAATAAAAGATGGATTATCACAAAGCATGGAATGGAATTCGAGATGCTCGGTCAAATGTTCATCACACTTCTAAGGAACAAACCTAAAAACCTAAGGGAAAAAGGTGGGTTGCCTCCCATAAGCTCTTTTGTTTATTGTCGTTGGCTCGACTTATTGAATTTAAAAAAATAAGATAGGTTGTCGAGTTTATAGTCTTCGGAAAGACTCGAATCCCCCAAATTTTACATTCGAATCTACCTCCATCCTATGGACACTCTCACTACTCACGTCCTCCTTGGGTTGCTTATAACTCACATGGCGCTCTTCAAAAACTTCCAACCTTCGTACTTCCTCACGCTCACCCCAATCGTTTCCCGAGTGCTTAATGGTCTTATAAACATTGAAGGTAACCTTCTCATCACCTGCTCTCATAGTGATCTCACCTTTCTGGACGTCTAGCAAAGTCCCACCCGTAGCCAGGAAGGTCTACCTAATAGAATCGGGGTTTGACTATCCTCCTCCATGTCTAATACTACGAAATCAACCAGAAAAACAAACTTCCCTACCTGAACCAGAACATCCTCAACAACTCCTATGGGGCGCCTGACCGACATATCCGCCATCTGCAAGGTCATATTTATTCGTTTTAGCTCACCTACCCCCAAACTCTCAAAAATCCTCCTAGGAATCAGGCTTACACTTGCACCTAAGTCACACAACACCTTAGGAAATAACATCCGGCTTATAGTGCAAGGAATGGAAACACTACCCTGACCTTTCAACTTAGGGGGCAAATTATTCTGAAAAACAGCAGAACACTGCTCGTTTAAGCAAACAACTTTCTCCATTTTAGCTTTATTCGACAAAATCCCTTTTAGAAATTTAACATATGATGGCATGTTTACTAGCGCATCCACAAGAGGGATATTTATCTCAACCTTACGAAGAATATCGAGGAATTTGTTTTTCTTTTTAGAAATGGTTGGCTTTGTAGGGCCACGAGGGGTAAGGTAATTTAGATAAATCAAAAGGTTTATTAATAGAATCCAAACCTGAATTGTTCGTACCTTCCCGTGTCGTGTCAGACCGTTTCTCTGGCTTTGCATTCGGCTTCTCCACCTCTTTCTCTATCTCTTCAGCATCTTGCTCCTCATTGATCACCACCCAATCTTCATCTTCCGCTCTTGGTTTCTCTATCTTTTTCTTCTGACCCTCGGGTGCTTCAACACCACTACCCACAGCTTTTCTGCTCCTCGTAAAGATCATATTTACTTGCCTGGGGTTCCTCACGGTGTTGCTAGGTAGTCACCACTTGGAGCTGAAGTTGCATTTTCAGTAATTTCCCCCATTTGTGTCTCCAAATTTCTTACTACGGATTGCAAATTCACATGGGCATTTCTCATTTCCTTTAGTTCCTTGTTCACATCCCTGTTATTCTCCTTTCAGTCTCTGCTAATCTGCTCCAATAATATATCCGTGGAACTTTTAGGTTGCATGGGTTCCAGGGGCGGTGGTGCAGACTGTGGGGGTGGGGCACATTGTAGATGTGGGTTAAGTTGCATATAAACCCCTTGTTGAGGTTGCATCGATTCACAAAAGTAGTCTGCGGTTTTGGTTCACGTTGACTCTACCGAGGCTGCGCAAATTGCGGTTGAGTGGTTTTCCCGGCCTCTTGAATCCTACCCCAAGCGAGATTGGGATTGTCCCGCCAATTTTGATAATTCTGCCCCCTGTTCTAATTGGCTAAAAAGTCCACTTCTGCTTGCTGCCTACCTTGAGTCAAACTCGGATCTACAGTTTGATAGACCATGGGGCTCGTGCACAATGGATTCATATCCAGGTAGCTCATGTTGCAAGGGTTCTCAATAGATGGGTCGGTTAGAATTTGATTCATGGTTAACCGATTCACTTGCCGGGTTTGAGGGCAGTTTGTGGCCAAATGATCACCACCACATGTAACACACACTTTGGGCTCCTTCTGCCAAGCTCTCATCTCATTCACTTGCTTCTTAAGATCCGCTAACTCAACTTGCATACGCATAATTTCCTCGCTCGGCCCGACATGGTGAACAAAGCCAATTGACTTTATTGACATTCTTCTCCCTGTTTTCCATTGTCGGTTGCTTTCTGCAACTCTTTCTATAGTCACCAATGCCACATCCGGTTCCACACTCATCATATCACCTCCACATGCAGCATTCAAGTTTGACTGGTCAGTTTCTCGCAATCCACCATAAAAATATGTACCTGATTACATGCCTCTAACCTATGATGCGGACACTTCCTCAACATCGCTTTAAATTTATCCCATGCCTCATGCATACTCTCCATATCTAACTGCTCGAAATTGGCGATATCGGCCTTCATGTCTAAGGTTACGGAGAGGGGGGGACAATACTTCGATAAAAACTTTGAAGTCACTTGATCCCAAGTGTGTAGGGAATCATGGGGAAGTGACTCGGACCATGCTCTGGCGTCCTCTTTTAATGTAAATGGGAACAAAAACATCCGTACCGCTTCCTCAGATACTCCATTCATCTTCAATGTTCTGCACACTTGCATGAAATGGTTTAGAAATTGATTTGGGTCTTCAGTTAATTTACCCCGAAACCGCGCAATCGTCGTTCGAAGGTACCACACATGTTGTTTAATTTCCAGATTGTTCGCCGGAATAGGTGGCAAACGGATGGGGTTCTGCCCCTCACCAATAGTCGGTGTCATATAGTCTCTCAAAATCCTTCCCTGATTACCATGATTTTGCACCGGTGGTTGTGCATAAAAATTTTATGCGTGAACAGGGGCGGCCGGTGGTGGGTTTGCATTCCGTGCTTGATTCTGCATCATCATTTGCATCATCATCTGGATCATCTGGTTTTGGTCAAAAGGCATTTGACCAAAAACATTCCCCTTGATGTTATTCTGATTTTGAGGGGCTTGCTGTTGTTTTCGGACTCGGTTTTGCCGACCTCCTTGATTAAGTGCCCTCTGATTAGTTGGGGGCTATCTGTTTAAGCCTTGTATTTCCCGATCCGCAGGATTAAGCGTTGGGTCTACATACAACCTATGTTAAGTCTTATCCCTAACAATTATATTTGGTAATTCTCTGCTTCCTGAAGACATTTGAGCTTTTTCTGAATCGGATTCTACTTCAAAAACTGACGTGGATGGTTCCTCAACAGACTTCTTCTTCCTCACGCTGTTCTGATGCCTTATAAATGCTTCAATTTCCGATATCAAAGGAAGTAGAGGTTCCTTAGAACTCCGGGTCATACACTACAATCACCAAAACAACAAGAAACCGGAAAATAAAAACGACCTAATCCTAAATACTTGAATGACTTACGATATTGACCGATTCCCCGGCAACGGCGCCAGAAACTTGATGGCCAAATTATAGCAAACCAACTTTAACCGGCGAGTACCGGTCGGTCGTACTACAACGGCGAGCAAGGTCGTATCCCACGAGGAATCCATGAATTATCACAATCACGCTTGTATTTAGTTTAGGCCCTCAAATAGGGTAAAATTACTTATAATAATAATTTTTCCGAACGCTTGAATTTGAGTCACGCCTCATTTTCTCATACAAACTCCGTTTTGGACGATTTTCGTACCGTTGTGCTCCTCGTCACGCCCTCTATCACGCCGCACCTATAACAAATAAAAACAAGAAAACCCAAGCGTGACAAATGCGAATAAAACACACACAATTCACCCAAAAATCGTAAACACCCTATCGTCTCATGATTCATCCCGTTGTGAAATGTGCCTATAAAAAGCACTTAACTACCCTAAAATTACATCGAATAGGCTACAAATAGGGAGTAAAATGCACATAAAATTATAGCAAACTTGACTCTCATGAATTATTTATGGGTATTACACATTTGTATATACTAATAAGGGTCATTCTATCATATTTACCATGGCCCAAATAATAAATAAATAAATATCATTATTAGAAATGCTAACCGGCCTACTATTTATTGTACTCGGTTACACCCACGGGTGAGCACCTCTAACCGGCCTTACATCCACATGAAATTGCATAACCACCGGGCGAGGGCACGTTACGGATGTTGTGGATTCTCGAAAACTCATAACTAAAATAAGGGATCTGTCAATACATAATCAAGCCACATCCGACATACGTAATGCACATAATCCTCACATTCATCTAATTAAAATTACAACTTAACATAATATTATATTAAATAAAATAATAATTCGATTACTGTTAAAATAATGCTTACTAGACACTACATGATAGTGTACTCCGAATTGTGCATATTTTTTTTTGGAAATTTGTAGATAAAACTAGAGGCTGGGGTGGCCGCTGAATCGTCAACTGGACTGCTGACTTGATCAGGAGCGTTGAATCGGTGGTTCAGGCTTCTGAAATTTGCTACAGATCAATCCAACTTTTCCCGATAAAGTATCAACTCGAAATTTATGAATTAAATACTTAATGTCATAAATTAAGTGAGAAATTTAAATCAATTTGAATCACAAAGTTAACATAATTTGGGTAGAAACGTGGTCGTGCCACTAACACTCAATATACGTGAGAAACATAATCACCATTGAATTTACTCCAGCGAAAAAATAATCATAAAAATATATGTTTGAAACATTTTCCTGATGTGTAATAATTGTAGTGCGTGAAACATTTACAAGGTGTGTTTGGTAGGGAGAAATGAGATGAGAAAAAAAAAAGATTATATTTCTTTTCTCAATTTAGACGCTTTTGGTTGCTTGGAAAAAAAAAAAGAGTTGTTTCTTAGCTTATCAACTATTATCCAAAAGTTATTCTTTTCTCTCGTTTTTTATTCTCACCTTTCTACTGTTAAAGAAAAATTCATAGATAATAGAAAAGTTTTTTTTTCCCACCACTTATTTGTCCTCGTGTTAGGACCACGATTTGTATAATCATATCATTTTTTTCCATTATCTTGTAAAAACAACTTTTTTATTTTTTGTTCCTAAAATAATATACTCAATAAAATTTCACCCATAAAATATGATTCTATTCTTTCCCCCAAAAAAAACCGACTACATTTTTTCATGACAACCAAACATGTTTCGGTGATAATAAATTGTATTATTTGATAATCAATTCTCATTTATAAAAAAAAAGATAATCATTTCTATTCTCAACATCTTTTCCCTGCATACCCAAACACAATCTGATAATTTATTCTTTTCTATTCTCAGTTTTTTTTTCTCTAGTCTTTTCTCATCATTTTTTTTTCTCGGCTTTTCTCTATACCAAACGTGCCATAATATAATATCTTAGTAAGAAAGGGAGTAAAATCTTGGTGAATTGACGCTAGTGTTGTTAAACGAATAGAGCCGTTCATGAAAAAACTCGTGTTCGGCTCGTTAGTATCTGATGGAGGACCATCAAGCCATCATCATTTTCTACACAGCTCTTATGGTCCACAATTTCACATTGATGATCGTTAACCATCTAAGACTTATATCAAGTGATTTGCATGAGATCTGCATTCCATTAAATGTGGAAAACTTATGGAACTTTAATTTATCATTTATTTTGATAATTTTAAGGTTACTCATAAGTATCAAGGGTCGGTTCATTAGCGGATACAAGTTGTCCTTTATTCGGGCTAAATTCGGCAAGTTTGCATATTCTGGCGGACTTGCACATTTTCAACGATCCACTTGTCACCATGTTGACTATTATCATCTAAGAGAAGCCCAATGTGATGAAGTACATGTACAAATGAAGAGAATGATTTCTTACTTTGATTATTTTAACACATTTGGGCCAAAGAGCATGAATCAAGAATTCAAGAGAAACGAAGATGGACTTTTGGCTATTTTCTATTTATTTGAAGTCTTATTATTAATATTGGTGTCCAATAAAGCCTACCAAGGCCATATAGCACGAAATTAGTAGTCTTATGATGATTGATTTCATCAAATCTTCACCTAATTTTGGTAGATAATCAATCAATTTGATTGGGGGATTATTTACTAATTATTGATTTGAAGATTTCTTTTATTTTAGGAATTATCTTTATTTCTTTTTAACCTAGACATAAAAGGTGACTAGGTTCATTTTTATTTTACATTTTCTTATTTTATTTTTATTTTCTAGGAAATAAAATGCCAACATCCTTAGCCTATAAAAGGAGGGGCACACCATATGTATTTGACACCTTGAATTATAATCATATTGAGAGTTTTCTCTTAGAGTTTTTACAACTTTTGTTAAGTGCATTTTAAGTTTGTGAGCATAGCTTAAAGTGTTTCATTGTAGTCTTTGGTTTAAGGATCATTAGAAGGGTCTTGGCTTCTTCATAGCCATTGGTTCTTCTAGTCTCATCCTTGAGTTAAACTACTTTTGCTCAACTCTTTTCTTTCATCTAATTCTATTTTCCTTTTTATTTCGGGATATTCACATTATCTTTCCTTTTCTTGGGGCAATCATAATTACAATTCTATAAAATCTTTTGATATTAGTAAAGGGAGATCTAAAACTCCTAATACTTATGATCAAGATTTTAAGACCAGAAAGGGAACAACTTGTAAATATCCTTATTCTTGTTCATTTAAAACTAGAGATTTATATTGTTTAATTTGTAATGATTATGGGCATTACGATCGTAAATGTCCTACTTTGAGTAAACAATATAGTGATCCAGTTATTGATCATAAGCATATAAGAAATGCCAAAATTCTTGATTGTAATTGTCATGATTATTCTTGTTCTAGATCTACAAATTTAGCACAAGAAGATGATGTACAAAATCTTGATTTAGAAAAGGCATGGGTTAAATTGGTTGAGAAAAATAAAATTAAAAAAAGGGTCAAAAAAGAAATTGAAAAGAATAATGAGGAGGGAGAAAATAAAGTTGAAAATCCGAGAGATTTTGCGGGAGAAAATTAGTCGAAAAAGAAAAATCTTGTGAGGATGTGAGGATTTCTAATTTTAAAAATGCTTCCTCTTTGGTTTATTGTGAGCAGGTTGGAGAAAGCAAGCAACACTTGAATCATGAGCAAGTGGTTGCGAATAAAGTTAAAGAACTGGAGTCTTCTGATTCCTTGCAAACTGAGGAGTTCTATACAAGATTCATGGTGATGGACCGAATCTGTTTGGTAAGAATTGATAATACTTGTGAATCTAATGTGGTAAGCCAAGAAACTGTAGAAAAGCTTAATTTGAAAACTTTTGATCATCCAAACCCATATAGTCTACAAGGGCTTAATGAGTTTGAGGAAATTAAGGTTTCAAAGCAAGTTGTGATTTCATTTTCTCTTAGGACTTACCATGATCAGATCTTATTTGATGTCATCCCTATGTTTAATTGTCATATAATTTTGGGAAAACCTTGGTCAAAGGAAAAGCGAGCTAAGTATGATGGTAAACTTAACAGGTTTCGATTTAAGCAAAGTAATAAAACCATTATACTAACTTCCTTGAATAATCAACAAGTTCTTGAAACTCAATTAAAAATGGCTAACTCAAGAAAAGAATCATCTTTGAAATGTTTAAGCCAAACAAATGAATTTGTTGAACCAATGGTGCATGATAATGATATGGGATGCAGTGTGAATAAATCTAAATCTAATTTTAATGCCTTGAATGAAAATTACGACCATGATTTGGAAATGGATCCAATAAATTATATGGTTGAGAATGGATCTAATGTGTGTTCGGAATTAAATGTTGAAAATATTGAAATTAAGTGGTATGACAATCCTTTGTTTGATGTGGAAGAATCGAGTGTAAATGATTCCATTGGCAAAAATAATTTTCATATTTATAATAATGAATTTTTTCAAATGGAACATGAAGCACTTAATTCTGATTTTCGTGAAAGGATTCAATTGGAAGATGTTGATGTGAGTGAAAGTCTTGATGTGATTGAAATGCAGTCTTTTGTTGGTAAATCATATCTTATGCAGATTGAAGAATCTCCACCTCTTGTTGGTGTTTGTGGAGATGAAGATGAGAATTTTATGAAAATAAAATACTTAAGATTTTTCCATAATTATTTAGATCCATTTCTAAGTGATAATGAAATTATCTTTAATTCTCATCATTTTGGTGATAGCGATTTGCATGTATCTCAGTTTTCCAATCATTTTTCTTGTTTTGAGAGAAATAAACGTGATGGAAATGAGGGTAAATTTGGCAATAATGATTTAGTTGATTTTGAGAGAAAGAAAGTGAAAGTTGAAGCATATCATCTTTATTTTAGTTGTCCACTATATAAAAATGTTGTGCTTAGTGAACTCAAAATTTTGCAGAACTCTTATGCTTTATCCTTTTGCCAAGATAACTTAAGCATGTGTGGAGTTTTTGATAAGAAAATGAGAGTAAGTTTATTTAAAAAAGGGAAAGGTTTTTGAAAGTTTTTCTGGATGGAATTTTTGCAAAGGAAAAGATAGTAAATTTACTTCATTTCTTAGTGAATAATAGTGGAAATTATTTCAGTGGAATAAATTTATTGGAGAGGAATACTAAACACAAAGTTAGAAGGACTAATTCACTAATCTTTTGTTCTAGCATTGTTGTTTTTGTTAGTTGTGGATGGCAGGATCATGATGATGTAGTCAGATTATCGATGATGTTTTGGATTCGAGGACGAATCTTTTCAAAGGGGGAGGATATGATGGAGGACCATCAAGCCATCATCATTTTCTACACAGCTCTTATGGTCCACGATTTCACATTGATGATCGTTAACCATCTAAGACTTATATCAAGTGATTTGCATGAGATCTCGCATTCCATTAAATGTGGAAAACTTATGGAACTTTAATTTATCATTTATTTTGATAATTTTAAGGTTACTCATAAGTATCAAGGGTCGGTTCATTAGCGGATACAAGTTGTCCTTTATTCGGGCTAAATTCGGCAAGTTTGCATATTCTGGCGGACTTGCACATTTTCAACGATCCACTTGTCACCATGTTGACTATTATCATCTAAGAGAAGCCTAATGTGATGAAGTACATGTACAAATGAAGAGAATGATTTCTTACTTTGATTATTTTAACACATTTGGGCCAAAGAGCATGAATCAAGAATTCAAGAGAAACGAAGATGGACTTTTTGCTATTTTCTATTTATTTGAAGTCTTATTATTAATATTGGTGTCCAATAAAGCCTACCAAGGCCATATAGCACGAAATTAGTAGTCTTATGATGATTGATTTCATCAAATCTTCACCTAATTTTGGTAGATAATCAATCAATTTGATTGGGGGATTATTTGCTAATTATTGATTTGAAGATTTCTTTTATTTTAGGAATTATCTTTATTTCTTTTTAACCTAGACATAAAAGGTGACTAGGTTCATTTTTATTTTACATTTTCTTATTTTATTTTTATTTTCTAGGAAATAAAATGCCAACATCCTTAGCCTATAAAAGGAGGGGCACACCATATGTATTTGACACCTTGAATTATAATCATATTGAGAGTTTTCTCTTAGAGTTTTTACAACTTTTGTTAAGTGCATTTTAAGTTTGTGAGCATAGCTTAAAGTGTTTCATTGTAGTCTTTGGTTTAAGGATCATTAGAAGGGTCTTGGCTTCTTCATAGCCATTGGTTCTTCTAGTCTCATCCTTGAGTTAAACTACTTTTGCTCAACTCTTTTCTTTCATCTAATTCTATTTTCCTTTTTATTTCGGGATATTCATTGTATTACTTAGGGTTCTTAACAATTTCATTGTTAGGGGTCCAAGGTATACATCAGTATCTATGATCGTTCGTTTGTTTAGCATAACAATCAAGCTTGAACAAGATTCTAAACTCGTTTCCTAAACGAACGAGCATAAAATTACTCGCGAACGTTCGATTGTGTTCGCGAACATGATTATATATATAAATCAATATACAACCTAACTATAATTCATAAGTCGATAAGTTCTCTATTAATCTAACAAATACTCTAGAGTAGTTTTATACAATATTCATTGACTTGTCCTATTATTTTTGTTACTATAAATTCAAACATTCTTTTGCACTTTGTTATTTATTCATTTGGATTTAATTTTTTTTATATCTTAACGAGCCAAACTCGAGTTAAGAGGCAAAAATACGTGTAGCAATACAAAATCAAACACGAGCTTGAACAAATATTGTTTATAAATGAGCTTAGTTTGAACTTAATTTTTTGTTCATTTATTAACCAACCTTCGCGAACAAGCTCGTGACCTTAACAAACGAACCGTGACCACATTTTCTTTTTTAGGAAAAGGTGACCAATTTTTTTTGTGTTTATTAAACGAACGAACACGAAAACGCTCGTGGATTAAACGAATCAAGTTTAAACAACTGATACTCAACTCGCTCGGCTCGTTAACAGCACTAATCGAGGCTAAAGAATGCACAAATTAACTAGATCACAGATCTTTTGTTGTGTGGAAAAAAAATTACCTAGATCACGGAGACTTATCCAAAATTTTGGGTCCTTATTATAAGGTGTTAGGATCAAGCGCTTACAATTTTACTAAGACCAATTGGTTCACGTAAAGGCTCTACTTTATTTCCTTATCATTCAAGAATGTGGGCAAATGTCCCAACACTCCCCTCAAGTGTTGGATCTGTGCCAACACGTGCACAATTTTCATTCAAGAGTATGGGTAATCTCTCCTAACACCCCCCCTCAAGTATAGGCAATCTGTAACATCCCGACTTTTCAGAAAGGGTAAATTAGTAATTGGTCATACCCACGACGACCTAATTATTATTTGTCCTATTTATTTAATTAAAAAGGATTTAATTAAAAGGATTTGTTATTTAATTAAGGGATTTAATTAAATGGCTATAAAAAGGAATAATACCCAAATTACTCCTTTAATTCACACGCATATCTCTGGAAGAAAAAGAAAAGGGACGGCGCTCTGAAGAAGAAAACGGACGCAGAAGAAAACGAAATAATAGGAAGAACCGTGTGATCAATCCGTTCATCTGATCAAGATGCCGTAGGAGAGAAAAGTAATCAGCGCGAGGAGACGCAACTTTGGAAAACAACATCTCTCAATTTCGTAAGTTTTCAGTTTAGCCCTAGTTTTCGGTATTCGTAGAGTTCGATTCTTGAAAAATTCATATCTTTTAATCCGTAGCTCTGTTTCGCAGCCGTGAGTAGTCGAAACGATCGTCTTGAAGCGTAGAATAATCTAAAAATAGGTTCGCAGCAGTAAACCCAGGTAATCTTCAGTTACTGCACTTTTTCAGATTCGTTTTTCTGCAAAGAAAATAGGATTTTAGGGTTTGTTGTTGATCAAATAGGTTTTTGGGGTTGAGGATCAACAATTGTTGCAGTCGCTTGGTGTTTTGCTGTCGATGTTGCAGGCAATTAAGGTAAGAGGCTCTTCCTATGATTCCAATTATCGTTTATAAGATTTAGATCAAGTTTTAAGGTGTTTAAGATGTTTTAGTGCTAGGAAGATGTGTTTTTCGTTGATCAAGGATCATAGGTGTTCTTGGAAAGGTTAGATATGTTTATTTACGTTTTACTATGTTTAAATTGCTTGTTATTTTGGGTTAGAAACTGATTTGGATCGAACTTGAGGATTTTAGGGTTCTAGCCGAAACCCGGTCGGACGGGCGTCCGCCGTGGGACGGGCGTCCGCCTTGGCTACATTTCGGACGGGCGTCCGGTTTCTCCGGACGGGCGTCCGAGGTGTTATTTTACATTCGGGTTGTAGGTTTGTCGTCTTAGGGTGGACGAGCATCTGGGGAAAGTGGACGGGCGTCCAGGAGGTCCCAGACGGGCGTCCATGTCTTTAAACGGGCGTCCATGTCTTTAAACGGGCGTTTGGTTGTTGTACAGCCTTATAAGTACGTTTTATCATTTCTAAACTTTTAAACGTGATATGTTAACACTGTATAAACTTGAACAAGCCTGAATTGAGCTTCTGATTCGTTCAGTTAAAACACCGAATGTACTCTTAAAGGGAGTTGAAGTTCGGATCCGTCGGAAGAGCATGATAGGCTTGTGCTTTGATGAATTAGCATTCATCAATGTCTGTGTAATTGCTAGGACTTGTCCGTGTCTAGTGGTCTAGGAAGAGAGTAGTCAAGGTGAGGGAGATTAATTGAAAACACGTAGGTGGTTAGTTAATCATTTTAATAAAATACGTACTTGACTAGTAAAAGATTAAACAACATGTCTCTCTTGGCTAGGCACCGAGCTAAATCGCGATGCATGTGCTACCTCGAAGGTGGTGGAACTCGTAGGTCAATGACCCTAAGTACAGAGGGACTCCGCTGAGGTGTGCGTGCTATCGGAGTCTACCTTTTCTAGACTTCGTGGATATTGGTGTGATCCACTAATATGTTGCAAAAGAGTGTCCCTGAGGTGGAAGAACTCCGTAGGTCAGCAAAACCCTAAGTACGGAGGGACTCTGCTGAGGTGGATGCGCGTAGTGCCCTTGAGTGCGGTTGTAACACAGATAAGCTAAGTAGTAACGTTTAGTCAATTCATGTTGATGGACATGAAATGAACCCCAGATTGAGTCGGTCTCACATAAATAACTAAACAATCGAATATCTTTTCTTTATAGATTATAATTGTTGTCATAGCTTCTCACTTTTACTAAGTACTTTGTACTTACCTCCTTTGCATTTTCTTTTGTATGCATTGTGGGGTGAGAAGACGAACAGGTTGATCAAGTGTAGACGACGGCTTTTGAAGACTTAAAGTCTTGACGAAGCTTCTAGAATATTTTCTTTGTAAAGGTTGTACTAGACTAGTTGTATTTCTTCTCTTAGATTTGTTGTACCTCTACTTTTAAGGCATCGTATTGTATAAGTCTTTGGGTTTTTCATCATTGTAATCTTAACTATCTATCTTTAGCATGGTTAATTTCTATTCATAGTAGCTTTTATGTTTTTACCCGAGTCCTTTTTAGCTTCCGTTTGCTTTTATTTGATACGACGACGTAGAGGCTTGCGTATAATATTAGATTTATTTAATGCTATACGCGCCGAACGTTTCTCTTCCGGATAAGGGCTCGGTATCCGGGAGCGGGGCGTTACAGTTGGTATCAGAGAGAAGCGTCCTTTCTATTCTAGGCTTCTATTCCTCTAAGATAAGAATCCTTTAGATCTTTTAGAACTTGAGCTTGGTGGTAATCCTCGTAAGACTAAGAATCTTAAACCGTGGTTATGTCCCACTAGGACCAAGTGAAGAGTCGTCTTAGACGGAGGTTAGGTTGAATTCTCAGTTCACATATTTTATGTGATCACCTCAGTTTCGTTTCTCCTAGTATCCTTAGTAGAAACTCTTTCTTCTTTTGAAGTTCCAAACCGTAGCTTGTCACATAGGGTTAAGTGAAACCCCTTAAGTAAAGCTTTGGGATCGGAGTTTTATGCCTACACCTTAAAGTAGAGGTCCTCTTGGTTGATTTCTTTTTCCCTTACTTTCCCTATTGAAATCTCTTCACCTTCTCTACACATGAATATCTAAGTTTACTTTTATCTTGGCCTAACTTTGTAGAGAATGATATTTGATTCAAATTTCTACAAGTCCCCCACTTTCTCTTTTCACTATCACTTGGTTGAGTTCATCAACATTCTTTGACCTTTGCTTCGCTTGAGATGGTTCTGAACTCCATGTGTAACTCTATTATTTCCAAGTACTCCTCAGTCGTTTCAACTCATAGTGTTAAAGGTCTCTTACCTTGGCACATACTTTTCATCATCCTCGTGTTTGGATTTACCCAACATGAGTGAATGCTTTTGTTTCCGTGTTTTCCCTCTAACATAAGACTGTCTTCCCCTACTCTAAAAATTCTGAAAATTTTCAGCGAAGTAGATTACTGTCTTATCTACAACTCCTCTTTTTACATCAACTCGATAATCATTATGGATTATTCAGAAATTCATGTTTATACCGGACACTCTGTCCAGAAAATCTGCAGCAGCACTTTCACTTATTCTTCTGTTTTGAATAGGTTAAACATCTTCAAATGACCTGAATTTTTGATATGTTGCAGACAACAATTTTATCTACAGCTTCCATTTTGGAATTAAGTTCAGATTCTTTTTCGTTTGATCTCGATTTGCAATTCAACACAATGTTTATTAATCTGGAAATTCTGGCAGCGTGTGCAATCGTCAGAAATAACTGTTTTTGACCAACTTATCTTCATTCAAAAATTCTAATATTTTTACATCACCTGGAAAACTTCAGTATCTAAATCTTTTCTCTTTGGATCGTGCTCAAATTCTTCTTCGTTTGTTCTGTACAAATCGATAATGTCAGAACCAGAGTAAAAATCCTCCACAGCAACCTAAAAGGAATATTCACCTCCTTGACTTAGAGTTTGGGCTAAGAGGGTAGTAAGTTACGACTGTTATGTTTAGGAGTTCCCTGAAGTTTGATCTCTTCCTGAGTTAAACCTTTTAGTAGGATGCTTATAAAGCTAACGTTATAGTTTCTTTTGCAGTGTTAAACAAGAATTAAGATGCTATCCTCCAGCATGCCATGTTTGATGTTCAGACCCTTTTCGTGCTCTTTTATAAATATACCTTTTCTGGTAATTTGTTTCTCATGTAATCGCTCATTTGAGATCTTAAAACGTAACAAATCCTCTCTGCTTGGTGTCATGAATTATCTCCGAAACATATCTCCATAAGCCCTTCTTTTGAACAAATTCATTCTTTCTTACTTTTCAAATCAAGAAACAAATTCTCTTCAAAGTTCTAAATTTTCGCACTCCCATCATTCGTGCAAATTCAAAGTTTGCTGAACCTTTTAATGTCAGACATTCTTTTTTACTTGTGTTTATTCTCACCTCCCCTCCTAAGGGTAGTGTCGATATTGTAACTATTTCAACTAATGCTGCCTGTTCCTCTAAGGTATGCATATCTTCTTTTGCTGGTCAATTTTTAAGCCTATCATGACATTCCTCTTCAGTTACTTATCTTTAACCTTCTATCAATTTTTTGCTAAACTAGTTTCAAGCAGAAGGCGGAATTTTTCAAGATGCCTTCCGAACTCATTTAGCCAACCGATGTTTGAATTCCTAAACTTCTGATTTTCATCTCAGATTATTTTACCTTGTACCCTTCAGTTTTAAATCTCTTTCGGACCATTTAGAGCCATGAACCGCCAGATACGCCTTTTGATTTTCCATCCCCTGTTTGGCGTTTCTATTCAAATTTTGTAACACCGGTTGGAAGTCTATTTTATTTTAATCGTTTCATTCCCACACGAGGAATAACCTTGAGCATTTATTCTTTGGTTGTGTACTATTCTTCTCGAGTAGTACAACCTTGAACCTTTTATTTGAATCGTCAATAATCGTTAAACTTCCTTTGAAGGTTTGAAATAATTCTTTGAAATCAAACCTATTCGACAATTTTTAAGTATCGTTTCCTCCTCATTCAAAATCTTGTTTGATGCTTATTTATTCAAACTTTTGGTGTTCCCTTACAATTTTTTTGGGAAAATTTCTATTTCTTTTAAATCTCGTAATAACCTCTCTTTGACTATTGCAAACTTGGACACTTCTTGACAAGTGTTTATCTTACTCTGAGACCTTTTGGTGTACTCGTTTTGTCTCCATGGCTCCTTCATGATGAAATTCTTGCTCTCTTTTGATTTCTATCTTTCTAGTCCTTCTGGTGCTCGACCTTGCACCTTTACCTTGCTTTTCCGTTGTGTGATGTTTCCTTACGAAACTCATGTGAACCGAAGATTTTTCTAGCTCGCCAACATCCATCTTTGTTAACCAAATGATTAACAATCAAGGTCACTTTCTTAATGTTCTCAAGCTCGGTGTTCTCTTTTCATACATTGAGAATATCTTCAAGTCCATATGGTGATGTTTCCTCTAACGTCTCCACTTTCTAAAGGCTTATATGAAAGCCTATTACCATTCTTCCAAGTTGCCTCTGAAGTCCTTGTAGACCACCGTATCTTGCAGAATTCCACTCTCTCAAAAGAATTTCATCTGCAAGGTGTTCTTTTGTTTTCCTTCGGTGACTATCTTTTGTACTATGATACGATGCCTCATCCTTTATTTTAGAACCAACCTCAATTTTTATCAACACGGAATCATTTTGTTACTCGCTTTGTAACCCAAGCAACCTTCTTTATTTCAAGTGCATTGTACCCTTCCTTGGCTTACCTAGTTGACATACCACCCCGGTACTCAACTTGTCACCTTTCAATTTCTTTTACTTTCCAAGATAACCCTAATTGGCATAAGGATTGAATCGGACCGTCGGAGAGAAAGTATGGTAAATGCATCCCCAAGAAGTCTCGAAGTCTTTCGGCCGGGATCCTTGCGGTTCTTCGAAAGCTTGTGGTGCCATGATGGAAGTTGAGATCGAAGGAAGTCAAGTATGTCGGGAAGGCGTGAGTCGGGGGGAAGCTCAAGCACTCGGGACACGGGTACGCAGGAGCAAGAAAAGAGTGGTAAACCGGTGATTGCAAGATTCGAGGCGGTTGATGAGTTCGTGAAGAAGCAAGATAAAGGTCCGAGTTGTTTCCGGTTACAAGTGAGTGGCTAGAGCCCAACCAGCCCTTGGTCAAGAGTTAGATGAAGATGGCAACAGTTGGCATTGGAATCAGCTTTGGGTTCTGAATGCGGAAGATGGGGAAGGACAATGAAGAATGATAACCTCGAGATGACAATTGCAGTTCCTCTCGGAAACCAAGAAGTACAAGAATTGGAACAGTACTGCTGGCGATCTTTCATGAAGATAAAGATAGGAGAACACGAGTTTCAGGGATGAAGTGGAGCGACAACAGAATACGAGACCAGAGTTGCTACAGCAAGCCAACAGAAAGATTGAAGTAGATCGTCGCTACCTCAAGATAGCTCAAGACAGGTGGAAGAGTTGGGAAGATGGAAGAAGAAGAAGACTGTACGAGTTAGGAGACGAGAGGCTTCGCAAAGTCCAAAGTTCAAGTACCTCTCGGTTACATTCGAGTTTCGAGGACGAAACTCCTCTTAAGGGGGAAGGAATGTAACATCCCGACTTTTCAGAAAGGGTAAATTAGTAATTGGTCATACCCACGACGACCTAATTATTATTTGACATATTTATTTAATTAAAAAGGATTTAATTAAAAGGATTTGTTATTTAATTAAGGGATTTAATTAAATGGCTATAAAAAGGAATAATACCCAAATTACTCCTTTAATTCACACGCATATCTCTCGGAAGAAAAAGAAAAGGGACGGCGCTCGAAGAAGAAAACGGACGCGAGAAGAAAACGAAATAATAGGAAGAACCGTGTGATCAATCCGTTCATCCGATCAAGATGCCGCGGAGAGAAAAGTAATCGAGCGCGAGGAGACGCAACTTTGGAAAACAACATCTCTCAATTTCGTAAGTTTTCGCCTTTAGCCCTAGTTTTCGGTATTCGTAGAGTTCGATTCTTGAAAAATTCATATCTTTTAATCCGTAGCTCTGTTTTGCAGCCGTGAGTAGTCGAAACGATCGTCTTGAAGCGTAGAATAATCTAAAAATAGGTTCGCAACAGTAAACCCAGGTAATCTTCAGTTACTGCACTTTTTCAGATTCGTTTTTCTGCAAAGAAAATAGGATTTTAGGGTTTGTTGTTGATCAAATAGGTTTTTGGGGTTGAGGATCAACAATTGTTGCAGTCGCTTGGTGTTTTTCTGTCGATGTTGCAGGCAATTAAGGTAAGAGGCTCTTCCTATGATTCCAATTATCGTTTATAAGATTTAGATCAAGTTTTAAGGTGTTTAAGATGTTTTAGTGCTAGGAAGATGTGTTTTTCGTTGATCAAGGATCATAGGTGTTCTTGGAATGGTTAGATATGTTTATTTACGTTTTACTATGTTTAAATTGTTGTTATTTTGGGTTAGAAACTGATTTGGATCGAACTTCAGGATTTTAGGGTTCTAGCCGAAACCCAGGTCGGACGGGCGTCTGCTTCATACGTGGACGGGCGTCTGCCTTGACTACATTTCAGACGGGCGTCTGGTTTCTCTGGACGGGCGTCTGAGGTGTTATTTTACATTCAGGTTGTAGCTGTCTTAGGGTGGACGAGCGTCTGGGGAAAGTGGACGGGCGTCCAGTTTTGGACGGGCGTCCAGTAGGTCCCAGACGGGCGTCCATGTCTTTAAACGGGCGTCCATGTCTTTAAACGGGCGTTTGGTTGTTGTTCAGCCTTATAAGTACGTTTTATCATTTCTAAACTTTTAAACGTGATATGTTAACACTGTATAAACTTGAACAAGCCTGAATTGAGCTTCTGATTCGTTCAGTTAAAACACCGAATGTACTCTTAAAGGGAGTTGAAGTTCGGATCCGTCGGAAGAGCATGATAGGCTTGTGCTTTGATGAATTAGCATTCATCAATGTCTGTGTAATTGCTAGGACTTGTCTGTGTCTAGTGGTCTAGGAAGAGAGTAGTCAAGGTGAGGAAGATTAATTGAAAACACGTAGGTGGTTAGTTAATCATTTTAATAAAATACGTACTTGACTAGTAAAAGATTAAACAACATGTCTCTCTTGGCTAGGCACCAGGCTAAATCGCGATGCATGTGCTACCTCTGAAGGTGATGGAACTCTGTAGGTCAATGACCCTAAGTACAGAGGGACTCCGCTGAGGTGTGCGTACTATCGGAGTCTACCTTTTCTAGACTTCGTGGATATTGGTGTGATCCACTAATATGTTGCAAAAGAGTGTCCCTGAGGTGGAAGAACTCCGTAGGTCAGCAAAACCCTAAGTACGGAGGGACTCTGCTGAGGTGGATGCGCGTAGTGCCCTTGAGTGCGGTTGTAACACAGATAAGTTAAGTAGTAACGTTTAGTCAATTCATGTTGATGGACATGAAATGAACCCCAGATTGAGTCGGTCTCACATAAATAACTAAACAATCGAATATCTTTTCTTTATAGATTATAATTGTTGTCATAGCTTCTCACTTTTACTAAGTACTTTGTACTTACCTCCTTTGCATTTTCTTTTGTATGCATTGTGGGGTGAGAAGACGAACATGTTGATCAAGTGTAGACGACGGCTTTTGAAGACTTAAAGTCTTGACGAAGCTTCTAGAATATTTTCTTTGTAAAGGTTGTACTAGACTAGTTGTATTTCTTCTCTTAGATTTGTTGTACCTCTACTTTTAAGGCATCGTATTGTATAAGTCTTTGGGTTTTTCATCGTTGTAATCTTAACTATCTATCTTTAGCATGGTTAATTTCTATTCATAGTAGCTTTTATGTTTTTACCCGAGTCCTTTTTAGCTTCCGTTTGCTTTTATTTGATACGACGACGTAGAGGCTTGCGTATAATATTAGATTTATTTAATGCTATACGCGCCGAACGTTTCTCTTCCGGATAAGGGCTCGGTATCCGGGAGCGGGGCGTTACACAATCTATCCCAAGACTTGCATATATATATATATATATATATATATATATATATATATATATATATATATATATATATATATATATATATAAAATAATGTTCCAACCAGGGGTTCAATCTTGTGACATCTGGCTCCGATACCATGTTAGAATCAAGTGCTTACCATTTTACTAAGACCAATTGGTGCCAGTAAAGGCGCTACTTTATTTCGTTATCATTCAAGAGTGTGGGCAATATGTGCCAACATAAGGCGGCTTGTATTGGCACCACGATGATTTTTATGTAAAATAATGTCAGTCACAAATACGTTATTTTTCGATACGCGCGTCACTGACATTGACGTTGGTTTTCGATAACGTCACTGGCACCGAAATTATAGTTATAAATGTATCATTTATGCAAATCAGCAGTCAACTGACGTTATTATTGAAAAAGAACGTTACTGACACTGACGTTTTTAGTGTGGTACCGAAAGTAAAAATAAGAAATACATGTGTGGAACCGAAAGTAATTGAAAAATAATTATAAAAAAATATAACAATTGTAATTATGTGGTGACACACACACACACTCACACACACACACACACACATATATATATTGGTGGGGATTTCAATGCTATTCGTAGCTTGGAGGAATATCATGGCCCCTCTCACCCTAATGTGGGATCTATGCAAGACTTCAATGAGTGGATTGCTCACACTGGTCTACAAGAACTCCCTGCTATTGGCTCTCTTTTTACCTGGGTAGGCCGGAGACACAATGGTTATGTGCAGGAAAAGTTGGATAGACTTCTCTTCAATTCTCTCTGGCTTAATGCTGGTCATAATGGTCAAGTGTATATTCTGAATAGAGCAGGGTCTGATCATGCTCCCATTCTCTATGCTCATTCGGATCAAATCGAAGGTCCAACTTCGTTCAAGTTTCAAAATATGTGGACTCTTCATAAGGACTTCCAGCAAGTTGTCAAAAATAGTTGGGATCAACATTGTCTTGTAGTGGATGGTATGACAGACCTGGTATTTAAACTTAAAAGGCTCAAAAAAGATCTCAAAACTTGGAATAAGAATACTTTTGGGGATATCAATCAAAGGGTCAATGATAGTGAAGATGAGATCAGACACCTTGAAAATATTTATGACCAATCTCCAACTGGTGATAACAGGGAGGCTCTCTCTAAAGCCACAGCTCAATATAACCTGTATCTTGCTCAACATGAGGAATTTTGGAGACATAAAACTAGATTTAAATGGTTCAAGGAAGGTGATAAAAACACAGCTTTCTTTCATGCCACTACCAAAGAGAAAATTAGGCGGCTTGCAATACATAAGATCCAAGATACTTCTGGACAGTGGTGTACTTCACAACAGGATATTGCAAAAGCAGCAGTGGATTACTATAGCAACCTTTTCAGGGGTGATTTTTGTGTGGATAATCAGGCCATACAGGACCTCCTCCATTTCATCCCCACTATCCTCACTGAAGACCATAATACCTCTCTTATCAAACAAGTCTCTATGGATGAAGTTAAGAAAGTCATTTTTGATCTTGATCCTAGTAGTGCGGTGGTATGGATGGCTTCACGGGTCTTTCTATAGAGCATGTTGGGACATAATTGCTGTTGATGTTCATGAAGCTGTAAAGCACTTTTTCTTGGGTGGTTATATTCCTCAAGCTATTGGGGCCACTGTGATTACTCTGATCCCCAAAAAGGAGGCCCCAAAAACTTTTGCTGATTTCAGGCCCATTGCCCTTAGTACTTTTGCTAACAAAATCTTTACCAAGATTATCTGCACCAGATTACAATTGGTCCTTCCTCTCCTTATCTCAGTTGAGCAATCTGCTTTTTTGAAAGGTAAGGATATTGCTGATAATGTCCTTTTTGTTCAAGAGTTGGTTCAGTTTGTGCATAGAAAAGCCAGAGGTCACAATATCATTTTTAAGTTTGATGTTACTAAAGCCTTTGACAGAGTGTCCTGGCCTTTTCTCAAAGCTCTTCTACTTAAATTTGGCTTTTCTGAGACTTTTGTTAAACTCATTATGAATAATCTTACCTTCAGCTGGTTTTCTGTTCTCATTAATGGCACCCCTGCTGGTTTATTTCAGAACACTAGGGGTATTAAGCAAGGAGATCCTATTTCCCCTACCTGTTCATTCTGGTTTCTGAAGCCCTTACTAGGGGCCTTAAACATATTTTCCACACTCATGTTGAACATTATGCTGTCCCCAGAGGTTTCATTCCAATCACCCACTGTATGTATGCTGATGATCTCATTGTCTTTGCTAGGGCCACTAAGAAATCTCTCAAAAATCTTTTTACTTTTCTACACCACTATGAGCTTGCTTCGGCCAACAAATAAATGCAAATAAAAGTTCTTTTTTCATATCAAAGCATGCAAATTCTCTTCTTGTTGACATGGTCAAGGCATTCTTGGTATGAAAAAAGACTCTTTTCCATTTATTTACCTTGGGTGTCCTATCTATGTGGGTAGACCTAAGCATTGTTACTTTATCCCCTTATTCAAAAACTTGAGCACAAGCTTCAAGGTTGGTATGCCGATTTCTCTCCACCGGGGTAGACTTATCCTCATTAAACATGTGTTGTCTTCTATTCCTATACACATCCTTGCTGCTCTTAAAATGCCTGCCACTGTGTTCAACAGAATAGAACATATCCTTTCCCATTTTCTTTGGTTAGACACCGAAAAATCTAAGAGGCATATCTGGAGATGTTGGGAGGAAGTTTGCTTTCCCACCAATGAAAATGGGCTAGGAACTAGAAATCTGAAAGTTCTTCAGCAAGCTTTCTCTTGCAAGCTTTGGTGGAAGCTGAGACGAGGTCAAGGTCTTTGGGCCAGCACTATCATGAGAGGCGGCTACCCTCTTTACAAATTATATGCACGGAAGCTTCTTAGTCTGTTCAAGATATTGCGATGAATGCATGCATTATGTTGGTCATAATAAGTGGATATGGTCTCCAACCTCCAATGGCAACTTCACTATTAAATCTGCTTATGGTATTCTCAGGAAAAGGAGACAGTCTCTTCATGATTTAAAAGAAATCGGAAGCCCTACATACACAGTAAGATATCTTTCTTTATATGGAGACCGAGAAATGGTTTACTTCCTTTTGCAAATCGGCTACAAAAATTTGGCATACATGGGCCTTTTAAATGCTTATTTTGTAATAATGAAGAAACTATTGACCATGTCTTTTGGCACTTTACTAAAGCTCAACAAATATGGGGGCACTTTCGGACCTTATTTCATTGGGGGCACCATCATTGTGACGATCTGCAAGACAAGCCATGAGCATCGGCTCCATCCGATAACCGGGTGCCTTGAATACTTGTGTTACCTCTTATTCCTATTTTTATATCTTTGGGAGCTTTGGAAAGCCGGGAACAAAACTCTTTATGAAGATGTGACGATCCACCGGGGCCACTATTATCTTTGCTATCCTTGACAATCGAGGCTCTCTTGTTCTTCTCTTAAGTTGACTAGAAGATCGGTACATGACGATCTTCTTATCCAAAGGCATGGCATAATCCATAGTTTTGTCTCCAAGCCAGTCTTACAGCATATACCGGTGAAGTGGCAGTTCCCTGAGTTTAATGGTTATAAAATGAATTATGATGGCTCGGCTCTAGGTAATCCGGGCATTGCGGGAGGCGGTTTCATTATCGAAATCACCATGGGCATGTTCTTGTTCTTGGTTATGAAGCTTATGGTGTCAATACAAACATGATGGCGAAATTCAAGCTCGCTTTACGGAATCCGGCATTGTATCCAACTCAACCTCCGAGAATGTCCTTTTGGAAACGAGATTCTCAAATTCTAGTTAACATGGTTACGGGCACAACTCAAGCTCCTTGGAAATATGAACTTGAAATTGAACAAATCAAACATCTCATTGCGAGCATCACTACCCGACTTCGACATATCTTCGAGAGAAGCTAACTTCCCTGCATTGCCTTGCAAAAAAGGCTAGTACTACTCAAAGCTCTTATATGTGTCCAGGTCATCAACTTGAGGGAGACATTGGCTTTCTCATCAACCGGGATATCCTTCAACTACCCATTATCAGAACAAGAGCAAGATGATAAACCATGGCAATATCTATTTGGAAGCACCCTTCATAACTTTGAAGGGTGCAAACAGTGGTATTTATCTTTGTACAATCATCCTTGCTTTGGTTTATCACTTGTTTTTGCTTCTCTTTGCTCCCGGGAATCTCTACTTTTTGCGGGAATGGTTATTTTCATGCCCCCACTTTGTTGAGACTTCCTATCCCGGCATCCAAAGCGGGAAGCACCCTTCATTGATGTGAAGGGTGCAAACGAGTCGTACCCCATTTTCTTGTTCCTTGGTTGTATACACTTTGTTTTGGGTGCTTTGCATCATCCTCAACATCTTTGCAGGAGTGATCACTTTGACATGAGGGAAAAAATCAGATGGATGTGGATTATTGCTTGGACCAGTTGCACCCTAGTTTGGAGCTGCTGCAGGAAGAGATACTGTTCTGGCTGGAGATTTTCCTTTATTCCTTCTTGCAGTTGTAAATGTCATACACTCTTGAGATCTTTATTTTTCCAACACATGGGAGACCATACTCTTTCCTTAGCACCCGGATTTTCCCTCCCTGGGTTTGCCGGACTAAGGTTTTGAGGAGGTGGTGAACATGTGTTGATGACGTTATTTTTTTGGGAGCTTTGTCAGGAGATGACACTTGTAAAACTTCAGTTCTTTTAATAAAATTCTGAGTTTTACAAAAAAAAAAAAAAAAAAAAAAAATATATATATATATATATATATATATATATATTTTTTTTTTTTTCCGTTTGACTGTAACATCCAAGAAGCTAATGATATTCACAGAAGAAACATTTGTGTACTAGTTTCTAAAAACCCATGAATATCCCCTCAAAAAAAATAAAAATAAAATAAAAACCCATGAATATATATCAAGCTGACTAAGTTAAAAAAAAATATTTGTGCCACGTAAAAAATGCACAACAAATACTACAACAAAATTTTAAGCGAATTTGATTTTTTTAGACTCGTAAAAGTCAATAGGCGCACATCTTAATCATAGCGCATAATATATGCGTATAATGTTGTGGTTATTTTGTTGTAGCATTACTACTATTTGTTGAAAAAATAGAGTGACTAGCATCAACTTTTGAAGACAAAAACAAAGAGTAAAAGCTATTTGGCCACAAGAGGTCAAAAAGAAAAGGCCAACAAGACACGGTTACAAAAATCTTCATCAAATTAACAGTGGTAACTAAAGCTATATATCCATGTCGTCATCTTTTCTCGGCGACCATAGATTTATCGTTCTATCGTGTGACACTGTGGCAATACGCTGTCCATCTGCTGCTACAACCAGAGCAGTAACTTGAGCCTCATGTAGGGCCGGCCCAACCATAATCTTATCAGACGGTGGTCTCAGGCGCAACGGGGTCCGGAGGCCCAAATTTTTTTTACTTCATAGATCCAATCCGTCTAACTTAATATAATTTGTTAATTTTTTTTTATTTGAATTGATAAAGACTCAAAACATTTACTCGAACCGATAAAGGCCAAAAAAATTGTCAATGAAATCTATCCGTGATCAAGATCACTGTACGGCTCAAATTAGCAATAGGAATTTCGTGTATTTAGATGTATAGTGGCTAATTCGAATCGATTAGTATGAAATTTTGAGCTAAAAAGCACAATTAGACGACTCGACCTTATCGCCAAAAAATTTTAGGACCGGCCCTGGCCTCATGAGCAGCTAGCGTCTTGATAGGTTTAAAATCGTTCGATGACCATACCTTAGTTGTCATATCATATGAACCGGTAACCAAAAAGTTCCCTTCATAAGGTTCAAATTTCACTTGGGAAATAAAATTGGAGTGAGCAGGAATTACATACAACGATATCCTCATCCTCAAGTCCAAACTCGACAAGTATTATCTTCGCCACCAGAAGCTAAATGAAAGCCGTTGCGAGAAAAACACACACCAAGAATGCTTCTCCCAGATCTAAGATCCCACATACAAACAAGTGCATCCAACCCGCAAGATGCTACCAAGGATCCATCATTATGAAATGATATACCATATACACTCCTACTATGTCCTTGGATAAACAATTAATTCTGTACCGGTTTCCACATGCCATATCCTCCAAGTCTTGTCAAAACTTGAAGTGCCCAAGTATCTACCTGATGGATGAAATTCAATACGAGCTAGACGATCCAAATGTCCCGAATGTCCCTTGTAAGTACGCTGAAAAGTTCCATCTATCCTCCACAATCGTGTGGTCGTATCAACAGAAGCTGTGGCTAGAAAGTTACCGGTGTGAGAAAATTCAACATCTGTAACTCTATCTGTATGTCCATTTAGATCAGTAGAAACCTTCTTGTGTAAATTTGGTATGCTCTATAACTTTGTAACTGTTAAAACACACAGAAGAGAGACTTGCAGTTTAAAAAAGATAAAACAGATAACAATGCAAACACGAAGTATGGCTGAATTGATAAAACAGAGAAACAAAGAGAACACAGTGATTTAACGTGGTTTCCGGCGTTGTGCCGACTACTCCATGGGCGAGAGAAAATTAGATATTTTATTATTCACGAAATTACAAGGTTTTCACTAACACAATTTGTGGAAATTATGATTTTCTGTGTATTCACAATTGAAACTATTACAAAGAATATATATGCAGAATACAAGGTATTGCTACAGCTAATAACTCCTAAAAGAATGCTAAACATGTGCTCCTAAAATCATGCAATTACAGTGCTGGAGATAATGAGTAATAAATACAAATAATACACTAATATTTAAATAAATACACTAATACATCTAATACCACCCCTCAAGTGGAACGAGGTAGGAGACCCAACTTGTTACGCTGATGTACAAAATCCAGGCGAGGTAGAGACTTGGTTAGACAATCCGCTAGTTGATCCGGAGCACTGACATGAGCCACACGTAACGTACCACGTTGCACCTGATCGCGTATAAAATGGTAGTCAATGGCAACGTGTTTCATCCGGGAGTGGAAAACAGGATTGTGGAAAAACTGGGTAGTTCCTAGATTATCACAGTAAATGACAGGAGCTCGAGCAACGGGGCAGCCAAGAGTACGGAGAAGAAAAGTAACCCAAAGAAGCTCGGCAGTAGTAGATGCAACAGAACGATATTCGGCCTCAGTCGAAGAGCGAGCAATAGTGGACTACTTCTTCGAGCTCCAAGAAATGGCATTTCGGCCTAAATACACAACATATGCACCAGTGGAAGCATAGTCATCATTGCATCCTCCCCAATCAGCATCCGAGAAGGCATGAAGGACCAGGGGAGAGTCCCGGTAAATCTGAAGACTAAGGTCCACTTTCCCAGCTAAATAACGGAGCATGCGTTTGGCGTAAGACCAGTGAAGATCAGTGGGGGCATGCATAAACTGGGAAAGTTTGTTGACATCAAAGGCAAGATCAGGGCGTGTGAACGAGAAGATGCGCAAGGCGCAATAACCATACGATATTCGGTAGCATCATCAAGCGGTGTACCGAAGTAGCGGTGAGTCTGAGAGATCGGCCGGTAATGGAGTAGTGGCGGGATTGGCACGATCCGTATGAAGACGAGCAAGAAGCTCGGTGGCATACCGCTTTTGAGACAATAAGCACCCGAGCATTGGGTATGATCTCAACACCCAAGAAATACGACAAGGGACCCGGATCCTTGAGTGCAAAATGACGTCCTAACATAGAGATAAAGCTTGTTCAAGGGCGGCGAGTCATTTCTGTGAGAATAATGTCGTCTACATAGACCGGTAGATAAATGATAGTGGAGCCGAATTGTAGATAAATAACGACGTGTCGGCATACGCATTGCGAAACTTACTAGCTAGAAGAAACCCGCTTAAGTTCCTCGTACCACGCCACAGGGGCTTGTTTGAGGCCATAGATCGCCTTGTGTAATTTACACACATGGTGAGGAAGGTCGGTCTTGATAAACCCCGATGGGCGAGCCAAATAAATATCCTCGGATAGACGACCTTGGAGGAAGGCGTTGTTGATGTCAAGTTGACGTAACGACCACCCACAGGGAAAGAGCCGGCGTAAGAACAACCCGGACGGTGGTGTGTTTGACCACGGGACTAAAGGTCTCGCAATAGTCAATGCCGGGACGGCGAGTGAAGCCCTTGGCCACAAGTCGGCCTTATACCGATCAATAGAGCCATCCGGATGACGTTTGAGACGAAATATCCACTTGGAGCCCGATGACATTACGGTCGGGTGGACATGGAACAAGAGACGAAGTCTCGTTCCTGAGAAGGGCATCATACTCCTCTTGCATGGAAGCTCGCCATTTAGGGTGTTTTAAGGCTTGGGTGATGTTGGTGGGTTCAGTTTCAGAGGAGTTGGGGAGGTGAGCATGAAGGTTAAGCTTTTGAATAGGCTTATGGATATTGTTTTGAGCCCGAGTGCGCATGGGGTGAGTAGGGGGAGGTGGTGGAGGAGGAGGGGGTGGAGGAGGCGGTGGTGGAGGAGAGGGGGGTGGAGATGGTGTTGGAGTAGGAGGAGGGGTTGGATTGTGTGGTGGAAAAATGACCCGAGGGGAGTAGGCAGCCAGTCAGAGAGAGAGTGGGACGATGTCGGTGGAAGGTATATGGGTGGCCGTGGGATGAGAGAAAGGAATAATTGACTCGACGAATTTGACATGGCGAGAAACATACATACGGGACTCGGCGAGATCATAACAATAATAGGCATGCTTTGGGTTTGGGCATAGCCAAGGAAAACGCGAGGTTTTGAACGAGGTTCTAATTTGTGGGAGGTGTAGGGACGAAGCCACGGATAGCACAAACAACCAAAGACCCAAAGTTTGTTGTAGTTGGGCGAGAGGTGGAAGATGGACTCGTACGGAGAGTGCATTTTAAGAGTTGGAGTGGGCATACGGTTTATAAGGTAAACAGCAGTGGGAAAAGCAAATGGCCAGAAGGTTGTGGGAACGGAAGCATGGGCAAGAAGGGTAAGACCAGTTTCGACAATGTGCATGTTGCGACGTTCAGAAATGCCATTGTGTTCGGGGGTGTGCAGAGGCGTGGTGAAAAAGGAGATGCCGTTTCCGGAGAAGTATTCACAAAGTGAGATGAATTCTCCAACATTGTCAGAGTATAGGACTTTTATTGTTTGGTCAAAGTATTTTTCGACAATTGCACGAAAGCGAATGAACGTGGAGTGAACATCAGATTTGAGGGCTAAAGGATAAAGCCAAATGTATCGCGTAAAATGATCCGCAAAAATAACAAAATACTTGAAACCGTCAACTGAAAGAACTGGTGATGTCCATACATCGCTAAAAATAAATTCAAGGGGACGGGAAGAGCGTAAAGTAGAGTCACCAAAAGGAAGTTTGTGACTTTTATTTTCTAAGCACGCAGAACATTGCGTGAGAGACAAACTGGAAGACAATAAATTATAATTCTTAATAATGTTCGACAAAATAGGGGGAGCCGGATGGCCCAGACGATGATGCCAGTCCTGAGACGAAGCTTTATTTGAGGCGAATGCAACAAGAGGAGGGTTGGGCCACACGTACAGACCGTTTTTAACCGGACCACGGAGGATAGGCTGGTTCTTCTGAATGTCATTCACAACAAATTCAGTGGGTAAGAACTCAATAGATAGATTATGTGACTGGCAGAGTTGAGAAATGGAAATAAGATTTCTGGACATGCTAGGGATACATAGGACATTACGTAAAGATAAAGATTGGACCGGGGTAATGGGAAGGTTGGAAGCGCCGGTATGAGTAATAGGTAAACCCTTACCATCACCAACCGGGACGTCATCGGTGCCGGTGTACGGAGCATGAAGTGACAAATTACGGAGGTCGGTGGTCACGTGATGCGAGGCCCCAAGGAGCCGGTTTGGCATAGTTGAGTCAATGCGAGCGAGATCGAGTCCGAGGGCGGCTACATTTGCACGAGGACGAGGACGTCCATTGTTTTGGGAGCAAAAATTTGACTCATCTCCACCTGAAATTTAGGGCAAAATTGTGCTACATGGCCTTGAATTGAACACAATTGACATTTACCTAAAAATGGTTTTCGATTGCGCGGGGGTTTTGTTGAGGAAGAAGCTTGTTGTGGTTGGCCTCTCCAAGAATAATTCGAGTGCTTTGCTGTGGGGAGGGCCATTGCGTTGCTCTTGTTGAGGATACCGTGGGCGAGCGGGACGGGTCGGCGGACGATAGGCACGCAAGGGCTATTGCCGGAGAGAAGGGGGCTGCGGTGGTGCCGAGCGGGCACGAAACTCGGTAGTTTCTCGTGCAATTCCTCAAACGAGATTGTTGTTTCCCGAACACGAATAGCATGAGCAATTTTAGAGAATTCTGGACCAATATTGCCCAGTACAATAGCAAGAAAATCTTCATGATCCATTTTTTATCCAAGCAAGGAGAGGTGATCGGCTTGTTGTTTGGGATGATACAAATAGTCTGAGATAGGTAGAGACCCACGCTTGTAAGCCTTCATGTTCTCCTTAATCGTGTTAATTCGAGAGCGGGAAGGGGTGGCATAGACATCGGCAAGAGCCTTCCAACAGTCTGCCGCCGACTTTTTCCCATACAGGAGGGTGGCGATGGAGGGAGTAAGAGAGGAGATGATTAAATTGCGGATGAGGTGGTCCTGACGATTCCATAGCAGGAATTCAGGGTTGGGTTTTTCTTGACCTGCTTCGGTGATGGTTCTCGGAGGAGGGGAACCGGTGCCATCAACGTGTTTTAGGAGGTCATATCCGATGAGAAGCGACTCAATTTGCATGTGCCACACATAGTAGTTGGTGGCATCAAGCTTGATAGATGCTGAATGAAGGAGTTGAATGTGATGGGGGATTTTTCAGCCATTGTTACCGGTGGAGAGGGGCGAGACGGGGAAAAAATTTGAGGAAGAAGAGGTGGCGGCTAAGTTTTAGGTTTTAGGGATCAGAGATGCTCTGATACCATAACACAATTTGTGTAAATTATGCTTCTCTATATGTTCACAATTGAAACTATTACAAATAATATATATGCATAATACAAGGTATTGCTACGGCTAATAACTCTAAAAGAATGCTAAACATGTGCTCTAAAATCATGCAATTGCGATCTTGGAGATAATGAGTAATAAATACAAATAATACACTAATACATCTAATATTCACAAGTGTGTGAATAACACTCTTGAAAGACACAAAATGCATTGATTACAACATTGGTATTTATAGGCACAAATCCCTAACCATAACAGCCATAAGATCTTTGTCGGAATTGTTATAAATATCCCTGCTCCAGCTTTTATCCACCAGAAGAAACTCAGCTTCAAAATGACTTCCCTGACTTGTAATCAACTAGCCAGAAGTAGAACTCAGCTATACTCAGCAAACTCAGCAAACCAGAACTGACTGCTGACTTCAGAAGAAACTCAGTTGCACTTCATCAAACTGACTTTCACAGACCTGAATATACTTAACTGCAACTGACCATCATTCTCAGTTCTCAGTTTCTCAGATTAGTTCCACTAGATTATTTATCAGTTTAGAGATCAAGTCACCAAAACTGACAAATCTCCACCTTGACTTGAACTCTCATTCAACGTCAATCAGATTGCATAATCCGACGTACTTGTACCAGATGCATTCGTCAATGCCAGGATGTATAGTACCAGACTCCTCCACAGAATCCACTCGAGTTGATCTACCCTCAACTGAGTATCCAGATTTTAGTTTATAAGCTGTGAATATTCAGTAAGTCCAGACACAACTGAAACTTGCTCTGCTGAATTGGTTTAGTGAACATATCAGCCGGATTATCCTTGGTGCTGATCTTCTTCGCTACAACCATCTTCTCATTTCTTAGAAAATGATACCTCATATCAATATGCTTAGTTCTCTCATGATGAACCTGATCCTTAGCTAGAAAATTGCACTCAAACTGTCACAATAAATCTCAGCTTGATCCTGATGTAGCCCCAAATCACTGACTAGTCCTTTCAACCAGATACCCTTCTTGGCTACTTCAGTAAGAGCAATATACTCAGCTTCAGTAGTTCATAAAGCCACTTTGTTTCTGAAGAGTTGCTTTCCGGTGACAACTGAATTCCTCAATATGAAAACATAACCGATCATTGATTTTACGTTGTCCACATCACCTTCATGTCGCATCACGGTAACTTTGTGACCAATTCTTGAGTATCACCTCCAAAAATGAGACCAACATCAAATTTGTACCTCTAAGGTACACGAACATTCTTTTCCACGACTTTCCGGTGTTCCTTTCCGGGTTGAGCCATAAACCCGGCGACAACAACGGCGCTGAGCCGAGATCAAGCCTAGTGCAAACCATTGTATACATCGGATACTAAGCTTGCACTAGCATAGGTAACTCTTGACATGTACTCCTTCTCCTCAGCTGACTGTGAAGCATAACCTGACAAATGAACATTTGATGCCATAGGAGTATCTATTGGCTTAACAGCTGACATGCCAAACTTTGACAAAATCCTATGTATATAGCCCTGCTGAGATAAAAAAATGTTTCTTCTGACTTCTATCTCTCCAGATCTCCATCCTCAAAATTTTCTTGGCTACACCCATATCTTTCATTTCAAACTCAGCACTGAGAAGGTTTTTCAGATATTGAACATCATACTTCTTCTTTGTAGCTATCAGCATGTCATTGACATATAACACAAGATAGATGTATGATCCATCTTCTAGCTGACTGTTGTAAACACAACAGTCATAAGGACTTCTGTTGTAACCCAACTGAATCATGTAACTGTCAAACCTTTTATACCACTGTCTAGGAGCTTGCTTCAGTCTGTACAAGGACTTCTTCAACTTACACACAAGATCTTCCTTACCAGGAACTTGGAAACTCTCTGGCTGAGTCATGTATATTTCTTTGTCTACCTAACCATGTAGAAAAGATGTCTTCACATCTAACTTGCTCAAGTTCTAAGTCTGCTTGTGCCCTTATTGCTAGTAACACTCCGATTGAAGTATGTCTGACTACTGGTGAGAATATTTTATCAAAGTCCACCCATTCTTTCTGACTGAACCCTTTTGCAACCAAATGTGCCTTATACTTAACTCCTTCTGCCTCAGTTATCCCTTCTTTCTTCTTGAAGATCCATTTGCAAGTAAAAACTCTCCTTTCAGCTGGATGTTTAACTAGATCCCAAGTCTGATTCTTCAGTAATGACTCCATTTCATCTCCTATGGCAGCAAGCCATTGAGATACTTCAGAAAATGTCACTGCTTCCCTGTAAGTAGAAGGTTCAAAACCATCCACTTCTTCTGCAACTTGAAGTGCGTATCCAACCAAATCATCAAACTCATACCTCTTGGGAGGTACCCCAACATTGGATCTTCTAGCTTTGCTTGACAATGCATACTTTGGCTTGACCAATATCGGTTGAAATTCGACCCCTGTTCGGCCGGCGCTTGGATTCGATTACGGTTCAGTAACCAGATCAAATGAAAACTGACTTGGATCAGTTGTTTGTTGTGTTTAAACTGATTCCACCTGAAGCTCCACCTTACTATCAGTTTTCTCAGTTTCGACCGGTTTCGGATTCGGTTGTCCTCTCAGCGATGGGCGAGCATAGAATTTTAATCGAAAGCGTATCTCTGTAGAGAATAACTCAATTTTACGTGGATGACCAAATTCTATAGCCCTTTACTCCATCACCATACCCTACAAACACCCCTTTTTGGCCACTTGGTTCCGGTTTCCCTTCAACGACATGATAGTAAGCTTGTGCTTCCAAATACCCTTAGAAGCGAATAATCTGAGGCTTTCACGACCATATCTCAATTGGTGTTTTGAGATTGATCCCTGTGTGAGGACTCCTGTTGATTAAGTAGCAAGCTGTGGTAACAACCTCTGCCCAAAATCTCATTGACAAACTAGCATGAGAAAGCATGCACCTTGCTCTCTCCAGAAGAGTTTGATTCATTCTCTCAGCTACACCATTTTGCTGAGGTGTATTCATAACTCTACGATGTCTGACAATACCCTCAGTTTTATAGAATGTATCAAACTCAGTCCAGCAGAATTCCAGACCATTATCTGTATGAAACCTCTTGATCTTCTTCCCCAACTGATTCTCAACTAGAGCCTTCCATTGCATGAAGTTTTTGAATGCCTCACTTTTATGTGTCATCAGCACCACCCAAGTCATCCTTGAATTGTCATCAATAAAGGACAAAAAATATATGTGAGCACCCAATGACTCCACCTTTGATGGCCCCCAACAATCAGAATTAATGTAATCAAGTGATGACTTTGTGTTGTGTACCCCTGATGGAGGTCAAGTTAAATTAATAACTCGATGCCTACTAACACACTAGCAAGAGAACTAGGTTCAATTGTAGTATAGCCAGATAGAGTCGAGGTCGATCCCACAGAGACTCGGCACAAACAAAACACAACTTTATCCTATTAGAACTAAATTGAAAGGGCGGTCTACGACCAAGTAAATGCAATAAATAAAATAGTGACAACCACAAGACACAAAGACAGACTAAAGACTACTAAAACACGGATAATACGGTTGATATTATCTAAACAAATAGTATTGACTACGCTAGTAGATTATAACTCCCCCATGTGAATCAGGATGGTAACGAGACAAAACAAACGTTAAAGATTAATTATTATGACTACGGGAGTCATCCCCAAGGTAGATTTAGCTCCGGTTAGGCCTACAAATCATCGTGCCTCCATTACGTGACTTCGCTTTTTATTGCCTCCATCTCATATAACTTCTGACACAATTACGAGACTAGGGATGCCGGTATAAACCGTAACCTCATCTAAGCAACATTCCTAGGGTAAGGCGTACTTCTTAGATGCCGATTCAATCTATATCCTAAGTAACAATCACTTTTTGGGTTTCATGTTAAATTATGATGACGAATAACTAAGTTGATCGGTTTTAATTACTTGTTTTAATTCCAAATCAGAGAATCTGACGTAGTCGAAGCCGATCATAATATTGCCCTACACATTACCACACTCGGTCGACCGAACGACAGCACTCGGGCGACCGAGGGACATGTCTAGGTCGACCGAACACAGTTCTGTGTCGGAACAAATCATGATTACTTCTTAACGTTTCTAACCTAAACACATGGGTTCGTAAATAGATCAACATCACGCAATCAATATAAATAAAACTACTCCATAATAAAATACATCAGATCTACAAATAAAGATTGCATAATTGAATAGTCATACCCTCGAAGACGAGAGTGACTCCCACTCTTTAATGCGCTCCCTAATCGGAGAATCCGACAAATCCACAATGAACGAACATAAAGAAAATAAAACTAAAGACTTAAAAGCTAAAATTGTATGAATTGTTTTGTGTTGTAGTGGTGTGTCTTCTCAACATCGTGGCTGCTGTTTATATAGGAGTTGTAGCCGACATAGGGAGAATCCAAAAGATTGACGTGCATTTATCAAATTAGGCTCGGGTGACCGAACCTACACGCTCGGTCGACCGAATGGCATGGCTCGGTCGACCGAGCCTCCTTCTTTACGCGTTTTTAATTTTGCTTCGTCGACTTGTTCCCCACTCCATGCTTTTGAATTGATCGATTTATCTTTTCTTCAATGCTCCGATTTTCTTCTCTTTTATCTTGAGACTTCTCGATTGCGTGATAATTATCTTCCCGATTTATCATGATCGCAAAATCGACATTTATCACACAATTAATTGCTCTTTTATAATAAAAACAGCTAAATACCAATTATCATATTAATAATCACTTATCATTAAATAATAAATATAAACACGTGATTAAATATGAAATATATATAATTAACTCCGATTTAAGGTTAGAATTGATGACATAAATAGGTATATTTTAACTGTCATCAAAATGCCCCCCACTTAAACTTTGCTTCGTCCCGAACAAAGCATCAACCAGTCATTCCCCAAGACAACATTTTTTGTGGTCAACTCATACTTACACAAGAAACCCGAGTCAACTCATACCAATCATGCTCATAAGATAAGCATTATTCACTACTCGCTATGAATCGAAGTGATTGTGTGCATGTGCATTGGTTTTATATAAATGCGGCAAGATTAGAGCTTATGCGGACTTCATATCAAAATTCACCAACATCGGCATTCATACTTCTTATGCCTCGCAATGGTTAAAGCACTAGAACAATAAACAAGAGCGTATCTATAGGGTTTTTGGACTTGGAGACCGAGTACTACTCAAAGCCTCATAAAATTCGAAAAAAATTTCAATTTTGCATATTTTTCGAATACTACTAATCTCAAGGAAGAAAACTTTTCATAGAGTACCCCCTATCTTAGATTAAGCATAGCATCGAATATTACCACAAGCGCGAGGCTACTTTGGTAATGTTACTACAAGCCCAGTGTTTTAATGCATTGTCAAAACACGGTACGTCCCAAGCTTATTACTCCGCTCTTGTTGGCTAGAAGATCGAGAATACATCGGTCGACAAATGTCGACACTAGGTCCTCGTAACCAATTATCTACGCAATGTACACATACTTCTTTCAATTATTATAACTCATGCGGTACTAAGCGATTCACATGTTGAGTAATTGAACAATACCTAACTACTTGCAATTGTTGGCATGAATATCCTTAAGTTTACTAACAAATTATCGCAAAAGTATAATATGACCACGTACTCACGCAACTTGGTTCATTTCCTATCAATTCTAAGTATAAGAACTTCACAAGTTTAAGGGTACGAGTTAAACAACTTGGCATTTATCCATAAAAAATTTTAAATTTGGCTCAATATTGTCTCAGTATTCCGTTCCCCTTGACTTTTTAACATATAGCAACATATAGCTAAGTCCCCTGCCCCCCACTTAAACATGGCATTGTCCTCAATGACAAAAATAAATGAGAGTTCAAGATGAAAGACTTAGCTCTGGAGACGGCTCCCAAGTAAAGGAACAATCCCGGAGTAATCATCGGCACAGTGTGGAGAGACAGACACATCCTGTATAAACAAACAAGCTCCACGAAATCGTCAAATACCATGTCTATGGACATTATAAAATAATGTGGCAGTAATTAGATATAGATATCTAAAAACAGTTTAAGCCACTTTACTTTATACTGCCATGGACAAGACTAAAAGGGATTTAAACCTAAAAACTCACATGACGGCTATCAAGGAAAAAACCTCGTTTATTCCGAACTTAGACTCGGAACATGGGCGAGATGAAAAAAACCGTGATAGGCGCATGCTACTTTATTAAAAAGAAAAACGAAAAAGATAGGTATAGGTAGTAGTTCTAAGTTTATAGTCGCTAGCTCGACTCAGTTCAAGATGGTGTATTCATAAACAGGGTCATCGAGGTACAAAACCTCCTCCTCAGCAGCAGGCGGAAGCCCGTGATAATGCTTAATACGATGTCCATTGACCACAAATGCGGACTCGTCTTTGAAATTGAATAGGCGCACCGCTCCGGAAGGAAAGACTTGTTGTACTCGAAATGGGCCATACCATCTTGATTTCAACTTACCCGGGAAGAGTCTTAAGCGCGAATTGTACAAGAGAACCGGATCACCTTCGTGGAAGGTCCTCTCCGAAATCTTTTTGTCATGAAACTTCTTCGTGCGCTCCTTGAAAATCTTGGCATTCTCGTATGCCTCTAAACGAAACTCCTCCAGGCGAGTTAATTCTAACATCCTCTTCTCACCAGCCAACGTCTCATCAAAATTTAGCATCCTTGTCGCCCACATGGCCCGGTGCTCCAGTTCCACAGGTAGATGACACGCCTTTCCAAAAACAATCCTATACGGTGACATTCCAATCGAGGTTTTATATGCAGTCCTATAAGCCCATAAAGCGTCGTCTAAACGTAACGACCAATCCTTCCTAGTCGTATTAACGGTTTTCCGGGATATGCTTTATCTCTCGATTGGTGACTTCTACTGTCCACTAGTACGGGGGTGATATCTTGTTGCTAGCTTATGTCGAACCCCATACTTAATCATCAGCCGTTCAAAAGGTTTATTACAAAAATGACTACCATTGTCGCTTATAATCGCCCTCGGCGTCCCAAACCTTGTAAAAATGTTCTTCTTCAAGAATCTAACCACAACCCTCGCATCGTTAGTAGGGGAAGCAATGGCCTCGACCCATTTGGATACATAATCAACAGCAACTAAGATGTATCGGTTAGATAATGATGAAGTGAAGGGTCCAACAAAATCTATTCCCCAAACGTCAAAAAGCTCCACTTCTAAGATGCTCTTGAGTGGCATCTCATTCCTTCTTGAAATATGACTGTCATTTGACAAGCATGACATGCCTTTGCATATTGGTGTGCATCCTTAAACAATGTCGGCCAATAAAAACCGCATTGGAGGACCTTAGCCGTGGTTTTTCTCCCCCGTAGTGTCCTCCAACTTCATAGGAATGACAATGCTTCAGGATATCATTATACTCTTCTTCGGGCACACACCTTCGAAAAATATTATCAGATCCTAGCTTAAACAAATAAGGCTCATCCCAATAATAGTGTCTAAGATCTTTAAAGAATTTTTTTTCCTTTCTAGGACAGTGAGATTCGGTGGTAGGTACTTTGCGGATAGATAATTAACAAACAAACTAAACCATGGCTGCTTCTTCTCCTTCACAACCTCTATTCGTGAAGAAACTGCAGCACAATCATCATGCCCCCCGATGGTGGTGATGGAGAAAAGTTGTTCATCAGGAAAAGATTCTCCTATCTCAGGTAATTCCTCACCATCCTCTAATTGTAAGCGCGATAGATGATCGGCCACCACGTTCTCACTTCCTTTCTTATCTCGGATTTCTACGTCAAATTCTTGCAACAGTAGGATCCATCTCAATAGTCTCGGCTTTGAATCTTGCTTTGCTAGGAGATACTTAAGAGCCGCATGGTCAGTCCACACAGTGACTTTAGATCCTACTAAGTAAGATCTAAACTTGTCAAAAGCAAAGATAACGGCCAAAAGTTCCTTCTCCGTTGTGGCGTAATTTCTTTGGGCAGCATTCAAAGTCCGGCTCGCATAATAGATAGGCCTAAAAATCTTATCTTTTCTTTGACCCAAAGCGGCGCCAACAGCAGTATCACTTGCATCACACATCAGCTCAAACGGAAGATCCCAATCCGGTGCGACCAGAACGGGTGCGATGTAATCGATCTACTTTTTATTTCGTTGAAAGCTTTTATGCACTCATTAGAAAACACGAATGGCACATCCTTGGCCAATAATTCGGTAAGAGGTCTAGAGATTAGGGAAAAGTCCTTGATAAACCTACGATAAAATCCGGCGTGGCCTAAGAAACCTCGCAAAGTTTTAAGATTAGTAGGTGGAGGTAGTTTCTCGATCACCTCAACTTTGGCTCATCCACCTCATACCGTTCTTTGATATGCGGTGGCCTAGTACTATACCTTCCGTAACCATCAAATGACACTTCTCCCGAGTTAAGCACAAGATTAGTCTCTTCGCATCTCTTGATACTCGTGCCGGATGTGTGAGACATAAATCGAAATCGTCTCCAAACAACGAGAAATCATCCATAAATATTTCCAAGAAATCTTCCACCATATCCGCAAATAATGACATCATACCTCGTTGAAATGTCGCGGGGCGTTGCACAATCCAAATGGCATTCGATTATACGCAAATGTCCCGTATGGGCATGTAAATGTTGTTTTCTCACGATCTTCGGGCGAGATGTGGATTTGATAATATCCCGAATACCCGTCAAGAAAACAATAGAAAGCATGCCCGCTCAGTCTCTCGAGCATTTGATCGATGAAGGGAAGAGGAAAATGGTCCTTACGAGTCGCATCATTTAGTTTCCTAAAGTCTATGCATACTTGATGACCGGTGATTAGCCTCACAGGAATTAACTCATTCATCTCATTGGCTTGCACCGTCAATCCTCCCTTTTTGGGAACTACATGGATAGGGCTTACCCATTCGCTATCAGCAATTGGAAATATAATTCCCATTTCTAGCATTTTTATAACCTCATCCCTAACCACTTCCTTTAATTGTGGGGTTAGACGCCTCTGAGGTTGTGCAACCGCTTTCTTTTCAGGGTCCACGGAGATCTTGTGCATACATACGCTAGGACTAATGCCCTTAACGTCAGCTATGGTCCATCCAAATGCTCCGCGGTACTCTCTCAGAACTCTCATAAGTTTCTCCTCTTGTAAGTCCGTCAAGGATGAAGATATAATTAGCGGCAAAGTCTCATCTTGAAGAAATACATACTTCAAATTCGCAGGAAGGGGTTTTAAAGTCAAATTTGTGGGAGGTTCCTCCAAAGAGGTCTTCAACTTTTGACCAGTGAGTTTAAGTTCGAAGTACTTATGCCACGTTGGTCTATGATAGAATCTTTCAATCTCCGCAGCACTTACTTCCTCTACAGGTCTTGGGGTCCCTCTACTACATCCGGGCCATATCATCTTCTCCTCCTCCTTTGCTCACGTACTTGACTTCATCTTCTTCTTCTAAGACAGCATCCAAAAAATCCTTGATACTTTCATGTTGTTGAAATTCTTGAACGATCCTATCAATGGAATCTAACATGAAACATGCATCCTCTCCATCATCAGGTTGCTTCATCGTGTCGAAGACATTGAATGCAACTCTCTCTTCGTTCACTCTTAACACCAACTCGCCTTGTAAACATCAATTAGCGTTCTACTAGTGGCCATGAAAGGTCTCCCTAATATTAATGGCACTTCGTAGTTAGCTTCCATATCTAATACCACAAAGTCGACAGGGAATACGAACTTTTCAACTCTTACTAGCACATCCTCAACCACTCCACACGGTTCCTTGACAGAACGGTCAGCTAATTGCAATGTGATTGAGGTCTTCTTAAGATATTTCATGCCTAGTTTCCGAAAAATAGATAGTGGCATCAGATTCACGCTTGCTCCTAGATCACACAAAGCTTTGTTTAGACATACGTTACCTATGGTGCAAGGAATGAGAAAACTTCCCGGATCTTTGCATTTTGGGGGTAACTTATGTTGAAGAATGGTGAGCACTCCTCGTTAAGGCATATGGTCTCTAAATCTAGAAGTTTCCTTTTAGTTGAGACGGCGTCTTTTAAAAACTTGGTGTACTCAGGCATTTCAGCTAGTGCTTCAACTAGGGGTATATTGATTTGTAACTTACTAAACATATCCACGAACTTCTTATACCTCTTATTATCAAACTTAGGCTTCGGTTTTGGTGGAGGATAAGGTAGAGTTGAAGGATCGACATCAGTGAAAATTGGATACTTATTGTTGTAAAGTTCAACTCTAGGGCCAGCAGGTTCTTTATATGTTCTTTGCTCAGGCAAAGTCTCGGAAGTATTAGTCTCATTGCTTGGCTCACCATCCTTATTCTTTGTGATTTTCTCTTTTTCTTGCAAGGATGGTGGAGTTACCTCTTTTCCACTTCTTGTCATGATCGTATTCAAATCCTTAGGGTTCTTCTCAGTGTTGCTTGGCAACCCTCCAGGAGGTCTAGTTGAGACTTGCTCAGCTAGTTGTCCTACTTGGTGCGTGAGATTTTGGACTAGAGCTTCTTGATTGGTCACCTTAGCATCGGTCTTCTGACAATATTGGCTAAAGTTAGTGGCTAAATCAGCCATAGATTTTGAAAGTTGTCCCATATTGTCAGTGACGACATTACTCAGTTTTTCTATCGCAGCTTCCCAACCAAAAGTTTTAGTCTGCTGTGGCACATAAGTGGTAGGCGGTTTAGGCCTTTCTCCTGCATTAATGTCACTATATCGGAATCCAGGATGGTTATGATTAGGCCCTGTATCCTCCTCCGACATAATTCGCTTCTTCAGTACCAGCATTCTCACTTTGAGGTGCTACCTCGATTCCGGCCCCTTTCTCTACTCTTGTCATCCTCTCTTGCATCCCATCTACCTTATTGTTGATAACAGAAAGTTGTTCTAAGATTTTGGTAGATGCACTATCATCAAATATGTCAGCGGCCATCTTCACAGTAGCTATGTCATTGCCTCCCCATTGGCTATTCATCGCTATTTGCTCCATCTTCCCTTGTGCCTCCTCAGGAGATAGAAGAACGAACGCTCCATTGCTGGAGGCGTCTACTCTAATTTTCTCAGTCTCTCTCAACCCATGGTAAAAAGTTTGCATTAAAAGCCAAAGAGAGATGTCATGATGAGGACACTTCCTCATAGCTTCCTTGAAACGCTCCCAAGCTTGATCAAAACTCTCCCCAGGTTGTTGCTTAAATCCTAGGATGTCTTGGCGTAACTTAAAAGTTTTTCCTAAAGGAAAGTACTTATTCATGAATTTTTGCAACAATTGTTCCCAAGTAGTGATAGATCCGGCCTCTAAAGAGAGAAGCCATTGCTTAGCTTTATCTTTCAAAGTGAAAGGGAAAAGCTTAAGACGAATGTTCCCCTCCGGGATTAATTACGGTTTCAACGTCTTTGACGATTTCCAAGAAATTCGTCACGTGAACACCAGGATCCTCGTTTTGGACTCCATGAAAAGTAGAATAATTGGTCACCATTTGAATTACATTAGGCCTAGGGTGATAGACTTCCGCAGCATCTTGCGGTGCTACGATAGCGGGAATGAATTGTTCAATAGTGGGCGTTGCATAACTTTGCAAAGTACGCCTCGCTCCTTGAACTAGGGCTTGGTTCTCATTATTAGCATTTGCATTCACATTATTGGCATTATTAATAACAGGATTAGGTACATGGTTTGGATTGACCGGATTGCCTTCCATTTCCGTTTCAGATTCAGAATGCTCAGAATGATCGGTTGTATGTCCTTCTTCCACTCCTTGCTCGCTTTCCTCAAGATTTGGATCCTCTTCTCCTTGCTTAGCCAGTTCCCTAGCTAACTTCCTATTCCTTCTCGCAAATTTCTCTATTTCAGGATTATAAGGCTCAAGGGGTTCCTTCGATTTCCGAGTAGCGTACTATAAAATAATAAACAACAATAAAACAATTAATCACTAGTAAAGGCTAGGCCTTTAACTAACTAAAACAGACTCGAAATAAGTTTGAGAAAAGAAAACGTAAATAAAACGAAGCGAGAATGTTTTAAAACTAAGACGAGAATCGAGAGACGAGAAAAGAAAATAAATTCTCGGTCGACCGAGAGGCGTGGTTCGGTCGACCGAACGCTTTTTTTTTTTTTTTATTATTTTATTTTATTTATGACAACATTTTTAATATACGGACTCTTATTCACGGAATATTCACGAATCCGAGTTCTAACAAAATAAGCTATATCTTAATTTAATGACTCGAGTCCCCGGCAACGGCGCCAAAAACTTGATGGAGGTCAAGTTAAATTATTAACTCGATGCCTACTAACACACTAGCAAGAGAACTAGGTTCAATTGTAGTATAGCCGGATAGAGTCGAGGTCGATCCCACGAGACTCGGCACAAACAAAACACAACTTTATCCTATTAGAACTAAATTGAAAGGGCGGTCTACGACCAACTAAATGCAATAAATAAAATAGTGACAACCACAAGACACAAAGACGGACTAAAGACTACTAAAACAACGATAATACGGTTGATATTATCTAAACAAATAGTATTGACTACGCTAGTAGATTATAACTCCCCCATGTGAATCGGGATGGTAACGAGACAAAAAAAACGTTAAAGATTAATTATTATGACTACGGGAGTCATCCCTAAGGTAGATTTAGCTCCGGTTAGGCCCTCTAAATCATCGTGCCTCCATTACGTGACTTCGCTTTTTATTGCCTCCATCTCATATAACTTCGACACAATTACGAGACTAGGGATGCCGGTATAAACCGTAACCTCATCTAAGCAACATTCTAAGGTAAGGCGTACTTCTTAGATGCCGATTCAATCTATATCCTAAGTAACAATCACTTTTTGGGTTTCATGTTAAATTATGATGACGAATAACTAAGTTGATCAGGTTTAATTACTCGTTTTAATTCCAAATCAAGAGAATCGACGTAGTCGAAGCCGATCATAATATTGCCCTACACATTACCACACTCGGTCGACCGAACGACAGCACTCGGGCGACCGAGTGACATGTCTAGGTCGTCCGAACACAGTTCTGTGTCGGAACAAATCATGATTACTTCTTAACGTTTCTAACCTAAACACATGGGTTCGTAAATAGATCTACATCACGCAATCAATATAAATAAAACTACTCCATAATAAAATACATCAGATCTACAAATAAAGATTGCATAATTGAATAGTCATACCCTCGAAGACGAGAGTGACTCCCACTCTTTAATGCGCTCCCTAATCGGAGAATCCGACGAATCCACAATGAACGAACATAAAGAAAATAAAACTAAAGACTTAAAAGCTAAAATTGTATGAATTGTTTTGTGTTGTAGTGGTGTGTCTTCTCAACATCGTGGCTGCTGTTTATATAGGAGTTGTAGCCGACATAGGGAGAATCCAAAAGATTGACGTGCATTTATCAAATTAGGCTCGGGTGACCGAACCTACACGCTCGGTCGACCGAATGGCATGGCTCGGTCGACCGAGCCTCCTTCTTTACGCGTTTTTAATTTTGCTTCGTCTGACTTGTTCCCCACTCCATGCTTTTGAATTGATCTGATTTATCTTTTCTTCAATGCTCCGGTTTTCTTCTCTTTTATCTTGAGAGTTCTCGATTGCGTGATAATTATCTTCCCGATTTATCATGATCTGCAAAATCAGCATTTATCACACAATTAATTGCTCTTTTATAATAAAAACAGCTAAATACCAATTATCATATTAATAATCACTTATCATTAAATAATAAATATAAACACGTGATTAAATATGAAATATATATAATTAACTCCGATTTAAGGGTAGAATTGATGACATAAATAGGTATATTTTAAGCGTCATCAACCCTTTTGAGAACTTGCTCCCGTGAAGCTTCCCAAACACACAATGCTCACAAAAGTCCGGATGATTGACCTTACACTCCCCAAGAAGATCTTTCGGAGAAAGAACACCGCATCCCCCTTGCATCATGTGACCCGGTCTCGTATGCCACGGTTTTGTAAGGCGCGGGCGATGAATCTCGGCGGATGCCACAACGAGCGAATTAGCAACAAGCGAACCTTGTAATACATACAAAGTCCTTTGCTTGACTCCTTTGAGAACCTCAGCGAGTTTTTACGGACACTCGGCACCCCACTTTCCCCCTTAAAAGCTGAATCCCCTACTTGTCCAAAGAGCGATTGATACCAAGTTTTTGGTCATTTGTAGAACATGTCTAACTTCACTCAGTTTACAGAATCTTTCATCCTCTGTCCTCAACTGAACTGAGTCAATCCCAACAACCTTGCAGACCTTGATGTTTTCCATAGATATATGACCACCATCTATCTCCTGATAACTTGAAAACCACTCTCTGTGAGGCAAAATATGAAAGGATGCTCCAGAGTCCAGAATCCACACATCAGTTTGATGTACTGACTCTCCTGCTACTAGAACCATGTCCTCCTCTGAATCATGCTCAGCTGCCACAGCAGCTGTGCCAGAACTGTTCTCATGATGTTTCTTTCTCTTTGGACAATTGGACTTCCAATGTCCACCGCTCACTACGATAATTGCAAACATCTATGGATTTTGGCTTTGGACCGTGCCTTCTTGGAATTTTCTTCTAGGCCGACCATGCTCTTTTTCACTGCTGCTACTGACTACTAGTCCAGCGGCCCGATTGTCTGCCCCAGCTACCTTATGTCTCAGCTCCCTAGCATGTAAAGCCGACCTTACATCCTCTAAAGCAAGTGTATCCTTCCCAACTATGAAGGACTGCATAAAGTTCTTACAGGAAGCTGGTAATGAAACCAGCAAAATCAAAGCAGCATCCTCGTCCTCAATCTTAACATCAATATTCCTGAGATCAAGTAATATTGTGTTCAGCTGATCAAGATGATCTCTCAACTGAGTCCCCTCATGCATCCTCAGGTTGTACAGTCTCTACTTCAGCAGCAGCTTGCTGGTCAATGACTTAGTCATATATAGGCTTTCAAGTTTTAACCATAACTTGGCAGCGGTGTCTTCCTCAGCAACTTCTGTGAGAACATCATCAGACAAGCACAACATGATGGTTGAATGTGCTTTCTCCTCCTGTCTGGCATAATCTGCAGAACTGGCATCTCCTTTACTAGATAAAGGAGTCCACAATTCTTGTTGCTTTAACAAGGCCCACATCTTGATTTGCCACGGTACGAAAGCTTTCACTACTTTTGTAAATTTATCAATCTTTATGTTCATTGTTGACATCCTTCTTGTTAAAGAACAGACCTTTGATTACAAAATCCTAGCACCGGTCACCGGTCCTGGTGAAGATCAACTCCGTTCACCTGCAGCTCCTCTCTGAATCTTGAACCTGACGCTCTGATACCAGTTTGTTAAAACACATAGAAGAGAGACTTGCAGTTTAAGAAAGATAAAACAGATAACAATGCAAACACAAAGTATGGCTGAATTGATAAAACACAGAAACAAAGAGAACACAGTGATTTAACGTGGTTTCCGGCGTTATGCCGACTACTCCACGGACAGAAAAAGAGATATTTTACTATGCACAGAATTACAAGGTTTTCACAAGTGTGTGGATAACACTCTTGAAAGACACACATTGCATTGATTACAACATTGGTATTTATAGGCACAAATCCCTAACCCTAACCGCCAGAAGATCTTTGTCGGAATTGTCATAAATACCCCAGATGTGGACCCCAGCTCCAGCTGTTATCCACTAGATGAAACTCAGCTTCAAACTAACTTCCAAACTTGTAATCAACTGCCTAGAAGTAGAACTCAGTTATACTCAGCAAAACTCAGCAAACCATAACTGACTGTTGACTTCCGAAGAAACTCAGTTGCACTTCATCAAACTGAATTTCACAGAACTGTATATACTTCGCCGAAACTTACCATCATTCTTAGTTCTCAGTTTCCCAGATTAGTTTCACTAGATTATTTATCAGTTTAAAGATCAAGTCACCAAAACTGACAGTAACCCCGCTTAAAGAACATGTGGAAAACATTCTTTCATTAGGTGAAAGGGAGCATGCAGAGAGGGGTCTATTTGTCGAGGATACTATTGGGGTTATCTAAAATGTAATTATTATTATGTATTTATTTTATTATGTGACTTGTTGGTCGAGTTGTTATAGGTCTATATATTTGTATCACCACTACACAATTGAATCAATGAAAACCAATCGTTCTCAAATCATGTTATGGTAGCGAGCAAATCAATTTTCTCTCCCTTGTTACGTCAATTATATCCCTCCGATACCCAGCGCAAGTATATTTTTCAGCTTCAGCAACGTGCTTCTTTGGTCAAGGCTAAGCCTTGTCAGACGCCTATGTCAGCCTCCACCCAGCTCACTCTTGATGATGGTCCTCCTTGCTCTGACCCTTCTCTTTACCGCACCATCGTAGTTGTTTGTAGTATCTTAGATTCATGCGGCCTGACATAGCCATTGTGGTTCATAAGGTTAGTAAATACATGCATTCTTAATGTAGCCCATTGGGTCGCTGTTAAATGCATTCTTCGGTATCTCAAGCACACTATCTTAGATGGTCTTTTTTCTTTCGGCGTTCCTCTCTCACACTTCGGGCTTATTCTGATCTGATTGGGCCGATGATCGTGAAGATCGTTGCTCTGTTTGCGCGTATTTTGTTTTTCTCGAGGATAATCTTGTTAGTTGGTGCTCTAAGCATGTAGAGTTTTATAGAAAATTAGGAAACTCATTTTATTATATTGATCTATTGAATTAGGAGTGTGCTAATCCCTTTAAATACACAGTCCAGTAGGAGTTGGATAAACATACAACTCTATCTTATCACAACATAAACCAAAACAAGCTCCTAACAACATTTATTCTCCTAATTTATTTGAAATAAATAACAAACTAACTGCATATTAGTGAGGCTAAATACGCAGCTTAAAGATAATAAATACTGACATAATAATAAATATAAAATGACTAATAAGGACAGCTGCATATTCCAACACCCCGCCTCAAGTTGGTGCATGAATATCCTTCATCCCCAACTTGCTGACAAACTTCTGGAAATCTGGTTTCATCAGTGCCATGGTGAGGCCATCATCTGTTTGTTTAGAAGATGGAAGAAATGGAAGACAAATAGTGCCTTCTTTCATCTTCTCCTTGATAAAATGCCCGTCAATATCACATGCTTGGTCCTGTCATGCTGCCTTTGGTTCATTGACTATATCAATTTCCCCTTTGTTGTCACAAAACAACTTCAAGGGCATACTGCATTAGACACTTAGGTCTTGTAGTACCCTCATTATCCACATTTCTTCACATATACCTTGAGCCATAGCCCTAAGTTCTGATTCTAAGCTGCTCCTTGAGACCACATTCTGTTTTTTGCTCCTCCATGTGACTAGATTTCCCCAAACAAAGGTGCAATACCTAGTCACAGATCTTCTGGTCTTAACACAGCTTCCTTAGTCTGAATCTATATAAGCATCTATGACCTTTTTTTTCTTCTGTTTTTTGAAAGTGCAGTCCTTTCCCAGGTGCATCCTTTAAGAATTTGAGAATTCTGTGGGATGCATCAAGATGCTTTTGGGTTGGAGAGTGCATAAACTAACTTATAGAGCTCACAACATATGCAATGTACGGCCTAGTATGATACAAGTATATTAGTCTTCGTACCGACCTTTGAAATCTCTCTCGGTTTACAAGGACTTCACTAGTATCTTCCCCAACTTCACATTGAACTCCATTGGAGTCTTTGGCGAGCTTTGCATCTGTCATTCCGATCTTCTCCAGCGGATCCAAAGTGTACTTTCTACGAGATACAACCAAGCCCTCTTTTGATGCGGCTACCTCCATGCCCGAGAAAATATCTCGGGGGCCCAAGTCTTTTATTTCAAATTCAATGGCCGAGTTGTTTTTTAACTCTAGCAACTTCTTCTACATCATCTCCTATCATAACCATGTGATCCACATAAACAATAATAATGGTTATTTTGTGTAGAAGTATTTGTTTTACAAAAATGGTATGATCAGAGTGCCCTTGAGTGAACCCAATCTTCTTCAAAACCTGCATTAGTCTTTCAAACCAAGCCCTAGGGCTTTGTTTTAGTCCATATAAGGACTTTTTCAGTTTGTATACCTTCTCCTGGAACTTGTCCTCAAAGCCTGGAGGCTTTTCCATGTAAATATCCTCTTTTAAATTTCCATGTAGGAAGGCATTCTTGACATCTAACTGTGTCAAGGGCCAGTCTAGATTCACTGCAATAGATAAGATGATTATAATGTTGTTGAGTTTTGAAATAGGTGAGAATGTCTCACTAAAATCCACTCCATGAGTATGGGAAAATCCCTTTGCTACTAACCTAGCCTTGTGCCTCTGTATGGACCCGTGAGTGTTATATTTGACAGTAAAAACCCACTTTCACCCTACTGTTCACCAACTCCCATGTCTGATTCTTTTCCGAGGCCCTCATTTCTTCTAAGACAGCACCCTTCCACTTTGGAACGCTTAGATCCTCTTGGATGGTTTTAGGTATTTGAGTGGTTTGGGTGGCTGAGATAAAGGCTTGGTATTTTTGGGATAGATGATCGTAGGAGATGTGATTGGACATAGGGTAGGTTGGTTTGTTGTACTTGGCACATTTTTTAGGCTGTTTTCTCAGGGCAATGGACTGGTAATCAAGGGCCCTTTTTCTGGTTGGGTTGGTTCTTCATTAGATAACTCACTGTCAGAAGACTCGCCCTGGTTAGACTCTGCACCACCATTTTCCCTTGGATTCTGTGTACCAGGATTGTCTTGAGATTCTGTTGGTTCATCTGGAGTGTGTAAGGCATCTACTGCAGGCCTTTTTACTCTCCTTTGATAAACTATCCCTTTAAAAGTTTCCAGATGGTTAGAAGGTGGGTTATTCCCATTTTCAATAGGAGCACATTTCTCCCATATTTTGTCTTTTGCACCAGTGTGATTAAGTGTCATCCCTAGTTCTGTGTTAGTTTCTGGGATGAGAATCATATCAGAAGTGGTATCCTCAGATTGGGACTGTTTTTGTGATTTGAAAAAGGACAGGTGTTCATAGAAAGTGGCATCCATAGTGACATATAGTTTCTTCTCTAAGGGATCAAAAAAATTATACCCTTTCTTAATGGAAGAATACCACTAGGAAGACACATTTCTTGGCTCTAGGGTCTAACTTATTGCTGTGTTCGATGAATAAACCACTACACATCCAAACACCATAAGGGTAGATCACAAACGATCTGTTATCTTGAAACACGATTTAAACCTATTGAGAGGGGTTTGAAAGTTCAAAATTTTGGAAGGCATTCTGTTGATTAGATAGGTTGCAGCCAAAACAGCCTCCCCCCAAAGTATTTAGGACACTGAGCATAGATCATCAAAGCTCTAGTTGTTTCTATGAGATGACTGTTTTTTCTTTCAGCCACTCCATTTTGTTGGGGTGTTCCCACACAGGGGTTTTGATGTACTATGTCAGTTTCCTCAAAAAACTTTCCCAAAATTGAGTTAAAGTATTCAATTCCATTATCACTTCTAAAGATTTTAATCTGTGTTTGAAACTGATTTTTAACAAGAGAATAGAAGTTTTTAAACATTGTTTCTCCTTCCGATTTCTCTTTCAATTAATATATCCACGTAAGTCGAGTGTGATCATCAATAAATGAGATAAACCATCTTTTGTTAGCTGGCATTTTGACGCTAGATGGTCCCCTTTCATCATTGTGAATCATATAGAAAGGAGCTGATGGTTTATAAGGTTGAATGGGGTAGGGTTTTCTGGAAAGTTTGGCCAATTCACACATTTCACAATTCAGAGGTAACATTTTTATTCAAAAACAACTGAGGACACAATTTTTTTATGTAGGATAAACTAGGGTGTCCTACTCAGGAATGCCAGAGAAGGATCTTATTAAGATTCACACTGGAAATAGAATTACATTGAAATTTTAAAACAGGAGAATTATCTAGGCAGAGTTCTTGGTTCAACACATAGAGGCCTTCCTCCCTCCTTGACTTGCCAATCATCATCTTCAAGTCCATGTCCTGAAACAAGCTATTATCCTTAGAGAAAACAACATTGCAGTTTCTGTCCAATGTTAGTTTCTTAACAGATAATAAATTACAGACTAGTTTGGGTACATGAAGAACATTTTAAAGTGTTATGTGTGATGTGATAGGGATGGATCCCTTTCCTGCAATAGGAGTAAGTGATCCATCTGCTAATCCGATTTTTTCGTTTCCAGGTAAAAGGACATAAGTGGAAAAAATATCTGAATTACTGGTCGATCATATGGTATATGGCTCCTGAGTCTATGACCCAGGATACCACTTATTTGGAGCTAAGAAAAGCTACATTACCTGAATCAACAAAGAGCGAGTTTGGTGTGGAATTTGTGGATGTTTAGATCTTGAGGAGTTTGGTTAGATGCTCTAGTTGTTCTTGAGTGAAAGGTCTTGTTTCGAGAATCCATTGAGGCTTGGTTTTTCTTCCCTCATTCTCCTTTTTGACCTCACTACACCCTTGTTTTTCTATCTTTGGTTTACCATGGATATCTCGGCAAATCTCTTTGCTTTGGCCGACCTTCTTACAATGCTCACACTTGGGCTGGTTTTGCCATTTCTAGTGTTCCTCTCCTCATTTCTCGTGCATTTCCTTAATTGCATCCCACATGTCCTTTCTTGTGGGTAAAAACATGTGGGGTACGCTATGTTTGGCTCCATGGCATTGAACAACTATGCCTTGACCAAAGAGTTTTAAGACTTCCACTGCTTTCTTTTTAGATCTCCTTCTTCAGGTGCCTTGGTTTCACCGGTTAGATAACCAAGTTTGCCGCTTCCATTAATAGCCAATTGAATGGTATTAAACCATTCTAAATAATTCTTTCCGGTTTACGGAAGGTGAGTAGCAGGGATAATGAGGAGGAATTTGAGTTCTCATCATTCCCGGACACTCCTTCATGCCGGGACCACCGGATATGACACCGGATGAGGTGGCTGATCTCTCTCCGGCCATGGCTGCTGCCCTATAGTTCATTGGCGAATAGGATTTTGGATCGCCGCTCCGATACCATGTATAGTTTTATAGAAAAGGAAACTCCTTTTATTATATTGATCTATTGAATTAGCAGTGTGCTAATCCCTTTAAATACACAGTCCAGTAGGAGTTGGATAAACATACAACACTATCTTATCACAACTTAAACCAAAACAAACTCGTAACAACATTTATTCTCCTAATTTATCTATTTACATATATGTTTTAAAAGGTAAGTTAAATCAATTGACCCAATTGACAACCCATACCATTATTTGACCTATAGTGAAGAAAGCCAAATTTTTTGTGGGAATAAAAAACATAAAATTTAAACTGAAATTTATCAAATTGGAGTGTCATTTATTATTAGCATTAAATAAGCATTACACCATTAATATTAAATATCTCTAAGAAACCGAAAATAAATAATTAATTATATTAATTCCAATTCAAAATATGTCAAACAACCATTTTACTTCCTAAAACATAAAATTTAAAGTGATATGTACCAAATTGCAGTGTCATTTATTATTAGCATGAAACAATCATTAAACAATTAATTCTTTTCCTCTAATCCATTTTAACTTATGCTTTGCAAATATGTACCAGGTACCGTATTGGAGTTTTTCAATGTTTTTATTTATTTATTTGACATATCGATCGCTTTTTTAGCATGGCAACTATCGATGACTTTGAAATTGAATGAGGAACTTTTTGTTGAGAATTTGGTTTCTAGCTGATTGTTTTAGTAATGTCTTGATAACTCTACTATAATACAGGAAAATTTCAAGGAGAGTTCTTCCGAATTATTAAAAAAAGGTGTAGCATTTGAATCATCAGATAGCCACAATGCTACACTTCCACTCTTTACTGTTTCAATGTCCGAAGGAAACATGAGAATAAAAAGGTCACGGCGGTAACATGCAAATAAAAAGGCAACACGTACTTGCAAATGGTGGTGCCCTTGCACATCATTTTTTTTAATACACGTCATACCAAAACAAAACAAAAATGTGTGCATCATGCAAGGGAATGATCGAAGTTTCACAACTAAGAGTTCGCATTGTCCTACGGTCATTGCAACAAATTTATACCGAGCTTGACATTCTTATTTGTTTGTTCTTCACTCATAATTCGATTTTTTTTACTTCAAAAGATGTGTACATTATGGAAAAATAATGCTTTTTTTTGTCATTAAACTTTTGTATGTATTCGGACTTCAGTTTATATATTATTCTCCACCTATGAAAGAATAGATATACAAAGATGGTGGTGGATGTTGTGATAAGATGGTAATAAATATTTGGGGTTCTTCTTTTAAAAAAAAGGAGGAGGGGGGGGGGGGAGGGGGGGGGGGGGGGGGGGTTTCTTATGCACAAGAAATAAAATGTGAATGTTTTATTAATTCATTATGTAACTTATGTTCCCTATCCATGATAATGTTATTTTCTTCTATTCATAGCTACATTGTAATGGTGCATTTTGTTGTATAACTTTTATGCAATACAAATCAACTTATGGTAACTTCTTTTTTGGTGTTATAATAAAAATTATTGGCCAGAACAGTGTATTGTTGAATCTTTGTTAATAAGAAGAATCTCTTACTAGAGTTACTCTAACAACCAGGAGGGATTTTTTTTTATAATTTTTTTTGTTGAAACCGTACTTTTATCAAATAGTTTAATTTTATGATGCACATAGTCCCGTGCATGATGCACGGGTTTTAAGGCTACTTTGAAATAAATAACAAACTAGCTGAATATTAGTTAGGCTAAATACACAGCTTATAGATAATAAATACTGACATAATAATAAATATAAGCACAGCTACATATTCCAACAAAGCAGCACTTGACCGTCTCCAAAAGTAGTACTAAAGCAGAATGCAAGACGCTTTCTAATACAGCGGCGAAACTTCAATGGCTCTGCAGTCTTCTTCATGACATGCAGGTTCCTCTCACCTCTCCGCCTACCCTTTGGTGTGATAATATTGGAGCCGCTTATCTTGCTCATAATCCGGTTTTCCATGCCGGCACGAATCACATAGAGATTGATTTCCATCAAGTTCCTAAATTGGTTGCTGCCCGCAAGCTTGCTCTCTCATTCATTACTTCAAAGGATCAGTTAGTCGATCTCCTAACCAAGCCGTTGCCTCAGCCACGTTTCACAAGGTTGAAGACCAATCTCCGTGTCCAGTCACATCCCATGGGATTGAGGGGGCGTGTCGAGGATACTATTGGAATTATCTAACATGTTATTATTATGTATTTGTTTTATTATGTGACTTGTTGGTCGAGTTGTTATAAGTCTATATATCTGTTTCACCACAATCGTTCTCAAATCATGTCACTGTTGTCTCCAATTTGGTTGTCATCTAAAGCCATACTTCCAGCCTGCTTCAAAGCCCAATCTATCTCAGCATCCATGTTTTTCATCCCTTTTTCTTCTTGCACGGTCGACGCGCAAAGCTGCTTTAGCAATAGAATAACTCATGATATCCTTCACGTAGAAAGGATACTGAACGTCCTCCTTGTTGGATCGTAATGCGCACACAAGTTCTGAGGGGGGGGGGGTGGTGGTGGTGGTGGTGGTGAAAGAACTTGTACCGTTTTAAAATTTCCTACCACTTTAAAAATTATAGATTTTTGTCCAGAAGGACAAAATTATCAAAAAATCGGGATAGAAGGAAACTGTAATTTAATCAGGACAAAAGTAACAATTATGAAGTAACGAATGTGGGATAAAGTAAATATGAAGTAACAATTGTAAAACGCAAAGTAACATTAACACGTGAAGTAACAATTTTAAAGTAACAATTGTGATTTTTGTCCTTTATAATCATGAAAATGTTACTTTTGTCCTTCCAGACCCATTTATTAATTTTTTTTGTTCTTGCGGCCCCTTTCCCCTAAAAATTAAATCAGAGTTACTATGCGAATCCTATACACCTAAAACGCGGAATAGAGCTTGAGTGATTATTAGAAACGTGTAGTTTTTACCTTAGTGATCAAATATTATGGTGTGTTGATAACATGCAGCCTTGAGTTCAATTGTTCACCACAAATAATATCTTAAAATAAATTCTAAGATAACACCACAATTTTATTTTTATTTTTATCTTTTTCTAATATAAAAAATTAATCCTAAGTGACAAAAAATCTTTTTCCAAATAAGGCAACACAGGATATCAAATAGCAGATTTTTATCTTTCTAAAATAGGTATAGTGTGTAATTTTTTTCCCCTTTAATTCACCATATATATAAAATCTCGAGCAAATCTCTCTCTCTTTTATAAATCATTTACTTGTATGACATGCCTTTAAATATTTTTGTTCATTTGCAGTGTCATATTTGGGATGTTGATCGCAATGCCGATCACTCTTCTATACTACATTTTATTGGGTCCAGATTTTGGATACAGACTAGTATGATAGTTTTGGATGTTTGAAAATCAACATAAAATATAGGGGGAAGGGGTCACAAGGACAAAAAAAATTAATAAATAAGTCTGGAAGGACAAAAGTAACATTTTCATGATTATAAAGGACAAAAATCACAATTATTCTTTAAAATTGTTCTTCACGTGTTAATGTTACTTTGAGTTTCACAATTATTCTTACGTATTTTACTTTATTCCACATTTATTCTTTATAATTATTCTTTTGTCCTAATTAAATTACGCTTTAACTATCTCGATTTTTTGATAATTTTGTCATTCTGGATAAAAATCTATAAAATATAATGCAAGATAGGATCTCAATAAATAAATAAATAAGCAACTAAAAAAATCTGTGTAACAATTTTGTTTGAAGGAATTATATTTGAAGAATACATTGTATGAGATTAGCATGGCCCTTCCTTTAAAAAAAAAAAAAAAAAAAAAAAAAAAAAAACAAAAACAAAATTGACACGCACAAATCGAGAGCTATTCTTTTTCAGGAGTATATAAATGTGTACAGGAAAATATGATTGGAAATTAACTATTTCCATGCATGGTCATAATATGGCTAAGATTCAATTGAAGTATGCAAAATGGTACAATAATAAATCAATAGAAACATCCAAATTATGCGGAATCACACATCTCAGTGTAAATCTTATATATGACACTCTTTTTCACATACACATGCCCTTACTTATTTATTAAGTAGAATAAGAATTGTTCTCTTCCTCAACTAATATAAAAACCCCAAATTTGTAATCTAAGGCTTTTACGATATATATTTTGACTGATAAATAATTCACCCAAATAATATTCGATTTAAGTTACGGTGTCATTAAATACGAGAACGGTTTAGCCTCCAAGTCAATATTCCCAACAGGGTGCATGTTAAAGTTATGGAAGAAGAAATGGATCAAAACTGATTGCTCAAGAGTCAAGATCTGGGTTGTTTCTTTAGAAGCCTGCACTATAAGAGAAACAAACAAAAACACGGTTAGTAAACTCTGCCGCAACTCAGATTCAGCGGGACCTACCAACTATCACTAATAGGGAATAAAACAAAAGTAAAACAAAGAATTTACCAGAAATACAGTATTTTCATACCAGCCGCGGCCTGACAGATGATTCATAATTTGAGCACAATTTACGATGCAAGGTCAATAGAAAAAACTCTAAACTCTAAACAGAAAACAAAAAAATATATTAACCCTACATTTAGCAAATATTTTCAAAAATTGACACTCGTGTCACCGAAAACGGCTCCAAAAACCTCTGATCGCTTGTAAGTCGCTGATACTAACAATAGTAGTAGGTCCATCGTAGTATGGCAAAAGAGCAAGGGTCAATCCCAAAGAGACGCAAGTGATCACTTCTGAATATAGATACTATTGCAACGTTATGAGATTAAAATGTTGTCATTGACCAATCAATCAAGACAAAGAAGAGAAACATACAAATACCAATCCTCCCAATCAATCCGATCCCAAATTGGTATTAACCAATAAAATATAACTAACGGCTTCATTAATCCTAGAGTATATCAGATTCGTAATTCTTTCTTAGTTATACAGCTACGGGTGCAATTGCTTTAAACTGATTCTACTTTCTTGCAAGACAATAAAATCCTATGCTCAGTCACGTGTCTACCGTGATGGGCTAGAACTTCACTAGCTATAACACGCTTATCAACCAGGAACCCCGGTGTAACCTGCAAATCTCACCTAAGTAGCCACTTGTATATTGGTGGTAGTATAAGCGATCTAACTACCTATGTCCAATTTAACACTTCAACAAGGTTCCTTCATGTTAAATTACGAAGACGAATACCAGACTAGCCAGATTTGAAACACATAGGTTAAACCTAATTATCAGACGTAGTAGGCTCCGAACCCTCACAATTAGTGTTTCTGGTTGTCATGCCACGGCGGTAAAGACCTCCACCATAGTTTCCGCGGTGATGTCCTGTATTCTAGGTTTACATGTTACAAATCTATTTATACAGTGAATGAAGGTGCGTTGGTTATACTGATTGGTTAATTACGCATCATTTCATTGTTAATCATTCATCTATCCTAGAATAGGAAAGGACCTTCTAAAATTCATACCTTTGATGATGATGGCTAGCAAGAACGACTCAAGCTAGATATTAAATGGGGGAGGGATCATTGAACACATAAACTACTTCAAAACATCACAAAATCACATAAGAAACTTTAATTAATTGTGAAAGTGTATTGTAATACTACTCCAACAATGACTCCTTCGTATTTTCGACTTCTATATGCTTTATATCCTTGTAGCCTACCTAAGTCTTAACCTAAACCCTAACCGACATGAAACACATGCTTGTAAAGTCGGTTCACATCTTGTGGACTAAGCCGTGGGCCGTGTTACTCCCATCGTGGCTAGGCCAGGCTTCTACCTGATTTCGCTCTTCGTCACTTGCATCCTTCTCTGTCCCCGTTGGTCCCTTGAAAAGGCTTTGGTTAATTTAGAAGGGGGGGGAGAGGGGGGTTGAATAAACTTAACACTTAAAACTTTTTAGGAGTTTACAAACTCAGTAGCAGTCTGCTGACTATTGAAACTATTGAATCTGTTGCAGCGGAATATATTAAATTAAGCCTTAATATTTGTTGTGCAAAGATGATATTAAGTATTGGATACTCAACAATGTAAGTGTGTGTAAGTTCAGTAGCTAGTTCAGCAGGTTGATGTGATAAGCATTCAAATAAAGTAAATTGCAGAATGTAAATGCAGTAAAGTAAATGAGGCAAGTTTTATAGTGGTTCCAGGTGGTGTAATCCTGTCAATCCACTCTTCTCCTGTGATGTTGGCGGAAATTCACTAGATACTTTTGAGATAGTTGTTACAAAAATCCTTAAGATGTTTGTCCTTGACCAATGACTATGGCTTCACAAACTGAACACTATAAACAGGTAGGATTGCTGCTCCTAAGTATTCCACTGGTCCTTGAAGGGTAGGATTGCCTCTTCACCAGCTCTACCACAAAAACAACAGTCCTTGACACTTCAGCATTGCTTCTCTGTCTTCAGATTTCTTCTTAAAAAGAAGGGCAAGAATCAAGAAAGTGATTCAGCTTTCAGCAAGCTTTGATCCGGATGATAAGATCAGCAACTTGTAATCTTCAAGTGTGTATATTGGATAATGCTTCATTGCAGAGACACTTGAAGAAAATTCTTGATCAGTAAGTTAAAGCTTGGGTATGCTCAGCAGGGTGAGATTGCACTTGATCAATTTCTTGCTCAAGAAGTTAGTTGCTTCGTGTGCATTCTTATTTTTAAAATCTGAAACAGGAGTCCACTATTTATAGGTGTAGATCCTGTGATTTGAATTTGAATTTCAAATTCAACCGTTATAGGATATTCTGATTATTCCTGAAATTCCCTTTAATGTACTATACTGACATTGTCAATGTCCTTCTAACTGCCAGTCTGTCAACCAATGATTTAATTCCATCAGATATGGCTCTAAAATCCTTACAACGTCCCTTTCATCTTGGCCATTGAATGACTGATTAATCTGATGCTTGTAATTCATCCTTATCCATTTAATCTTCCAAAAAAACTTGGATTAATTCGACTTTTGCATTCAGCAGACACCTGTTGTATAGGTCTGCTGATGTCCATCTATGATCAGCTGACGTTTAGTCTGCTGTGTTCTATAAACCTCAGCTTACTGCTTCTCATCTAACTTTTAATTATGAAGTTATAGTACACATTTTTAATCATAACCAAGTTTCACTCATCACTTTACTTTAATGGAACTTAGACCTTCTACACAAGGTATATGTGATCAGTTTAGGCCATCACAGACTTACCTAAATTCTGATCCCATATCCTTGATTTTTAATACTAAGTTTGATCCCTTAGCTTTCACAACTGAGTTTGAACCCTTAGCCTTCAACCATCAGCAGGTCCTAGACACTCTACTGATCTAAACACTCTACTGACCTAGATAGGTCTGCTGATCAAGTCAGCTGACCTCTTTACAGTGCTTGTTTGATCAAACCTATACAAAGATCAAACTCTAATAAACCTACACATTAATTCTAGACATCTTTTTGCCTTTGCTCTATAATAGCTAGTATGACACTCATCATTAAAACTAAAATATGTTCAACAATCCCGAACTCTTTAATTCAGCAACTCCGATCCATCTTTACATTGCCTACAAAGCACAATAAAATACGGCAAAGTAATAACAATTTTTGGGATAAATCATATAAATGCAAAATTATGAACTACAAACTGCACAGCTTGTAATTGACTCATAAATCAACTGAGAAGATGATCCGATCTGATGATTTAGTTCTAGACACTTTGTCTGTAGTAACCACCTGAACAAACTACAACAAATTGTAACCGTTGACTGTAGTATCATTTATAAATACTCCACCATCAACATGATGTAACTTAACTTGATTACTTTTCTGGTTAATGATAATGCCACATTTTATTTTGTTTTATGTTCTATGAATATCAACAGTATTATCATTTTTACCATGGCACTTATTTTTCAATGTCACTCTATATTATTACGGATTCGGTATTGTCAATTTTTTGTGTTATATATTTTTAGTGTCACCTTTTCATTTACGTTTATTGATGATTGCGTTTTAACCATATTGCGAATATGGATTTTGTATTTTCATATTTACTGGGGGAAAAGACACTTTACGCCCTCATGGTTTGGCAATTGAAGGCTTTACCCCTTATAGTTTACTAATATATGGTTTGGCCCTTGGGGTTTGCCAAAAACCCTAGCTTCCCAATTCCGGCTGAAAAAATTGGAGAATACCTCAGAAGCACAATTTTTACGGTCAAACCTATCTTTCCATATAAATTTTATCTAAAGTTTCATTTATACCCTTATCCACTCTAAAAATAACCCTCTTTCCATTTTGGCCATTGCCTCGGTCAATGATCAAATAATCAGTCGAGAATGACAGCAATTAACATAATTACTACCAAAATTGGACAAATATATTATTACTAGAAAGACATACCGTGCGATGCATAGTTGATATATGTTAAATTTATAACTAAAATTTATCACTTTTTATACATATTATTACTAGAAAGGCATACCGTGCGATGCATAGTTGATATATGTTAAATTTATAACTAAAATTTATCCCTTTTTATACATATTATTGATTAATTTTATCTAAATATATTAAATGATAGTAAAATAACCTATAAAAATCTAATAAATACAAATAAATAACTTAATACAAATTATAACTTTTGTTATCAGATTTACCTGTGGTTTTGTTGTTTTTGAATTATGCAGGTATTAACCCATGTTACTCCACATGCGTCTGACAAAGAAGTACTCAAGTTGGTTAATCCGGCGCACGCCGGACCAGGAATCTCAGCCTATAAATACCCTCATTTATGAGAAGAATAGGGGGTACCAATATATATATATATATATCTTTATCATTACATATATCTACTCTCTGTAAATATTATTTCGGTAGGCATTCTGCCATAAAATTAGTAGTAGTATTGTTGTAATAGCTAGAATAATTATTGAAGATTGTTTATTTCATCACTGTTGTTACATTTAGAGGACAAAGCCCCTTCAACAATTGTAATCGGTAATATTCTATGTTTATTATATTTGTTTTTTTGTACAATTTTATATAATAGTAATTAATGTATGTAGGCTAATTATACAACTAGCCAAGACATGTAATTGAAATATGTTTCTCTTTTAGGGAAATGGATGATGACTATGTTAAAAATATGATTAAAAATTGGATATGATGAATCTCTTTCTACTTGAACTAATTGTCAGTCTATATTGACGTAATTAACCAGTATGGATAGAAACATAACCTAATCATGAACTGACCAGAGACGTTAGGGTATGAGAAAAGGGTAGAAAGACTGGAAGGTAAAATTGGCCGTCTGACAAACGGAACCCTCTTTCTTATCTAGGGATAGAATATTTATACTCGAGAGATTATCATGTCAAATCATTAGGTTTAATTGCGGTTTTACCAAGGAGGAGGCATAGAACGAATTCGTGCACTCGTATGAGGGAATTTGTTAGGCGAGGAGTATACCGTTTCACATAATCAATGACACTTTAAAACAAGAAGTTTGATCACATCCATTGAACTAAAAGAGATCATAATTCAATAACATTGTCTTGGTTAGTTCTTATTAACTATCTATTATATTGGTATCTATATCTATATAAATATCTACTTAATTATTGTATTAATATCATATGAATAACTCTAATTGGTAAGGATTGCGACTTAGATCAAGATAATAATAGCTAATTGGTGTTTAACCACACTTTAAATTGCATTTTTATTTCCCTGAGGGATACGATCTTGATTCACCAGACTAGACTACAATTCGACCCGGTACACTGCCGGTAAGATTGGACACCCAGTTTTAGCCAATCAAGTTTTTGACGCCGTTGCCGGGGAAGTAGACGTCAATTTATTATGTCTATGGTTACTACTTGCATTAGCTCAAAACTCTTGAGAATAAGTCAACACTTTTCTTAATCTCATTTCTACTTTTGTCTTTTTGGTACTTACCTCATTGGTAAGTAGCCACTTTTACTGTTTTCGTGTTATTTTCCATTTTTGTAGTTGATGACCCGAAGAGGTAAGGCCCCACTTACTCCTTATAAGCCCGATATAAATACTTACAAAAGACAGTTAAGAGGAGAAAATCGACGTGGCCAAACCAGCCAAGGACATCTTGGAGGCATATCTCCCCAGGAATCATCAACTCGAGGTAAGGAAATGGCCGAGGCCAGTGAAGAAACACCACCGGAACAAGGGCTTGTTCATGCCCAAGGACATGGACAAAACATCAATAATCCTAATCCGCCATTACAAAATCTTCCACCACCACCACATCTCAACAACCATAATCCCAATAATTGGAATAACCAGAACCGAAATCAAAATAATCATCATAATAATAACCCACCAAACCCAAGACCAATTTGTGATCAGACCCTGAGAAGAAATGAAACTAACAATCCAATTCGTTTACCTAATGATGGAGCAAATAACTTTGAAATAAAATCTCATCTTTTTGGTTTGATTGACACAAGAGCTCAATTTCTTGGTGAAGATGACGAAGATCCGCATCATCACCTATATCTTTTTGAAGAATTGTGTAACACTGCCAAGAGCCAACGTGCTCATCGTGAATTGACAAGGATGTCAATGTTTCCTTTTTCGTTAAAAGGAAGGGCTAGAGACTGGTTTATGTCGCTCCCACATCACTCTTTGACAAGCTGGCACGACATTCAAACTGAGTTTCTAAAACAATATTTCACTCCAGGTAGGAATTTGGAATTAAATGTCGAAATTGCTAATTTTAGACAAGGATCCGAGGAAACACTTGGAAATGCGTGGGAAAGATTTAAAAAGTTGTTAAGAGCTTGTCCCGATCATGGTTACTCTCTTGACATGCAAATTCAACTTTTCTGTCGTAAATTAAGAAATGACTCTCGTGCTGATGTTGATCATGCATGTGGAGGCTCTTTAATGATGAGTGAAGCACAAGTTGTCTACGATGCCATTGAAAAAATCTCCAAAAATAACCGAATGTGGGAAACCGGGTCTAGTACGAGAAAAGTAGCATTTGTAGGTGAATCTACATCAAACGCAGAAGTTTTAGCACATCTGGAAAATCTTAGTAGAAAGTTTGATGGCTTACAAGGAAACAAAAATTCTGGCTTAGAAGGAAAGTTATCAAATGAATATTCGAATGATGGTATGAGAAATAATGACAATGGAATAGAAGAATCCGAAGAATATTCTAGGGAAGAAGTAAGTTTTCTGCAACAGCATAGGAATCTGAATAATGCTTATTCAAACTCATTCAATGCCATTAAAAGAGACCATCCTACCTTTCGTTGGTCAGAAAACCCAAGTAAGCAAGGACAACCACCCTATCCAACTCAATACAAAAGCTCGTACAATACTAATAGTCAAAACCAAAGTTACCAGGGAAATTCCTCGAATCAAAACCATCAATCACCACCCAGCATTATACCCACAACACACCACGCAAAGTATACCAAGCATTACTCAAAGTTCAACTCAGCCGATAGAAGGAGTTGATAAGTGGGAAAAATTAATGGAAAATATGATGGGTGTAATGTCTACCCAAGCTCAGAATATGGAAACCATGATGACTTCTATAGGAACTGTCACTAAGGATATGAGTACTTTGAAAACATCCATGAGTGGGCATGACACGAGAATGAGAACTATAGAGGCATCAGTACGTAATATGGAAGATCACTTGAGTAGAGAAGGAGAACGAAAAAACAGCAGACCTCCGGGAGGATTACCTAGTAATACTGAAAGAAACCCGAGAGAGGTGAATGCTGTTATTACCCGAAGCAGAAAGGTATGTGGAAGTAACGGAGTAGAAAACTCAGGAAACAATGAAGTAGAAGATGATTTGGATGATAAATTCGAAAAGGACTTAGAAAGCAAGGACGAACCAGGATTCAGTAAAGAAGAAGAAGAAATCATTGATGATTTCTTAAGTCGTAATAATCATGTAGAAACCGAAATAGAAGAACAAGAATGGATCAAAGTCCCGAGAATACTGAAAAATCCAAGGGCTAGCGATCTACGGACCTTATTCAATGAACATGTTAGAAAGGATGAAGTTACTAATAGTACAGTCCAAGTAGGGAGTAGCAATACCCCAACAGAACAAGTAAAGAAGAATTTTGGACAAATTTCAAAGAAGATAGTGCAGGATCATGACACATGGCGACCACCAAATGCTCAAACATTTAAGGAAGCATCACTATCTAAGGAAAAAGGTAAGGAAGGCATGACTCCAAACCCTAAATTTATTGACCTTGAATCTTTACCTTACCCACCCAGAGATCAAATTAAAAAATTGAAAACGGATAAAAAGTATGCACGTTTCCTTGATACATTTCGTCATCTGAATGTCAATATTCCTGTCATAGAAGCACTAATCAATATGCCTACGTATGGCAAGTTTCTTAAAGATATTCTCTCAAACAAAAAACGTTTAGAAGAATATGAGAACATATGCCTTAATGAGTAATGTTCCGCAGTATTACAGCACAAGCTTCCTCCTAAACTAAAAGACCCAGGTAGTTTTACCATCCCATGTGAGATTGGGGGTTTTTTTGTTTAAAAAGGTACTCTGTGATCTCGGAGCTAGCATTAATCTTATGTCTTATGAGGATTATAGGAAACTTGGAATAGGAAAACTTAAAAACATCGAGATGACTCTCCAGATGGCAGATAGATCTATTAAATGTCCTAAAGGAGCCATCGAAGATGTATTGGTTAAGATAGATAAGTTTTATTTTCCAGTTGACTTTGTAGTCATGGAGATGGAAGAAGGATTTTCAGCACCTCTTATTCTAGGTCGACCATTTCTAGCTACAGTAAGAACTCTTATCGATGTCCAAAAAGGCGAATTAATTTTAAGAGTCAATGAAGATGAAGTCACCTTTAATATCTTTAAGGCTATGAAACATCCATACAAATCACTAGAATCATGTTCATTCATAGAAAGCATATCTTCTATGTATATGAACAATGCTGAATCGCAGAATTTTGAAGATAAGGTCGAAGAATGTTTAGCCTTATCTATCTATGAAGGAGACGATCAAGAAATGAAAGAAATCATTTTTTATCTCGACACCGGAAGTTCTTTTGCGAAACGTCCATGGCATCGTTATTTGGATTTAGAACTGGATGGCCCAGTATTGAAACCTTCGGTAGAAGAGTCACCAAGGAATCTGGAGTTAAAATCTCTCCCTTCAAATCTCAAATATGCCTTTCTTGAAACTGATAATTTGCTTCCTGTTATTGTTTCATCATCATTAACCGAGTCACAGGAAGATCAACTGTTAAGAATGTTAAGACAACATAAGAAAGCGTTTGGATGGACAGTGGCAGATATTCAAGGAATAAGTCCTGAGATTTGTGTACACAAGATCATCTTGAATGAAGAAGCCAAACCGTGTATCCAACCACAACGCCGTCTCAACCCAAATATGCAACAAGTAATCAAGAAAGATGTTATTAAGCTCCTAGAAATGGGGATAATCTTTCCCATATCCGACAGTGAATGGGTAAGTCCCACCCAAGTAGTGCCTAAAAAGGGCGGATTCACGATAAAGGAAAATGATAAACATGAATGGATTCCAACAAGGGAAGTCACAGGATATAGAATGTGCATCGACTTCCGCAAACTGAATGAGCATACTAAGAAAGATCATCATCCACTTCCGTTCATCGTACAGATGTTAGAACGGTTAAGTGGACATAAATTTTATTGTTTCTTGGATGGTTATTCAGGTTATCTACAAATATTTATTGCAGCAGGAGATAGAGAGAATACGACTTTCACTTGTCCATATGGAACTTTTGCTTATAAAAGAATGCCGTTTGGATTATGTAACGCGCCAGCTACGTTTCAAAGATGCATGATGGCAATTTTTTCAGATATGGTAGAAAAGTTTTTTGGAAATCTCTATGGATGACTTTAGCGTTTTTGGAGATTCTTTTGAAGAATGTCTTCTACACTTGGAACGTGTGCTTAAATGCTGTGAAGACACAAACCTAGTTTTAAATTGGGAAAAATGTCATCTAATGGTATCAGATGGTATTGTTTTAGGTCATCGAATTTCTGAAGAAGGTGTTGAGGTAGATAAAGCCAAGGTTGAAGTATTAAAAAAATTACCTCCACCAGTAAATCTGAAAACTCTGAGAGGATTTCTTGGACATGCGAGTTTCTATAGAAGATTTATTGCAGAATTTTCACGCATAGCGAAACCCCTCAGTCATTTGCTTCAAAAAGAAGTACCATTTAAGTTTGATGACAAATGTATGGAAGCATTTGAAGATTTCAAAGCACGATTGGTAACTGCACCAGTACTAGTAGCACCAGACTGGAACTTACCGTTTGAACTTATGTGTGATGCAAGTGATCTGGCAGTCGGAGCTGTTCTAGGTCAACGCCATAACAAAGTACTTAAGGCAATCTACTATGCATCCCATACTTTAAACACAGCCCAACTTAACTACGCCACCACAGAAAAAGAACTGCTTGCTGTAATCTTTGCTTTAGAGAAATTTCGATCGTATCTCATTGGTTCTAAAGTAATTGTTTATACTGATCATTCAGCATTAAAATACTTGTTAAAAAAGAAATATGCGAAGCCTCGTCTTCTTCGATGGATTCTGTTACTTCAAGAATTTGACATTGAAATTAAAGATAAAAAGGGCAGTGAGAACTTAGTGGCAGACCATTTGAGTCGAATGGAGTTTGAAGAAGAAAAAGGAGGGAGACAAGAGATCAAAGATTCATTTCCAGATGAACAACTCCTCATGGTTGATGCTCCTCCAAGAATGCAACTAGTTAAAACTGGTAAAATATCCAAGGAGAGCTCGCCATGGTTCGGTAATATTGTTAATTACTTTACCTGTGAGTATATTCCATCTCATTGGACATGGCAACAGAAAAAGAATTTCTTTTATGATCTAAAATTTTACTATTGGGAAAAACCGGATCTTTTTCGAAAATGTTCGGATGGTATAATTACGAAGTGTGTACCCAATGATGAGATTTTAAGTATACTATCCTTTTGCCATGATCGTGAGGCTGGAGGCCACCATGGAGGGTGGAAAACCGCTTACAAAGTCTTGCAATGTGGGTTTTACTGGCCTAATCTATATAAAGATGCACACCACTATGCAAGGGTTTGTGAATCATGCCAGAAATGGGGAAATATTTCAAAAAAGCACGAGATGCCTCTCCAACCTATTTTGGAATGTGAATTGTTTGATGTCTGGGGTATTGATTTTATGGGCCCCTTTCCTCCATCGTTTGGTAAGAAATTCATCTTGATGTTACTCCACATGCGTCTGACAAAGAAGTACTCAAGTTGGTTAATCCGGCGCACGCCGGATCGGTCTCGGCGCACGCCGGACCAGGAATCTCAGCCTATAAATACCCTCATTTATGAGAAGAATAGGGGGTACCAATATATATATATATCTTTATCATTACATATATCTACTCTCTATAAATATTATTTCAGTAGGCATTATGCCATAAAATTAGTAGTAGTATTGTTGTAATAGCTAGAATAATTATTGAAGATTGTTGATTTCATCACTGTTGTTACATTTAGAGGACAAAGCCCCTTCAACAATTGTAATCGGTAATATTCTATGTTTATTATATTTGTTTTTTTTGTACAATTTTATATAATAGTAATAATGTATGTAGGCTAATTATACAACTAGCCAAGATATGTAATTGAAATATGTTTCTCTTTTAGGGAAATGGATGATGACTATGTTAAAAATATGATTAAAAATTGGATATGATGAATCTCTTTCTACTTGAACTAATTGCAGTCTATATTGACGTAATTAACCAGTATGGATAGAAACATAACCTAATCATGAACTGACCAGAGACGTTAGGGTATGAGAAAAGGGTAGAAAGACTGGAAGGTAAAATTGGCCGTCTGACAAACGGAACCCTCTTTCTTATCTAGGGATAGAATATTTATATTCGAGAGATTATCATGTCAAATCATTAGGTTTAATTGCGGTTTTACCAAGGAGGAGGCATAGAACGAATTCGTGCACTCGTATGAGGGGAATTTGTTAGCTGAGGAGTATACCGTTTCACATAATCAATGACACTTTAAAACAAGAAGTTTGATCACATCCATTGAACTAAAAGAGATCATAATTCAATAACATTGTCTTGGTTAGTTCTTATTAACTATCTATTATATTGGTATCTATATCCATATAAATATCTACTTAATTTTTGTATTAATATCATATGAATAACTCTAATTGGTAAGGATTGCGACTTAGATCAAGATAATAATAGCTAATTGGTGTTTAACCACATTTTAAATTGCATTTTTATTTCCCTGAGGGATACGATCTTGATTCACCAGACTAGACTACAATTCGACCCGGTACACTGCCGGTAAGATTGGACACCCAGTTTTAGCCGATCAACAGTGGGCCATTTATTTTATATTTTTACCAGTTTATAGTTTCGGCCGATTCATTTGTGATGTAATGTATCGAAATTTTTCTGTTTGAATTATGCTACGTAGCTGACAAAACCATTTCTAAGACTCTAAGTTAGTTGCCATGATGAAAGTGGTAGCCCTAATATATATTCCAAAAGTATTTCCGTAGACCATTACATACCTGCTTAACACATCCAGAAATTCCTAGTCACCTAGACATTCATTCTATTTGCTAAATATTTATCAGACTGTCATAATGTTGTCCAAAAGAGAGATTTCCATGACAGTCCCATTGTCAGGTTGAGTCACTTAATTTACATAAGCCAATTGAATGGCATCATCCTTATTTACATTCCAAAATAGATTATAAATAACTATTAGTACTTTTGAATGAACAAAAACTTGTATGCCCTCAATTGTGGACTCGCATTTGTTTTAGCAGCTTTAGCCCTCCTATTTGAGCTGGGATAGTCCCCACAAGTTTCTTAACTGTCAAGTCAAAAACTTCTAGGGCTGCAAACTGCCCAAATTGCCTAGGGATGACTCTAGAAAATTGTTCTTGAGGAGTATGCTGATGACAAACATGTATGTGATCATCAGTTAAGAAACAACAAAATAAGATATCATCTTCAATGCAAATATATATCACCGAGGTATGGGAAATTCTTAAAGAGGTTAAAACCATATTATTAATGAAATTTATCACCCAAAAAAAAAATTATCAGACTAAATTCTAAAATTAGCAAGCATATGGACCAAAAGAAGCTAAAAATAACCCTTTACAACAGACTTACATCTGCCATCCTGCTCTCAACAGGTGGATCTTCTTCCATGCGCATGAGCTTCCATTGGTTGCTAAGGGAACCTCATTATCTGCATCTTCAATTACACCAACGACCAGCATCATGACCATAGGAAAAGGCAGAAATTTTATATATCAAAGTTGAGATTTATAACATGATTTGGACACCATTTTCATCTTCTTTTAGAGGAAAATGCCGGAAAGTACATAGGTCTACCAACAGAAAATCAGCCAACATGAAAAGGAGCTTTTACTGATAAAAATTAAGGACAAAACATATTATAAACCTTCAAAGTATAAATGGAGATGAAAAAGAGATGAATAAAATGAATTGACGATGAGTAAATGATGAACAGATACCGAAATCGAAGCCACCATCACCATCTATGCCGCCCTCATCTGATTCTGCATCGCAAAAATGAATCAGAAACAATTAAGAACTTGTCCAATCATTGAAGGCTTCATTTTATTAAAAAAACAACAACAAGAACAACAATAATAATAACAACAAAGACTGGAGCCAAGAAGTAGAATCATCAAATTAATAATGTTTGCAAGATAGAATATCGGTTATCAGCCATTACCAAATTCAAATGTATTACCTAGCACTAGAAGATTCAACAAATCAGAAACAGAGAAGCCGAAATCTTTGATGTAAAGACCAACATTAGCATTGTAAAATTTTGCAAAGCATATTAAGAAGGACTAATCCACAAAATTACAGCCAAGACACCTCTGTTGTTAATTCGTGCAGTCGTAGCAACTATAATATCCCAAAAAGGTAAGCAATTGGTCCTAACAACTACAATGTACAATATCCCACAAAAGGCAAGCAATCAGTCCAGCTCATCATGAACAAAACGTGGTAGGGGATCCTTCCAACTTTCTAAATACAGTGGAAAAATATAGACAATGTAGGAGGGGGGTTATGGTGAAGAATTTTTTTTTATTTTTTACTAACAACAATTTTATCCAATCACAAATAACTCTCAACATCAAGAATAAGATAAAGCAAAAAATCAAGGTGAAGGAAAGTTTCAATGAGTTTAGTCTACACTACAGCACCAATAGTCACAACCAAATCCACAATCCTCAGTCAATTTTGGTAACAATATGTTCCTATTCTGAAACCCAAAATTAAAAAAAAAATCAAAGGTTAACTCGGTAGGGAATGATTTATTGAACACCGTCAACAATTTTCTTGAAGAATATCTTAAAATATATAAAAACAAATATCTTTGCATGATGATCCATATTTTAAACTGGAAGAGAATTTAAATACCTTCTCCAATTAGCTTTTGTAAACATGATTGAAATGACAAACTCACACAATTATCGTCAGTTTGACTGCAATATTAAAATGAAAGAAAAAGATTGAAGAGAAAAAGAGATGAAAGAAAAATGATAATGCATAGAACATGGAAACAGGGATAATAAACCGTCACCATCATCAGATCCGCCGCCACCACCACCGCCCATCGTCGGATTTTGCAAAACGAAGAAAAAGAAAATCAAAATCAATGATAACATATCGACAAGAAAATAGATTTAAGCATAAACAAAACCATTAGATCAAGGGAAAACATATTTACATAATGAAAAACCTACAAATGATAAGCACAAACCAGACCTAAAAGAAAAGGGCTATTCTTGTCTCCGTAGGGATCTATAACTTTTATAAAAAGGGAGGCTCATCAAGGTAAATAGATATAGCAAATACTCTTCAATTGAATATCACGAGGCTTGAATTCAAAACATGGACTGAAATTGAAGCCCATGAGGCACATGCCGACATTGAATTCTCAGAGAGGTAGCCCAGAGGACATATGCACACCCAAAAAATGCAAGAATCCGTAATCCGGAAGACAACAAGACGGAACAAAGAAAGCATACGAGAAGAAAACAGATCGACAAACGTACCAGAAAAGAAGATTCGCCTGCCAGAAATACGCAAGCACCTCTCGCACAGACACAAATAGATGAAATCTGACTGGGAAATGATGTCCATAAGAACCCCTCACCATATTCAACATTCCACTACTCTCATTCGGTGGAGAAGAAGGCCGATCATAGGCCCTGGAAAACGGTGGTGGAGTTGAAAAACGGAAGTGGGAACTCCACGTAGCTGGTACGTGTAAGGATCCCAATTACGCAGCCGTACGATGTCGTTTAAGCTATTCAGGAGGCAAAAAAAAGGGTTATATTTTACACGGAAAACCGCAAGATGACAAAATAGTAGTACCTAGGATGCTTAATTAATTAGGGGAATTGAAAATATATATACCGTTGGGTAAAAATAGTTTTTTTTTCGTATACCCTGTTTTTAATTCTTATAATTACAACCCCTTAAAATACTTGGTAGGACGGGTAATTTGTCATTCGGGCCGTGATATATTGTCATGAGGCCGGGCTAAAATAACACGTCTAAAAAAAATTTTAATAACAAATTAGCAATTCATATATGTTTATACCAAAAATAAAAAATATCCCGGTTCAAGCTTTCATCTGCTGTCAAAATAACATCGTCATCTTCAAAAAAAAAATCGATGCTCAATCACTTTGTCAAGGATTGTGAAAACTTAATGGCATGGAAAACGACTCAGAAATCAAAATCTGAAGATTCTGTCGCATAGCTTTTGTTTCTCATCTTCTTCTCCATGTTCCCATGTCGAATCGGATATGAATCGGCGAAAATTTCATCGATTTTGACCGATACTCGATCACCGATTTTACTGATATCCACCGATTTTTTATCGATTTTTACCGATATTCACCCAATTCAACCGCAACCGAGATGAATTCGTGTCTTTGTATTGGTATGGACCGAGTCGGAGACGATAAGGCCGAGTCGGATGCGACTCGGTCGAGACTTTGAACCATGAATGGGTGTGGTTTGATGATTAATTAGTCGAAAGGAAGGCTTTGCAGCTGACGACCTTTTTTTTCGTTTAAAGAGACGATCTTTTTATTGGACAGCAGATGATGAAACTTTTTTTTTTTTTTTTTTTTGTTGAGTGGAGCAGATGATGAACTTAAACAGGGACATATTTTTTTTATTTTTTTTTGGTATGAACATAAATGAATTGCTAATTTGTTATTAATAAATAAAAATAAATAATAGTATGGAATTTTTAGCCCGGCCGAGTGAGAAAATGTGCTCATGGCGTGTTATTTAGTCCGGCTTCAATGAATAATAACCCGTCCTCATGACAATATATCACGACCCGAATGACAAATTACCCGTCCTATTGAGTATTTTAGCGGGGTTATGATTGTAAAAATTAAAAATAGAGATATACAAAAAGAATTATTTTTACCAAAAGGTATATATTTTGAATTTTCGTCTAATTAATAAGTAAACCTAATATACGAAGAATTCTGTGAAAAAAATTGAAACCAAAGGAGAATGTAGTACTTACAGGGTCAAGAGCATTCGGTTTTGGAACCAGGAATTGATGATCGGATGGGCTAATTGACTATATTTGTATGATCGGTTGGGCTGGATTAAGACAACTAACTGTTTCGAACTGATTTTTATATAAAGTTTTTGTTGTCCTGAAAATAAAAACCACCGTCCCTCCGTCCCACCTCCGTCCCTGGGTTTTGGGCTATAATCGGTAGTGAGGAGCAAATAAGAAGCAGTAACCTTAGCAATCTTCAAAAAAATCGACACACAATCGCCCCAAAATCGCAAAACCATAGCTCTTCCCCATTTGATTTCACTATTGACTTTTTATATCCTTACGTTTCGCCCAAAAAGTACGATGGAAAAGACATAATAAAAAAAGGGAAAATCGGAAAGTTCATGGAATTTTAGAATACTCTAGCTAATGGAATATTCTTCTTTTACAGCCGGAATCGGAAATTTCATGGCAAACCGTACGTATATTGATAAACCATAAGGGGGTAAGGCCTTGAATTGCTAAACCACGAAGAGGTAAAGTGTCTTTGTGACCGTATATTAATAAACCGGTATGGTAGTATGTATATATATACAACCCGTTGTGTACTTAAATGTTAAAATTAATCGTATCACCGTATCATGCCGCGCGTGTCGTGTGTTGTGACCGCGTCCGTGCTTCGTAGATATACGAGTAAGAAATGAATCGCTTAAACGTTTCCTGGACGAGTCGTGTGGGATAGGAAACAAACAGGCAAAAGATGTGGTGTATAATACTGATGGCGTGGAATAAAATGTCTAGTAGTGGTCAAGTCATATTCAAAGACTTTCCTGCTCATTGACCCCATTATTGCTTCGTCCACATGATCAACTGTGGTTGCCAATGCTTGTTGAACATTCCACAAGAACACAAGCTAAATATATAGTGGCCATGCCATTTACCATGTAACCCTCCCTCAGTACTGGTTATTACTACTTTTATACTCATCATGGAAGTGGAAGGTAGTAGTTTTCTATGTTACTGCTACACTATATCTTTTATAATAAGTTGTTTTTTGGCTTCAACAGCAATGGCGACCGCTAAACTTAGCATTCTAAGCGATCAAGACGCTCTTCTATTCTTGAAAGCTCGAATCAGTCGTGATCCTAACCAAATCTTGACTAAGAACTGGTCTACTGGTAATGAATCATCATCATCAGTCTGTGACTGGATTGGAGTCTCTTGTGCCGTACGTCATTATCGGGTGAAATCCTTAAATATATCAAACATGGGTCTGACCGGAACGATAGTACCGCAATTGGGCAATCTTTCCTTCTTATCATTGCTGGATCTTAGTGGAAACAACTTCCAAGGAGATTTGCCAAGTAAATTAGCTCAGTTGAGAAGATTGAAAGTGCTTAGTTTAAGCCGAAATGCACTTTCCGGAGAATTCCCGTCTTGGATCGGTTCACTAAATCAATTAGAGTCCTTGTATCTAAACAACAACTCGTTTACCGGCTCTATTCCCTCTTCCATCACTAACTTGACCAACTTGAAGAATTTGATATGTTATCAAAATGAGTTGTCTGGTTCGATTCCTTTTCAAATCTTTAATGTTTCCTCCATGGAACATTTGTCCTTTGGTTTTAATCAGCTTCACGGCAATCTGCCAACTACCATGTGTCCTAATCTTCAGAAACTATCTTACATTTCACTGCGGTCTAACATGTTAAGTGGTCCATTGCCGTCAGATCTGCATCGATGTTCACGGCTTACATATCTTGACTTGTCTTACAACAACTTCAGTGGGCAAATACCAAAAACATTTTGTAACATGGAAAATCTGGAGAGGGCCTTTTTCCAGTACAACAATTTAGTAGGTAAGTGCAGTATCCAACTTTTGTCAACCCGAAATTTGAGCAATTTCAGCTGCACGTACAATTGACTGCGTACTTTCTTATAATTAATTTGGATCCATGTCAAGAACTTCACTATCTTATGCGCGCTTTGTCTTCTGCTGGTATAATTTACTAAGAAAAAACCTTCAATTTTAAACTATTTTCTTTTTTTGCCGGAAGGAAAAACGTTTTTTCTTGGCAATAACCCAATAGTGAAACAGTTGCTGCAACTGCAAATAGAAAACTCACAGAGATTTCTCCGGGCCAGCCCCTAGAAAAATCACATTGCCCAGAAAAGCTTACATGGTAATCTCATTGGATAAAGAAATCTCAGGAGTATTCTTAGTAAAATGAAATTTCTTTGGAGTAATGCTAGTGCAATGAGAATTCTCTATGAAATGATCGTGCGGTTACGTCAACCACGTAGTTAATCATGTTTATTATGCACTAATTACTCTTTGTAACCGTAATCTCCTAGTTAATATAAATAGAGGCATTGTACCATGAAAAGGACATCATATAATCGAGCTAGCACATTTATTGCTTTATTGTCTTCATACAATCTTCATATTTTCTTGAGCACCACCATGTCTCACCGGAAAAATCATACACTTCCACCCGATATCCACCGTTAAAATTAACCAAACTCGTTTGTGATATTTCCGACAATATCAGTTGGCCCGTTAAGGGAATTTATGTTTACGAACATTTTTACGGTCAGATCCACCTCCCAAAAAACGGTTTCCGACAAGCTAAAACCGCCACTTTTTGGATTCCCCGCGAGGAAAACAATCACTTTATTGTTTTCTAGACGGGAATTCTCAGATCCAGTAATATTCACCCGAACCTTCCACACATTCACCAGATCTTCGTCGTATCTTTCTCTGATCTTTCGGATTTACATCGTTCTTAGTGTGTTTTGCATACCTCCATCGACATACCTCAGAAGGCTAGATGTACCGGGGCTGTCCGCAACAATGGGCTCCCCGCAACCAATCAAGAAGAAGGGCAACACGCTTCAGATCACCGAGAGGTCCGAGCGTGGTTGCGCTACTGCTTACCTGACCTCAGGTGGCCACCACTCTTCCTCATCGACATCGTCACGAGTTCCAAAACATATAGATATCCGGCCATTCCTCGTCAGAACGGCTGACTATAAAGAGGCTCTTAAGACTGCAACCGGCCAAAGAAAAGGAAAGAGATCGCGGGGACCTCCCGATAGAGACGTACTCGCAAGTGATGGGAGTCAACTTTACTGTACTTTGGTGTGCAGTTTAACCCTCGTTTATTACTTTATTGACATGTTTTGGGTAGTCTAGACCTGTTTAAGAGTAATATCATGAGTTATACGCACGGGGGGTAAAACTGTCACATCGATAGTAAACTCCGCTTTTTATAAAGATATTTATCTTCTTTCCGAGCACTTATGTCTTGCGGAATTACGCGTGGTGTTTGTTCGTATACGTTATTGCAGGACTTAGGTGACTCGAGGACCCGGAAGGCGATGTTTTGGAATGAGAAACATGGTCGTGGCACGAAAGTAGCATGAAAGTGGAGAAAATCAAGTTTGGAGTGAAATCAAGGCAAACGGGCGTTTTCTATCTACAAACTTGCGTTTGTGGCAAGCTCAAGCTAAACTCGGTGTTTGGCTAGTTCAAACGGGCGTTTACGAAATGGCATTTGATACCGAAAGTTGGCTCGGATGACGAATGATCGTTCAAATAACCCCCAAACGGGCGTTTGGTTGGGTTCAGCCCGAAGTCAAGAAAGTTCAGATAAGCCGAACGAGCGTCCAAGGAATTCCAGACGCTCGTTCATTGAAGAATAAGCCCTAATAATCATCAAGATCACCAGGCAGACGAGCGTTCACCATGAGGCAAATGCTCGTTCGGCCCCGACAGCAGCAGATTGCAACCCTACACTATAAATACGCAGCTCATTCAGCACTTTTGCAACTCTTAACGACTTTAGACACTTTTAGGGCGATTTTGGTGCGGTTTTAGTGTAGGTTGATCGTACTTTGATCCGTTGATTCATTAGATAACATCCTTTGATTCTACACACTTTCTATAGCTTAGATTTACGTTTCAAGATCAAAGATTCGACTTTTGGTGGATTATTTCTTCGTATTTGTTTTGGATCAGATTTTCTTCAATTATATGGTAATGAATTTATTTTCTTTTATTATTTCTAGCATGATTCACATTCTTATTTCGTTTATCAGTATAATCATGAGTAGTTAATTCCATGAGTAGTCGAATTATGTGAAAGCGAGCGAGAACCCTAAGGGGGATGAGATTGGGAGTTGTGTAGTGCGTAATTGAATGTTTTAACGATTAATCCACGTACTAAAACCTATTTTAACATCTTTGAATTAGATTGATCACCTAGTTCACTGTCACACACATCGAACTTATAGATGCATTTTGCGGTGAGATGTGGGATAAGGGGTTTTAGGATCGTTGCGTAGATTCGGCCTAGTTGTTAGGACCGTTTCCAAAACGAGAGGTTTGTCATCGTTGTTCGAGCGACTCTGTAGCGTAATTATGTTAGGTTAATCAGTTTTCTAAAAGGAGAACTAATTAACTTCACATAGGGTGGTTAGATCGAGTTGTTCAGTCTAATCACTAGAATTAGGAGTTGGCACTCGTGGATGTCGTTAAAATACATTGGATAGGTAGGTCGGTTAAGACACGCTTCCTGTCAAGTCTGTCCTAAGGGGTAAAAATAGCTCGTGGGATCATAGTTCGGCTATACCTTTTAATATTTAGAAGTACACTTGTTAGATTAATCTTTATTTCTGCATTAGTATAATATCTTCCACCATTATTTTGGCCTGAACTAAGTTCAACATCAGCTTTGGTACTTAGTCATTACTCTCTCGTGGATTTGACCTTGTGACCACTATACTCCCGTTGACCCGATACTCTGTCGGTGAAAGTTAGCGGTTAAGTATTTTGCTATCAGCAAGCCACCCTTGGATTTGGAGGCGGTTACGTATCAAGAAACTTATACGGCAACACTGATCGCCCACGCCACATATGTTGAAAGAATGTGGAAGACGAGCCAGGAACTTCTGCCCTGGGAGACCTGCTCTTCCAATCAAGGAAGTCTCCCCACCGGAAGACATAGGCAATTATGTTGGCCTTTCCGCTCAATCACCCAGCTCTGCTTCTCATCGCTCTAAAAGGGAACGGAGTGTCCACTCGACTACTAAGCGGGCTCATGAAAGAAGATCGCTCTTGATCGCCTCGGGCCGCATGCGGCGATTGTGTCGAGGTACGAGAACGAGAGAAAAGTGGTGAGCAACAACCCGCTCCTTGAAATATGAGAGCAAGATTGGTGGGGCGTCAAGGCGAATCTTATCATCGTCCAAAAAGATAAAGAGTGGTGAGTGTTTCCAAACATTCCTCCTCGAGATATCTCCTGGACGAGGTTACCGAACTCAAAAAACAGGTGGAAGAAATCCTAAGGGGAAATGTCGCCCAATAAGATTTCCCTTCATGGAGAACTTGTGTGCACGCCGACAGGGTTCATGTGGAGGTACCTGAGGGATAAAGCTATACAGGGACGACCTACCCGTACGACTGGCTCTCATCCTCTCATAGCAAGGTCTCTTTGGCCACCAAAATCCATGCAGTATGGTGCATCGTCTTTGTTGGCGCCATGCAAGATAAAGCCGCATCATAGGGTAGAATTCTGCCTCCTAAATCGGTCACATCTTGGAACGACCTCTAGACAAAGTTCATCGCTAAGTTCCGGTCACCTGGTCAGCCCAAGAAGACATGGGCCAATCACTATAATGTTCGGCAGGGATCTGGCGAATCCACTTGAAGCTAATACGATCGGTTCATCAACATTTATGATCAATCAAGGGGACTCGCTGATGCTCTAGTCATGACATGCTTCCAAAGCGGTCTAACAAAAGGCTCTCTCAAAGCCGAGTTCACGGTCAGGTGGCAGAGAAATCTTTAGGAGATGCTCGCCTTCATGAGGAGAAGGCGGTGAATCGGGAGATGAAAGAGCCTGATAAATTCAAAGAGGAGTGATGCACACAACTCACTGCTCCAATAGCGGAGATCACGCATGAGGTAAGGAACGACCTCCCTAAACCTCAACCGATGAAGCCCGACCTGTGAGGAGAAAGAGATTAGACCAAGTATTGCTATTACCACAAGGATCATGGGCACGACACCAACTCTTGTCGTTTGCTAAGTGAAAAATTGAGAAACTGGTCGCCTGCAGGTTTTTTTTATCGTTAAAAATGGGATGGGGATAACACTTACAGAGGGCATCCCTCAGCCTGTCTATACAAATATGAGATACACGTCATAACCGAGCAGCCTCCCAGCAAAAAGAAGCTCAAGGAACATATCTATCCTAGAATAAAAGCTTTGATGGTCCATCCGTCCTACGCGAATATGAGCAGTCGATCTCGTTCATCCGCGCGAGCCGGTAACCACCCCGGATGCTTTGGATGTGCCAATTGTCGTGTCGGGCAAGGTCAACGACTTTTTGGTGCACCATAATTTGATCGACACAAGGGCCTTCCATGACATCTTGTACTACAAATGTTTCACACACCTCGGATTCGATTCGCATCTCGTAACGCATCATGGCACTCTTGAAGGCTTCACCAACAATTAAGTATAATTCAAGGGTGCCATCGATATGGAAGTTAAACTGGGTGATTGCGATCCATACAGAACAGAAAAGGTAAACTTTCAGGTACTCGATCTCCATTCTAATTATACCATGATTTTGGGGATTCTAGCGTTAGGGAAATTTCAGATGGTCATCTCGATTCCACATCAGAGGGACAAGTTTTTCACCGAATCAAGGTCGGGGTCGTTGTCTCGTTGGCTCCGAGAAAATGTTGCAATATATCCGACCGTCCCAATCCGGGCATTGGTCGAACCAAAAAGGGCCCTCACCGAGCAAACAAAGGCTGCATCAAGGTCCAGTCATTGAAACATGGTTAGAGAGCTCGTCCCTGCCGAGGTAGAGTTCGACACATTTCAAGTGAGGGACGAGCCCGATTTTACTAATGATGATGAATTGATCGAGGTCGTGATAAATGAGCCATACCCAGAACAGAACGTAAAAATAGGAGCTCATTTGTCCGGCAACGAAAGAGTGCTAATCTCTCAACTAAAGTCCAACCTAGACGCTTTTACATGGGTGGTGACGGACATAAAAGGGGTCGAGCCAGAGATATCTTTGTATTACCTGAATTACTATCCGACCTTCAGACCGATTCAGGAAAAATCAAGAGAGCTCTCATAAGAGAAAGAGGCCGCAATCAAGGTTGAGATCGACAAGCTTTTGCAAGCGGGCGCCATCAAGGAGCTCGCTTATCCGACCTGGTTCGCAAATGTAGTAATGGTCAAGAAACATGACGGTAAATGGCGAATGTGCGTCGACTTCAACGACATCAACATGTCATGCATTAAGGATTCTTACCTCTTTCCGAGGATTGATCGTTTTGTGGAATCTATTGCCGGATTCAAATTTCTGAGCTACCTCTACGCATATTCTTATAATCAACAAGTAAAGATGGCCGACCGTGACAATGAGATAGCCTTTAGAGCAGTTGAGGGCCTTTATTACTATGAAATGATGTCATTCGGGCTGAAAACGCCGGCTCGACTTATTAGAGGATGGTTAATCGCGTCTTCAGCTCACAAATCGGCAAGAATATAAGAGCTTACATTGATAATATGTTCATCAAATCGTCGCCGACCTCCAAGAAACCTCCGAGAACATTAAAAAACTCGATGAAGCTCAATCCGGCCAAATTCATATTTGGAAGCCAGGCGGGCAAGTTTCTGGGGTTTATGGTTAGCCAAAGGGGCATCGAGGCCAATCTAAAAAGATGGAGGCATTGCTGAATATGAATGAGTTGACCTACATAAAAAAGGTCCAGAGAATTGATGGGAGAAGCATCGCTTTGGGAAGATTCATCTTCAAGTTGGCCGAGAAATGCCTCTCATTATTTAATATACTAAGGGGCGACAAAACTTTCAGAAGGAACGAAGAGTGCGCTCAAGACTTCCAAGCTCTCACAGACTACATGTGGAAGCTGCTCTTCTAGTCAGCCCAATGACAGGCGATATTTTGCATCTTTATTTGGCGGCCTCAGACCGTGCTATTGCCGCCGTTCTTGTGAAGGAGGCATCACCCTCCAAAGCCCCGTTTATTCTGTAAGCAAGGCTCTTAGTTCGGTGAGGAGTCAATTGCTCCAAGTTTTGCATAAGCCCGACCTTTCAGGCCGGCTCGTTCGCTGCGCAATCGAGTTAACAAAGTTCGACACATAGTATCAGCCCTAAAAAGCGATTAAGGCCCAAGCCTTAGCGGACTTCATCGTTGAGACCAGCTTCACCACCGAGCAATCCGATCCGCAACCCCTGCACAAAACCAACTCACAATTAACCTCGGCACCCGTAAGACTTAGGATTTTTGGCAGTTGTACGTTGATGGCGACAAAAGTGGCTGGGAAGCTGAAATAATTTTTGTCAAACCAGGAACCAATGAAGAAATCGAAAAAGTGCTAATGTTTGAGTTTCCGGCCTCAAACAATCAAGCCGAATATGAGTCCATCATTGCTACTCTCGAGCTCGCATGCGCAATGAAAGTGGACAATGTTGAGGCATGCGGCAATTCTCAAGTTATTGTCAACCGATTTTTTTAGGTACTTACGAGGTTAAAAATAAAACCCTGAGTAAGTACCTTGACATCGCGACACGGTTAAGGAGCAGCTTCAACTACTGTGAATTTAACAGAATCGGCCGAGAAGATATGCAGGCAAACTATTTGTCAAAATAATCTTCAGAAGAGGAAATCCAAGACCCAACCATGCTGGTCGAATATATGCACGAGCCAAAAATCGATCGACCAGCAATTATGGATATAGAGACCACCTCAACATGGGTGGATGAAATGAAAGCATACATAGAGGCGGGCTCCCTACCTACTGATGAGGATCAATCTCGCGCTCAAAGGAAAGGGCGCCGCGATACACCGTCCTCGATGGCATCTTATATTGGCGATCATACACCAAACCGTTGCTAAGGTGTGTGCAACCAGAAAAATTTGAAAAGATATTAGCCGAGGTATATGCAGGTGTGTAAGGGGGCCATCCCGTCGGTCGCTCACCGAGCCGTAAAATCATTTCACCGGGTAATGTTGGCCAACACTATCTCAAGACGCACACCGGTTCTCTCGAAATGTGCGATAAATGTCAAAGATTTGCAGATACACGAAGGTTTCCATCAGTCGAACAAAGCATCATTATCTCAGCTTGGATTATTTGTTCAGAAGACCCGAAGCAGTCAATTAGATGCCACGTGTATAAGATCGGACCATAACTATGTCAGTTGGCAATGTATGAAATATTATAATGATATGTGGTCTTTAAATCTTCAAATTTTTGAGAGGAGAATTTGAGAGAAAGATTAAAGTAAGTTTTCAATAAGAGAATAGGACATCTTTTCAAAACTTTTGCATAACGGACAAACTTATTCAGACAAAAAAAAAGGTGTTGGACGCATGCATCTACAAATAAAAAAATCTAATACATTTTTTTTATCTCATCCATCAATTTTGTACACTTGTATCTCACAATTTATAACTCAAAATTTCAAAATTCATTCATCAATTTAGTATTCGATGTCACATTCACCATATTCCAACATAATTTCCAAAAGTTCACTATCCAAATTCATTGTTTTTCGAAATTCATTGTTATAATTCGCAATTTTTCGGAATTCACTAATGAAAGAATTTAGACAGTATCTCACGAATAATGATGTAATGATATCAAACGAATTCTCGAAACAAAGAGTACAAAAAAATTTAAAAAAATGGTGAAATTTTTTATCATGTTTTGAGATCGATCCAGATAAAAAGATATGTGTTTTTAAAAATGATGAATTAACGAGAAAAATAATTTACAACAACAACAACATCGTCAACGTGTTCTTTTTTTTTTTTTTTCCCTTTATGCTATAAATCTAATAGTGTTCGTACTTCTCCCTATAAATCTTATTGAGTTATCATTTTACTCAAGAATTTTCCAAATGGGTTCTTTTTACTAATTCTGTATTTTATTTTTATAGGGTCGAATCTTTAACTTTTAAGAAACAGACAGTCTTGTTGCGAGCCAAAAAAAAAAAAAAAAACAGTCTTGTTGCGAAGTGTTGATGAGATTGTAATATATAGACTCCGATGTAATACACCTTTTACACACACACACACACACACACACATATATATATATATATATATATATATATATATATATATATATATATATATATATATATATATATATATATATATATATATATATATATATATATATATATATATATATGTTGTGTTTAATATCTAATACAAATGCCGTTACATGCATACCTTTTAAATATAATCGATGTCAAGAACTTCACTCTGATATGCTTTATCTTGAATGCGCAGGGACAGTGCCGAAGGAGTTGAACAATTTAACTAATCTTCAAGCTTTAAATCTAGGCAGTAACCATCTGACAGGTACATAACTATGTTTGAAAGAATCTGTACTTTTTCTTTTTATTTCTTTATTCAATGACTTTCAGCCATGTCTTCTTGCATTAAGTGTAAAAATCTTCAATTCGATTCAAGATTTAAACTAAAACTGACCTCTAAGATTTAAGACACAAAAGAAAACAGATCGACTTCGGAAATTAGGGTAAAAGATTCTTCATTAATTGTTTCAATGAACAGCATTACATCATTATATCAATATAGATACTAGCGGACTTAACAAACTCATAACAATAAGCATCTTATCTAGATCTTAGACACTACACTTGTCACATAAACATCGAACGAGTCCAGCTCATATCTTTGGCTCGATTCACAACATAATTCAGCTCAAACTTATACTTCCTTATGAGCCCCTTCAAACTAAATGTGGAATGCTCCACATTAAGTTGGACCTAGAAAAAGTAAAATGTGCACAGTAGCAGGTTTTATAAGACAATCTACAAGTTGATTGAAAGAAGAAACATGGGAGACTTGAAGATGGCCTACCAGAACATGATGCCTAACAAAATGGACATCTCTCTCAATATGTTTGGTCCTTGCGTGGAAGACATGATTTTGTGTTGGATATTTAGCACCAATGTTATGTCTGTAAAGCTGAGGAATTCTGGGCAGTTTGATGTGCATTTCCTTGAGCAGAGACCGGATCATAGGAGTTCTCGCAGCAAGATGAGCTAATGACCGATACTCGATTCTCGTCTTGGACCTTGAGACAACCCGTTGTTTCTTAGATGACCGTAAGATTAGTGAAAATCCAAGCTAAACACGGAGGGCCGCCACCGATTTTATGTCAAAGGGGCTACAACCCGTCCGCATCAAAGATACCATGAATCTCTAGACTTCTAGCAGCCTTGAATACAAGCCCAAGATTTATTTTTTCCTTTAATATACCTGAAAACTCTCTTTAATGTCTTCCAATTTTCTAAAGTCGGTGCATGCATAAACAATGACAGAGTATTCACAAAGAAGGATAAATATGATAAAGTGAATGTTAAATACTGCAGACTCCCAAATTCACTTCTATAGAGAGTAGGATTCCAAAGTGGCTCTCCTTCGTCTGGTCTGAAATATTCCCAGAAACCATTGGTGTAGGACATGGATTTAGGTTGGACATGTCCATCTTTTCAAGAAGCTGCAGGGCATACTGTTTTGGTGAGAGAATAAGAGAGTCTGATGTTATGTGAACTTCCACAGCAAGGAAATGAGATATTGGCCCCAGATCTGTGAGTGGAAATTTGGAGTTCAACACTTTAATAAACTTCTGAATAACAGAGGCAGAGTTTCCTGTGATAAAGAAATCGTCTTCATAAACCAGAACATATATCAGGGTAGTATCATATTTGAACTCAAACAAAGAGGAGTCTGAAACTGACTGCTTGAACGCCCATTTAAGCAACTAGGTTTTCATTTCATCAAGTCATGCCCTTGGGACCTGATCTAAACAATACAAGGCCTTGTTTAGACAACATACATGATAAGGCTTGGTTGGATCAACAAATCATTCTGGTTAAGACATGAACACAGTCACATGAAGAGTTTCATTTAGAAAGACATTATTAATGTCTACCCATTCTATTGGCCGTTGTTGTTCAACTTCCGCAGACAAGACCACTCTAATTGTGGAGGATTTAGCCAAAGTACTAAAGGTATATGTACAGTCTATCCCTGGTTGCTGATGGAATCCTTTAGCAACTAGGCTTTCTTTATGCTTCAATACTCTCCCATCTGGATTGAGTTTTCGTTTAAACACCCATTTGTTCCCGACTATATGTTGGTCCCAGAGAAGGGTGAAAATATAGTCAGAGGGGGGGGGGTTGAATGACTATATTGGAGTTTCAAAAACTTTTCTAAAACAAAAGCTTTTGGACAGCGGATAAAACCCTTCCAAACTTGATTTCAAAGTGGATATTAGAACAGATTTTCGGTCGGGATTTTTTCCTGCTTAGCTCCTACGCTGTAAGAACCCTACCCATCTACCAGTTTCCCGTCAAAATTGGACCGGCATTGCAATGATGTTTTTCAGAGTCGGATATCACCAAACAAAGAGAAAGAAATAAACTTGCATTGCTCACCTGAGTTTTAAATCTCGATAACTAGCTTCAGACGAATTATATGCTTCCACCCATTAAGTGCATGCGCCCTTCCACCGACCATTCATCGAGTGTTTTGAATACGACTGATTTGACGTAGATGTTGAAGATTTGAGGAATATTCAGATAAGATTGCGGAGGTTGTTGCAGTGGAATTTTGAAATTTTAATTCAACTGAAACAGGGAAAAGACTGAGATCAAGCAAAAGTTTAATGTGAAAATTGTGATTAAGTGGAAAATGGGAGTTCAATATTTGAATGTTGTAGATTCACAGAGAAAGAATCGGAGTTAGTTGTAGGTGAAAGATGCAGGGGCGGATGCAAGATTTCGGGTAAGGGAGGGCAATAAAATTTTTAAAGGCAAATAAAAAATTTAAGGAAGGGCAAACTATACGTATCGTACAAATTTTAGTATATTTTTTTCAGATTAAGGGGGGGCACCCCCCCCCCCCGACTGTATGTAGGTCCGCCACTGGACAGATGTTGATTTGTTTAAACCGGTGAGATTTGGAAAAAATGTTGTTGAGATGCATTGATTTTTAAATTTCATTTTTAAAGATAGCAGCATGACGTGTGAAAAACGGGTTTGGAGCTAGTTAATAGCAGATTTGGGTTTAATTAACGGGTAATCAATTTTATTTTTGCTTTCAAATATATATGTAGTATGGATATATATATGTGTATATATATATATATATTATAGAAAAATTGTTGTGTTTAATATCAAATTAATACAAATGCCGTTACGTGGATACCGTTTAAATATAACAGATGTCAAGAACTTCACTCTGATATGCTTTGTCTTGCGCAGGGACACTGCCGAAGGAGGTGAACAATTTAACTAATCTTCAAGCTTTAAGTCTTGGCAGCAACCATGTCACAGGTACATAACATTAGGTTACTTAAACTATGTTTGAAAGAATAAGTACTTTTCTTTGTTTATTCAATACATCCAATGACTTTCAGCCATGTCTTCTTGCATTTAGTATAAAAAAATTAGAATCCGATTCAAGATTTAAACTAAAACTGACCTCTAAGATTTAAGAAACAAACGAAAACAGATTGACTTAGGAAATTAAGGTAAAAGATTTCTTGAAACACAGATGAGAAGCTTGCAGTATAAGAAGAATAAATAACAGATAGCAATACAAACATAAAGTATGGCAATAATGATAAAACACAGAAACAAAGAGAACATAGTGATTTACGTGGTTTCCGGCGTTGTGCCGACTACTCCACGGAAAGAAAAAGAGATATTTTACTATGCACAAAGTTACAAGGTATTCCTCACAAAGTGAAAGACACACTCGTGCATTGATTACAACATTGGTATTTATAGGCACAAATCTCAAACCTTAACCGCCATAAGATCTTTGTCGGAATTGTCATAAATACACCAGATGTGGACCCCAGCTCCAAATTTGTTATCCACCGATGAAACTCACTCAAAACCGACTTTCCCGACTTGTAACCAACTCGCTCGTATGTAGAACTCGCCTATACTCGGCAAAACTCGCAGACCAAACCGATCGTCGACTTCGAAAGAAACTCGCTTGCACTTCATCAAACCGACTTTCACGAACCGAATATACTTTACCGAAAGTGACCATCATTCTCGCCTTCGCTTCACGTATTTGTTCCACCACTTAATTTTCGGTTTAGAGATCAAGTCACCAAAACGAAAATCTCCCCCTTGACTTGAACTCTCATTCACAATCAACCAGATTGCATAATCAGATGTACTTGTACCAGATGCATTCGTCAATGTCAGGATGTACTTGTACCAAACTTCTCCACATAATCCACTCAGTTAATCTACCCTCAACTGAGTATCCAGCTTCGCTTTATAAGCTTTGAATATTCGGCAATATGAAGTCCGGACACAACCGAAACTTGCTCGTCGAATCGGTTTAGTGAACATATCGCATGATTGTCCTTGGTGCCGATCTTCTTCACTACAACCCTCTTCTCATTTCTCGAAAAAAGGATACCTCACATCAATATGTTTGGTTCTCTCAGGCCTACTGCACACCATGGCATACATTAGACTGCCAACTGCACTAGCATAGGGAACTCTTGACATGTACTCATTCTCCTCTGCTTACTGTGAAGCCAAAAATGACAAATGAACATTTGATGCCATATGAGTATCTATTGGCTTAGTAGCTGACATGCCAAACTTTGACAAAATCTTCTGTATAGCCCTGCTGAGATAAAAATAGTTTCTTCTGATTTCTATCTCTCCAGATCTCTGTCCCCAAAATTTTCTTGGCTGCACCCAGATCTTTCATTTTAAACTCAGCACTGAGAAGGTCTTTCAGCTACTGAACATCTAACTCTTTCTTGCAGCTATCGGCATGTCTTCCACATATAACACAACATAGATATATGATCCATCTTTCAACTGACAGTTGTAAACACAACAATCATAAGGACTTATGCTGTAACCCAAGTGGATCATGTAACTGTCAAACATTTTATACCACTGCCTAGGAGCTTGCTTCAGTCCATACAAGGACTTCTTCAACTTGCACACAAAATCTTCCTTACCAGGAACTTGGAAACCCTCTGGCTGAGTCATGTATACCTCTTTGTCTACCTCACAATGTAGAAAAGCTATCTTCACATCTAACTGCTCAAGTTATAAGTCCTGCTGTGCCACCATTGCTAGCAATACTCTGATTGAAGTATGTCTGACTACTGGTGAGAATATCCCATCAAAGTCCACCCCTTCTTTCTGACTGAACCCTTTTGCAACCAAACGTGCCTTATACTTAAATCCTTCTGCCTCAGTTATCCCTTTCTTCTTCTTGAAGATCCATTTACAAGTAACAACTCTCCTATCAGCTGGATGTTTAACTAGATCCTAAGTCTTCAGTAATGACTCCATTCATCTCCCATGACATCAAGCCACTGAGATGCTTCAGAACATGTCACTGCTTCCCTGTAAGTAGATAGTTCAAAACCATTCACTTCTTCTGCAACTTGAAGTGTGTATCCAACCATATCACCAAACCCACACCTCTTGGGAGGTACCCCAACATTGGATCTTCTAGCTCGCCGATAGCTATACTCGCCGACCCATGTTCTCGCCTTGACGCTCAACCGACATTTTCTCGGTGACTAGCTTGGATTCGCTTCTAGTTCGAACCGTATCGATGAAAACTGACTTGGATCAGTTGATTGTTGCATTTCAATTGACTCCACCTGAAGCTCCACCTTACTATCAGTTTTCTCAATTTTAGCACTGGTTTTAGATTCAGTTGTCCCTCTCACTGATAAACTGAGCATAGAACTTTCATCAAAAACTATATCCCTGCTGAGAATAACTCTGTTTTCTGCTGATGACCAAATTCTATAACCCTTGACTCCATCACCCTACCCCACAAACACTCTTTTCTTGGCCTTTGGTTCCAGTTTCCCTTCACTGACATGATAGTAAACAGTGCTTCCAAATACCCTTAGAACTGAATAATCTGCAGGCTTGCCTGACCACATCTCAATTGGTGTTTTGAGATTGATCCATGTGTGAAGAATCCTGTTGATTAAGTAGCAAGCTGTGGTAACAGCCTCTGCCCAAAATCTCCTTGACAAACCAGCATGAGAGAGCACGCATCTTGCTCTCTCTAGAAGAGTTTGATTTAGCCTCTTCGCTACCCCGTTCAGCTGAGGAGTATTCGTGACTGTATGATGCCTGGAAATACCCTCATTTCTGCATAACTCATCAAACTCGGTCCCGAAAAATTCCGACCATTATCCGTACGAAGCCTCTTTATCTTCTTCCCCAACTAATTTTCAACAAGAGCCTTCCATTGCATGAAGCTCTTGAATGCCTCACTTTTGTGTTTCATCAAGTACCACCCAAGTCATCCTTGAATAGTCATCAATGAATGACACAAAATATCCGTGACCACCCAATGACTCAACCTTTATGGCCCCCAACAATTAGAATGAATGTAATCAAGTGATGACTTTGTGTTGTGTATCCCTTTTGAGAACTTGCCCCTATGAAGCTTCCCAAAAACACAATGCTCACAAAAGTCCAGATGCTTGACCTAACACTCCCCAAGAAGATCTTTCTGAGAAAGAATCTGCATCCCCTTTTCACCTATGTGACCCAGTCTCATGTGCCACAGCTTTGTAAGCTGTGACTGATGAATCTCAGCCGCAAAACCAGCAACAACTGACTCTTGTAATATATACAGAGTCCCTTGCTTGACTCCCTTGAGAACCTCAACTGAGTTTTGTAGAGACTCAGCTCACCACTTTCCCCCTTAAAACTGAATCCCCTGCTTTCCAAAGAACTGAGAGATACCAAGTTTTTTGTAAGTTGTGGAACATGTCTAACTTCACTAAGTTTACAGAATCTTCCATCCTCTGTTATCAACTGAACTGAGCCATTCCCAACTGCCTTGTAGACCTTGTTGTTTGCCATAGATATATGACCACCATCTATCTGTTGATAACTTGAGAACCACTCTCTGTGAGGGCAAATAATGAAAGGATGCTCCAGAGTCCAGAATCCACACATCAGTTTGATGTGTTGACTCTCCTGCCACTAGAACCATGTCCTCTTTGAATCATGCTCAGCTGCCACAGCAGTTGTGCCAGAACTGTTCTCGTGTTGTTTCTTCCTCTATGGGCAATTGGACTTCCAATATCCCTGCTCCTTACAATAATTGCAAACATATATGGATTTAGGTCCTTTGGTCCTTGTCTTCTTGGAATTTTTCTTCCTGGACTGACCATGCTCTTTTCCACTGTTTCTATTGACTATCGGTCCCAAAGAACCCGATTGTCCGCTCCGTATGACTTATGTCTCAGCTTCCTGGCATGTAAAGCTAACTTTACAACCTCTAAAGAAACTGTATCCTTCCCAACTATGAAAGACTGCACAATGTTCTCATAGGAAGCTGGTAATGAAACTAGTAAAATCAAAGCAACATCTTCATCCTCAATCTTAACATCAATATTCCTAAGATTAAGTAATATTATGTTCAACTGATCAAGATGATCTTTCAACTGAGTCCCCTCATGCATCCTCAGGCTGAATAGCCTCTGCTTCAATAGCAACTTGTTGGTCAATGCCTTAGTCATATAAAGGCTTTCAAGCTTCAACCATAACTTGGAAATGGTGTCTTCCTCATCAACATATGTGATAACATCATCAGACAAGCACAACATGATGGTTTAATGTGCATAATCTGCAGAACTGGCATCCCCTCTATCAGATAAAGGAGTCCACAATCATTGTTGCTTTAACAAGGCCCGCATCTTGATTTGCCACAAACTGAAACTCCTCCTCCCTGTAAATTTATCAATCTGTTCATTGCTGACATCCTTCTTGTTAAAGAACAAACCTTTGATCACAAAATCCTAGCACCGGTCACCGGTCTTGATGAAGATCAACTTAGTTCACCTGCAACTCTCTGAATCTTGAACCTAACGCTTTGATACCAGTTTGTTGAAACATAGATGAGAAGCTTGCACTATACGAAGAATAAAAACAGATAGCAATGCAAACATAAAGTATGGCAATAATGATAAAACACAAAAACAAAGAGAACACAATGATTTAACGTGGTTTCCGGCGTTGTTCCGACTACTTTGAGGACAGAAAAGAAGATATTTTACTATGCACAAAGTTACAAGGTATTCCTCACAAAGTGAAAGACACACTCTTGCATTGATTACAACACTGGTATTTATAGGCACAAATCCCAAACCCTAACCGCCGTAAGATCTTTGTCGGAATTTTCATAAATACCCCAAATGTGGCCCCCCTCCAGCTATTATCAACCAGATGAAACTCAGCTCAAAACTGACTTTTCCCAGACTTGTAACCAACTTCTCATGTGTAGAACTCAGCTATACTCAACAAAACTCAGTAGACTCCAAACTGACTCGGTGACTTCGTAACAAACTCGCTTGCACTTCATCAAACCGACTTTCACAACCGAATATACTTTACCGAAACCGACCATCATTCTCGCCTTTCGCTTCACGATTAGTTCCACCAAATTATTTATCGCTTTAAAGATCAAGACACCAAAACCGACAAGATTCTTGATTAATTGATTTAATACACAACTGATTACATCATTATATCCATATTGATACTAACCATCGTAAAAAACTCAAAACTATAAGAATCTAAAATAGATCTTAGACACTACACTTGTCACATAAACATCAAACGAGTCCAAATTTCATATCTATGGCTCGATTCACAACATGATTCAAATTTCAAACTTATATTTCCTTATTAGCCCCCCTAAAACTAAATATGGAGTGCTCTATATTGACGGCAACGATAGCCTTGCAGAACAAGCAAGTGCCAAGTAGTGTATGGCATAACAATTGTAATTATTTCCGATTATATCCCTAGTGTGATAGCTATATAAACAACCCCAATGTATTTCAGATTATTTAATGAAATACAATCGTATTTTACTTTAATATGGTATCATAGCTATTAGACTCATCTCTCACGAATTCCCAAGCAAAAAAAAACCCTACCTTTGTTCTTCTCCTTCTTCATGCAGCTTCCATGGCCGACGAAACCCTAACTTCGGCCACATCTTCAGCCGACACAAACTGTACTGCGTCCTATCCCTCCTTCTCCCCCTCCTCTACTTTTCATCTCTTGGATACCAAATTCCAACATTGATGGTGTTCTTTAGATATTTGATAATTCTTTTAGCTGCTAGTAAGTGAGATTCCTTTGGTTAAGCTTGGAATATAACACAGACTCCTACTGCAAATGCTATATCAGGTATGCTTGCAGTTAGATATAGTAGGGATCCAATGATCCCTCTATACATCTTCTTATCAACATCTTTTCCAGCTTTCATCTTTTCCAAGAATGATTTTTGCACACATTGGTGTATCTCGTTGTGCCACTTGTATCCATACCATATTTGTTTATCAAGTCCTTTGTGTACTTAGCCTGATTGATGAAGATGCCATCTTTCAATTGCTTCACTTGTAAACCAAGGAAGTAATTAAGTTCTCCCATCATGCTCATTTGAAATTTTCTTTTCATTAGATTTGTGAATTTCTCACACAGATTTTCATCTTCTGATCCAAAGATGATGTCATCAACATATTTGGACTAATAGTGTGCTTGTACCTTCTTCAAGTTTGGAGAGAGTTTTGTCAATGGTCCCCTTGTTGAATCCATTGTTGATCAAGAATTGTGACAAAGTCTCATACCAGGCTCTGGGTGACTGTTTGAGTCCATATAAAGCCTTTTTGAGCTTGTACACTTTATCTTCCTTCCCTTTGAGTTGGAAACAGGGGGTTGTTCCACATATACTTCTTCTTCTAGAAGTCCATTCAGAAATGCACTCTTGACATCCATTTGATATACCTTGAAATCTTTATGTGCTGCAAAAGCCATAAAGAGTCTGATTGCTTCCAATCTTGCTATTGGTGCAAATGTCTCATCATAATCTATTCATTCTGCTTGAGAATAGCCTTTTGCCACTAGTCTTGCTTTATTTCTGACAACTGTTCCTTGTTCATCCATCTTGTTTCTGAACACCCATTTTGTTCCAATGATGTTGGCCATGTCTGGTCTGTCAACAAGTTCCCAAACTTCTTTTCTTTCAAATTCATTGAGCTCTCCTTGCATGGCTGTAATCCAATCAACGTCTTGAATTGCATCATCTATGGTCTTTGGTTCCACTTGTGATAGAAAACAAGTTAACATATTCTCCAGCTGTGTTCTGGTTCTGACTCCTGTATGAATGTCTCCAATGACTTGTTCTTCAGGATGATCTCTTAGCCAATTTAAGTCAGGTTGAAGTTGCTCTTGACTTGATTCTTCTACAGATTCAGCTTGTGCATCAACTTCATGCTCTTGTGGTTGTACTTCTTTTGTTGTGTTGATTGGTATATTATCTTGATTTCCAAAAGTGTGATCCAGAATGGTTGCTGGTACTATTGTGTTCATGTAGACTTGTCCTTGTGCAACTTCTTCTTGATGATCTTGTAGGCCTTCACCATTTGTGTTTGGTTCATCAAAGACTACATGAATTGATTCTTTACTCACCAAGGTTCTCTTATTTAGAACTCTAAAAGCTTTACTTGTATCTGAATATCCCATGAAGATTGCTTCATCATCTTTTTCATCAAAGGTGTGCAACTGATTCTCGTTCAAGACAAAACATTAGATCCAAACATATGCAAATATGAAATGTTAGGTTTTCTTCCATTCCATATCTCATATAGTGTCTTTCCATGGTGTTTATTGATGATTGATCTATTTTGAGAGTAGCATGCTGTGTTTGCTGCTTCAGCCCAAAATCTCTTTGGAAGGCATGCTTCTGCAATCATTGATCTCACAGCTTCTTTGAGTGTCCTGTTTCTTATTTCTGCTACACCATTTTGTTGTGGAGTGCCAGCTGCTGATAGTTGGTGTAATACTCCATTCTCTTCACAGTAGGACCTGATAACTTCATTCCGGAATTTTGTGCCTCTATCTGATCTGATCTTGATGATCTTCAATTCCTTTTCATTTTGAATTCTTCTAAGAAAGTCTGGTAACTTCTTGAGTGTCTCTCTTTTCTTGTTCATGAATATGGTCCGTGTAAACTTGGAGAAGTCATCCACCACCACTAGTGTGTACTTCTTTCCACTTACATTTACTGGTGTGATTGGTCCAAATAGATCCATATGCAAGAGATGTAATATTCTTGTTGTAGATCGATAGGGCTTTGGCTTGAAGGAGCTCTCGATCCGTTTCCTTTTTGACATGCATCACAAAGGCTTTCTTTCTTGAATGTGATCTCGTGTAAGCCTTCAACTAACTTGTTCCTTGACAATTTGTTGATGGTCTTGAAATTTAGGTGATTCAAATCTTTCTATGCCAAATCCATCTTGTTGATTATTTATTTTTGACAAGAAGACATGTTTCTCGCCTTTGTTGTTTTCCAATCTACCACATACATATTGTCTTCTCTTTATCCCGCAAGTACAATTGTGCTTGTTTGATTGTGAATTACCATGCATCCTTCTTTGTTGAAATGCACACTATAGCCTTTGTCACATAATTGACTAATGCTTAGAAGATTGAAATTCAATCCTTTTACATAAGCCACATTTTGAATCTTCAAGTTGTTCTTGACCATTATGCCTTCCCCTTAATTTTCGTGGTTTTCTTTGCCTCCAAATGTAACTTTGGGTCCATCAAAAGCTTTAAAGTCATTCAACCAACTTTTATTAACAAATCATGTGTCTGAACATCCACTGTCTATGTACCAGACATCCTACAAAACAAATTAAGTATGTTTAGGTACCCAACACTTTTTGGGTCCATGCCTGTTAGCAGTCATGCCTCCTACTCCAAGTGTATATCCAAAAGATCTTCTTTTTGGATTGTTGAAGTCATCAACTTCATATGTATAAGGCATGGCAGAATAACTTCTAATATTTCTACTAAAGATATTCGATACTTTTCTCTACTTTTTCGTGCTACTCGCATCCTTTTTCACTCTCCAATATGCGCAGAGGAAACTTGCTTTCATATTGTTTCTTGTGTCCAGGAACATGCCTAGGTTGGCTTTTCCTAAAAATATGTTGCATAGCATGAAATGGTTTCTTCTTGATTTGGGGGTGCAACATTCCAATCATCCTCTAAAGGGTAAAGTCTTCCCTTACCTTTCAAGAAACTTCGCCTTTAATTGGCTGATTTGATGATTTAGTCTGCTGTTTCACTACACTGAGTTTGGACTTCACCGGTGCAGGGTGAGTGGTTGTAACTATGGTCAGTCATTTTCTGAATTTGGGTCCAGTTTTGGCCCTTGATTCAGAATTGTTTCTATTCTCATCCTGACTGTTGTAGCCAAGACCAGATCTGGATCCAAACCTTCTTGGGGATTTGTAAGATGGTACATTTAGTGGTGCAGTGGTGTTCTTAACTGGTAGGGAGATTTTCTCAACCGATCTCGTCGCATTAGATGAGTGATCATCTCGTCGCTTGTTGATTAGTTGAGTGTACTTCCTTATCGCTAGTTCAACTTTTAATTGATCCTGTTTTTCTTTTAATCTTATATTTTATTTTCTTAGATTCACACACTCATGTTCCGTAATCTCATGATTCATCTCAATTTCATCAAATTTAGTCATGAGATTTTGGATTAGGTTTGCCGAATCTAATGGGAGAATAGAAGATTATGCAAAGGTCAAATGGGGATGCACTTGATGATGAGTATGAACTAGATGTTACCTCTCGTTTCATCGTATTCTTTAGCCATAAGACATAGATATGCTTTCTCATTGTCTTAGTTGTCGCTTCATCATCATCCGAATCATTATCGATGATTCTTCATTCTTTTCACCGCCGGTTTCAAACTTTGAGTGCCTTCTTGCTCTTTCTCTTTTCGCTTATTTTGTACTTCTTCTTCTCATCATCTTTATCGTTTTCTTTAGACAATCTACCTTGAAGTGACCTTTCTTCTTGCGCTTGAAGCATCCGTATTCATCATCCTTCTTCTTCTTCATGTCTTTGTTTGAGCTTGACCTTTTGTTTGATGATGAGCTACCTTTGAATTGCTTCTTCTTGCTAAACCCGTCAAAACATTTAACCAGTAAGGCTACCTGTTCCCTAGCTCTTGTGTCTCATTGCTATTTGCATAAGCTATTTTTCTTTGTTGCGGTGCTATCAGTGCACTGGCATTATGTGCCTCTGTTGGAGCACTGTCTTCACCATTTAACTCAAATTCATGAGCCTTTAATTGAGACATCAGAGTCAGAGTGTCAGTGTTTGCAAGATTTGTTGTTCCTCTGATCACTGATGTGATGATCTTCCATCTTTTAGGTAAGCCCCTCAAGATTTTCAGGCAAACTTCTTTCTGTGGACAAGTATGTCCAAGTTGTTGCAGTTCACTGATGATGCTTGAAAATTTGTTATGCATTTGATCAATGGATTCACCAGTCTTCATTTTGAAGTTCTCAAATTTCTGTTTTGCAACAGATTGTTTGTTTTCTTTGACTGCTTCTGATCCTTCATTGATCAGTGCTAACTTGTCCCACATCTCCTTTGCTGTTTTGCAATCTTTGATTCTCATGAACATATTACTGTCCAGAGTCTTCAAGATCATGTCTTTTGCAACAATGTCGAGATTTTCTCTTTTCCTGTCATCCTTGGTCCAGTCTTCTTGAGTTTGTCTATTGTTTTTCCTTGATCAGCTCCTGTGGTTATTACAATTGTGATCTTGATTGGACCATCATTGATTACATCCAAAGATCTCCGCATGAGTTGCCGCAAGATGAGACAAACATTCTTATTTTATATTCATCAAAATTATTAACATTGAAAACAGTACTTTCGACATAAAACTTGAGGAATCCTTAAGTACAAATAAGAGTAAGGCACGATTACTATTTCGAAAATATGTGATCCCCTTGTTACCGTAAATCGATCCGAACAGTGTTCGATACTAGAACACCGCTCTACTACCAATTGTTGGTCCCGTAGAAGGGTGAAACTATAGTCGTGAGGGTAAATGACTATAGTGGAGTTTCAAAAACTTTTCTCGCTTTAAAAGCTTTTGTGCAAACTAATAAGTCCCTTCTTAAGTATTAATTCAAAGTAGGTTAGGTAATCACAAATATACTATGCAGTGAAATAAATGCAGAATGTAAATTACTGAAAGTAAATTGACACAAAGGCTTAGAGTGGTTCAGGGTGGTGATATCCCTTAATCCACTCTTCTCCTGTTATGATTGGAGGAATTCACTATTGTTTTCATAGATACAATAGTTTGATTGCCTTTGGCTACACAAGCTTCACAATCTTCAAGACTATCACTCCCCGGCTTTAAAAGCTTCAAAGTGACTCGCCTCTATCCCTCGCTCCTTAAGAACAAATCCTTCAAGCCTATCACAGAGGTTGCAACCCTTCTCAGATTTCTCTGATTCAATTGCTTTAGTTTGATGTGGATTGGATTTACAGACTTGTTTGATCAATCTCAGTGCTTGATGTGGAATTGAAGTTCTGATTCCTGAGTTGATCTCTAAATGAGTCTTTAAGTTCAGAGAGAAGGCTTTTCAAAGTGACGAGTTTCGCTTGTTTCTTATCGCATTCATATCCTCATTTTTCTTGTCTGTCAATGCCTTCTATTTATAGCCTTGAAAATCCTTGATTTGAATTTCTGTCCGTTGGCTATTTCATGCGGGGAATAATCCTTGATTTAATTCTTGATTCCCCCTTAATTGTATTCTCCTTGATTTCAGTGATCCGATTTTTCTTCAAACGTTCTTCTCAAAATCCGTCCTTGATTGATTCTCAATTGATTGTGCATTTAAGGCTTGATCTTCACTTTATTCTTCATTCTTCAAAATCGAATGAGTAACGTTTACTTGGTTGTTCACTGAATGGCTAAGTCATCCTTCTGACTCAACTGTCTCGTTCTTTATTCAATTCTTTGTCTTTACTCAGCCGATAGTCTGTCGATTCACTGTTTCCTTGATTTCTTTGAGTTCGGAGAATCCCTTTACTTCACCGATCCTTGATTTGTGTGAGATCGTGTACACCATACTTAAACATTAAGTTTCATCACTTGAAATTTAACTTAGACTTATCCAAGGTCATCACGTACTTCCCCGGTTATAAGTCATATCATATGTCTTCATGCTTCTCTACCGGTACTTAGTCGTCTTCACTCGCCGGATTTCTCGTTTTACTCCCGTCCTACCAACTAGTACAATACTTGTCCGACTCAACTTATAGAACATGTCGACTCTAAGTAAAGACTTATACGTAGATTTCTAACTTATTTCGTGCTTACTATAACAACTAGTATGGCAATCATGAAAACATCATAAAATGTTCCTAACAACTTGCCTTCCCGATTATTCCTTTTTCCATTTCTTCGGTTGTTCTTGTTTGCCTTATCTCCGCTCTTACAATAACCATAAAACGACTTCCGTTCCAAAACTTGTATTTTTCTCAGATATAGCCTAAATCACCAAGGGTACAAATGTGTTGACCTCTCCTTCGGTCGCATCTATTTTTCTCGTCATGTATTCTTTGACGAGGCTTCTTTCTTTTATAACTCCTCCTCGTCCAAAACTACCCCTACTCTCCGGAAACTGCAGTTCTCCCTTTGGCTATAACCCTTCCTGCCATTGAATGGCCATCGGTCTTTTCCTCAACCATATCCGAGCCCTAACTCTCTTCACCTAATCCAGGTATTAATCCGACCCCTGGGTCCACCGAATCTCCCTCTACCACTGGGTCCACCGAATCTCCCTCCTGCGACTCCCCTCCACCTCCTGCTCCACACCAAATGGTTACTCGGTCCAAAACAAATACCTTAAACCCAAATGTCTTGACCATTATTTTGTCTGCTACCCCTTTCCCAAAGCCATAACTGCCACCACCGATGCCCCTGAGCCTACCTCGCCCCCTTTAAACGAGTACCTCGGTTACGGAAGCCTTGAAATACCATGAATGGATGAATGCCATGAGGGCCGAGTTTAATGCTTTGGTCCAAAATGACACTTGGGACCTTGTTCCGTATTCTTCATCTCCAAATCTTCTTGGTAATAAGTGGGACTTTCACGTTAAACGACATGCATATTGTAACATCGAGCTTTATAAAGCTCGTCTTGTTGCTAAAGGCATTCATCAGGAAGCCGGTGTTGATTTTTCAGACACTTTTGGTCCGGATGTCAAACTGGTCACTATTCATACTGTTTTATCAATTGTTGTTTCACATGATTGGGATGTTCGACAGGTTGATTCTCAGAATGCGTTTTTGCATGGGTTTCTCATTGAGGATGTGTTTATGCAGTAACCACAAAGATTTCATCACCTTGATTATCCTAATCAAGTTTGTAAGCTCGAACGTAGTCTTTATGGTTTTCGGCAAGCACCCCATGCATGGGTTTCCAGATTCACTTATGTTCTTTGGTAGTTTGGATTTCGTCCCTCAACGTACCGACACTTCCACCTACATCTAGCATCATAGCTCTCACTCAGTTTTTTTCTTAATTTATGTCGATGATATTTTTCTTACGGTACATCCGCGATCTCGTTCACTAAACTATTGATTATCTATCTTTCCACTTCCTGGTAAAAGACATTGGGCCATTATCTTGTTTTCTTGGTGTTTGGCTCTCTCTTCTCCTGATGGTCTTCTTCTGAGCCAACGCAAGTACATTCACACAATATTATAGCGAACTGGCATGACAATGGCCTAACCGTGTGTCACAACAATGGCTTCTAATCTTTGCATTAGCCATCTTGATGGTCAACCATTCTATGATGCATCTCCTTATCATAGCATCGTTGATGGTCTCCATTATCTTGGCTTCACTCGACCGACATCGCTTTATCTATGCGTAAAGTTAGCAAATTTATGCATGCATCTCAGGATACGTATTAGGCTGCCGTGAAACATATTTTGCTTGTATCTCAAACATTCAATTTCTGACGGTCTCCTTTTGACGTGCTCTCCTACCCCTTCTATAAAGGCTTTTACCGACGCTCGATTGGGTCTCGACCCGGATGATCTTCGTTCCATTGGTGCCTATTGTATATTTCTTGGTTCCAACTTGATTAATTGGTGCCTTAAAGAACATGCCACTATCGCCAAAAGTAGTACTTGTAGCCGAATATAAAACACTATCTCATGCGTCGCTCCGAACTTCAATGGGTTACGTTCTTGCTTTGTGTTATGTTGGTGCACCTTCCTAAACCTCCTAAATTGTGGTGTGACAATATTGGCGCCACTTATCTTAAGAACGATCTAGTTTTTAATGCTCGCATGAAGCATATAGAGATTGATTTCCATCATGTTCATGAGTTGGTTCCACTCCACAAATTGCACGTCACCTTCATCTCCTCCACAGATCGATTGGCTGACATTCACACCGTACCGCTTGGTCACGTTCGCTTCGCTGATTTGTAGAACAACCTTCATATTCATTCCATTCTCATAGGATTGCTGGGGTGTATTGACGGCAACGATAGCCTTGCACAACAAGCAAGTGCTGTGTAGTGTAGGGCATAATAACTGTAATTATTTCCTATCATATTCCTAGTGTGATAACTATATAAATAACCCAATGTTAGATTATTAATTAAAATACAATCGTATTTACTTTAATATTCCACATTAAGTTTGGACCTAGAAATAGTAAAATGTGCACCCATAATAGTTTTTTTATGACAATCTACAAGTTCATAAAAAGAAGAAACATGGGAGACTTGAAGATGGCCTGCCAGAACTTGATGTCTAACAAAATGGACCTCAATATATTTGGTCCTTGCGTGGAAGACATGATTTTTTTTTGGATATTCAACACGAATGTTAACACTCTAAAGATGAGGAATTCTGGCCAGTTTGATGTGCATTTCGTTCGGCAGAGACTACAACCATAGGATTTCTGCAGCAAGATGAGCTAATGATCGATACTCTAATTCTATACTTGACCTTAAGACAACCCGTTGTTTCTTAGATGACATGGAGATGAGTGAAGAACAAAGGTAAACATAGTAGGCTGCCACTGATTTTTTGGCTAAAGGGTTACAACCCTAGTTTGCATCCGAGAAACCATGAATCTCTAGACTTCCAACAGCCTTGAAAACATGCCCAAGATTTATGGTTCCTTTAATATACCTGGGAAATCTCTTTAAATCCTTCCAATGTCCTGAAGTCGGGGCATGCATAAACTGTGATAGAGTGTTCACAGAGATTATGATCTAGCGAATGGTAACTACTGCAGATCCCTAATTGCACTTTTATAGGGAGTAAGATTCTGATGTGGCTCTCCTTCGTCTGGTCTGAGAATTTTCCCAGAAATCATTGGTGTAGGATATGGCTTTAGGTTGGACATGTCCATCTCTTCAAGAAGCTACAAGGCATATTGTTTTTGTGAGAGATTAAGAGAGTCTGATGTTCTGTGAACTTTCATAGCAAGGTAATGAGATGTTGGCCCCGCATCTTTGAGTGGAAATCAAGTTCAACACTTCAATAAACTTCGAATAGCGAGAGGCGAGTTTCTGTGATAAGAATATCATCTACATAAACCGTAACATATTTTATTGTAGTATCATATTTGAACACAAACAAAGAGGAGTCTAAAACTCGATCGCTTGAACCCCTATCTAAGAAACTATGTTTTCATTTCATCAAACCATTCCCTTAGGACAATTTTTAACCATACATGGCCTTGTTTAGACAACATACATGATAAGGCTTGGTTGGATCAACATATCCTTCTGGTTGAGACATGAACACAGTCTCATAAAGGGTGCCATTTCATTAGGCATTATTAATATGTACCTACTGTATTGGCCAGTGTTGCTGAACTGCTAGAGACAAGACAACACTAATTGTGGAGGACTTAGCCACTGATTGAATGTATATGTATAGTTTATCCCTGGTTGCTGATGGAATCCTTTAGCTACTAGTCTTTTTTTATGCTTCAAGACACTCCCATCTGGCTTGAGTTTCTCTTTGAACACATTTTTGTTCCCGACTATATGTTGTGAAGGATCTGTTGGGACCAAGTCCCAAGTGTGATTGTCACACATAGGCCTATACTTCCCCTATATTGCTCTAGACCACTTTAGAGAAGCAAAATCATTAGACACTTTTGTAGGTTATTTTGAACTAAAACATGACTGTTGTGCCAACCCAAAAAAACGTTTGGGTTTAAATATTACACTCTTTGCCCCGTCCGCATATGATGAACAAGAGCTAAATTTTGTGTAGATGATTAGGTGGTTATGTAGGAGCACCAGTGTGTGTCACAGATTTGAATTATGTGAATGCTTAGTGGATGATGAATCAGAAGTGTAACTTGGCATATGTACAGAATTGCTAGGTGATGATAGGGTGTGTATAATGTCAGTACCTTATGTGTCCTAGGTTTAGTCTGCTTCAGAATGTCCGTATCAAGACCCAGAGATGTCATGACATGCAATTTGTTTAGAGTAGAGGAAGGGTTAGAGTATTCATTAGCTGTATTTAATAAGTCTCATTCTATATTAGCATGAACAGTGGTTCTTTGAGGAAAGACACTTTCATTAAAGGTTACATCCCTAGAAATGTCTATCCTACCATAGGGATCCACCCATATGTGTGCCTTGTGCTCTGAGTTTGGACCAATGTAGGTACACTGATGAGTGTGATATTGGAATTTGTGTGTGTGATTCGGTCTTAGTAGAGGGTAGCAAGCATAGCCAAAGATTCTGCAGCTATCGTAAACTAGGGTTTTCTTGTACAACATTTCAAAAGGTGATTTGTCATGAAGGACTGGTGTTGGAAGGATGTTAATGATGTTGACAACATATTCAAAAATATGCCACTAGCATTTCACGGGAAGATTTGCTTGTGCTAGGAGAGTCACACCAATTGTTTTGATATATCTGTGTTTTATGTCAATGGTACCATTTGGGGTTTGTGTGTGAGGATGGATGTCCAAAGTGAATGCCAAACTGACTGAGATGTGATTCAAGGGATCTAAACTCCACTCTCCGGTCAGACTACAATTGTTTGATTTTGAGACTTAGTTGAGTATCAACTAGGGTTTTGGACTTGAGAAAAGCATCTAAGGCATCATGCTTAGACTTTAGAGGATAGTACCAAGTAAATCTGTTGTAACTGTCAGCAAAGGATATGTAGTAGGACAATCCATTAACATATTTGACGGCAGATGGTCCCCAAATATATGTATGAATTAACTTCAAATGCATATGGGATAGAGTTTGAGATTGACTATAGGGTAGAGAGTGTAGTTTGCCAAATTAACATGCCTCACACAAAGAGAAATTTTCATTAATACCAACAAATGGATTACAAGTTTTCAAGACATTTTTCAAAATCCTAACTGATGGATGCCTTAACCTTCTATACCAAAGTTCTAAGGACTTGGAAAAACTAACAACAAAGCTAGAGTTAGACATTGAAGAGGCTTGTGGCTCTAATTGAGAAGAGAGGAGAGAAATTCTCTGGAAAATACATACCATCCGTAAGCTGTCCATCTACCATAGTAGACTTGGTACCCTTGTCCTTAACACAACAACAAGTGTTATAAAACTCAACAAAGACATGGTTATCATCAAGAAAATGAGAAATGCTCAATATGTTTTTTGCTATATGAGGTACACAAACGATATTATTCAAAAATAAGGTAGAATTAGTGTGTGGCAACAAAATGCTGGTGGAACCAGTGTGTGTAATACAATATTTCTCACCATCACTACAACTAGACCATTTATTCTTTCATATGGTGTGTTGAGGATTAGGTTGTTCAGATCAGAAGTAACATGGTTATTTGCTTCACTATCCAGATACCAAGAGGGGGCTTGTATTTACTCAAGAGATCCAAGATATGCTAAAACTTGTTTTGTTGGTGTTGTTAGGCTAGATGGAATCGGAAAACGGTTTCAAAACTATGCCAACACTCAGAAGTAATGTGCCCGGTCTTTGACAGATTTGGCAAGTTGGTTTGTTGCCTTGCCCAGCTGGACTGAAAGTTTCTACCACCACTCCTTCATCGACCTCTTCCTCCTCTATGTAACCCCCTTCCTCTTGTTCCACCCGTGGGGGAAATCCTTGAGGTCGAGTCTTTCGATTTTAAGCGTATTTGACTCGAGTGAAAGCAATATTTGGCATTGGCACTAGGAGCAACAAAATTAACCGCGGGAGTGTTGTATCGAGAAATCAAACGTTTATGAGTCAGAAGTTGGGCATGAACCTCAGGCCAAGAAAGAGAGGTAACTCTTGATGTAATATTGACCACTACAGATTCGTATTCCCTGGGTATGCCTAATAAGGGTGCAAGAACAAGCTCAGAATTAAGGATAGGAAGCCCAGCTGCAGCCAGATTGTCAGAGAAACTCTTTATTGAGGCTGGATAATCAGCCATACTCTTCGTACCCTTCTCGGTTCGGTCAATGCATTTTTGTATTCAAGGATTCTTGTCCGAGCTTGACTTTTGAGCAGAGTTTCTAGGGTTCTCTACACTTAAAAAATTGTACCACATCCTACCACGTCGGTTAAGGCATGCGCTGTAATCAAACCCAAAGCCATCCAATGAGAAGGCTGGTATGTAGTGTTCACTGCTTCATAGGTGGGTTAACTTAAATACCGGCGCCGGCCTCCACTGCGTTGTATTAGCTATGGTTGTGGCGCTTTTGTGCCGAACAATTGCCCATCTAACTCGTAGCCTCAAAGGACTAAGAGAATCGAATACTTCCATAGCAAATAGATTTTCCGGTCTAATTTAACACGGTAGGTTTGATTTAGTGTTCCACCAATTGGCGGAGCTGAGTGTGTGGGGTGGGGCAGGGGGTGTGGAAGAACACCCATGGACAAAATTTGGCTCGGCACATAGTACTGGATCGGAAGAGATCCAAAACTGGGAAAAATGCTCAAATATGATCGAACGAAGCTAGGGATCGCTCATCCGACATCAATCGTTGCTAAGGGAAGAGGAATCGAACCGGCTGATGTGATTCCGGCACCGAGTATGACTGTCGAAGCTAGAACATTATAAGACCCATATGGATCGGTGATGGACATGTTTCCACCGTATAATGCTCCGATACCAACTTAGGAAATTAGGGTAAAAGATTCTTCATTGATTGATTCAATACACAGCTAGTTACGTCATTATATCAATGTTGATACTAACAGACTTAACAAACTCATGACAATAAGCATCTTATCTAGATCATAGATACTACAGTTGTGACATTGACAACAAACGAGTCCAGCTCATATCTTAGGCTCGATTCACAATATGATTCAGCTTAAACTTATACTTCCTTAACAGATTGTGATGATCATAAAAAACTGAAATGAGCTAAATTCTTTTATTCAGAGAATAATGAAGCAATTACACTTTCATTGATACATTGTGATCACTTATATAGTGTTACAATAACCTCCACTAGCTAACTTAGCCATTAGTGTAGGTTTTTTTATGAAGTCTCGAATGAACTTTTTTTAAACTTCATCAGAAACTTATCTTCAATTTGTTCATTGTTCATTCCTTTGCTTAATCACTGATGCTATTTAGAATGATAAGTTTAGTAATCGCGGTGTTTTCCATTGTTACAGGAATCATACCGGAAGAGCTTGGAAACCTCCCAAATCTGGAATTGCTTGGATTGTATGATAATGAAATGATTGGTACAATACCAGAAGGAATCTTCAACATCTCAAGCCTATTTGGATTGGATCTAAGTAGAAATCATTTGACCGGGATTCTACCCTCCGCTACGGGTCTTGGGCTACCATATTTACAATTTTTGACATATATCAGAATATGCTCGGTGGAGCTGTGCCTATCTTCATCTCAAATTGTACTCAACTATCTGAACTTGATCTCTCACTAAACAATTTCAAGGGCACTATTCCTCATTTCCTTGGGAATCTAAGGTACCTTCAGACTTTAAGTTTGGGTGGGAATAAGTTGACAAAGGATTCTTCGTCTTTGGAGCTAGAATTTCTCACACCACTGGCCAACTGCATAAATCTACAAGAACTACAGTTATCTTTTAATCCTTTGAATGGAATCCTCCCAAAATCTCTAGGCAATCTTTCTAACACTGTAGCAATACTCACGATACGATCTTGTGGATTGTCCGGTGAAATTCCTGCTAGCATAAGAAACTTGAGTAATCTTTTGGCACTGGATCTTAGTCACAATCAATTCATCAGTCCATTCCCAAAATCTATTGCATTTTTACAGAACCTTCAATTTCTTGATATGGGATTCATCGGAATAAGCGGATGGATTCCATGCGATTTGTTTGGTTTGCAACATTTAAGCGAGTTATATCTAAGTTACAATACATTTTTTGGGCCCATACCTGAATGCATAGGGAATTCCACTTCCTTGAGAAAGCTCTACCTAGGTTCAAACAAACTCAGTTCTATTATACCGATGACTTTATGGAACCTGAACGGTCTTTTGTTTCTTAATATCTCTAATAATTCCTTAAGAGGTTCACTTCCAAACCAAGTGGGGAACATAAAGGACATAGTATCGCTGGACTTGTCGATGAATAACCTCTCGGGTAATATTCCGGATGCAATCGGAAGCTTACTGAGCTTGGAAGAGCTTTATCTAGATTACAATCTATTGGAAGGACTGATCCCAAAATCAATTGGAAGTGCTGTAAGTTTGAAGTACTTAGATTTATCAGCAAATAATTTGTCTGGCTCCATTCCGGTAACGCTTGAAGAGCTTCGGTACCTAGAAAGATTTAATGCTTCTTACAACAATTTAGATGGCCCAATCCCAGATAGAGGCCCTTTTACAAAATTCACATGGGAATCTTTCATATCCAATAAAGGTCTTTGTGGAGAGAAAAGATTTCATGTTTCTCCATGTCAAAAACAATTGTGGACGCGTACGCATGTGTTAATTTTGTGTTTTGGTTTACTAGCCACCGTTTCTGCCATTACAATAATTGTTGTATATTTAATACTTGGAAGAAAGAATCGGTTCCGAAGAGGTGAAGAATTAGTACAAGTGACTGCCAAGGATCAAATTTCATTTTATGAACTTCAACATGCTACAGATGGATATAATGAAAGAAATTTGCTCGGGAAAGGGAGCTTCGGATCTGTATACAAAGGTACCCTTAGAGATGGGATGGTTGTTGCTGTTAAAGTGTTCGATATAATAACAGAAGGAGCCCATAGAAGTTTCGACGTGGAGTGCGAGATGCTGCGCAATCTTCGTCATCGTAATCTTACTAAAGTCATCTCGAGTTGTTCTAATCTCGACTTCAAGGCGATAGTACTTGAGTTCATGCCTAATGGGAGTCTTGAAAATTGGTTGCATTCGGGCAATCATTTCCTTAGCTTCACAGAAAGGGTGAACATTATGATTGACGTTGCGTCTGCTCTGCAATATCTACATTCGGGTGCCACAAAACCAGTCGTACACGCTGATTTGAAGCCTAGCAATGTCTTGCTTGATGAAGATAAGGTTGCTCATGTATGTGACTTTGGCATCGCCAAAATGTTGGGGGAAAACAGCATTACACACACTAATACACTAGCAACATTCGGCTACATCGCTCCAGGTAGTTAGGCCGACTTCCAATCCTATGTATTATTATTCTTTCTCAAACAACTAATTTCATAGCAAATGTTTAATGTGTAGAATGTTACCAAACAACTAATTTGTCTGCTGTTGTCGTTTTTCAGAGTATGGCTCGGAAGGATTGGTGTCGACAAAGTGTGATGTTTATAGCTTCGGAATACTATTAATGGAAGTCTTTACAAGAAAAAGACCCGACGATGAAATGTTCAACGAGAGCTTGAGTCTACCCGGTTGGGTAACTAATAATTCAACCAAGAGTGCACTGATTGATATTATCGATGATAGTCTGCTAAACACAATTGAAGGCAAACACTTTGAGGAAATGATGGATTATGTGATGATGATAATGAATGTAGCATTGAATTGCACCAACAAGTTTCCAAAGGAAAGAAGTGGCATGGAAGAAATTGTTGCTGCCTTAAACAAAATCAAGCTTAAACTTTAACTGCATATCTCAATCTGTTCTTAGAACTCTATATCTGGATCTTAAATTCCACAATAAATGTAAAAACACTACAACATTTCTATGAAAAAAAATATGATTTGTGGATGTACATTTATCTATTAACATTACCAAGTGCATTCACTACCATTCATTTTGTATTCTAAAGTTAGAAATTCCAAGAGATATTATCAACTTATTATTTTTCATTGTATACGTTATATATTAGTATAAGTTAGTAGTGGGTTCATCTTCTCCTTGTGGATTATTAATACCTTACCCATGGTTGAGAGATGACGTGAGAAGGGTGTGGATTCAGAAATTTATTTTTGTGGGTCATCGGAGTCGAAACTACATTTTTAAATTGAAAATTTGTTCTAATGGGTCATCGGAGCCTAAAACTATATTTTTTTAAAGGCAAAACGATATTTTTATCAACAAAACTACATCTTCTTAATACTAAAAAAATATCTCCGGATTTCAGTGAGATCACATGACCCCACCATGGCCAACACACATTGATCCGCCCCTGACGTTAGGTGAAGAAGTTAACAAAAAAAGGTTCATTCCGTCTTACTTTATATATCTTAATTATGAAATATTGTTTTCATACCAAAATTTTATAACACAATATCAACACGGATCTCGAGTAATCTCTCGTAGCTCTTGATCATATAGCACGAATTGATAACTTTCATCAATTCAAGCTTATTGATGAAACAAGAACACAAGAATGAATGGAACACCAAATCTAGAAAACGGAGGAAAGATGTTAAGAACTTTTATTCAAACTGTATATTCATCAATCTGATGTTTACGAGAGGTGCAGTAAGCTTATATACAAGTTAGGAAGTTTAGGGAACTGCCTATTAACTTAATTAACCGCCTAACTAACTTGATTGAGCTAAATAACTGAATAACTGTTTGAGGACCAAGGTGTTCGACCTATTTCCTGTGAGAAAGTGTTGCTTCTGTTCTGTTGCATAAATGCTACTACAAAGTGACAGCAGCTTGTTGTTAACACCTTCAACACCCCCTCTCAAGCTGATCACTTTGGCAAGTAGATATTGGTGAGGGGATAGTAAGATAACATGTCATGGAACCTGGTTCTGTCTAAGGGTTGAGTAAAAAGATCTGCCAGCTGTGAGTGTGTAGTAATAGGCAAGGGTTTTAGTAATCCTGATAGATATCTATCCCTTATCACATGGCAGTCTATTTCTATGTGTTTAGTTCTTTCATAGAATACAGGATTCTCCACTATGTACAGTGCACTTTTGCTATCACAACACATTGGAATAGGTTTAGATTGTTTGATGTTGAATTCTACCAACAAATAGGATAGCATTATAGCTCATAGGATGCCGTATCCATGGATTTATACTCTGCCTCATATGAACTCCTTGATGTTGTAGTTTGCTTCTTTGATCTCCAGCTAATAAGGGAATTACCTAAGAACACAGAAAAACCAGTATCAGACCTTCTAGTGTCTTCACATCCTGCCCAATCTGAGTCTACATATGCTTTTAACTCTATGTTTTCTGTTGCTGGGAATAGAATTCCTTGTCCAGGAGAGTTTTTCACGTACCTTAGTAACCTGTGTGCTGCCTTGAGTTGGAGTTAAGTTGGGGACTCAAGAAATTGACTTAGTTGTTGGGTGGCAAGTGTGATGTCTGGTATGGTGATCCCTAGGTACAATAATTTGCTTGTGAAGCTCCTGTAGTAGCTATTAGACTTTAGAGGATCTGAATCCTTGCTATGAATTGAAGTTTTACTATTGGATCCATGAGAGTTTTTGCAGGCTTGCAGGCTGAATATCCATATTCTTTTAGCAGCTCTAAACAGTACTTCCTTTGTGACAACACAATCCCTTTCTTTGATCTTGCAACCTATAGGCCTAGGAAGTATTTTAGTTCTCCAAGGTCCTTAATCCCAAATTCTTGTCCAAAAAATCTTTCAAGTCTCTGATCTGCTTGATGTCTGGACTAGAAACCAGAACATCATCTACATCACAAGTATTGTAGTAAAGTTTTCATCTGTCCCCTTTTACAAATAGGCTATAGCCTTGTTTTGATTGCTTAAACCCCCTCTCAAGCAAGGCTTGGGTTATTTTGATATTCCATTGTCTACTAGCATGTTTGAGTCCATACATGGACTTTTTCAATCTGCATACTGACCCAGGTTTAGACTGAAATCCTTGTGGCATGGACATGTAGACTTCTTCATCCAGGTCCCCATGAAGAAAAACATCATTTACATCTAATTGATGTAAATGCCACTGCTTTGCTGCTGAGATAGCCAATAAGGTTCTGACAGTGGTTAATTTTGCCACAAGAGAAAATATTTCCAGGTAATCAAGGCCTAGTTGCTGAGTATAGCCCTTGGCAACAAGTCTTACTTTGAATCTCTCTATAGAGCCATCTGCACGCCTCTTGATTCTGTATAACCATTTACTGCCTATAGGCACCTTTTCTTTCGGTAAAGGTACTATCTCTCATGTGCCTGTGTTATGTAATGCATCTAGTTCAAATTTGCATGGCTTTTCTCCACTCTTCATGTTGAACGACCTCCGATAAGTTTTTGGTTCCGAAACAATCTCGAGCTCAACACATAATTCTTGTAAGACAGAGTTATAGTAGACAATGAATCTATTTTGGTAAGGTCATAAGGAGTAGTGTTAACTGCAGTATTCACACAAACATATTCTTTCAAGTAGGATGGAACAGACTTGTTCCTTGTTGATTTCCTAACTTAAGTTTGGGGTGGCACTAAAACAACATCTTGTGGATCACATGACAGGAGATTGTGCAACCTATTGGTCTGAATGTACACTAGAATCGAAGTTTCGTGTGTTCAAGATCGCGGGACTCACAAAATTCGTGGTTTTAATTCCACAGTAACATGTTCATCAAACTGTTTTGGTAAAAAAAAAACTATCAATAGAACTTTGATCTGCCTTACCAAGTTCCTTGTAAGGAAAAATGAGCTCAGGAAACTTTAGATCTCTTCTAATAAAGACTTGCCTAGTTTGAAGATTAAGCAAGTAGTACCCTTTGATGTTAGGAGCATTACCTATATAAACATATTTGATGCTTTTATATGCAAATTTATCACCATCAGTAGAAAGATTACAAGTATATGTCAAACAACCAAAAACCCTAAGACTGTCGTAATCAGGCTGAGAGCCAAACAACAATTCATGTGGAGTCATATTTATTATTAAGGGAGATGGAATAATGTTTATTAGGTTAACATCATGTTGGATAAAGTATGTCCAATAAGCAACAGGCAAACATGGTTGAAACAATAAACTCCTAGCCACATTGAGAATGTGTTGGTGTTTTCTTTCTACCACACCATTATGCTGTGGTGTTTTAACAACAGTTCTTTGATGAATGATGCCTTATTCCACATAAAAATAAGGTAAATGGAAGTCAAGGCCATTATAACTTCTATGAACTTTCACTTTCTTATTATATTGAGTACTAACCAGGTTACAAAACATTTGCACCAAAGGTCTAACATCAGCCTTGGTTTTCAACAAGTAAACCCAACAAAATCTGCTAATATCATCTACAATGGTGAGAAAACACCCATGACCATGCACTCCTACAACTCCATAAGGACCCAAATGTCCATGTGTACAATATCAAACAAATCATGTGTGACAGAAGTACTCAAAGGAAAATGCAAACGTTTTTGTTTGGATAAAGGACAAATTTCACAGACAGAACTATCAGAAACAAAAATAGCTTTATTGAGTGTGTGCAAAACTTGCAATCTTTGATCATAAGGATGCCCCATTCTATAATGTCAAAGAAGCTAAGTAGTGCCATCTTTAAGAACTACATCAGGAACAACAAAAGAATAACATGAACTATCTTCTTGAAGCACATAAAGACCATTGAGTAGACTATTTGTACCAATCTTCTGCATATTCAGTATGTCCTGTAGAGCACAACAATCTTGATAAAACTAAACAGTAAAAATAGAAGATTTGACCATTTGGCTAATAGAAAGAAGATTCAAAGTAAAATCCGGCACACACAACACTTTATTTAAAGTTAAAGCCTTATTTATTTTCACTTGTCCTATGTGTGTGATCTTAGCAAATTTACCATTAGGCAAGCTAACTGATGAACCAGAAACAACGTTACAAGTACTAAAGAGGGAAGGATCAAAGATTATGTGTTATGTAGCACCTGAATCTACAATCCAATCATATAATCTTGTTCCTTTATGAGTACCTGAACTTTCTGCGAAATTAGAATTGAGAACTACAAAATTCACATTTGGAGTTGGTTGATCTTGTTCCATTATCAAAACACTCAAGATATGCTGATATTGCTCCTGGGTTGTAATATTCCGATTCTCGGAAAAGGGCAGACGTGTCAATTTGCGAGAACGAAATATTATGTTTATCTTTTTATGGAATTAAAGTTTATAAATTGGAAATAAGTATATAGTAATATATATATATATATATATATATATATATATATATATATATATATATATATATATATATATATATATATATATATATATATATATTTGGGGACCGAATTGTAATAGCGCGGATTTAAGAGTAATTAAGCAATTTAATTTAATGGGAGGTTTTATTTGGATGTAACTCCCCACTAAATTGAAGAGAATTTATCAGGAGAGAAAGCTTTTTACGTTAAACATAAGAGAAGTCTGAGTTTTGAAAGCAAGGAAGAAGGAGAAGAGGCTTTCTCAATTTCACGGTGCGTTTCTACTCCGATTTCAGATTCGTTTGAAGCAGGAGCATCGTGAGAAGGCAAGGATCGTGTTGATACCAAGTTTTCCAGGCTTTGTCAAGGTAAGAAATTAACCCTAATCTTGGTTTCATCACGTTTGATCACGTTTGGGTTGAAGGGGTTGTCTACTTCGTAGCTTTGAGTATTAGAGACCTTAATCCTAATCGGTTCTTGTTTTGGCTTTGGACTAATTAGGGTGTTGTTGGAGTTGGAGTAATACCTGCAGAGTTTTCGAAGCTTCTTGGAGTTTTGGTGCTTTAATAAGGTGAGAAATCTTCTCTACTGTATTAGTTACGTTTGCAAGATTTTAGGGTTTTGTTTTGAGGATGTTTTGGTGTTGGATTCATGCTTAGAAGTTATCTCTTTTGTAGCTTGGTGTTATGGGATGTTAGATGACTGTTTTCTGCTGTTTTGTGGTTTAGAATGAGGTTAAAATTGGTTGGGTATGATTAGGAATCGTCAAAGTGCAGAAAACTATTCTTTCTTGGTGTAGTCGGACCCATCCGTACGGATAGAACCTCTATCCGTACGGATAGATCACAGTATCGGGCTGAGAGTTTGTTCAGAGATATGTCCGTACGGATACCTCGTTCTATCCGTCCGGATAGGTTGCCCAGCCTAAGGTGACCTTATTTTTATGTGTTTTAAGCTATGAGGTGAGTTCTAGATGTTACCCCTTGATGTATTAACACTAAATGAACATGAACAAGCCACGATTAAGCTTCTGATGCGTTTAGTTCCGGCACCGAATGTACTCTTCAAGGGAGTTGAAGTCCGGGACCGTCGGACGGGTTTGATTGGCCTGTGCTTTGAAGAATTAGTATTCATCAAGGTCTGTGTATGTGATAGGCTTTGTCCGTGTCTAGTGGTCTAGGATGAGAGTAGTATGTGTGAGGGAGATTAATTGAAAAGACTTAGGTGGCTAGTTAATCATTCTAATAAACAACGTACTTGACTAGTAAAAGATTAAACAACATGTCTCTCTTGGATAGGCACCAGACTATATCACGATGCACGTGATACCTCTGAAGGTGGAGGAACTCCGTAGGTCAAAAGACCCTAAGTACAGAGGGACTCTGCTGAGACGCGCGAGCTATCGGAGTCTACCTATTCTAGTCTCCGTGGATATTGGTGTGATCCACCAATATGTTGTCAAGAGTTCCCAAAGGTGGATACGCGTAGTGCCCTTGAGAGCGGTTGTAACAAAGATAAGTTAAGTTAGAAACATTTAGTCACAACATGTTGATGAGCATGAAGTGAACCCTAGAATTGAGTCGGTCAAACCAAGATAACGTAATAACTTTGTAAACCTTTCTTGTGAAATCTAGTTAACGCAATAGCTTCTGTTTCTTACTAAGTACCTTTGTACTTACCTCGAATGCATTTTGTTGTGTTTGGGGATTGAGCAGACGAACAGGTCGATCCGGAGTTTGACGAGGCTTATGAAGACGGTGTTTGGGGATTGAGCAGACGAACAGGTCGATCCGGAGTTTGACGAGGCTTATGAAGACGATGATTGTTATAATTAAACTATTTGATGTTCTTTTTTTAGATTGTTATGTTGTAATTTCATTACAAGACTTGTGGCTTTTTGATGACTTTTCTTTATAAGACTTTTGTTGTACCTTTTCCTTTACTTTAGACATCGTACTGGTTGTAAGATTTTATTTCTTTTTCGTGGTTGTAAGTTATCTTTCTATCTATAGTATGGATGTATTTCTATTCTTATCTTGTACAAAAAAAAATAGACCCGAGTCTCTTTAGCTTCCGTTTAAATGCGAAACTCGATACGACGTAGTAGAGGCTTACGTATAATATAGAATTTATTTTATATTATACGTGCCGAACGTTCTATTTCCGGGTAAGGACTAGGTATCCGGGAACGGGGCGTTACAGTTGGTATCAGAGCCGACTATCAGACGGAACTATGCGCTGCACCGTACAAGAAGACGGTGTAAGGATGGCCTCTAGTTACCTCTGGTAGGGACGATCCGGGACAAGTCTTGGCCGTCCTGGCGAGGACGCCAGTCCCTTATAAAGGGGGGAGAATGTGATATCCCACATCGGTAAATTAAGTGAATGCTCACCCCCATAAAAGTGTGAGACATAAAGGTCTTGTCAACTCGGGTTAGCCCTTTTAGACCAAGCGAGGACGGCGGTCTAAGCAGTTGACCGGACATTTATGACTCATTTAGCGCTACTAGGCTCGGGGTCTGGGGGCGTTACAGAAGTGCAGGAAGAAATTGGGCGGAGGAAGAAGTTGGATTATTTTACCATAATTTTTTTTAAGCAGGAACATGGATTATTTTATTAATTTTTATTGTTAATATTTCCAGAAATAATCCGAAAATATTTACGTAGAGTTCCCCCAGGCTCAACTGCATATTAGTTTGATAGACCATGGGGCTCGTGCACAATGGATTCATATCCAGGTAGCTCATGTTGCAGGGGTTCTCAATAGATGGGTCGGTTAGAATTTGATTCATGGTTAACTGATTCACTTGCCGGGTTTGAGGGCAGTTTATGGCCAAATGATCACCACCACATGTAACACACACTTTGGGCTCCTTCTGCCAAGCTCTCATCTCATTCACTTGCTTCTTAAGATCCGCTAACTCAACTTGCATACGCATAATTTCCTCACTCGGCCCGACATGGTGAACAAAGCCAATTGACTTTATTGACATTCTTCTCCCTGTTTTCCATTGTCGGTTGCTTTCTGCAACTCTTTCTATAGTCACCAATGCCACATCCGGTTCCACACTCATCATATCACCTCCACATGCAGCATTCAAGTTTGACTGGTCAGTTTCTTGCAATCCACCATAAAAATATGTACCTGATTACATGCCTCTAACCTACGATGCGGACACTTCCTCAACATCGCTTTAAATTTATCCCATGCCTCATGCATACTCTCCATATCTAACTGCTCGAAATTGGCGATATCGGCCTTCATGTCTAAGGTTCTGGAGAGGGGGGACAATACTTCAGTAAAAACTTTGAAGTCACTTGATCCCAAGTGTGTAGGGAATCATGGGGAAGTGACTCGGACCATGCTCTGGCGTCCTCTTTTAATGTAAATGGGAACAAAAACATCCGTACCGCTTCCTCAGATACTCCATTCATCTTCAATGTTCTGCACACTTGCATGAAATGGTTTAGAAATTGATTTGGGTCTTCAGTTAATTTACCCCAAAACTGCGCACTGTCGTTCAGAAGGTACCACACATGTTGTTTAATTTCCAGATTGTTCGCCGGAATAGGTGGCAAACGGATGGGGTTCGGCCCCTCACCAATAGTCGGTGTTATATAGTCTCTCAAAATCCTTCCCTGATTACCATGATTTTGCACCGGTGGTTGTGCATAAAAATTTTGTGCGTGAACAGGGGCGGCCGGTGGTGGGTTTGCATTCCGTGCTTGATTCTGCATCATCATTTGCATCATCATCTGGATCATCTGGTTTTGGTCAAAAGGCATTTGACCAAAAACATTCCCCTTGATGTTATTCTGATTTTGAGGGGCTTGCTGTTGTTGTCGGACTCGGTTTTGCCGACCTCCTTGATTAAGTGCCCTCTGATTAGTTGAGGGCTATCTGTTTAAGCCTTGTATTTCCCGATCCGCAGGATTAAGCGTTGGGTCTACATACAACCTATGTTAAGTCTTATCCCTAACAATTATATTTGGTAATTCTCTGCTTCCTGAAGACATTTGAGCTTTTTCTGAATCGGATTCTACTTCAAAAACTGACGCGGATGGTTCCTCAACAGACTTCTTCTTCCTCACGCTGTTCTGATGCCTTATAAATGCTTCAATTTCCGATATCAAAGGAAGTAGAGGTTCCTTAGAACTCCGGGTCATACACTACAATCACCAAAACAACAAGAAACCAGTAAAATAAAAACGACCTAATCCTAAATACTTGAATGACTTACTGATATTGACCGATTCCCCGGCAACGGCGCCAGAAACTTGATGGCCAAATTATAGCAAACCAACTTTAACCGGCAGAGTACCAGGTCGGTCGTACTACAACGGCGAGCAAGGTCGTATCCCACGAGGAATCCATGAATTATCACAATCACGCTTGTATTTAGTTTAGGCCCTCAAATAGGGTAAAATTACTTATAATAATAATTTTTCCGAACGCTTGAATTTGAGTCACGCCTCATTTTCTCATACAAACTCCGTTTTGGACGATTTTCGTACCGTTGTGCTCCTCGTCACGCCCTCTATCACGCCGCACCTATAACAAATAAAAACAAGAAAACCCAAGCGTCACAAATGCGAATAAAACACACACAATTCACCCAAAAATCGTAAACACCCTATCGTCTCATGATTCATCCCGTTGTGAAATGTGCCTATAAAAAGCACTTAACTACCCTAAAATTACATCGAATAGGCTACGAATAGGGAGTAAAATGCACATAAAATTATAGCAAACTTGACTCTCATCAATTATTTATGGGTATTACACATTTGTATATACTAATAAGGGTCATTCTATCATATTTACCATGGCCCAAATAATAAATAAATAAATATCATTATTAGAAATGCGAACCGGCCTACTATTTATTGTACTCGGTTACACCCACGGGTGAGCACCTCTAACCGGCCTTACATCCACATGAAATTGCATAACCACCAGGCGAGGGCACGTTACGGATGTTGTGGATTCTCGAAAACTCATAACTAAAATAAGGGATCTGTCAATACATAATCAAGCCACATCCGACATACGTAATGCACATAATCCTCACATTCATCTAATTAAAATTACAACTTAACATAATATTATATTAAATAAAATAATAATTCGATTACTGTTAAAATAATGCTTACTAGACACTACATGATAGTGTACTCCGAATTGTGCATATTTTTTTTTGGAAATTTGTAGATAAAACTAGAGGCTGGGGTGGCCGCCGAATCGTCAATCGGACCGCGACTTGATCGGGAGCGTTGAATCGGTGGTTCGAGCTTCGAAATTTGCTACGATCAATCCAACTTTTCCCGATAAAGTATCAACTCGAAATTTATGAATTAAATACTTAATGTCATAAATTAAGTGAGAAATTTAAATCAATTTGAATCACAAAGTTAACATAATTTGGGTAGAAACGTGGTCGTGCCACTAACACTCAATATACGTGAGAAACATAATCACCATTGAATTTACTCCAGCGAAAAAATAATCATAAAAATATATGTTTGAAACATTTTCCTGATGTGTAATAATTGTAGTGCGTGAAACATTTACAAGGTGTGTTTGGTAGGGAGAAATGAGATGAGAAAAAAAAAAGATTATATTTCTTTTCTCAATTTAGACGCTTTTGGTTGCTTGGAAAAAAAAAGTGTTGTTTCTTAGCTTATCAACTATTATCCAAAAGTTATTCTTTTCTCTGTTTTTTATTCTCAGCCTACTGTAAAGAAAAATTCATAGATAATAGAAAAGTTTTTTTTTTCCCACCACTTATTTATCCTCGTGTTAGGACCATGATTTGTATAATCATATCATTTTTTTCGATTATCTTGTAAAAACAACTTTTTTTATTTTTTGTTCCTAAAATAATATACTCAATAAAATTTCACCCATAAAATATGATTCTATTCTTTCCCCCAAAAAAAACCGACTACATTTTTTCATGACAACCAAACATGTTTCGGTGATAATAAATTGTATTATTTGATAATCAATTCTCATTTATAAAAAAAAAGATAATCATTTCTATTCTCAACATCTTTTCCCTGCATCCCCAAACACAATCTGATAATTTATTCTTTTCTATTCTCAGTTTTTTTTTCTCTAGTCTTTTCTCATCATTTTTTTTTCTCGGCTTTTCTCTATACCAAACGTGCCATAATATAATATCTTAGTAAGAAAGGGAGTAAAATCTTGGTGAATTGACGCTAGTGTTGTTAAACGAATAGAGCCACTCATGAAAAAACTCGTGTTCGGCTCGTTAGTATCTGATGGAGGACCATCAAGCCATCATCATTTTCTACACAGCTCTTATGGTCCACAATTTCACATTGATGATCGTTAACCATCTAAGACTTATATCAAGTGATTTGCATGAGATCTGCATTCCATTAAATGTGGAAAACTTATGGAACTTTAATTTATCATTTATTTTGATAATTTTAAGGTTACTCATAAGTATCAAGGGTCGGTTCATTAGCGGATACAAGTTGTCCTTTATTCGGGCTAAATTCGGCAAGTTTGCATATTCTGGCGGACTTGCACATTTTCAACGATCCACTTGTCACCATGTTGACTATTATCATCTAAGAGAAGCCCAATGTGATGAAGTACATGTACAAATGAAGAGAATGATTTCTTACTTTGATTATTTTAACACATTTGGGCCAAAGAGCATGAATCAAGAATTCAAGAGAAACGAAGATGGACTTTTGGCTATTTTCTATTTATTTGAAGTCTTATTATTAATATTGGTGTCCAATAAAGCCTACCAAGGCCATATAGCACGAAATTAGTAGTCTTATGATGATTGATTTCATCAAATCTTCACCTAATTTTGGTAGATAATCAATCAATTTGATTGGGGGATTATTTACTAATGATTGATTTGAAGATTTCTTTTATTTTAGGAATTATCTTTATTTCTTTTTAACCTAGACATAAAAGGTGACTAGGTTCATTTTTATTTTACATTTTCTTATTTTATTTTTATTTTCTAGGAAATAAAATGCCAACATCCTTAGCCTATAAAAGGAGGGGCACACCATATGTATTTGACACCTTGAATTATAATCATATTGAGAGTTTTCTCTTAGAGTTTTTACAACTTTTGTTAAGTGCATTTTAAGTTTGTGAGCATAGCTTAAAGTGTTTCATTGTAGTCTTTGGTTTAAGGATCATTAGAAGGGTCTTGGCTTCTTCATAGCCATTGGTTCTTCTAGTTTCATCCTTGAGTTAAACTACTTTTGCTCAACTCTTTTCTTTCATCTAATTCTATTTTCCTTTTTATTTCGGGATATTCATTGTATTACTTAGGGTTCTTAACAATTTCATTGTTAGGGGTCCAAGGTATACATCAATATCTATGATCGTTCGTTTGTTTAGCATAACAATCAAGCTTGAACAAGATTATAAACTCGTTTCCTAAACGAACGAGCATAAAATTACTCGCGAACGTTCGATTGTGTTCGCGAACATGATTATATATATAAATCAATATACAACCTAACTATAATTCATAAGTCGATAAGTTCTCTATTAATCTAACAAATACTCTAGAGTAGTTTTATACAATATTCATTGACTTGTACTATTATTTTTGTTACTATAAATTCAAACATTCTTTTGCACTTTGTTATTTATTCATTTGGATTTAATTTTTTTTTAATATCTTAACGAGCCAAACTCGAGTTAAGAGGCAAAAATACGTTTAGCAATACAAAATCAAACACGAGCTTGAACAAATATTGTTTATAAATGAGCTTAGTTTGAACTTAATTTTTTGTTCATTTATTAACCAACCTTCGCGAACAAGATCGTGACCTTAACAAACGAACCGTGACCACATTTTCTTTTTTAGGAAAAGGTGACCATGTTTTTTTGTGTTTATTAAACGAACGAACACGAAAACGCTCGTGGATTAAACGAATCAAGTTTAAACAACTGATACTCAACTCGCTCGGCTCGTTAACAGCACTAATCGAGGCTAAAGAATGCACAAATTAACTAGATCACAGATCTTTTGTTGTGTGGAAAAAAAATTACCTAGATCACGGAGACTTATCCAAAATTTTGGGTCCTTATTATAAGGTGTTAGGATCAAGCGCTTACAATTTTACTAAGACCAATTGGTTCACGTAAAGGCTCTACTTTATTTCCTTATCATTCAAGAATGTGGGCAAATGTCCCAACACTCCCCTCAAGTGTTGGATCTGTGCCAACACTTGCACAATTTTCATTCAAGAGTATGGGTAATCTCTCCTAACACCCCCCCCCCCCCTCAAGTATAGGCAATCTGTAACATCCCGACTTTTCAGAAAGGGTAAATTAGTAATTGGTCATACCCACGACGACCTAATTATTATTTGTCCTATTTATTTAATTAAAAAGGATTTAATTAAAAGGATTTGTTATTTAATTAAGGGATTTAATTAAATGGCTATAAAAAGGAATAATACCCAAATTACTCCTTTAATTCACACGCATATCTCTGGAAGAAAAAGAAAAGGGACGGCGCTCTGAAGAAGAAAACGGACGCAGAAGAAAACGAAATAATAGGAAGAACCGTGTGATCAATCCGTTCATCTGATCAAGATGCCGCAGGAGAGAAAAGTAATCAGCGCGAGGAGACGCAACTTTGGAAAACAACATCTCTCAATTTCGTAAGTTTTCAGTTTAGCTCTAGTTTTCGGTATTCGTAGAATTCGATTCTTGAAAAATTCATATCTTTTAATCCGTAGCTCTGTTTCGCAGCCGTGAGTAGTCGAAACGATCGTCTTGAAGCGTAGAATAATCTAAAAATAGGTTCGCAGCAATACACCCAGGTAATCTTCAGTTACTGCACTTTTTCAGATTCGTTTTTCTGCAAAGAAAATAGGATTTTAGGGTTTGTTGTTGATCAAATAGGTTTTTGGGGTTGAGGATCAACAATTGTTGCAGTCGCTTGGTGTTTTGCTGTCGATGTTGCAGGAAATTAAGGTAAGAGGCTCTTCCTATGATTCCAATTATCGTTTATAAGATTTAGATCAAGATTTAAGGTGTTTAAGATGTTTTAGTGCTAGGAAGATGTGTTTTTCGTTGATCAAGGATCATAGGTGTTCTTGGAATGGTTAGATATGTTTATTTACGTTTTACTATGTTTAAATTGCTGTTATTTTGGGTTAGAAACTGATTTGGATCGAACTTGAGGATTTTAGGGTTCTAGCCGAAACCCGTGTCGGACGGGCGTCCGCTTCGCCGTGTGGACGGGCGTCCGCGGCTACATTTTTCGACGGGCGTCCGGTTTCTCTGGACGGGCGTCTGAGGTGTTATTTTACATTCAGGTTGTAGCTGTCTTAGGGTGGACGAGCGTCTGGGGAAAGTGGACGGGCGTCCAGTAGGTCCCAGACGGGCGTCCATGTCTTTAAACGGGCGTCCATGTCTTTAAACGGGCGTTTGGTTGTTGTTCAGCCTTATAAGTACGTTTTATCATTTCTAAACTTTTAAACGTGATATGTTAACACTGTATAAACTTGAACAAGCCTGAATTGAGCTTCTGATTCGTTCAGTTAAAACACCGAATGTACTCTTAAAGGGAGTTGAAGTTCGGATCCGTCGGAAGAGCATGATAGGCTTGTGCTTTGATGAATTAGCATTCATCAATGTCTGTGTAATTGCTAGGACTTGTCCGTGTCTAGTGGTCTAGGAAGAGAGTAGTCAAGGTGAGGGAGATTAATTGAAAACACGTAGGTGGTTAGTTAATCATTTTAATAAAATATGTACTTGACTAGTAAAAGATTAAACAACATGTCTCTCTTGGCTAGGCACCAGGCTAAATCGCGATGCATGTGCTACCTCTGAAGGTGGTGGAACTCTGTAGGTCAATGACCCTAAGTACAGAGGGACTCCGCTGAGGTGTGCGTGCTATCGGAGTCTACCTTTTCTAGACTTCGTGGATATTGGTGTGATCCACTAATATGTTGCAAAAGAGTGTCCCTGAGGTGGAAGAACTCCGTAGGTCAGCAAAACCCTAAGTACGGAGGGACTCTGCCGAGGTGGATGCGCGTAGTGCCTTGAGTGCGGTTGTAACACGGATAAGCTAAGTAGTAACGTTTAGTCAATTCATGTTGATGGACATGAAATGAACCCCGTTGAGTCGGTCTCACATAAATAACTAAACAATCGAATATCTTTTCTTTATAGATTATAATTGTTGTCATAGCTTCTCACTTTTACTAAGTACTTTGTACTTACCTCCTTTGCATTTTCTTTTGTATGCATTGTGGGGTGAGAAGACGAACAGGTTGATCAAGTGTAGACGACGGCTTTTGAAGACTTAAAGTCTTGACGAAGCTTATAGAATATTTTCTTTGTAAAGGTTGTACTAGACTAGTTGTATTTCTTCTCTTAGATTTGTTGTACCTCTACTTTTAAGGCATCGTATTGTATAAGTCTTTGGGTTTTTCATCGTTGTAATCTTAACTATCTATCTTTAGCATTGTTAATTTCTATTCATAGTAGCTTTTATGTTTTTACCCGAGTCCTTTTTAGCTTCCGTTTGCTTTTATTTGATACGACGACGTAGAGGCTTGCGTATAATATTAGATTTATTTAATGCTATACGCGCCGAACGTTTCTCTTCCGGATAAGGGCTCGGTATCCGGGAGCGGGGCGTTACACAATCTATCCCAACACTTGCAAATATATATATATATATATATATATATATATATATATATATATATATATATATATTAAAATAATGTTCCAACCAGGGCTCAATCTTGTGACATCCGGCTCCGATACCATGTTAGAATCAAGTCTTACCATTTTACTAAGACCAATTGGTGCCAGTAAAGGCGCTACTTTATTTCGTTATCATTCAAGAGTGTGGGCAATATGTCCCAACATAAGGCGGCTTGTATTGGCACCACGATGATTTTTATGTAAAATAATGTCAGTCACAAATACGTTATTTTTCGATACGCGCGTCACTGATATTGACGTTGGTTTTCGATAACGTCACTGGCACCGAAATTATAGTTATAAATGTATCATTTATGCAAATCAGCAGTCAACTGACGTTATTATTGAAAAAGAACGTTACTGACACTGACGTTTTTAGTGTGGTACCGAAAGTAAAAATAAGAAATACATGTGTGGAACCGAAAGTAATTGAAAAATAATTATAAAAAAATATAACAATTGTAATTATGTGGTGACACACACACACTTACACACACACACACACACACACACACACACACACATATATATATATATATATATATATATATATATATATATATATATATATATATATATATATATTTTGTTTTTTTTTTTTTTTTTTTTTTTTTTTTTTTCCGTTTGACTGTAACATCCAAGAAGCTAATGATATTCACAGAAGAAACATTTGTGTACTAGTTTCTAAAAACCCATGAATATCCCCTCAAAAAAAATAAAAATAAAATAAAAACTCATGAACATATATCAAGCTGACTAAGTTAAAAAAAAATATTTGTGCCACATAAAAAATGCACAACAAATACTACAACAAAATTTTAAACCATTGATTTTTTTAGGACTCGTAAAAGTCAATAGGCCTCACATCTTAATCAATGGCCTATAATATATGCGTATAATGTTGTGGTTATTTTGTTGTAGCATTATTACTATTTGTTGAAAAAATAGAGTGACTAGCATCAACTTTTGAAGACAAAAACAAAGAGTAAAAGCTATTTGGCCACAAGAGGTCAAAAAGAAAAGGCCAACAAGACACAATTACAAAAATCTTCATCAAATTAACAGTGGTAACTAAAGCTATATATCCATGTCGTCATCTTTTCTCGGCGACCATAGATTTATCGTTCTATCGTGTGACACTGTGGCAATACGCTGTCCATCTGCTGCTACAACCAGAGCAGTAACTTGAGCCTCATGTAGGGCCGGCCCAACCATAATGCTATCAAGACGGTGGTCTCAGGCGCAACGGGGTCCGGAGGCCCAAATTTTTTTTACTCATAGATCCAATCCGATCCAACTTAATATAATTTGTTAATTTTTTTTTATTTGAATTGATAAAGACTCAAAAACATTTACTCGAACCGATAAAGGCCAAAAAAAATTGTCAATGAAATCTATCCGTGATCAAGATCACTGTACGGCTCAAATTAGCAATAGGAATTTCGTGTATTTAGATGTATAGTGGCCTAATTCGAATCGATTAGTATGAAATTTTGAACTAAAAGACCTAATTAGACGACTTGACCTTATGCCAAAAAATTTTAGGACCGGCCCTGGCCTCATGAGCAGCTAGCGTCTTGATAGGTTTAAAATCGTTCGATGACCATACCTTAGTTGTCATATCATATGAACCGGTAACCAAAAAGTTCCCTTCATAAGGTTCAAATTTCACTTGGGAAATAAAATTGGAGTGAGCAGGAATTACATACAACGATATCCTCATCCTCAAGTCCCAAACTCGACAAGTATTATCTTCGCCACCAGAAGCTAAATGAAAGCCGTTGCGAGAAAAACACACACCAAGAATGCTTCTCCCAGATCTAAGATCCCACATACAAACAAGTGCATCCAACCCGCAAGATGCTACCAAGGATCCATCATTATGAAATGATATACCATATACACTCCTACTATGTCCTTGGATAAACAATTAATTCTGTACCGGTTTCCACATGCCATATCCTCCAAGTCTTGTCAAAACTTGAAGTGCCCAAGTATCTACCTGATGGATGAAATTCAATACGAGCTAGACGATCCAAATGTCCCGAATGTCCCTTGTAAGTACGCTGAAAAGTTCCATCTATCCTCCACAATCGTGTGGTCGTATCAACAGAAGCTGTGGCTAGAAAGTTACCGGTGTGAGAAAATTCAACATCTGTAACTCTATCTGTATGTCCATTTAGATCAGTAGAAACCTTCTTGTGTAAATTTGGTATGCTCTATAACTTTGTAACTGTTAAAACACACAGAAGAGAGACTTGCAGTTTAAAAAAGATAAAACAGATAACAATGCAAACACGAAGTATGGCTGAATTGATAAAACAGAGAAACAAAGAGAACACAGTGATTTAACGTGGTTTCCGGCGTTGTGCCGACTACTCCATGGGCAGAAAATTAGATATTTTATTATTCACAGAATTACAAGGTTTTCACTAACACAATTTGTGTAAATTATGCTTCTCTGTATGTTCACAATTGAAACTATTACAAAGAATATATATGCAGAATACAAGGTATTGCTACAGCTAATAACTCCTAAAAGAATGCTAAACATGTGCTCCTAAAATCATGCAATTGCAGTGCTGGAGATAATGAGTAATAAATACAAATAATACACTAATACATCTAATACCACCCCTCAAGTGGGACGAGGTAGGAGACCCAACTTGTTACGCTGATGTACAAAATCCAGGCGAGGTAGAGACTTGGTTAGACAATCCGCTAGTTGATCCGGAGCACTGACATGAGCCACACGTAACGTACCACGTTGCACCTGATCGCGTATAAAATGGTAGTCAATGGCAACGTGTTTCATCCGGGAGTGGAAAACAGGATTGTGGCAAAACTGGGTAGTTCCTAGATTATCACAGAAAATGACAGGAGCTCGAGCAACGGGGCAGCCAAGAGTACGGAGAAGAAAAGTAACCCAAAGAAGCTCGGCAGTAGTAGATGCAACAGAACGATATTCGGCCTCGCCGAAGAGCGAGCAATAGTGGACTACTTCTTCGAGCTCCAAGAAATGGCATTTCGGCCTAAATACACAACATATGCACCAAAGGAAGCATAGTCATCATTGCATCCTCCCCAATCAGCATCCGAGAAGGCATGAAGGACCAGGGGAGAGTCCCGGTAAATCTGAAGACTAAGGTCCACCGTCCCGCCTAAATAACGGAGCATGCGTTTGGCGTAAGACCAGTGAAGATCAGTGGGGGCATGCATAAACTGGGAAAGTTTGTTGACAGCAAAGGCAAGATCAGGGCGTGTGAACAGAAGATACTGCAAGCTGCCAATAACCATACGATATTCAGTAGCATCATCAAGCGGTGTACCAGAAGTAGCAGTGAGTCCTGAGAGATCAGCCAGTAATGGAGTAGTGGCAGGATTGGCCTGATCCGTATGAAGACGAGCAAGAAGCTCAGTGGCATACCGCTTTTGAGACAATAAGCACCCATGAGCATTGGGTATGATCTCAACACCCAAGAAATATGACAAGGGACCCAGATCCTTGAGTGCAAAATGACGTCCTAACATAGAGATAAACTGTTCAAGGGCAGCAGAGTCATTTCCTGTGAGAATAATGTCGTCTACATAGACCAGCAGATAAATGACAGTGGAGCCAGAATTGTAGATAAATAACGACGTGTCGGCATCTGCATTGCGAAACTTACTAGCTAGAAGAAACCCCTTAAGTTCCTCATACCACGCCCTGGGGGCTTGTTTGAGGCCATAGATCGCCTTGTGTAATTTACACACATGGTGAGGAAGGTCGGTGCTGATAAACCCCGATGGCTGAGCCAAATAAATATCCTCAGATAGACGACCTTGGAGGAAGGCGTTGTTGATGTCAAGTTGACGTAACGACCACCCCTGGGAAAGAGCCAGCGTAAGAACAACCCGGACGGTGGTGTGTTTGACCACGGGACTAAAGGTCTCATAATAGTCAATGCCAGGACGCTGAGTGAAGCCCTTGGCCACAAGTCTGGCCTTATACCGATCAATAGAGCCATCCGGATGACGTTTGAGACGAAATATCCACTTGGAACTGATGACATTCTGGTTAGGTGGACATGGAACAAGAGACGAAGTCTCGTTCCTGAGAAGGGCATCATACTCCTCTTGCATGGAAGCTCGCCATTTAGGGTGTTTTAAGGCTTGGGTGATGTTGGTGGGTTCAGTTTCAGAGGAGTTGGGGAGGTGAGCATGAAGGTTAAGCTTTTGAATAGGCTTATGGATATTGTTTTGAGCCCGAGTGCGCATGGGGTGAGTAGGGGGAGGTGGTGGAGGAGGAGGGGGTGGAGGAGGCGGTGGTGGAGGAGAGGGGGGTGGAGATGGTGTTGGAGTAGGAGGGGGTTGGATTGTGTGGTGGAAAAATGACCCGAGGGGGAGTAGGAAGCCAGTCAGAGAGAGAGGTGGGACTGATGTCGGTGGAAGGTATATGGGTGGCCGTGGGATGAGAGAAAGGAATAATTGACTCGACGAATTTGACATGGCGAGAAACATACATATGGGACTCGGCGAGATCATAACAATAATAGGCATGCTGGGTTTGGGCATAGCCAAGGAAAACGCAGGTTTTTGAACGAGGTTCTAATTTGTGGGAGGTGTAGGGACGAAGCCACGGATAGCACAAACAGCCAAAGACCCAAAGTTTGTTGTAGTTGGGCGAGAGGTGGAAGATGGACTCGTACGGAGAGTGCATTTTAAGAGTTGGAGTGGGCATACGGTTTATAAGGTAAACAGCAGTGGGAAAAGCAAATGGCCAGAAGGTTGTGGGAACGGAAGCATGGGCAAGAAGGGTAAGACCAGTTTCGACAATGTGCATGTTGCGACGTTCGTAAATGCCATTGTGTTCGGGGGTGTGCGGAGGCGTGGTGAAAAAGGAGATGCCGTTTCCGGAGAAGTATTCACAAAGTGAGATGAATTCTCCAACATTGTCGAGTATAGGACTTTTATTGTTTGGTCAAAGTATTTTTCGACAATTGCACGAAAGCGAATGAACGTGGAGTGAACATCAGATTTGAGGGCTAAAGGATAAAGCCAAATGTATCGCGTAAAATGATCCGCAAAAATAACAAAATACTTGAAACCGTCAACTGAAAGAACTGGTGATGTCCATACATCGCTAAAAATAAATTCAAGGGGACGGGAAGAGCGTAAAGTAGAGTCACCAAAAGGAAGTTTGTGACTTTTATTTTCTAAGCACGCAGAACATTGCGTGAGAGACAACCGGAAGACAATAAATTATAATTCTTAATAATGTTCGACAAAATAGGGGAGCCGGATGGCCCGTACGATGATGCCGACCCCGAGACGAAGCTTTATTTGAGGCGAATGCAACAAGAGGAGGGTTGGGCCACACGTACGTACCGTTTTTAACCGGACCACGGAGGATAGGCTGGTTCTTCTGAATGTCATTCACAACAAATTCAATGGGTAAGAACTCAATAGATAGATTATGTGACTGGCAGAGTTGAGAAATGGAAATAAGATTTCTGGACATGCTAGGGATACATAGGACATTACGTAAAGATAAAGATTGGACCGGGGTAATGGGAAGGGAGGAACTGCCAGTATGAGTAATAGGTAAACCCTTACCATCACCAACCAGGACGTCATCGGTGCCAGTGTACGGAGCATGAAGTGACAAATTCTGGAGGTCAGTGGTCACATGATGCGAGGCCCCACTGTCAAGGAGCCAGTTTGGCATAGTTGAGTCAATCTGAGCAGAATCGAGTCCGAGGGCAGCTACATTTGCCTGAGGACGAGGACGTCCATTGTTTTGGGAGCAAAAAATTTGACTCATCTCCACCTGAAATTTAGGGCAAAATTGTGCTACATGGCCTTGAATTGAACACAATTGACATTTACCTAAAAATGGTTTTCGATTGCGCGGGGGTTTTGTTGAGGAAGAAGCTTGTTGTGGTTGGCCTCTCCAAGAATAATTCGGCTGCTGCTGCTGGGAGGGGCCATTGCGTTGCTACTGTTGAGGATACCGTGGCTGAGCAGGACGGGTCGGCGGACGATAGGCTGCAAGGGCTATTGCCGGAGAGAAGGGGGCCTGCGGTGGTGCCGAGGCAGGCCTGAAACTCAGTAGTTTCTCGTGCAATTCCTCAAACGAGATTGTTGTTTCCCGAACCTGAATAGCATGAGCAATTTTAGAGAATTCTGGACCAATATTGCCCAGTACAATAGCAAGAAAATCTTCATGATCCATTTTTTATCCAAGCAAGGAGAGGTGATCGGCTTGTTGTTTGGGATGATACAAATAGTCTGAGATAGGTAGAGACCCACGCTTGTAAGCCTTCATGTTCTCCTTAATCGTGTTAATTCGAGAGCGGGAAGGGGTGGCATAGACATCGGCAAGAGCCTTCCAACAGTCTGCCGCCGACTTTTTCCCATACAGGAGGGTGGCGATGGAGGGAGTAAGAGAGGAGATGATTAAATTGCGGATGAGGTGGTCCTGACGATTCCATAGCAGGAATTCAGGGTTGGGTTTTTCTTGACCTGCTTCGGTGATGGTTCTCGGAGGAGGGGAACCGGTGCCATCAACGTGTTTTAGGAGGTCATATCCGATGAGAAGCGACTCAATTTGCATGTGCCACACATAGTAGTTGGTGGCATCAAGCTTGATAGATGCCTGAATGAAGGAGTTGAATGTGATGGGGGATTTTTCAGCCATTGTTACCGGTGGAGAGGACTGAGACTGGGGAAAAAATTTGAGGAAGAAGAGGTGGCGGCTAAGTTTTAGGTTTTAGGGATCAGAGATGCTCTGATACCATAACACAATTTGTGTAAATTATGCTTCTCTATATGTTCACAATTGAAACTATTACAAATAATATATATGCATAATACAAGGTATTGCTACAGCTAATAACTCCTAAAAGAATGCTAAACATGTGCTCCTAAAATCATGCAATTGCAGTGCTGGAGATAATGAGTAATAAATACAAATAATACACTAATACATCTAATATTCACAAGTGTGTGAATAACACTCTTGAAAGACACAAAATGCATTGATTACAACATTGGTATTTATAGGCACAAATCCCTAACCATAACAGCCATAAGATCTTTGTCGGAATTGTTATAAATATCCCTGCTCCAGCTTTTATCCACCAGAAGAAACTCAGCTTCAAAATGACTTCCCTGACTTGTAATCAACTAGCCAGAAGTAGAACTCAGCTATACTCAGCAAACTCAAAGAAACCGGAATCGATCGTCGACTTCGAAGAAACTCAGTTGCACTTCATCAAACTGACTTTCACAGAACTGAATATACTTAACTGAAACTGACCATCATTCTCGCTTCTCGCTCGTATTAGTTCCACTAGATTATTTATCAGTTTAGAGATCAAGTCACCAAAACTGACAAATCTCCACCTTGACTTGAACTCTCATTCAACGTCAATCAGATTGCATAATCCGACGTACTTGTACCAGATGCATTCGTCAATGCCAGGATGTATAGTACCAGACTCCTCCACAGAATCCACTCGAGTTGATCTACCCTCAACTGAGTATCCAGATTTTAGTTTATAAGCTGTGAATATTCAGTAAGTCCAGACACAACTGAAACTTGCTCTGCTGAATTGGTTTAGTGAACATATCAGCCGGATTATCCTTGGTGCTGATCTTCTTCGCTACAACCATCTTCTCATTTCTTAGAAAATGATACCTCATATCAATATGCTTAGTTCTCTCATGATGAACCTGATCCTTAGCTAGAAAAATTGCACTCAAACTGTCACAATAAATCTCAGCTTGATCCTGATGTAGCCCCAAATCACTGACTAGTCCTTTCAACCAGATACCCTTCTTGGCTACTTCGGTAAGAGCAATATACTCAGCTTCAGTAGTTCATAAAGCCACTGTTTCCTGAAGAGTTGCTTTCCAGCTGACAACTGAATTCCTCAATATGAAAACATAACCAGTCATTGATTTTCTGTTGTCCACATCACCTTCATAATCAGCATCACGGTAACCTGTGACCAATTCTTGAGTATCACCTCCAAAAATGAGACCAACATCAGCTGTACCTCTAAGGTACCTGAACATTCTTTTCACAGCTTTCCAGTGTTCCTTTCCAGGTTGAGCCATAAACCCGCTGACAACACTGACTGCCTGAGCCAGATCAAGCCTAGTGCAAACCATTGTATACATCAGACTGCTAACTGCACTAGCATAGGTAACTCTTGACATGTACTCCTTCTCCTCAGCTGACTGTGAAGCATAACCTGACAAATGAACATTTGATGCCATAGGAGTATCTATTGGCTTAACAGCTGACATGCCAAACTTTGACAAAATCCTATGTATATAGCCCTGCTGAGATAAAAAATGTTTCTTCTGACTTCTATCTCTCCAGATCTCCATCCTCAAAATTTTCTTGGCTACACCCATATCTTTCATTTCAAACTCAGCACTGAGAAGGTTTTTCGTATATTGAACATCATACTTCTTCTTTGTAGCTATCGATGTCATTGACATATAACACAAGATAGATGTATGATCCATCTTCTAGCTGACTGTTGTAAACACAACAGAATCATAAGGACTTCGTTGTAACCCAACCGAATCATGTAATCCGTCAAACCTTTTATACCACTGTCTAGGAGCTTGCTTCAATCGTACAAGGACTTCTTCAACTTACACACAAGATCTTCCTTACCAGGAACTTGGAAACTCTCTGGCTGAGTCATGTATATTTCTTTGTCTACCTAACCATGTAGAAAAGATGTCTTCACATCTAACTGCTCAAGTTCTAAGTCCTGCTGTGCCCTTATTGCTAGTAACACTCCGATTGAAGTATGTCTGACTACTGGTGAGAATATTTTATCAAAGTCCACCCATTCTTTCTGACTGAACCCTTTTGCAACCAAATGTGCCTTATACTTAACTCCTTCTGCCTCAGTTATCCCTTCTTTCTTCTTGAAGATCCATTTGCAAGTAAAAACTCTCCTTTCAGCTGGATGTTTAACTAGATCCCAAGTCTGATTCTTCAGTAATGACTCCATTTCATCTCCTATGGCAAAGAAGCCATTGAGATACTTCAGAAAATGTCACTGCTTCCCTGTAAGTAGAAGGTTCAAAACCATCCACTTCTTCTGCAACTTGAAGTGCGTATCCAACCAAATCATCAAACTCATACCTCTTGGGAGGTACCCCAACATTGGATCTTCTAGCTTTGCTGACAGCAATACTTTGCTGACCAATATCGCTTGAAATTCAAATTACCCCCCGTTCGACCGACCGGCTTGGATTCGCTTCGGTTCGCAACCGTATCAAATGAAAACTGACTTGGATCAGTTGTTTGTTGTGTTTAAACTGATTCCACCTGAAGCTCCACCTTACTATCAGTTTTCTCAGTTTCAGCACTGGTTTCAGATTCAGTTGTCCCTCTCACTGATGAACTGAGCATAGAATTTTAATCGAAAACTGTATCTCTGTAGAGAATAACTCAATTTTCTGTGGATGACCAAATTCTATAGCCCTTTACTCCATCACCATACCCTACAAACACCCCTTTTTTGGCCCTTGGTTCCAGTTTCCCTTCACTGACATGATAGTAAACTGTGCTTCCAAATACCCTTAGAACTGAATAATCTGCAGGCTTTCCTGACCATATCTCAATTGGTGTTTTGAGATTGATCCCTGTGTGAGGACTCCTGTTGATTAAGTAGCAAGCTGTGGTAACAACCTCTGCCCAAAATCTCATTGACAAACTAGCATGAGAAAGCATGCACCTTGCTCTCTCCAGAAGAGTTTGATTCATTCTCTCAGCTACACCATTTTGCTGAGGTGTATTCATAACTCTACGATGTCTGACAATACCCTCAGTTTTATAGAATGTATCAAACTCGGTCCCGGCGAAATTCCGGACCATTATCCGTATGAAACCTCTTGATCTTCTTCCCCAACTGATTCTCAACTAGAGCCTTCCATTGCATGAAGTTTTTGAATGCCTCACTTTTATGTGTCATCAGCACCACCCAAGTCATCCTTGAATTGTCATCAATAAAGGACAAAAAATATATGTGAGCACCCAATGACTCCACCTTTGATGGCCCCCAACAATCAGAATTAATGTAATCAAGTGATGACTTTGTGTTGTGTACCCCTGATGGAGGTCAAGTTAAATTAATAACTCGATGCCTACTAACACACTAGCAAGAGAACTAGTTCAATTGTAGTATAGCCGTATAGAGTCGAGGTCGATCCCACGAGAGACTCGGCACAAACAAAACACAACTTTATCCTATTAGAACTAAATTGAAAGGGCGGTCTACGACCAAGTAAATGCAATAAATAAAATAGTGACAACCACAAGACACAAAGACAGACTAAAGACTACTAAAACACGGATAATACGGTTGATATTATCTAAACAAATAGTATTGACTACGCTAGTAGATTATAACTCCCCCATGTGAATCAGGATGGTAACGAGACAAAACAAACGTTAAAGATTAATTATTATGACTACGGGAGTCATCCCCTAAGGTAGATTTAGCTCCAGTTAGGCCCTCTAAATCATCGTGCCTCCATTACGTGACTTCGCTTTTTATTGCCTCCATCTCATATAACTTCTGACACAATTACGAGACTAGGGATGCCGGTATAAACCGTAACCTCATCTAAGCAACATTCCTAGGGTAAGGCGTACTTCTTAGATGCCGATTCAATCTATATCCTAAGTAACAATCACTTTTTGGGTTTCATGTTAAATTATGATGACGAATAACTAAGTTGATCGGTTTTAATTACTTGTTTTAATTCCAAATCAGAGAATCGAC